>CM076848.1:24136714-24736714 GCA_039519185.1 Astragalus membranaceus | reverse complement strand
GAACTGAAATTAAACACCATTTCACTTCAGTAGAGCACCCTCAAACCAACGGTCAAGCAGATGCTGCAAACAAAGTAATACTGAACGGGCTGAAACGACGTTTGGACGATGCTAAAGGAAATTGGATAGAAGAATTGCCTTACGTCCTCTGGGGATACCAGACGACCCCCCAAAGCTCCACTGGGGAAACACCTTTTAGGCTCTCCTACGGCAGCGAGGCGGTCATCCCCGTCGAGATTGGCGAACTTAGTTGGAGAACGGCAAATCCCAAAACACAAAGCAATAACGGTCAAGCCTTAAGAGAAGAACTCGACCTCATCGATGAAATCCGAGGTCGGGCCTCGCTCCGAGAAGCAATCATCAAACAAAAGGTTGCAACCAGATACAACACCAAAGTCGTTCACAGAGATTTCGATCCAGGCGATCTGGTACTCAGAAGAGCTGACATCGGTCAGAAAAACGCCTCCCAAGGAAAGCTCGCCCCAAACTGGGAAGGCCCCTACCGAATTTTATCTAAAACCGGTACGGGAGCCTTTAAATTGGAGACCCTCCAAGGAAGAAAGATTGAGAGGACTTGGAACGCAACAAAACTGAAAAGTTATTATCCTTAGAAAGAAATCATGTACACCGATCTTATGTAAACTCGAAACAAGTTATTAATCAAAAAAGAAACTTGACATTTCTTTCAAACGCTTTCGAAGCTTCTCAAAGTTTTCACCAAGTCTCCACACATTCTTGATTTTCATCAAACAGAATGTAGGGACCAAATTCCCCCCACCGGGAATCAACTGGGACCGATCTTAGATGATCTCCCCAAAAGCGACCACCCAAGGTCGCAAACTCTTTGAGAAAACAGTTAAATCCGAGCCGAGTCTTGGCAAACTATCTCAAAGAGACCGGGTCTTCAAGGATCGAAACGTCCTAAGAACGACCATCGGCCTCAGCTGTCGATACCCCTATAGGACGAGTTAAATCTGGGCCGAGTCCTAGTAAACTGTCCTATAGGTTCGAACCGGTAAATCGAGTTCCTCATTTACCGACGTTCTTACATTATACGCAAAACGTGCGGAATTGAAAAAGCACCCATTAAAACTCATAAACGACGTGCATGACATGCGGAATTCAAAAAGCATTCATTAAAGCTCGTAAAAAAGCTTCGAAAAATAAAGGTAAAGGTTTGATAGACATATTCCAAAAAGAATTACAAATATCCCCGGTCTAAACCGAAAAGTTCCGGATCTATACAAAACCTACATAGATAAAAGCATACACCAGGAACTTCTGCAAAAAGAAACGCCATTAAAACATCAAGCAGTGGAGGTCGGAAAAATCACAGTCTTCTTCTCCGTCCGAGCATCGATCTTAACGATCCTACCCTCTTCAACCTCATGATCAGCATCGATAATCGAGCGATCCAAATTGATGGAAGGATTGACCAAAGCAATTTGCTCCTGGGCACACTCAAAACCCTCCCTATACAGCTCAATTGCAGAATTTGCGGCTTCACGAGCCTCCTTCCTAGCTTCATTTGCAATCTTCATAGCCTCCATAGCATTTTTCTGCTCTGCTGAAGGGCTGCTTGAAGCTCCGCAATTCGAGCCTCAGCTTCACTGCTTGTTCCGACCCCTGCCTCGGACGCTTTTTTCAGATCGTCTTCCAAAACGACGATTCGAAGCTCCAACATTTTTATCTTCTGATTAGCCTCGGCCACTTGCCCCTCCAGACCTCTTTCCTTTTCTTCCAGCTCCTTTACACGAGTTTCCGCGAACTCCGCCCGGCGTATGACCTCCCCCTGGCTTTCCTTCAAAGTTTCAAGTTCTTGTTTAGTTCGAGCGAGCTCTTTCGACTTCGAAGACACATCCTCTACAAGCTTCACTCTTTTAGACTTCTCAAGCTCCAACAAATCTGCAAACACGAGGATAAGAAAAATCAGGTTGGGGGAAAAGATCATAAAAACAAAAATCAAACAGGAAAACACCTACCCTTGGCCCGTTTTTCATATTTCTCTTTCTCGATCTTATGAACCTCGGCCAAACTCGCCAATATTTTAACAGACGCCCCGACAGGATCCTCCCGCCATTGGGCATAGTTTTGTTCCAAGAAGCCCTCCTCTAAAGGTACGGCCTTGTTCTTATGCTTCGGTCTCCTTGAGGTTTTACTCCTTTTGTCCGGCCTTTGTTCGCCACTTGCGTCGGTACACACCCTCTTCGCCGAGATTCCTGCACCGATATCGGGAGCAGCCGGGGGAGGAGAACTGGAAACAAGATCGACCAGAGCCTCATTGGCAAGGTCCTCTTGGGTAACAGTGTTGATCGGGGAAGCAGCGGTAACCGTCCCGACGACAGTCTCAATCTGGGGAGACGTCGGAAGCGGAGCACCCACTCCCTCAACATCGTCAGATATATCGACGCTCCTCATCGCCAGCGCCTTCATTGCGGCGAGCTTCTTTGGGGCCATGGTATCTGGAAAAGAAACAAAAACTGGGTCATACAAACTACAGTCAAAAATATGCAAAATTCGAAACAAGAAAAATGAACTACCTAAAACGAGTTGCACCCGTCTTCGCTTCCCAGCCTGAACTATCTTAGCCGCAGGAATACCCCGATACTTATGTTTTGAAAACGGAATGTTCTCAGAAATAAACATCAGGATCCTCTTGGTAAGAAGATCGGCAGCGTTCAGTCGATCCTCACCAACAGAAAAAGAATTGGTGGATCGTTCAAAATGGGCCTGACTCCAACCGATGGGAAACTTGGTGGACACCAAAGTCCGACCATCCTCGGAAAACTTTCCCACTCTATCGATCGCTTCATCGGTCACCGGCTCGACCCAGTAATATAACTCCTTCCAATTCCCCTTCAATGAGTCCGCATAAGCTTTGAAAATCTTGGCCCCTCGCCTCGAGCGAAGACTGACATGCTCGCGACCGGACTTATTTTCACTGTTGTTCCGGTTAATCTCAAACAAATGGAAGAAGAGCAACGGCGAGACCGGTCTGTCCAGGTGAAGGCACATTAGTTCATAGGCTCGAACAAAAGCCCACGCATTTGGATGCAACTGAGAAGGCGCAACATCCAAAGTCGCCAAAACCGTCTGCTCGAACCAGGTGAAAGGAGGCCGGATATTCATCTCATTTATCAGCATATGCTACAAAGTGAACTTGAGCTCTCCAGGCCACAAAGTCACGTGCTCTCCTTTCTTCATTCCCTCAACTCTCCAAATTCGCTTCGAACGACCGGAAGCTTTCCTCCCGACCATCTCCAAATTAAAACCGTGCTGGTACAACGATTCGATCTCCAAAATATTTTTGGAAACCCAACCATATTGAGAGACCTCTCGCACCGGTACATCAAGGTCCCCACAACCAGTACTCGAGTAGCCATCCAGAGAAGCAGCAGAAGCTCGGCTGGAAGCTCGTTGACTCGATGGGCGAGATTCAACTTGTTTTCCAACATTTCCTCCGTCGGACTCATCGGCAGGCTCGGAACTCAACACAAGATCAACCTCGGAGCCTGTCCCAAGACCGACCTCAGAATCCTCGGATTCCTCCACTTGGATTTGCTCATCAGACTCAGAAGTGATGGCCATCACATCCACCAAACGATCTTCCTCCACATCTTCAGAATTATCGTCGTTTGGCTCATTAGCATCGGTCGCAGGAGAGGAACTTTCACTCTCAAAATTATCTTCCGCCTTATCACTCATAGGGGCGGAAGCAGAATGCTCTTGCACGTCCGGGGCGGCGACTTCAGGAGGGTCGGTACGAACTTCAGGGACTTCACCACCAGAAGCCATCACGTTCGTAAACTCTTTCCGGTACTGAGTAACGTCTCTCCGAGTTTGTTTCGTCCTCGCCAGAGCGAATCTACAGGAATGGGGGGACGAAATGTCAGGGTTAAAGACCGAAAATGGGTTCGCGAGCAAGTCGGAACCCGACCTGACGACCCCCATTCTGAGATCAAAGGGGACTGGGGGAGGTCCAGGCACAAACGAAAAGAAAAGTAAAGACAAATCAAAAAATAGACTAACCTCGGAACTGAGTCGCAAGTTGATTATATCTGGAATGGATAATGTTGTCGATCCACAGAAACCAACCTTAAAAGTACTTCGAAACTCTTCAAAACTCGTTCACTTTAAAGGAGCTCGGGAGCTCTCGAAGATCGACAACTCCAAAACAAAAATGAACAGCAAGCAACAAATGAGAAGGTGAGACCCTTTATTTATAGCAAGGCGGATTTAATGGGCCGGGGTCGGGAAGTCGAAACGTCGCGTCCAAACCATGGTCCATTAAACTTCGCACGTTGGAGAAATAAAACGTCACCATCATGCGCCGCCACTGCGAAATCACACCTTGTCAGAAACAGTAAAGATGGCACTGATTCCAAGATTACACTAATTCCAAAGCAGCACTGAATTCAAAAAACTATCTACCTCGCTCGAAAGCTCGACGGACAGTTAACATCGTCCAAAAACCCCAGCCTCGACATAAGCTCGAGACCGAAGAAATTTCTACTCAAACAAAAACAAAAATATGAGGCTACGTCGCCCATCAAAGTCAAGATCGCTCCTCAAAGCGACCAGACTTGGGGGGCCACTGTTATGGTGATTATAGTATTTGCTATTTGCACCCCCTCCAAAGGCCCAATTTCTGAGAAGCCCAATCAAAACATTAGAGTCCAATCTTCAATGGCCAAGATCAGCTCGCAAGATCAGACGGCTCAAAAACGGCCACAAAAACACCACTCAAGACCTATAAATACAGCATTCAATGCTCATTAATGGTAAGCTATTTTTCTAACAGAACACTCATTCACTCAAATACTGACTTGAGCGTCGGAGTATCATTGCAGGTACAACATCGCCTCTCAAGATCGAACATCTCAAGATCGGACCTCTCCAGATCGAACCAAATCTCCTTCTCAAGGCCTGAACACAGAAACAGAATCAAGGATAAAACACCTACTAACTGCATAAAGCCGATCACCAAGGTCGGAAGCACAGTACAGAACAGTATGCATCATTAAAATGTTATATTAACTATTCATTATATTGAGGGGGAGCTACCACTTCGACTCACGGAGATTCTTTTATAAGCAATTGATTTCATTTGGATTTGAAGTCAATTGCTTTTAAATGTAAGTTTCATAGATTTGAACTCGGGATTTTCTGCCTGCATTCCTTCGATATTTTTTTAGCTCACCAATTAAACTACCAACTTGAGATTAATAAGGTCAAACTCAAACTCCAACAACATCGTGCATTGCACAACTCTAATATATGATTTCATTTGAACTAGTATAAAAAGATATGAATTCATTTTTTGCTTTTAATGCTTTTAAGTGGCTATAACCTGAGCTCTGGTGCCAATGATTGCCTCATAATGCTGTGTTAGATACATGTTTCTGCATTGATTAGATATTTCAGTGACTAAGGTTAGACCATGTGTCATGCATTAACTTTATGCCGACCCTTGCTTACCTCATACTCCTCATTCATATCATAACCATGCCTATCTATCCGTACACAACGCAGAAAGATCATCGTTTATGTTGCAATCAACGTATTGTCTTTTGCCACCTTAAAGATTCAAGATTTATGTTCCTCGTAATTTACAATCAATGTCACAAGAAGGCGTGTGTTGCCTGCCTCAATAAGTTGTTTCAAGTGGTCACGCATATTCAACTAACTAATCTAATGAAGCCTTATTCGTTTTTTTAATATCAGATATCTCATCGACATGCACATGCTCTATCATATCAACCAATATATAATATTGCAGATATCAATACAATACAACGCACTAATGTCAATTGTTGATGACTATTTGACGTTCAGATTTTATTTGATTATCTTCCAATATTTTTTAAAAAACAGAGTACATTAATACAGAGCCAATAACAATACTGGCTAACAGAGTACATTTAGAAACGGAGTACTCACCAATTATTATGTATTAAAGTAGGAGCTATTTTTTCCTTATTCCTTCAATTAAATATTTGCTTTAATTTTTTGAAACTAATAAAATTAAGAAATATATATAAAAAAAATTTAATGATAGTACATGGATATTTGGAGACTACGTTTTAAGTTCAACTTTTGCTGAGACTGGCATTCATTTGTTAACCCATCCCTTAACCAAAATTTGTTTCAAACTGCATATACTAAATAAGTGCAAGAAAGCTGTCAACTTGTCATGCAGTGACTCAAAACAAATGCTAAACCTTAGGACCTGTGGTCCAAACTCCAAAGGTGGAAGGATTTGCAGCAATTACGGCAAGTGCTATAACTTTCAATTTTAAGAAATGCCTAACTACTGACTTTAGCAAATTCAAGATTTTTTGTTTTTCAATAAGAATCATTTTAATATTTTAAAAATCATTTTGTTTTGCAATTACGGCAAGTGCTATAACTTTCATTTTAATATTCAAATCCTAATCCTAATATAACAGATAAAGTACGTCCAGAGTCACGATTCCACTCTGATTGATCGATTTGAATGGCAAAGATTTATGATACTAAAGAATTTTTTAGTAATAATTACTAAATTTTTCGGTAACTATTAAACAACACTCCAATTGTTAGTACATACTAACCACAATTTAGTGTTTGTGTGGTTAGTATATAGTACTAACTATTATACAACAATCCAATAGTCAGTACTCTAAGTCAGACTCAGTTTTTTTGGTTTTTACCCAATGTATCCACCGCCGACTGCAATGACTAGTCCACTCGCTGGATTGTAGGCACCTCGATGGGTGGGCCAACTAGCCCGAGGTATTTAACGCTGCTCCATACCCATGGCGGAGATCAAACCCCCGACCCTTGGTTAAGGGAATATGAGCCCCAACCGCTCAACCCCACGCCCCAGGTTTAGTCAGACTCAGTTTGAACATACATATCCGAGCTTAAACAAACCCACCTGAGCAAATAACGAATTAAAAAATAAATAATAGTAACAAGAATTAGTTAGCTCAAATGATAGGTATTAACTTTTAACATTATGTCAAAAAAACTTTTAACGTGATACTAACTAGGGTTGGTCCAAGGGGTAACTGGACATGGATCTCAACTCAAGGTCTCGGGTTCAAAAATTTAACGTGATTATCAAATATAGTTTTTTTTAAAAAAAAGAGATAATATATTTAATCAAATAATTACATTTTTTTAACTGGGCCGAATAGTTGTATTAGATTGTCAAAATCATACCTGGTGAGAGAGATCAACCCCTTAAATCTGCAGCTGCGCGCACAGGGGATACCTTGGTTTACCAAAAAAATAGTCAAAGTCGTGGGAAAAATTTAGTTATGATATTTTCATAAAAATAAAATATATAGAAATGGCATCAAAGATTTTCATTTTTTTAAGAGTGCTAGAACAGAAAACGGCAACGACCATATTTAACTAACAAATAAATAAAATGACCAATAAAACACTGCATTCTGTTTTCGAAATTGTGCCTGAGTACAGAGCTGTCAGAACACATGCCTTAATAAGTCTATAAAAAAACAAACCTACTCTAATAAACTTGGCTTCTGTATTCCAACATTACGTTGAAAAATGCAAAGAAGAATTCACGTTTAGTTTACATCCTTTTCCTCGCTGGGAAGGCTAATAAAAAATAATGAAGTAACAATAATAATGACTATACTATTTCCTTCCAATCCCCGAACAACAGCAAGATTATATAACCTGTTCACTAAGGCGCAACTTGTGAAAAAATTCCATGATGTATATATAATTCTTGGGATCAACCGTAAGTGTATTAGATTTAATGGTCAGATAAATGCTGCTGTGTATATTTGTTCATAGTGTCCCATGAAATATGTATTGAAGTTGTCTAGCTAACTTCTGCCCAATCAGGATATGGGCATTCATACATCCATCCAGGTCCAGAGTACCGGAAACAATGTAACCACAGACCTTCTTCATCGCCATCATATCTGCAATAAAAAATTGACAAAACCAAATTTAGTGATCAAGCTGTCTGAGATTCATAAAAACACATCGATGGTCCCTAGTCAGAATAGAATCCACTGGACTATAATATCAAGTAACTGGAACCATGCTATATAACAAAAACAGAACAGACATTATTGTTTAGTAATGGTCAATATTGTTGCAGCAAAACAGACATTAAAGATGTATTTACATCTTCATATTCATGCATAAAGAAGAGCTTTAGAGCTTTTTGCCACAAAAACCACACTTAATAACAAAACAGCTTAGTAACTGTCCGCAACTTCAGCCTTATAATTTGTTAAGCAAATATTTAACCTCAATCCTACTTCATCATGTTCTGAGATAACAATCCTTTATCACACCAGATAAACTGTAGAAAAATCATCTGCATTGTATCATTCAGGTTTCTAACTCTTCTCCAATTACGGTCTATTGTCATGTAATAATGACAAGGAGCCAAGGCTTGACCACGAGAAAAAATTTACCCTCACAACCAAACCAACAAATGATGCCCATTCTACTATAGATAGCTAGTCCAAAAGCTTGAGCACGAGATAATTTACATTTAACTTTCTTCAATAGTTAGTAAAATACAAAACAAGAAAAGTTCTTCCATTTTAAATAGATACAGGATTTCTTACCCTTTCGGTGCTAAATTTGGACAGTTTGTACACATGGGATCAAAGATAAAATCCTCATTGGAATTTTCTTGACATTCATTGGGCAATTCTTCATCAAAATTTGATGGCAGAGAAGGATCAGATATGCGAGCTGATCGATCAGCAGTTGACCCTTTAATAGATCGATCAATCGTTTGTTCTGAGATGTATAGCATGTCATTAGCTATTGGATGTCCAGAATACTGTAGATGAACACGTATCTACACCAAAGGTGGGTATTTGTTAGTTCCTAATGTTATATAAGTAATAGATTGAATAAGATGAAGTGCAGGATGTCTTTAATCCATTGTTGATTTAACATTTTCAATAACTGGTTTTCATTTCTTTTCCTTTATTGCATCAATTTTCAACCAATTTTATGAATGAAATAATGGCAGGGGCACGCGCGCGCACTCACACACACACACACGTGCTGTGAAAGCATGACTGGCTGGCATGTGGCCTACTTAGGATTGTGTTATCACTGACTGCAGTGATATCACTAGAGAGATGACATGCTATTTATATCAATGTAATGGCAAGAACTCACTATCAAAATACATAAAAGCCTTAGGCCAGCCATGATTGTTTTTTAGTAGACGCTAATATTCAAACCAAAGATATCAAAGAAACATGACAGGAATTACATCAATCCATATCAGCCCACATTTTCTGTACCTGATGTGTGCGGCCAGTGATGGGTTCACATAAAACAATACTATGTGTCCCATTGAAACTAATCCGGGTAAATTTTGTGGAGGAAGCCTTTCCCTTTGCGGAATCTCTGACCTTCATTAACAGAGATATATTTAATTAGATTTATCACAGAAAATAACTTCCTTCCTTTACACTGATTTCAATTTTACTTATCAATGGAATGTATCATGCCACTTAAATTATTGGACATTAGAATAACTAATCTAATTGCCAACACCCAACCTGTTTCTTGTAGTCTCACATGCCACTCAAATTTGACCATTTACCACTGATTAAAGAACCCAGGATGTTATATTATCCTTCTAACATGTCCCTTCACACGAGTCCTTTGGGTTTGATGCATGCACAATGCATAAACCCATCTACCTTGTGCTTAAATTCAATTTTTTATTACAAGAATGGGGCAGATTGAGCTCTTGACCAAGTGGTCATAAAGGCTTTGATACTATATCAAGATCAACAATCCTAAAGGCACAAGTTGTTAGATAAAATTACATGAATGAATTTTAAATTATATTCTAATAGGTATGATTGTGTGAAACTCAGACTCTAGACACAGATGCCGATATTGAGAAGTATATGACAACTTATTTCAGCTGAACGTTAGTTAAAAATTCGTAGTTAATATTGAACAGCCAACTCTAAACTGGATGCACTTAACCTGAATGTTAAATGAGTGCAAGTGTAAGTGATTCAGTGGGTTCCAAAAGTGCCCAAGAACATTGAAGGATGTTATATTGGTCCTAAAAAGTTAGTAACCATTTAGATAAATGTTAAAAAGAAAAAAAAAATCATAGGGCATCGTTTGTTAAAGCTATTTTAAAGTAAAACTATTTTTAATTACAAGTTTTTTAAGAAATAAAAAGCTATTTAATTGTTTTTCTCATAAGTTTGAAAAACTAGCTTCTTAAAAAACTATATCTTAAAAGAAGTTCTTCCCAATTCACTCATAGTTAAAATAACACCACATTGTTTTCACTTTTGTTTCTTATTTTAGGAATTTGTAATGGAAAAGGTGAAAACAACAAACTTGTGTTGACCATTTCTTGTACAAATCTTTGGAAACATAAAACAAAGTTAAAATAAAGTGACATTTTGTAATTATTAGTGAAAACAAAAAGTGTTTTCTTAAATGAAACAGGCCCCAAAATTATCTACCAAGAAACCATATAAAAAACTAAAGGCTTCACCTCTGCTGTGCTCCTTCCTTCTCGAGCATTATAGTCTATGTTGGCATCAATGGTAAGCTGAAAAGTAAAAGTTGAAGTCAAATGAGGAGAAAAGCATTTTACCCTTGACATGTAGAACAGAATTTAATTTTTTATAGCTAAAAGCAATAAAATAAAAGTAACTTATCCAACCAAAAAATACCTCATCCTCGGGAAATTCACCTACTACTTTTGCTATATACTGTTTCTTGACTAAGCCAGCTTCAATCTGTGTCAATCAAATTCAACAGTTAAAATGCTTGCATAGAAACAAAAAAATCTACATAACGATATATTCATTGTAAATCAAACAGAACAAATTCTTCCCAAAGTATAACCTCATTGAGATTTGATAACATGACAGTATGACAGAAGAAATTAAATTTATGTTTCTATTCTTTTTATTTTTCTTCCACCATAATCCTTTTCAATAGTTCAGTAAATCTAAGTTATGTTTCAGGCATCTTGTTATGGCAGCCAATAGTGGTCAATTGAGTTTATATGATCGTCACTATTTTTAACATAATAGATATGATAATTATTTGAAACTACTAAACTGCTATTTGTATAAATCTCAGTACTCAAAATGTCATTTTCAGATATTCAGATATGGCTCAACTGCAGAACCCTGCAAAACCCTTGTCCTCCTGTCTAAACATTATATTAATATGTCAACCAACCTTTTATAACAACTAACTCCAAAAAAAAATAAACGTGTTAGAAAGATCAATGTAGCAGTAAACGAAAAGGACAAGTGTAATAGTAATGTAGGTATATTCCTCTGAATTCAGTGTGAATGTACAGAGAATCAAGCATGAAAGTAAGGGAAAATATGAGGTAACAAAGTGCAGTACTCTATGACAGAGAAACTGTACTCCCAGCCCTAGCCCAATCAGCCAATTCTTGCCTAACCAACTAGTACGTACTACCACTACTTTTATTCCCTCAGCTACTATGCATGAGGTAAGACACTTTCTCTCACTGCCAACTCATCAGGTTGGTTACAATATGCTCTCCACCACTTTGGGACAATTACCCTCTTACCCTTCCTAGTGTAAACTTTACCAAAACTCTTCTTTCTCACTGCTGCGCCTGTGTTCTCATCACTACTCCCCCCTTCAAAATCCACCTTGTCCTCAAGGTGGAATTCAGGGAATTGATCCTTCATGGCCTGTAGATCCTCCCAAGAATTTTCAAACTCAGGCATGTTCTTCCACTTGACCAATACTTCTATGTCATCATCTTGATTCTTCCTCACAGCCAAAACATCCTCTGGTATGACCCGCAGCTCCCAGTTCTCATTGAGGCAAGCAGGCAGTGGCTGCACAGTGGCTTCTGCCGTTACTGCTTTCTTCAGCAGGGAAACATGGAACACTGGATGCACTCTACTATCAGGTGGCAACTGGAGCTTATAGGCTACTGCACCAATCTTCTCCAAGACTTCAAAAGGGCCATAAAACCTCGGGCTCAGCTTCTGGTTAAGTCTCTTAGCCAACTGTTTGAGCTTGTAAGGCTGTATCTTTAAATAAACCAGGTCTCCTACTTCAAATGTGACTTCTCTCCTGTTTTTATCAGCAAATTGTTTCATTCTATTCTGAGTTTTACTCAGCTGCTCCCTCAATTCTCTCAGGAGTTCATTCCTCTCTTGAGTCATTTGCTGCACTTCATCAACAGTAACTCTAGCATCATCACCTTTCACAAGGACTGGGGGTGGTCTTCCATACAATGCCTCAAAGGGTGACATTTTCAATGAAAAGTGATAATTGGTGTTGTACCAATATTCAGCCCATGCAAGCCACTTAGGCCACTGTTTTGGTTTACTGCCAGTCAAACACCTCAAATAGGTCTCCACACACCTATTAATCACCTCAGTTTGCCCATCTATTTGAGGATGGTGAGCTGAGCTTAGTTTTAACTTAGTGCCAGCTGAATGGAATAATTCTGTCCAAAAAGAGCTTATAAAAATCCCGTCCCTATCAGAGACAATGGATGTAGGAAATCCATGGAGCTTCACAATTTCCTTCACAAAAACCTGAGCTACATCCTTTGCAGTATAAGGGTGAGCCAAGGTTATGAAATGCGCATACTTTGTCAATCTATCCACCACCACAAATATGGTATCCACCCCCATAGCTTTAGGCAATCCTCCCACAAAATCCATAGATTTGTCACTCCAAACTTGAGTAGGTATATGAAGTGGTTGCAACAGTCCTCCTGGGGTCAAGGCCTGATATTTATTCTTTTGACATACTTCACAGGCTTGCACATATTGTTGGATGCTTTTCCTCATCCCTTCCCAATACACCACCCCTGCAATTCTGTTGTATGTTCTGAGAACACCAGAGTGACCTCCACTGGCAGTGTTGTGGAATTCTTCAAGTATTTTAGAAATCCTAGGAGAGTTCTTGGGAATGACTGACCTCCCCTTGTAGTATAGCCGGCCATTTCTCAACGTGTAACCTTCATGTGAGTCTGTTGCAACCACCAAGTCCTGCACAATCTTCTTAAAGTGTTCATCAGATTGTATCACATCATCTAGCCCCCCCCCCCTTTCTTGACACTGCACTGTTGATAGAGCACTATACTGCAGCTTCCTTGAGAGAGCATCAACAGCCTTGTCCTCTATTCCCAGTTTATACTTTATATCAAAATCATACCCCAGTAGCTTGGTGATCCATTTCTGTTGCTCTTCACCCATTAATCTCTGATCAGTGAGGAACCTATGACTTCTTTGGTCAGTGTGCACTATGAAATGCCTTCCCAGCAAGTAATGCCTCCATTTTTGCACTGCTATCACAATAGCCATCAGCTCTTTCTCATATACAAACTTGTTCTGAGCTCTATCGGACAAAGTATGACTCATGTATGCCACTGGCCTTTTGTCTTGCATCAAGACAGCCCCTAATCCCTTCCCAGAAGCATCAGTTTCAATCACAAACTCCTTGCTGAAATCAGGTACAGCTAACACTGGAAGAGTAGTCATGGCAGCTTTCAGCTCTTCAAATGCCTCTTGAGCTTCTGTGGACCATAAGAATCTGTCTTTCTTGAGTTGTTGAGTTAATGGCCAAGCTATCTTGCCATAATTCTTCACAAATCTTCTATAGTAACCAGTGAACCCCGAGAAGCCCCTCAATCTCTTCACATCTTTAGGAATTGGCCAATTTGTCATGGCACTGATCTTTTCAGGGTCTGCTGCTACTCCATGTTTGGAAATGATGTGTCCCAAATACTCAATTTGAGTTTGGGCAAAGGTGCATTTCTTCTTGTTGGCAAACAATTTGTTGATCCTCAGAATCTCCAACACCTTGCTCAAATGCTCTTGGTGACTACCCATGTCTTTGCTAAACACTAAGATGTCATCAAAAAAGACCAACACAAACCTCCCCATCATAGGCTTCAGTATCTTGTTCATAAGGGCTTGAAAGGTTGAAGGGGCATTGGTGAGCCCATAAGGCATCACCAAGTAATCATAGTGCCCCTCGTGTGTCCTGAATGCAGTCTTATGTATATCTTCCTCTCAGTCTGATTTGGTGATACCCAGACTTCAAGTCTAACTTAGAAAACACAGCAGCAGAACCAAGCTCATCTAACAACTCATCTATGATTGGTATGGGGAATTTATCAGCTAAAGTATGCTTATTCAAAGCCCTGTAGTCAATACAAAATCTCCACCCTCCATCTTTCTTCACCAGAAGAACAGGACTAGAAAATGGACTAATGCTTGGCCTTATGATACCAGCAGACAGCATCTCATCAACTATTTTCTCAATTTCATCTTTTTGGTAATGGGGATACCTGTAGGGACGAATGTTGGGAATGATCGCATCTGATTTGAGATTAATAGCATGGTCTTGTTCTCTATGGGGAGGTAATCTTGTTGGCTCTTGGAACACATCTGCATATTCCTCCAAAATCTGTCTCAGTCCCTGCTTATCACACTCTGCCTCTGTCTGTTCTTGCATCTGATACAAGTGAACTATATAACATTCATCTTCCTGCTGCATTGCCTTCATCATGGTCTTAAGGGAGGTTTGATGCTTGCTCAAAGAAGGCTCTCCTTTGATCTTAAATTTCTGTCCTCCACCCTTCCATTTGATCACCAAATTCTTGAAATTAGCCTTGATATCCCCCAAACTAGCAAGCCAATCCATTCCCAGCACCAAATCCGTACCCGCCAGAGACATTAAGAAGAAATTCTGGGCAAAAGCAATGCCCTGCACCTGTACTTTAAGGTCAACACAGACACTTCTGTGTGTCAATTTCTCACCATTTCCTATCTCAATGGTGTATTCAGCAGTGTCCTCCAACTGTAACTGAAGTTCTTTCACTAATTTGTGCGAAATGAAATTAGTGGAGGCTCCAGAATCTATCAGAATTAACACTTCTCTTCCATTAATGACTCCCCAAACCTTGAAGGACTGGTTTGAGGTTAATCCCAGTGTACTTCTAAGAGAGAGCAACAGTGTCTTCATCTCCATTACTACTTGACTATCCCTTTCCCCTGTTTCTTCTTCCAACTCTGCCTCCCCTTCAATGTCTCCCTCCCCTTCATCATCATCAATCAACTCCACTCTGTAGTGCTTCATCCTGCATTCACGTCCCCACCTCTCCCCACACTTAAAACAGAGCCCTCTTCTACTAAGGTCTCTTAGTTCCTCCTGGGACAATTTCTTTCCCACCCCCTGTTTCTTACTCTCACCCCCATTCTGCGTTTTGGTCTCAATTGGCCCCCACTACTCGACCCAACTCCAATTTTGGGCTTAGCCATGAATGTTCTGTTTCGACCCGACTCGTAACCCGCTCCGGAAGAACCGGGTTTCCACTTAGAACCTTCGTTCTTCTTCTCATCATCATCCTTCAGAGCTCTATTCCTCTCTTCGATCAATAACGCACGATCCATCATCGTGTTTAAGCCACGAGTGTTGTGTAGCTTGAGTTCCGTTTGGATCTCTTCGCGCAACCCGTTTAGGAATATGCTCCCAAGCATTACGCGCTCACTGCGTTTCAACAGAGCCATGAGCATCTCAAATTGCTCTCTGTATTCCATCACCGTCCCTGTCTGCCTCACATTCAGTATCAGGCCCAACGAGTTACGCACCAACCCGGGTTGGAACCGTCGGATCACCACTTGCTTGAACTCTTCCCAGCTGGGTTCAGGGTGCTCCTCCTCCCACCACTGATACCAGTTCAAAGCTCTCCCATCGAGTGCAATCACCACCGCCTCCAACATCTCCTCCTCCTCCTCTACTCCATTCATTTTGAAGTAGCGCTCCACCTTCACCAACCATCCATATGCCTCTCCTCCTTCGAAAAAGGGTATTTCCAGCTTCCTTCTTCGGTAACGATGACGAAGTTTGGGACTTGCCTCGCCGGAAGATTCAATCCTTGTAGATGAATTCTCTTCACCTTCGCCTTCTTCCTCGTTCACCACTATGCTACTTCCAGCTCGCCGGCGCCGTCGTTTCTTCTGTAATCGAAGCTCCATACGTTCCATTCACTCTTTGAGCTCAGCATTTTGAGTGCAAACCTCCAATGTCAACCCCTCGAGTCCTTGCTCGAGTCTCTCCTGTCGCTCCTCTAGTGCCGTCTTCTTAACCATGATTCAAGCTCCGGTGATACTAGAGCTTTGATACCAATGTTAGAAAGATCAATGTAACAATAAACGAAAAGGACAAGTGTAATAGTAATGTAGGTATATTCCTCTGAATTCAGTGTGAATGTACAGAGAATCAAGCATGAAAGTAAGGGAAAATATGAGGTAACAAAGTGCAGTACTCTATGACAGAGAAACTGTACTCCCAGCCCTAGCCCAATCAGCCAATTCTTGCCTAACCAACTAGTACGTACTACCACTACTTTTATTCCCTCAGCTACTATGCATGAGGTAAGACACTTTCTCTCACTGCCAACTCATCGGGTTGGTTACAATATGCTCTCCACTACTTTGGGACAATTACCCTCTTACCCTTCCTAGTGTAAACTTTACCAAAACTCTAAGTTATGTTTCAGGCATCTTGTTATGGCAGCCAATAGTGGTCAATTGAGTTTATATGATCGTCACTATTTTTAACATAATAGATATGATAATTATTTGAAACTACTAAACTGCTATTTGTATAAATCTCAGTACTCAAAATGTCATTTTCAGATATTCAGATATGGCTCAACTGCAGAACCCTGCAAAACCCTTGTCCTTCTGTCTAAACATTATATTAATATGTCAACCAACCTTTTATAATAACTAACTCCAAGAAAAAATAAACATGTAAACTTGCAATATGACAGTCTAATTGAATCTGGGCACAACTTGCTTAGTTAAGTGAATGCGAGTTGATAGAACTCGCAGAATTTAGGTAAACAAAAATGGTGTATTATTCAATGAAAAGATGAGCTCAAGAGCTCTACAACACTGAAACAAAAAAGAACCAGAGTCAGAGAACCTAGCAGAGAGATATTCTCTCCTAACCAACTTTCTAACAATCGATGACCCTTACTCCTCCCTCCTCTACCTCTTATAATTGTTCACCTCCTCGCAGAAGAATACTGACACGTGAGATTATGTTGGGCAGCTGGTGTGTCAGGCCGACTTAAGACCACACCCCCCATAGGGATCCCAACACAAGTTCTCTGTTCAGAACACAGCTAAGACTAACATACAAGTAAAAGCAAATACTTTTATCACAGACAAAGTACATAAAGTTGGTAACAATAAATAGGTAAACAAATTTTCTTTCAGAAATTCATTGACGAACCATAGAAAAATGCCAAAATGTCTTGTGAAATTAAACAGATTCTATTAATAATAAATACTATGTAAAAGAAGGAAAAAAGCAAAAAAAAAAAAAAACAAATCTTTCCCCAAATTTACCTGTTGCCTAAAAATGTTAGCTTTTGGAGCATTTCTGGCCAAAATAAGAAGTCCTGAGACAAGGCGATCCAGCCGATGAATAGCTGAGTTGATCACGTCAAGGGAAAATTGCAAGTACAAAATGGACAAATGCTTGGACAACAGAAAAATTCAAGTACAGAATGGATAAACTATGAAAGATATTTGGAAAATGCAAGTAAAAAATGGTACGCAAAACATACAAGGTAGAATCTAATCAAGCTTGATTTTAGATATGCTAATAGGCAATTGAATTTGAAAACCTTAACAGCATATGACTATTTTCTTTAAATATAGTGAACTTCCAAAAGGCTATTTTGGATACGAAATAAAGGGGCCAGCCCATGCTCTGCTTCAAGGATGCCAACAACAGTGTTCTTACGATATTGACCGCATGGATGAACCTATGTAACAGCTAAAATTCACAGCTTTAGCATGAGTGAAATACAAAGCAAACTATCATCTAGAAGCACCCCATTTTTAGGCAACTGATAAGATATCTATATAGAATTCAAGGCTTCTTTGCATATTATAGAAGGAAATAACTTCAAAATGACATAAAAGCATCATTTGCCAATCATTGAGTTAAACTCTAATGAAAAATCAGAATTATAATGTCTGTCGTCGGCAAAACATCATTGGTTAGTAACATTGCCATTGGCACTCTACAAATCTGCTTGTTAAGCTTGCTTACAGGGACAGATGCCGGCTTACAAACAGTGATCACATCTAGTTCTTTCTGAAGAATAGGAACCTCGCAAGCCATCACAGGTGGTTCATGCCTAAAACAGTAGCTTTATCAATTTCAAGTTCTATCACATCCTTAGAAGTAAAGCATCAAGTGTAAAAACAAACCTGTGTAAAAAATGGCTAATCTTTTGAGATGATTTAACTATGTATGAAACTGGCACCATCTCACCATCAACTTGAATCCTTCCACATTTCACTGCACTAACCTACGATCAATACATACAATCAATTCGACTAAAAAGAAGATTGTGAAGTCAGTGATAGCGCCAATTAACTACAAAAATATATCAAATCATAAATCAGTAGGGTTGGTTCTCACATAATATTCATAAGGTCGACCTTTAAACTCCTCGGCGAACAAATCAACAATGGTTTTCCCCGCCCACCGGTTTTTCACCTGGCATCGAAAAATCGACCATTTCTAGGGTTTAACTAGGGTTTTTACATTATAAGTGAAATTTTAAAAAAACGAATGAATTAAGAAACCGAACTAACATGAGCGATAAATTCGAAGTAGTATGGTTTAACGAATCGAATTCCTGCAAAAATTCAATAAATATGAAGGAAAAAACAAAGCGAGTATCATTTTTCATGATAAATACATTGTTAGTTTGTTACTGGAATGTTTGGAATATCTTGGAAATTTGATATTACCGTTTCGAAAGATGTAATCTTGCATTTGGGGGGGATTTGCTGGGGTCTGCCACACGATATCCATCATGTCCTCTTTGCCCTCTCTCTTTCTCTTCATCTTACCGCTTCTCAGTCACACATAGTCATACTTGGTGCCAAAGATTGCAACAAGCTGCATGGCGGAGTCTGTCTCTGCCAACGAACTTTCGGGTGGGCTTACAGAGGCTTCATTTTTTGAAGTATCATTTTTGAAGTAACAAAATGATGGTGGGTACTACGTACACCCCGCATCTTTTACTAAATACACCCCTGACACATTTTTTTCAATAACTAGAAGTATACGGTGCATACGTACGGGTAACATCATATTTTTTGTATAAATATACTTAGAAAGAATTTAATTACAATAAATCTTTCAAATTGTTAAGAAATGAAATTTTATAACTTTAGAATATTTTTTCATTTGACATTTTTGATCGTTACGAAAAACATTTTATTAGTAGTAAAATTAGAACAACATGTAAGATTTCTCGTTGTATCTCAAATGCAAAATATAAAATAATTATTCTGACAATATGTAATATTTCACCATAAAAAATTAATACTAATGAAATTGTAGCAACAACATGTAATGTTTACCCATTAAATAAAAAAATAAAGTATAAAAATAATTTTTCCGACAATATCTAGAATTTTCTTGTCGTGGCTCAAAAGAAAAATGTTTATTTATAAGAAATAAACACATTCATAAAAACAAATATAAAAAATGATATTATCGACAACGTGTTACATTTTCCGATAAGAAATCAAAAATAATGAAATTGTGTCAACATACTAATATTTACCCGTCAAAACACAAAAGAAGGATAAAAAAGATTTATAAAAACACAAAAAATATCCATTTATAATAGTAAATATATGTTCCCGTCCAATATTTTAGAAATGAGTAGTTTGGTATTTTTGCTAGTAATTGAGTTGATTAAATAGATAGATGATAATTGATAAATAGATAGTTTGCAGATAGTTGATGATTAATGTTTTGATTAGATGGATAGTAGATAGATTAAAAAACATGAAATGTGAGGAGAGAGAGAGAGAGAGAGGGGGGAGGGAGAGGGAGTGATAGAGAGAAAATTAAGAAAGATAAGAGTGATAGAGAGGTAAAAAAGTGGGTTTTTTTTATCAAAAACAAATTATGAGATAAAAATATTTAAGAGATGATGTCAGAAGTTGGGACCCCAAAAATAAAAAGTGAGATAGAATAGTTATGAATTTCCCAATTTTTACCCTCAAAAAAGCAAAAAATTAAATGTCTAATTTAGTAATTTCACCAACCCATTCTTTTCTTAAAGAGATAGTTGATATCTCCACACCCTCCGCAGTGGCGGACATAAAGATGGATGACTCGAGCGAGTAAAAATGTAAAACATAGAGCAATGGTAACTGGAACTGAACAAAGGGAGAATCAGGGGTTTAGTTGAGTAGGTCAAGAAACAGAGAACGGTTAGAAAACAAAATGGTTTCTTAAAATATATTTTTAGTCGAGTGTTATTGATAATTAGGAGACGCTTCACCAACACTTAAGTGGTTGTGGGTTGGAGTCATAGGGGGAGTGGAGAACACTATTAATCCCATTTAAAAAAAGTTAGTATACAAATATAACTATTGAGAGTAATATTTATACTAGGTGATCTGCAATGGGAATACTTCATAATAGTTACATAAGTTTCATAAGTAGTTCTAATGGTTGCCATGTTAGTAGTTCTAGGACTTGAAGTCATTGTGATTCCTACATGTAGAAGTTTTAACCAATGTAATTTGTATCAAGAAGATCATAAATATAGTAATTGGACCTGTAATGAATAACACTGAAGGATGTCAACAATGTTATAAGAATTCCTGCATAATAGGAGTAACTAGCCCTAATACTCCACGGGATCAACTAATTTAGTTTATGCAAAATATATAGTGTAATAACTGTGAATAAAAATTATATTATAAGTATAAAAGTAAAAAAAAAAATTATGAAATTAAAAAGGAACATTAATAAATGCACTGAAATTCAACATTTATTAACAGAATCCATATTCATCAAATGTAAATATAAAAACTTAACATATAATCTTATCAAAATCCTACTCGTTTAGGATCTATCACTCTTGGCTCTTCATCATCATTGGGAACTTAGACCTGATCATTGAAGTTAACAACAATTGGATTATTAAGATTTTTTTCACCAAGCATTACAGACGGTTTATATTGCAGGTTTGAACAAATAAGTAAAAGCAAATCTGTTATTTCTACAACTATATTTGGAAACTAAAGATTGTAAATAGCATTGGGCAACAATGTATTGAGGTGCATCCCAAGCCACATCGGTATATCAACTAAAGTACAAATTCGAGTAAAAATAAAATGTTTGAATTCCTTGATTGAAAAATATCAAAGAAATAAAAATCGTCAAAAGTTGAAGAAGAAAGAGACCTATATATGCACAATCAAACCTCGATTGATGAGAAGAAATCTCTCATTACAATTGAACTGGGGCAAACCGCATCACATTGTCCAAGTCAAAATGGCCTCATGCAACTATAACATCAATGAGGGTTCCTTGTTTTTTGACATATTTGATCTTTCTTTTAAAGAGAGGGCTATATGCTATGACACCAAACAAGTGCATGCAAATTTTAACAATAAATTTTCACAAAATATACATTGTGTACGAACTATAATGTAATAGATGTTAGTTATTACTTAATTTAATACACATGTTATTACTTGTATTAACTAAAAAACACACAATACTACTTGCAAAGATTAATCTCTTGGTTTCCACTGAGCCAATAAGAACACAAAGAAGTCAATAATAATCTTACTGGATACTTAATCAAAGTTGTACCTTATTAAATGATACCCAAATTTAATACGGAGACAAGAAATATTAATAACATTTTAAACACTACAAGAAAAACTAGATTAGGCAGAGACTTCTCAACAATAACAAAGGTGTTGGTGAAAGTTTATATGTGTCAACAATATTTACTAATTGTTGGAATAAGAAAATCTTTTCCCAACAATGTTTTTATTGTTAGCAAAAATATATGTATCCCAATAATGATCAAGGTTGTTGGGAATAATATAACTATTTGCCAACAACACAATGAGTTATTGGCAATGTATATATATTTGTCAACAAAATATTATGTCGCTGCAAAAAGTTGTATATATGTCAACCACTTTATTTTATGTTGGAATAAATAGCGTACATACATATGCCAATGAGTACAAGAAATAAACATATTTCATAACTTTATCAATATCTAAAACATTTATTATTATGAATTTTTTATTTATTTTTAAATATAAGGTCTATAATTCTACGGTGACAAAATTAAATATAAAGTCTGTCATAATTTTTTTTGAATTAGTAAATTAAAAAAATTAAATATAATTTTTATCAAATTAGTATCAATAATTTTTTATATTGATGATTTTTCATAATGACTAAAAAGCTCGTTGTTTCTTTATTATTATTGACATCGTTGATTTTTAGACATTATTATATATTTATATTTATATTTTTAACATTACAAATAGCAATAGGAAATTTAAATTGCATTTTTATATCATAATATCAACTAATAAAATTATGAGTGAATTTAAAAATTAAAAAATAAAAAAATAAATATTTTTCATTACAAAAATTATTTAGTATTAATTTTGTGAATACATTTTTCAACAATATATTTCTATAAATAGTGAAGTAATAAATGCTTTATTAATTTTATATATTTATTTTAAATATCAATAATTTTTAAAGTACCAAAAATTTAATATTTATTGTTAGCACTAACTAGCAGTATACTCGTGCCTACACACGAGTGCTGTCGTTTTATTTTTATGTATGACCTCAGACAAAATTTAATCAGTCCAAATATTACCCAGTGAAAGTCTTGACAAATTTAAAATAAACAAATTTGATTAGTCCGAACATTACCCTGTGTAAAAAATAGAATATTAAAATTTTATCAAAATTTCGATAATTTTAAAATAGTAAAAAGGAAAAATGAAGGATATCGTGAAAAATAGAGAAATGAGAGAGTTAGCGGAAGAAAGTGAAGAAGATAGTGAAAAAGTGTGTGAGAGTGAAAAAGTTTGAAAAAGTGAAAAAATCAAATTACCTAAATAAACTTCAATTGCTTAGTTGGGAAAAAGATAAGATTGGTATTTTGGTCGTGGGTAATGTATGTACTCAAAAAATTTAATTACTCTGAACATTATCCCGTGAAAATCAAGACAATTTTAAAGTTGAGAGATTTAATTACCCTAAATATTACCCCGTGTAAAAAAAACAGATATTAAAATTTTGTCAAAATTTAAATTTTTTTTATAATAGTAAAGAGGAAAAATGAAGATGATATGTAGATGAAATTAAAGTATATATACTGTGAAAAATAGAGAAATGGGAGAATTAGAGAAAGAAGGGGATAATGAAAAGGTGAAAAAGTATAAAAAAATAGAGAAATGAGAGAATTAGAAGAAGAAAGAGGAGAAAAGATTGAAAAAGTGTGAGAGAGAGTAAAGAAGTGAAAAAGTTTTTTTATTTTGGTTCGAACCATCGCTGTTAGGATCAAATTTCGCACTGGCCAACACCGAGTTTGTCCACTGCAGGGAATCGAACCCGGGAGCACCGGGTCGACCCCCCATGTCCCAGGGTAGATTAAGCCATTGAGCCAACGGTGTTGGTTAAAAGTGAAAAAGTTTGAAAAGTGTGAGAGATTTGCACTGAACCAAGCCATGTTGGTCCTACTTGTGCGCTCGAGGGAGTCTCTTCTACTTGCTTGTTTACAAAGCTCTCATTAGGCTTTAATATTTAAAGACTTTGGTGAATCCAAAGCCAAGTAATGTGGGACTTCCCACTTTTGAAATATCCTTTGTTTTTTTTCAATAAAACACAACACTTTTACCCACGGTTTTGTCCGTAGGTAAAAGTTTTTCAAAATAAAAAGACTTTTACCCACGGTTTTGTCCGTAGGTAAAAGTCCATGTTTTTTAAAAAAACTTTTACCTACGGACAAAACCGTGGGTAAACGTTCAGTTTTTTTAAAATTTCCAAAACAACATTTTCAATTCCGGAAATATTCTTTTTTAACATAATTCCAAAAGCCATTTTTTGGGAATTCCGGTAATATCCCTTTTTAACATAATTCCGGAAGGTAATATTGGGGGGGTATATGGTATTTCCGGAAATATCGCATTTTACGGTATTTCCAGAATGTAAAATGTGTTCCGGAAATACCGTAAAATGCGATATTTTCGGTAAATAAAAAAACATACTTCCGGATTAATCTAGATTTGAGGTATTTCCGAAAGTTTTGTGGATTTAAGGGGTAGTTTTGTCCGTTTGGTTATTTAGGGGGCTATATAGTTTAAGGGGGGTTAAAAAAAACAGCCAATAACTTTTGCTTTTCATCTTTTGTTAATCAATGTTACAACTTTTATTTTTATTTACTCTTTTTGCCTCCCTCCGTTTCTTGATTTCTTACAATGATTAACAGTGTAGTTTAGATTTTTTCTTCCTCCTGACCTTGTATTCTATTTTGCTTTTGCGCTCATATATATCATTGTGATTGCATTTATGATGATTTTTTTTCTTTCATTTTACTGACTATATCTTATGTTTTTTTTTCTTGCTTTGTTTTATGATTTTAGGGAGGAGAACCTACAACAATTACTCAAGATTTGGTGTGGAATACGTTAGAGAAACAAGATGATTTGCAGAAAATAAATATTTTATATTAATACCAAAAAATAGCATCAACATAAATTTAATTAAGTAATTTTTATAAGTGTGGTTAAAAATGACTTTAAAAACACTTTTAATAAAAAAACACCCACCATATTGTTGATTAAAAAGGACATATATCACAACAATTTTTTCTTTTTTATAATCATATCACAGCGACTTTAGTTGTTGCGATAGACAAGATAACGCAATAACTTTATTGGTTGCCAAAAGTCACATATAACAGCGATAAAGTATTCGAACGGCGGCAACATTTACTGTTCTGAAAATATATTAGTTATGACAACGAATTAACAATTTTATATATGTATTTCTCATTAAAATAAAGACTCGTATTCTAAAATACAATTAATTATATGGCTCAACTTAGATTCAGTCTTACCGGCGAACATGAACCATTGAAATTTTGGGACTTCTCTTTCATAATTTACTTAAAAATCTAATTAATCCTAAGTCATGCAACACACCCTTTTACTAATTTCACCACTTTAAAAAATCAATTTATTTTTATTATAATTTTTAGAACTATATTTTTCTGAACCTTTAAAAAAATCAATTTATGTCGTAAATAAAAGCTTAATTTTTACCACTTAAAAAAGGATATACATCAATGGTAAAGTTGGTGAAGACAAAATCCAAGACAATGAAAGGAATAAAAGATATGGTATACCTTAAAAGTATCTTTTATGGCGTACTCCTTTCAACAAACAAAACAAATGTTTGGTCATATGTGTGGATGCTATATGTTGCAGGTTAAGTTTTGATGATGAGAGATCAAGCGTCGTAATGAATAAACAGAATGGAATCAATAATGCGAAAAGAAATCTCCAAGTCTCAAGGCGTCTGTCAAGGGTAATGTCTAGGACGGTCTTGTGTCTTAGGAATGTTGTAAACCTCTTTTGAGGATTGACTCAAGTTAAAATGAATCTAGCGAAGTAAGATAGGCACAAACACACTTGAACATAATAGGTAAAACATTAATCCATTAGACACCTATTTAATATATTAGAAGTCATACATTAATCAATTAGTTGAGCGAAAGCTTTGTTAATGGATTAGGACTCTCACATTAATCCATTAGTTGAAGTAAAAGTTTTGTTAATGGATTAGAACTCTCACACTAATCCATTAGTTGAAGTAAAAGTTTTGTTAATGGATTAGAACTATCCTTCAATCTATTAGTTAACGTAAAAGTCTTGTTGATAGATCAGAAATCTCAGGTTAATCCATTAGTTGAAGTAAGAGTCGTCTTAATAGATTAGCAACATTGTATTAATCGATTAGTTGAGCAAAAGTTGTGTTAATGGATTAGAAATGTTATGTTAATCCATTAGAAACAAGCATTAATCGATTAGGCCTTCTTATTCCAAGTGCATAGAACGCATTTTCATAACATTAATCGATTAACCAAATCGTATTAATCGATTAACCAATGTTAAATTACATTAAACAGGTCCCAACGGTCATATTTTCGAACCTAGCTATAAATAGAACACGCGACTTTCGAAAATCATAAGAACTCTGAGCATATTTGAGAAAAAACAAACCCTAAAATCATCTACAACTTGTAATCACCAT
This sequence comes from Astragalus membranaceus, assembly GCA_039519185.1. Lineage (NCBI taxonomy): Eukaryota > Viridiplantae > Streptophyta > Magnoliopsida > Fabales > Fabaceae > Astragalus > Astragalus membranaceus. Next base: position 24,710,518 of record CM076848.1, on the reverse strand, counting down.
TATCATCATCTCTAAGCCAATCTTTCTTAAGGGTTAGAGTTCTCGGGTCTTCAATTTGTGTAATTTGCCTATTGAGGCATTTCTTCTTTATTGTAGTCTTTTTTATTGTAATCTTTAAGATTATAATAGAGAGTGTGGTATCTCTCTAAGGTTGTCTCTGAGAGTGGGGTATTTCTCTAAGATTGTCATGTAACAAGGCTGGGGTAACAAGGGTGGGGTATCCCATGGTTGTCTTTGAGGGCTCTTGCACAAGGGTGGGGTATCCCGAGTGAAAGAGCACCCGAGTATTGTAAAAGGTTGTAAAGCACCCGTGTGGGGGACTAGAGTAGATCACGAGGAGGTGGCTGAACCAATATAAATCTATTGTGTTATTTATTGCTTTCAGTTTCTAATTCGTTTATTCTGTAAACATGCGCGAAAAGTTAATCTAAGTCGTTCAAAGGGGAATTTTTTTTTTAAAAAATCTCAACTCACCCCCTCTTGAGACTGAAGCCACTTGGTAACAATATGTGTCAGTAAGATTGGAGAATGTTTGTTATTTTCTATATACTCATTAAATACTATTTGCAAACAAATACTAAAAGCGAGGCTAAAATAAAAATATAAATAACATTTTAAGTTTGCTTCTAATACCTGTTAATGCAAACTAACCGAAATAAGGGTCATAAAAAACGGTGTCAGTGGCAGTACTCATTAAAGAACCAAAAAAGAGGGTGCAAGCATTCGCAAGAAATAAATATAAGAAGAAATGCAAATGTAAAGAAAAAAAGTATAAAATTAATTTTTTTAAAGTTATGACTTGCACTTTACATATTTTGACACAAAATTAATTTTTTTGCATCAAATCGGAGAGGAACGAACTTCGCATAGTTGAACAGTTAAATGTTTTTTGAACCTTATAGTACCCAAAACACATTTCTTAGCATCACCTTTTATGTATTTCTTCACGAAGTTAATTTTTTCTTCCACCAAACCGATTATTGAGGAACGAACTTCACCTATTTGAACAATTAAAATTTTTTCGGACTCTAAAGTACCCTCAATACACAATGCTTAGAGTAGCACTTTCCGTACTTTCTCATTAAATTATTATTACTTTTCACCAAATCAGTTATTGAGGAAAGAGCTTCGCGTATTAGCATCACACTTTACGTATTTTGTTATGAAGTTATTTTTTATCTTCACCAAACCAGTTTATTGAGGAATGAACTTCACATATTTGAACATTTAAAATTATTTTCGAAGTCTAAAGTACTTCAAATATACTATTTAGCGTCACATTTTATGTATTTTGACCCCGATTGCACTTTTTTTATGTATTTAGCGTCACTTCAAATATGATGTCGATGTGACTTCATATTTGTATTACTCACTAATGATGCACCAAGACGACAAACAACAATAAGTTTGCACTCAACTGGCAAAATCAAGGAAAAATGCGAATTAAAATTTAGATCTATGTGGAAACTATTTATTTAGATAAAAAAAAGAAAAAAAATATATATACAGGTGGATGATTTTAGGCAAAAAAAAGTTAACCCATAACGACCCGAGCAGGAAGGAAGATAGGAACGGAGAGAAGGTTGAGAGTGGTGGGTAGGGTTTGAGAGTTGACACGTGGAATATCAACATTTTTTAATAAAATTAACATGCATTAAACTTGTAGCATATACAAGATCAAATAAGGATGTCAGAAGGCGCGTGTGCCTATAAATAAGAGATGAGCTTTCCTCAATACTTGCCTTATGAGATATAATGGGCAGAGACCTCCCCGTAAGTCGTTGGCTAGCATCGATGGACTACTTCAAGAGATGTTCGCCCATGTGTATGGGTGGGAATAGGCTCGGTTGAGCTGGATTTTGTATGGCCTGTGTCTGGCTTGTGTTGAAAGGGTTAGGTCTGAGTCTGGCCTGTGGCCTGTCGTAAGATCATTTTTTAGGCCTGGCCTTTTTGAATGTCTGGTAAGACCTCAAAACTTGTTTAAAAGTCTATTTCACTATTTTTTACAAAAACCTACGACCTTTGAGTTATGCTTGCTTTTGTAAATAGACCACAAACCTAATAGATAAGTGAAATTAAGTTCTATTTTATATGACATCCAATTTAAGATTTATTTTATAATAATAACTTTAAATATGTCAAAAATTGATTTATGTCGATATGTTTAATTAAATTAACGAATTTATGATTTAATACAATGCACAAAATTTAATATATTAATAATGTTCTGGATTGGGCTTAACGACTTGGACCTCTCATGGGCCGCGATATTGAGGCTCATTATCGTTAATGGACCGTTACACCACCAACGACTACGATTTATCGGTTACAAATCAGAAGGTTCCGTGATGATCATAGACTTCACACTACCCCCCTATAAATAGGGGAAAACACTATTTAACCAGGTACACACATTTCTAAACTAGTACTTGCAAGAGATTTCACTCTACTGACTTGAGCGTCGGAGTGTCTTTGCAGGTACACCCCCCCTCCGAGGTCCGAGCTGGTCAAGAACGATCTACCAACTATCTGATCTTGCGATACGGTACTAAACATTGGTGACCACAGTGGGAGCATATCTAGCTCTCATCTCTTTTCCTTGACCAGACATGGCACCTTGTGGGTGACCTAGAACCGTTCAGCTCAATCAGAGTGGTGAGCAAGGTTCGGCTTATCCACGATCAACCCCGGAAGGAATTCCTGTAACGCTCCCTCACCCCTCGGGGAACTCGGGACGTAATCGTCTCCCTCCTCCTCCGGAAGATGTTCCGATTCCAATTGATGTTTTCCGACAGCTCGTTCATTTGCTAAATAAACAGGTTCAAGCTGATAACCAGCAGGAAATTCGTATTTCCCAGATGGAGGCGGGCCTCACTGCGATGCAAACCAGTGGAGTGTCGGATCGGTCTTCACCTCGTCAGCAATCTCCTCGCCGCAGAACCACGAGTGCTAGCCGACGTCGCTCCCCGGCTTAGAGAAGGCACCATCACCGATATCCACCTCGCCGCATAGGAGGACGAGGTCGCCGATCTTCCTCAAGCAGGAGGGATCGAGGCTCTCGCTACCCCACCGAGTCCATCCCCGTCATCACCAGATTACTCGTCGTACTCGGATGAATCATCAGGGCGAACTTCGTCTCTAGCTTCATCATCACCTCGTCGAAGTTCAAGAAGCCGGGTTAGATCCCCGAGGCATGAACGTCGGCGACCAAGCTCCAAAAGATCGCCAGGTAGGTACCACTACCGGAACGTCGTCGAAGTTCACAAGTAGAAATGACGACTGTCCGATCCCGAGGTACTTGGAGAAACCACCGGAATTGAAGATGTATGATGGAATAGGCGATCATGAAAACCACTTGGAGTACTTCGAGCTAATGATGCAATATCGCAATGCTCGAGAAGAGGTAAAATGTAAAATCTTCCTTAACTCTGGAGAAATCATCTTTTGGATGGTTTAGAGGTCTCGGGCCTAACTCGGTCTCATCTTGGAACCAATTGGCAAAAATTTTCTCTTCTCATTTTGCTCCCTCCATGATTATATTGAGAGATTCAATAATGAAGCCTCGACAGTCAGAAATTTGGAGGACAAGTTCCGACTTTACTTTATGAAGGACGGCCTCAGAAAAGAAAATCAAGCGCCCGGAACCCGATGGAGAGTTTATCGAGATTCAGATGGGAGATGACCCAGCAAAAACTGTGAAGATTGGGGCCAATCTGCCGGAGCAGGTGAAAGCCGAGCTCACACATTGCCTCACAAGCCATGCTGATCTTTTCGCTTGGAATGCTGAAGATATGCCTGGGATTCCTCCGGAGGTCACCTTCCATCAATTAGCAGTAAACCCGGAGGCCAAGTGGGTAGCTCAGCGAAGGAGGATGCAGAGCGGGGAGAAAGCAATTGCTGCTGCGAAATGGAAAAGTAATGGAAAATGGCGCATGTGCATTGATTATACCGATCTTAACAAGGAAAGTCCAAAGGACGCCTTCCCTGTTCCCAACATAAACCGGCTTGTGGATAACGCCTCCGGTTTCTGTTTGTTATCTTTTATGGATGCATATTCCGGATATAACCAAATTCTGATGCATCCACCTGATCAAGAAAAGACCGCATTTATGACTAACCGAGGTAACTTTTGCTACCGAGTCATGCCATTCGGTCTAAAGAACGCCGGAGACACTTATCAGAGGATGATGAACAAAGTGTTTCGGAAACAAATGGGTCAAACTATTGAAGTTTACCTCAACGATATGATAGCAAAAAGTAAAGAAGATCATCTTCATGTATCCGATCTCATGGAATTATTTGCCGAGATTCGGACGAATAACATGAGGCTAAACCCCAAAAAATGTACCTTCAGGAAGTTTCTTGGTTTTTATCTTACCGAACGAGGCATAGAGGCTAACCTGGACAAATGTCGAGCCGTTGCCGAGATGAGAACACCAACTACAAAAAGGGAAGTACATAAATTAAATGGTATGATCGCCATGTTATCTCGTTTCATCTCAAATGCTGCTTTCAAATCTCTCCCGCTGTTTAAAATATTAAAGAAAGATGCTAAGTTTGAATGGACTAAGGAGCAAGAAGAAGCGCTTGATCAGCTTAAAATTACCCTATCGCAACCACTGGTCCTAACTCGACCAAGAGAAGGGGAAGTTTTATATTTGTATTTAGTGATTTCGGAAGAAGCTTTGGGCGCTGTACTGATAAGAGAAACGGAGACCGGACAAAATCCCGTATACGTTATAAGTAAGGCATTACAAGGTCCAGAGGTCCGATATCAGAAGATCGAGAAGATCGCTCTTGCTTTGCTAATTGCAGCACGTCGTCTCCGACCCTATTTTGTCGCTCATCAGATTGTGGTACGGACGAATCATCTGATTCGTCAAATCCTACACCGACCTGATTTAGCGGGAAGAATGATCAAATGGGCGGTAGAGCTCTCTGAGTTCGGTATTAAATATGAACCAAGGATAGCGATGAAAGCTCAAGTACTTGCCGATTTTGTGGCAGAGATGACTCCAGTAACTGAAAACAACGAGTTGTGGATCTTACATGTTGATGGTTCCTCAAACCCCAAAGGAAGCGGAGCCGGTCTTATATTAGAAAGCTCTAATGGAGTTATGGTCGAGGTATCGCTCACGTTTCGATTTCTGACCTCCAATAATCAGGCAGAATACGAAGCATGCATCGCCGGACTTTTACTGGCTCGGGATTTCAAGGTGAAGCATTGTGAACTACTCTCGAATTTGCTCTTGATGGTTTCTCAGATCAAGAACCAATTTGAAGCAAAGGACCCGACTTTACAAAAATACCTCGCCCAAGTTAAAGAACTCTTAAGTCATTTCAAGCACATAGAGGTTAAGCATGTCCCAAGAGCCGAGAATGCTAGAGCCGACATTTTGTCTAAATTGGCTAGTACCAAAGGCTCCTGGGAATCACTGATCTGTGATCCAGGAAACACTGGATCGACCAAGTATTGAGCTTGAGCTTAATGTATTGACTTCAATCTGCGTTATTGAAGAGAGCAAGAGCTGGATCTCACCAATTCTGGAATATATCGAGTCAGGGGTCGAGCGCTCGGATTCACAGAAAGAAAAATTGGTGAGAAGAAAGGCGTCGTCCTTCTCGGTTTTGAATGGCATTCTCTATAGAAGGTCCCTCACCGCGCCTTTACTAAAATGTATAAAGGGAGAACAGGCTGATTATGTCCTTGCCGAGATACATGAAGGCATTTGCGGGAAACACCTCGAGGGAAGATCATTGGCACGGAAAGTCCTAAGAGCGGGGTATTATTGGCCAACTATCGAAGCTAATGCGAAGAACTATGTGAAGAAATGTCAAAAGTGTCAAATTCATGCCGACGTTCATCCGGCCCCACCAACTAAGCTCAGTAGTATCTCTTCACCATGGCCTTTTGCGTGGTGGGGAATCGATCTACTTGGTCCATTCCCAACCGCACCTGGTCAATTCAAGTACCTAATTGTGGCAGTTGACTATTTTACGAAATGGGTCGAAGCCGAACCATTAAGGATCATCAGTGCCAAGAACTGCATCAAGTTCTTCAGGAAGAATATTTTGACCAGGTTCGGAGTTTCGGAACTCGTGATCACTGACAATGGAACCCAGTTCACAGATAAGGGTTTCAGAAAACTCATGATCAATCTTAAGGTCAAACAACACTTCACCTCGGTGGAACACCCACAGACCAATGGGCAGGCCGAAGCTTCCAATAGAGTGATTTTAAGGGATCTCAGGAGGCGACTCGACGAGTCTAAAGGTAACTGGGTTGAAGAATTGCCCTATGTTCTATGGCCATACCGAACCACTCCTCAAAGTACAACTGGAGAAACACCTTTCCGACTTTCCTATGGAACGAAAGCTATCATCATAGTAGAAATCGGTGAAATGGCATGGAGGACTACCCACCCGAAACCACCCAAAGACAATGAAGATCTCTGCGAGAAGAACTCGATGAAATCTGAGATCGAGCTTCGTTTAATGAGCCTGTGGTCAAGCAAAGGATTGCGTCTCGGTATAATGCTAAGGTGATACCGAGGGATTTTGAAGTTGGAGATTTGGTGCTTCGACGAGTTGATGTAGGTTTAAAAAACTCCACTCAAGGAAAATTGGCACCTAATTGGGAAGGACCATATCGGATCGCTTCTAAGATCGATAATGGCGCTTTCGAATTGGAAAGCATGAAGGGCAAACCTATTCCAAGAACTTGGAATGCCACAAAATTATGCAAGTACCATAGTTTTAACGCATGTATGATTGAATGAATTCCGATCCCTATGAAGGGCCGTTCATAATAAATTGGCTCAAATGCCATGGATGTTTTCACATTTCTGTTCACCTATGCACAATCATTATATGAAATCCAACGGTAAAAAGGGCGGCATGAGACCGACGCTATGGTCGTTTGCGTTTCCCTAGAAACTGGGATACGAGTTTGAATACTCAAATTTAGTGGCCAAGTATTGTCACCACTCTTTTAGGTGGGTTAGATCTGGGTCGAATCCCAGTAAACCGCACCTTTGGAGAGCACGCAAATCACACATATGTTAAACGTGGTAATTTATTCTAATCTAAAATCGGTAACCCGAGGTAAGTAACCGGGTTAGATAAACGATTTAAGAGAAAAGAAGAAAACATAAATTCCCCGGATACGGCCGGGACATCAATATTTGTCTTCCAAAACAATGGTATTGGAATGGACTCAGTACCGATGTTAAAACGAAAATAAAAATAACTTTCAAGGGCGGGGGGCTACAACTTCAAACTCCTTTGTACCTTTCACGAGCTTCATAATCTTTCCGTCTTGGACTTGGTGATCCGGTTTGAAAACTCCAGGATCCAAATTGATGGTCGGATAGAGGACAGCAACCTGAGCTAAAGCGTTCTCAAAGGCATCCTCGGCAAAAGTGCAAGCTTGTTCAGTAATCTCGGCAATCCTCTCATCTTTTTCCTCTTCGAGTTGTTTAAGATTACTTTTAAGCTCACTCACCCGAGTTTGAAGATCTGACACTGACTTCTGGGCTAGTTCAAGATCGGCTTCTGCTTTCTCAGCTCTCTTCTCAGCTAGTTTCGCTCTTTTCCCGGCCGTCTTCTGGTCAAGGAGAGCTTGGTCCCTTTCTTGCTTTAGATCGTCCCTGGCTTTCTCAATCTTAGTCAAGGTAGCCAAAGTCGGTTCTAGAGCTTTCTTTTCCTCCTCCATCAATCTAAGAGCGTCGTCTCGCTCCTGGTTCGCAGCTGCAGACAATAAAGAGTCATAAGATGCAAGTCAATCAGAACGAAGTTAAGTAATGATTGGAAATTACCTTTCACTTTTTCCTTAGCTTCCTGCCTCCATTGTTTGTGAAGATCGGACCCATGCTTCAGAACTTGGGTGAGAGCACCCAAAGGATCCTTGCAATACTCATCAAAGTTGGCCTTCATGAACCCATCTAGGGAAAACACTGGTGATTTGGGCTTTTTCTGACCTTCCTTTCCGAGCTTGCTTTTCTTAGTAGATTGGGGTGATTCACTGGCTTCAACATCTATGGTCGTTCTCTTTTCCCCTCTTGGCGGGTTGGAAGAGGTTTGTTTACCTTTCCTACTCTGATGTACCAAATTCTGGCTCGGAGGGTCCTCATTTTCCTCCACAACACGAAAACCCGGAGTCTCGATTTCCTCTTCAGCCAATAGGGCATCCTTTTGAGGTGGGGGTCGGGAACCGGATCCACTTTCACGTTTGCGCTTAACCAACTTTTTCATTTGCAGAAGTGACATAGACCCCGACATGTTATCTCCAACACAGTATAAATAAGCAATTTGGTGAATATAAAAAGGAAAAATAGGATTCAGCTTAAATCGACGACTTCCGATCATACCAAGAGCTTCTTGGACTTCGGACTTGGTCCGAGCATGAACTATAGCCTGTGTGCCAAAACTCAGGCCCCGAGGAATAAGTTCGGCGCATCGCTGGAGAATTTCCAAAGTCTCTTGATCCTCCTTGTCCAGACTTTCCTTAATCAGATTATATGAACCAGGAGATCAGTTGAAATGTGGTTTCGACCAACCAAACAGAAACTTGGTTGACACCATATCCCCTTGATCGTTGTACCTTCCCACGAATTCGACAGCATCAGCACTGACCGGAGAAATGAAAAAATAGTGTTTTTTCCCGTTTTCTTTGGGAGAATCGGAGTAGAGTCGGAATACCTTCAGGTTTCTGTTGGAACGAAGGCTCACATGCCCAAATCGGGTAGTACCAGATTCCTTCTCGTGCCTCCGATTCACTTCGAACATATGAAAGAATAGGGTCGTCAAAATGGTCCGATCCAAGTGCTTCATTACTAATTCGAAGGCTCTGGCAAAGCCCACTCATTGGGATGTAACTGCGAGGGGGCGACATGCAGTAATCTCGGGATTTGTTGCTGAAAACGCGTAAAGAGAGGTTGAATGTGCATGGTTCTCATTGTGATGAGATACATGGAAAAGTTAACTCTGTGGGAAAACTCGCAACGTGTGATAACTCTATTTTATATAGAGTTATTCTTATGTTTAAACTTAGTAAATTGCTCTCTTTCAAGCAAAAATAAAGAGTTTATATAGTATTTTATGTAATATGTGATAACTTGAGTGTTTGACATGGTTATAGTTGATAATAGGCCATTTTGGATATATTGTGGTATGTTTGATAAGTTTGTTCAGTGCAGTCTAGATGCTCCTGCATCAAATGCTCCTGCATTGATCCTGCACTTATAACTGCACTGGTTTAGCACAATGCTACTGCACTGCAACTGCATTGACCGAACGTTGGAGCCATCCACTTGCACATCCACTTGCCATCCACTTGCACTTGATGACCTCATGCTTGGTCTCCTAAAGCAAGTACACCTCATATTTCGTTGCCTACAATTCCCACATAGCTTTGAAGAGTCATCAACATAGGGACACATGTTCTTATCTCATTTGACCTCCCTATACACTTGATTGAAGACTTCACATGGGAATCAGCTGCTGTAAAGTAACCATGAATACAGCCACCAAAGTTACTTCAACATGAAGGAATGAAGCACCTCTCTTGAAGACTATAAAAGGACCTCACTCCTTCACTTGAAAATAGATCACAATCCATAAGTTAGATTTAAATTTCAATATACATAGTTAGTTTCTATTTTGTAAGAAGGAAAGGAAGGAAGTGACAATTCCTCCTTACCACGATTTCATAGTTTTATCAAAGTGCTAAGGAGCTAATGCAACTACATTGCTAGGAGGATTCATGCTAAGAGCTACAACTTGTGTAACTTCTATCTTGTTGTTATCTTTTGTGATTTCAATTATATAAACATGTTCTATTCTGTTTATATTTTCCTTGCAATGTCTATGTTGAGCTAAACCTCTCTTAGTTGGAATGTTCTAACCTTTTAACGAGCTTTTAAGTAAGTTTAATACAAGTATATGATGTGTGCACTTTAGTTCTTGCTTGATAATACTTTCAACACTTATTTTGAGATTGATCACTTAGAATAGGTAGATTTGTAAAAGCAGACATGGTTTACAATTAAGAACTCAAGAACTAATATGGGTGAGTGTTTTACATAAAGGAAACTTTGTGAAAACCATACTAAGTCCTAGACATAGGATAGTATAGTCCATAGGGTGATACTGTGGGTACTTTAAAAGACAAGAGTGAACTTATTTAGCAAGCCTAGACATAGGAAGCTTGTAATGAAACTCTGAAGAAAAGTGACTGAAAGGCACACAACTAATGCAACGGCATTCAGTGCAACTGCATCATAACTGCATTAAACACTTATAAGTAAATTACTTGGGGAAGACATTCCAACTAGCTTTTCTCTATTGCATTACAACTACTTACACTTTGCTTTATTCTAACTTACTTGTGATACTCACCAATATCAACTATCTTGTTAATTGGTTACTTTTCTCTAAATTACATAATATTGACTTTTGAAAGAGTTCATCAATCCCTGTGGGTTCGACCTGTTCTAAACACTGTATTACTTGTTATGGACTGTGTATACTTGCACATGTTTTCCACACACCAAGTTTTTGGCACCGTTGCCGGGGATTGTAGTTAAATTCTTTTAAAAATCTGATATATTGTAATTTAGTGTATATTATTTCTGGTATTTGCAAGTTTCTGTCATGCAGGAGCACATGGTGCTTTAGCATATGTACAGGACCAGAAACAGGACACCAGAATACAGCTTAGATCCAGAGATAGAAAGAAGATTTAGGAGATTGTTAAGACTCCAAAAGCAAAAGGAACAAGCCTGCAAGATGTCTCACAGTGAAGGACAAAGCTCAAGACCACACTCAGTAAGAGGAGGTCATGGCTCTCATCAAGATACAGAAGAAGATCACAGAGAAAGATTCATTCACATGGATCCCATAGGTATGATTAATGATAGAGATAGACCTATGAGGGATTATGCTCAGTTTGATCATCAAAACATGCAAACTAGCATATCTAGACCTCATATAGATGCTGTGCATTTTGAATTTAAACCTATGATGTTTCAAATGCTTCAAACTATTGGTTAATTTGGAGGAACTCCTCTAGAGGGTCCTCACTTATTTATGTAGTAACTTTATCTTACCTGGTGTTAGTGAAGATGCTTTCAGATTAAGGTTGTTTCCTTATTCTTTGAAAGATAGAGCTAAGGCTTGTGATACTCACCAATATCAACTATCTTGTTAAATTGGTTACTTTTCTCTAAATTACATAATATTGACTTTTGAAAGAGTTCATCAATCCCTGTGGGTTCGACCTGTTCTAAACACTGTATTACTTGTTATGGACTGTGTATACTTGCACATGTTTTCCACACACCAACGTGCTCGCTGTCAGAAACACCTTCTAGAAGCCACGCCTGTTCACCTTTTCCAACGAGTTTCCGATACATGGACAGGTAGATATTATTAGTGTATACCAATCGAATCCCTCTAACACTCTCTAAAACCCAAGAGTAGTCTCGGGGAGCAGAAGGACCGATTGGCACATCGACATGACCAGAAGATTCCCCTGTGCCTTCCTCTCCTTCACGAGTTTCAGCGTCCGATCTAGTGGCCTCCGAGGAAGCAGGATCGCCTTCAACTATCTTATCCATTTTTTCTCGGAGTTGACCGTGGGTTTGCACCGAGTCTATTTGCAACCTTTCATCAGGGGAATGAACATTATCCGGGGTATTAGTCCCAGAAGTCGCCATCTTGGCTAATGGAGGGCGATCTAAAATTGCAACCCTAAGAGTTTGCTTCATCCTCGCCAGTTCTCTCCTGTAGGAGTGGGGGCAAAAAGGTCAGGATCGGTTTTGTTTAAGTGGAAATCACGACTAAGTCGGATCTCAGCCTAACCACCCCCATCCTGGATGAATTTGGTCAGGCTGGGGGAAGTCCCAGTCATACAAGAAATAAAAGAAGTAGAATTTCAAAAACATACCTCGAATTGGAGTTGAAAAGGTCAACGAGCTGATTTCCCGATACCGAGCAAGATTGCTCCAATCAAACGGTAAAGTCCTCACCACGGTGCAGAAACCCGAGTTACAAGGTCGTCGCCGAAGCTTTATCGTTGGTTCGTCGGAATTCAATATCGGTAGTCAGAGCAAAATTCTCCGCTTTGTAAACAGAAAAGTGAGGGATCCACCACTATATATAGTGGGCCAAAGACGAGGGAATAGGCCGAAGTCAAATCGACGCATCCCATCAATAGCATTTATTGCAGGCGCTGACAACGAGGCGTCATCATATCTATTTGCCTCGAGCTACTGAATAGGCATCATTATTGTCTGACACCTCGAGCTTCTCAACAGGCACGACAATCATTTCAAACAGTAAATGATGTGACTATGCAGTTTCTTTCCGATATTCTGATATTCCGATAGTGGGGGCAAAACCCTCGATGGTATATGCCCAATACTTGCGAATGGATCTATCATACGAGCCTCCGATCTTGGACCTATTCAAGTCTGGATCGTTCTCTTAACCGATCAGACTTGGGGGGCAACTGTTCCGAATTGGGCTTAACGACTTGGACCTCTCATGGGCCACGGTATTGAGTCCCATTATCGTTAATGGATCGTTACACCACCAACGACTACGATTTGTCGGTTACAAATCGGAAGGTTCTGTAATGATCATAGACGTCACACTACCCCCTATAAATAGGGGAAAACACGGTTTAACCAGATACACACATTTCTAAATTAGTACTTGTAAGAGATTTCACTCTACTGACTTGAGCGTCAGAGTGTCTTTGCAGGTACACCCCCCCCTCCGAGGTCCGAGGTGGTCAAGAACGATCTACCAACTATCCGATCTTGCGATGCGGTACTGAACAAATAACAATAATATTAATAAAATTATTATTTATATTGACTTAAATAGGCCAGCCTGGTAGGCCTAAAAGGCTTTTTCGATGGGCTGTAGCCTAGCCTTTTTAGCTAAACTAGTACTTTACCCGTGCATACACACGAGTGACACTGTATTTGTTATAATTTACTATGAACCTTTAAATACTTTGGAAATTGCAAAATTTTAATAAAAGAAAAAGGAAAAACTCAATAAAAAAGCTATATTTCAACTTGCTTAAAAAACTCGTGTCGCAAAAAGTTAAAAAAAAGTCAGTATCTTCTTCTAATCTTAATAATGGAGTAAAAATCAGAAAAAAAGAAAATGAGATCTAATACTAGATATACACCCCCGTTGCCGCTCTTGTTGTCGCTCCCGTGTCGCTCCCCGTTGACGCACTCTGTTGCATCTCCTGTTTCCGAACTCATTTCCAGTCTCTCTTTGTTGCTCCCGTTGTCGCTTCTTGTTGCCGCTTCTTGTTGCCTCACTCATTGCTGCTCCCTGTTGATGCTCACAGTTTCCTCTCCCATTGCCGATCTCGTTGCTAGTCTCTCGTTGTCACTCCCATTGTCGCTTCTTGTTGTCTCTCTCGTTGCCTCTCCTATTGCCTCTCCCGTCGTTGCCGATCTTTTTAATTAAATTATTACGTTATTTCAAAAAAAGTTATTTTGAAATTTTTTGTTAGTGGTTAATTTTTTTGTCAATTGTTAGGGGTTAAATTGTCTGGTTGTAGGAGATTATAGTAAAAAGTGAGATACAATAATTGGAAATGACATATTTGTCCTTAAAATTGATGATGTGTCAAATTTTTAAAAATAAGTAATTTAGTATTTTTGGTAGTGGTTTGTTTGATTATATATATAGTAGATATAGTAGATATATTAGATATATAATATAGTGAGTGAGAGAGAGAGAGAGAGAGAGAGAGAGAGAGAGAGAGAGAGAGAGAGAGAGAGAGAGAGAGAGAGAGAGAGAGAGAGAGAGAGAGAGAGAGAGAGAGAGAGGGAGTGGGAAATATAATAGTGAGAGATAGAAAAGAGAAAAGTGAGTTTTAAAAATGAAATAAAAAATTAAAATATGATATAAGAGTGAGACCCACAAAAGATAAAAGTGAGAGAGAGAGAGAGAGAGAGAGAGAGGGAGGAAAAAATGAAATGAAATAAAATAATTGGAAATGACATATTTGTCCTTAAAATTGATGATGTGTCAAATTTTTAGAAATTGGTAATTTGGTATTTTTGGTAGTGGTTTGTTTGATTATAGATATAGTAGATAGGTTTTTTAAAAAGTCTTAGCCTGGTCTATTTAGAAAAAAGTCTGGTTTGGCCTGGGCATGACGTAAGCCCCTGTCGGACGGTCTGGCCTATTCTCACCCCTACTCGTGTGGACTAAATATAGGTGTGACATTCGGAGCATGGTGATTAGAAAACACACTTCAAGGGTGAACTCTAAACCTTATATGAATCATGAATTATGTGTGACCTTGGGCAAAATGAGTTGTTTTACGCTCAATAGGATTAGAAAATTTTGAAATTTATCTATTGATTTCCCAACACTATCTTCTTCAATAAGCTCTAATAGAAAACTTATATATGGTGTCAATAGGGTCGGCTTAAGGTCAGAGTAAAAACAAAATATACCTCTCTTGAAAGAAAACACTAAAGAACCCAAAGAAATTTGAGATAGGGAGAGAACCGTTATTGCCCAGTTGGATTTGATTATCACTTGAAAAAGACAAAATAGGGTGTTGTCATAGATAGTTAATAGTTGTTCCCTGCTGTTTAGGTTTTCTAGAAAGTATCGAGGATTTATATGTTCTCTTGTTATCATGTTGGACACTTGGTAACCGTAACATCCTTATATTTCAACTAAGAAGAAATATTGAGAATCTAACACTTGATAAAAATCTAGAGATTTTTTTTTTGACAAGAAAAATTTAGAGATTTCACCAGTATGGATTTGAGTTATTTAACATAAACAATTGATAAAACCATCAATTTGACTTTAAATTAGGTACAAGTACCATAAGTTCAAAGGCTCGAGTCATAGCTTGATACAATTACAAAAGGCAATTGAGACAACTTAGTTCAAATCCATAAAACGGTTCCTAAACATTGTCTTTGATTCTAAAATCAAAAGCCAATTCACAACGGTACATAACAATTAACTAAGGTATACTAGGCAAGTCTAATGATCTAATAAAGATCTTCCATCTTAAGGACTCAATCGGCTCGTTAGTTTCCATCTCCTTGCTTCGTTTTACCCTGTCCATTTGAAAAACATAAAAAACATAAACAGTGAGATTACAATCTCAGTAAGTTCTTTCAAGACTCCTCACCATGAACCTCTCGGAATCTTTTTATTTAGTTTCATCTCTTTAGCATAATCCAAGAGAAATTGAATAAAATCGATTTCAGCGGAGAACTCGTACTCAACGTTAAGTACAACAGTCTGGGCATTGAACCCAGGAGACATGACCTCTCATTCCAAGTATGCTACTTAGTCTTGTGATGTGGCAAGTATTTTATGTTTCAACCATTAGTTGTTCTTCTCATTCGTTCATGTTTAAATGTATCACAAAGTACCATTCATAATCATTCAATGATATTAACAATTGATAGGCAAGTTGGTGAAATAATCAAAAGTGTTCAAAAACATGTTAAAAGTAGTGGAAATTAGGCTTAAACAATCATACTTATCATTAGACATCATTGGGAATGGATTAGACTTGTCACAGAAGGGAATTGAGGGAAAAATGGTGAAAAAAGTGGGAAAAACAGATGCTAACACGGGCACCCGTGGTGGCTACCACGGGCCGTGTCAGCAGTTTAAAAAAATTTGTTGCAAACAGAATCTGCCACGGGCTGGCCGTGGTGGCTACCACGGGCCATGGCAGACCATCAGATGTTCAATTTTGCTGATTTTGTGCTTTGTCGTCCTTCAATCAATTGTGCTCAAATCTTTCCCAATCAAACTCACAACAACAAAACAGAGCAATAACACTAACTCAAGCATCATGGCAGGCATTCAAAATAATCAAGTATTCAACTTAATTCCAACAACAACTATGAACTATTAACACATAATTTCAGCAAGTCATGGATATTCCAACCCAAAATGCATTCAATTTCCAAAAACACAATAACTCTTTTAAACTGAAATTAAGTTAAAAAGAAACACAAAAAGGTAAAGAACTCACTTGCTTCAAAGTAGATACAAGTAGTTGACAACCAAATGTGTTTCAAAACCTCACAAATCGATCTTCTAAGACACCAACAAGCACCCAAGCTTCTAAAAAAACTGGAAATCAGCTCTTGGCTCCCAATCCCTCTTCTTTGGTCACTTGAATCCACAGCGTGGTTGATGAAGTACTCAAAATCCACCCATAAACTAACATGCAAGCCTTAAAATCTCCAAACAAAGGCTCTCAACTCACATGCATTTCGAATTTTTTTTAGAGAGGAAAGATGGGATAGTGTTCTGAAATTTCTGGTTCTTTAACAATAGTTTGAGAGATCAATATAAAAGGTGGTGGAGAGGGTAAGGTTGGGGTGTAGAGAACTAGTGTGGTTGGGTGTTTCCAAGATCTCCCATAGTTAGAGCTGAAAATTTCTTCTTCCCTCTTCACTCTCACCCTCAAGCTCTCCCTTCTCTCTAACCCTCTCTTTCTCTTTTTGGTTGAAAAACTGAATTGTGAGAGTGTGTGCATGTTCTACTTCAGCTCTTATGGTCTTTAATGAAGGGCAAAAGGGTAAAATGATTGGGGCTGACCTAAGACCAATGAGAGTAATTTAGCACTCTAATGAAGTGTGAAAACTCTCACTCAAGTATTTCCCCCTTTCACCGATGCATCTAAGACATAATTACTTATAATAAAACATCCAATAAATTTAATTCACCAAAGCAATTTGAATCAACTAAGCACACAAGAGTTAAATCACCTAATAAGTAAATTACTCTCCAAGTAGTGTTAACCGATATACTCTCGCTCGTCCTAATTATAAGAAAATTTTTGGAGAATTTTTTGGTCCCATCTATAAGAAAAAGTTACAACTTTTAAGGTGTGTTATTGTTTATATTACTTTTTTACCCCCATTTAAAATGTTTGTCTTTTTAAATATCAAAATGTGTATTTAATGTCTCACAAAACAAAAAAGAAAAAAATTGCGCTTGATGCCCTTTAAGTTTATTTAAAATTTTGAATTCATCCTTCAAGTTTTTTCTAATTTAATTCTATAGTTTCGTTTATGTTTCAAATTAGGAATCAGTGTCAAATTGGTTCTCCATGTTTCCTTCATGTTTCAAACAGGTCATGTATTCTGTTTCTAAAGACACGGAAACATAAAAGACCAATTTGAAACCTAAACATAAACATAAAGAACCAGTTTGAAACATAAATGAAATCATAAAAAACTTAATGAGAGAAAACAAACTTAAGGAATATATCTGAACTTTGAATAAAAAAAATTAAAAGACCTCAAACACTTTTTTGACAACAATAAAAGAGTTCTTTTTTTTTTGTTTTTTTGTTTAACAACAAATTAGCATTATATTAATAATCGGAACTGTAACATTTCTAATTACCCAAGACGGTCCCTCATAAAGAGTGCTCCTAAATAACTACTTTAAGAGTTAAAGATGTCACCATACTTTTAAAGTTGCTACAAATGTTTCCAAAGAAACCTAAAAAAGAGACATCAAGAGGGTCATAACGTGCTATACAAAATGGGTAGTATGATCGAAAAAACTGTAGTTTCAATAACTCCTTTCTTTCTTCTTCGCAATCCGCCATGTTCCTTATGTAGTTGAAGTTGGGGTTGCAGATTTACAATTCAAAACGAACTTTCAAAGAGGCCAAACCAAGCTTTCAACATAGTTCCTACTATAAAGCCATCGTGTTTGTTGGGTGAAACTAGTTTTCTTTACACTATTATCCCTCCGATTATAGATAATTGCTGTTAATTTTGTTGTAATTCGGTTTCTCTAAAAACAGTTTGTAAAAACAGTAAATAGCTGTTATAATCTGAGTTTAGTAAAAAAACCCTAAACTGAAACAAAGGGTAATTAGTTGTTTGATTAACAACTTCAGAATAACAATAAGTTTGTTAATAGTTTGTTAGTAACAAACTATGATTTGTTACACTAATACATGTATATAAACACATCTACTATGAATGAAAATATATAGAAGTATTTTTTCCTTTACATTGAGTTTTCTGCAGTACAGTTTTTCTCTCTTCTGCATCCCTTTTGTGAAACTGTTCTGTCTTCTTTCGCTTTGAGTAACAGCAGCAACCGCGTCCTCTTCTCGCTTGAGGTTGGTTCCCATACGAACACCAACACCTTAGATCTTCCTTCTCTGAACGCTGAGTATACTGATTTGTTGAAATCAGTGTGACCTGCAAATAAGAAAGATAGATCAGGTCTCTGTGAGCAAGAAGAAACGCAAGCTAATAAACCAGAAATCAAACAAGAAAAGAGTAAATGGTTCTTAGCTTCCAAATAGAAGGAAGCGCAGCAGAAGATCACAGCAAACATAGTTACGGTTTCACGGCAAAGGGAAGGAGAGGCTGATTCACGCAGAGAGAACCAGAAGCAGCGAGATTCAGAGAGAACAGAGAGAAAAAACGCGTGAAGAAAGAGAAAGAAAAAAATATCTGAATAAGGCAGCAGCTAGGTTTTTAGTTGAATTAACCCTCTTCTGCGTTGAGTAGTTGGACCGGGTCAAGCAAGGCCCAAGTCTTTAAGTACAGTACCCGTTACAAAAAGAAATAGTTGAGTCAGTTTAATATACTGGGCCTATTTCTTTCTACTAGTAACATAAGGAAAATTAGCAAATACACCAACAATTGCTGCATCTTCATTATCTTTTGAGAATATCACAGTATCACCATTCCTACAAATGTGCAATGGTGTCCAACAACAACCATATCAGTTTTCCAAGTTACCAAAATCATAATCCATATCAAGATTCTGATAACTGATTTTAAGGAATTGAGTCCAGGACTCTTGAACTCCAAATTTTGTCATCTTCCATATAACTAAATGAGTTCCTTAACATCATGGGAAAAACAAAGACAATCCACTTACACAGAAATATGTGGGACAATATGTGGTACTTCATTATAAATTGGAGGGGGCATTAACTGTGTGCAAGTCTCGGTAGCCAGATCTAGAGAATTAATCACAATTTGCTCAACAACAACATTCTTCCAAACATTTCCAGAATCGGTGGCAATGTCAGTGTGATGTGCCAACCAATAAAGACTACTGCGAAAATTCGCACCATAACTACTTCTAGGCAGAAACATATAGGAAACAAAGGCAATCTCTCCAAACATTATCACCCAAACTAAAAACTTTCACACAAGTTGTCAGTAGTTGAGTTCCTAGAAGCAATGCCACCAAATTATAAGTGTTGGATGACTTATCATAACCAAACATGTAATGGAATCAGACACGGGAGTCTAGATGTTGGTGAGAATACCATTTTTCACATACTTTCCTTGTTGCCGGGTTCCAGAAACGAAAAACAGGTTTCTTATCGGCGAGAAAAATACCTCAACAACAGATCAATCCATTACAGGAATCAACCATGGACACGCAGTCTTTGTCCCACAATCGGTAGCAAGGGTCAATCGAAAGGGAGTTCAAAGGGTTCTCGAGAAAAGGACTGATGGGGAAGGGTACGATATTAGCACAACTATCAGAATCCTTCATGCACAGCGCCGCACCAATTGAGGGTTTTGTTTAGATCGCTTAAGGTGCAATTGAACGAAAGTAGGATCAGAAATAAGGGATTTCCAAGACTTGCATACACGCCTTAACTTCAGAAGAGATTTCCAAGGTATAATAGGATTTCTGGAATGAGTTCGTCAGGGAGTATTCCTGATAATATCAGAGTGTTTGGATGATTCTGCTTCCGTCGCCAATTAGAGTCAGATAGAGCGATTTCCAGGACTGTGTGAGACTTGTGCAGTTGTGTTATCTTCCCTTACACAACTAGGGTTTGCTTCGGTGGTTTTCATTTGTTATCGACATACATCTAAGTGGAAAGAAGAAACGTATGGGGAGGCTGAAGAGAAAGCGTTGATGTTGTCCACCATCGAGTCGTTATACTTGAAATTGAAAACGGAACCCTAATAAATAAAAGAGTTCATTGATTGATGTTATATTATTTAATTTTTCTCTTATAATAATTGAGACCGGGGGAGTATTATTTACGATAACTCTTCACCAATAAATTGTTATCCAATTGTCAATAGAATAAATTATTATCCAAATCTTGTATTTTTTTAATTAAAGAAATTTAAAAAACGTATACCTTTTTACAATGTCTTTTGGGCAAGCGCTATATAATCTAATAAATTTTTGTTAACGTTTTCCTTAGGAAACGTTATCTGAATTTTTTTCAAATAATACTTTGCTTTTACGAATTATTTAAATGTCGTTATCGCTTCATGTTTTTGATATAGTGAAAGGATGTAATTTTTTTATAAAATAATTCATTTAAGCACTTTGAAAATGTAATATAATTTACCTTGAGATTCTTTACTTAATAATACAGGACATTATTAAAAATCACTAACCATGATAGTATAAGTAAATGTTATATAAAAATATCTAATTATACTTTAAAATTTCGTCGGATCATAATTTTATTTTCAAAATTTTGATTTCAACATCACAAAATGATTAAAATTTGAATATTTTTTCGTAAAGGAAATTCTCACAAACGAAGTAGGTCTAAGTGACAAGAAATTTGGTTTATCGTAATAAAATTTTCTTTTTAAACAATCATAGTAAAATTTTGAGTTTGAGTTCAACGGATGAAAAAAAATATATATTTGAAAAGCATTGCCGGAATTATATGAGAGTCCATCTAACTCAACTCAAATCGGAAATTAATGTGATTTCTTGATAAAAGAAGTCTAATTAATCCCTAACTTCTTTTAAAGTTTAAGCATTGTTTGCTAAAAGGTAGCATATATAGCTGATACCGATTAAACTAGCTTATAATGCATGAGTTTATAGCTAATAAGCTAGTTGTTTGACAAAAAAATTGCAAAGTTACTAGTTTTTTTTGGTAGACGCAAATTTAGTAGTTGAACTAACTTCAAAATATAAAATGACAAAAATTGAAGCTAATAGATAAAAAGAATTGAGATAGTTCATTTAAAGTGAATAAATGAAGCAATTAATTAAAGCAATAAGGGTAAAACGAGAGAGAAAGTGAAACATTATACGTTATAAGTTCAGACGCTACCTCAAATAGCGTTTAAAAACACATTATAAGTTCGTGAAAAATGTTACAAACTAATAGCGCTAAACACTTATTACGAGCTTATTTGTTATAAGTTGCTCGCTATAAGCTAGTTGTTTAGTCTTACCAAACATAGACATGATCAATCCAACACCTATTGAAGCCTAAAGCGAACTTTGTGGTGAGACTTAAAAATTCAGTCATTTACTCACATCCAAAATACTCAAAAAGTTATAGCAAAACTATCCGAATTAGGACTTCAACACAAGTCCTCGAGAAAAAAATCATTGGATTATACCATCTAAGCTAAACAAACTTTTTACAAAATAAAAGAAATTGGTAACAATGGCAAGTGGAAATTTAAAATTCAAGGCTTTCTTATGATAAAATTACGAGGCTCAAAAATGTTGCTTTAGTAGAGAACTAATCACAATTTGCTCAACAACAACATTCTTCCAAACATTTCCAGAATCGGTGGCAATGTCAGTGTGATGTGCCGCCAACCAATTAAGACTACCGCGACAATCCGCACCATAACTACTACTTCTAGGCGGAAACATTGGAAACAAAGGCAAATGTAATGGAGCCAAAAGGAAAGAATATTGTGATAGCTGCTGAATCATCAAGTGACGGGCAAAAGGGTAAAAACACAGTGAAGGCTGCAACAGAAAAGAAGATCCAAGACGAATCTAGCGAAGGCACTACCGGTGTACGAAGAGGAGTGAGGGTGAGGGCCACTAGCTCACGCCTCACTGACTTTGTAACTAATTGAGAGTACAAATAGGAAAGGGGTGGGAATCATTGGGGTATGCTTGTACTTGGTGAATTCCTTTCTATTCTCTCCCTATTCTATTTCTTCTGGTACTTGCATGAATGTACTCATTCCTCCTAGATTTGAGCTAGGGGTTGATTCTGATACTTGTTTGCCTCAATAAAATGAGTACAGTTGATTTCATTGTTCCATTTTACTTGTTCTATTTCACTGGTGCTTTCATCACGCCATGGCAGAGAACACGCGGATGAAGGAGCTGAACGCAAAAGTCAAGAAGAACACCGATGACTTGCAGAAGCTATACCATACCATGACTGAGCGTATGGATCGATTGGAAGCAGCGAATGCCACGAAGCTCGACAATATGCATATCGCACAACAAGCCACAGATGCCACAATCCAACAGATCAGTGATTCCCTGAAAGCTCTCCTTCAAAAAGCTCTGCATACATCTACTCATGGTGGACCGACCTCAAGCAAGACACCATTTCAGGTACGAAATGTCAAACTAGAATTCCCTAGATTTGATGGCACAAATGTACTTGAATGGATTTTTAGGGCTGAGCAGTTCTTTGATTATTATGAAACTCCTGATAAAGATCGACTCACCATTAGCTCTGTTCATCTAGACCACGATGTGGTGCCCTGGTACCAAATGTTACAAAAAAATAGCCCTGTTAGTACCTGGTCTGAGTTTACCAAAGCTTTAGAGCTTGATTATGGACCGTCGGTTTATGAGTGCCCAAGAGCTACCCTGTTCAAATTGACCCAAACCGGAACGGTGTCTGAATATTACTTGAAATTCACAGCACTAGCAAATAGAGTCTATGGGTTGAGCAACGATGCCATGATCGATTGCTTCATCAGTGGACTTAACCCAGAAATTAGAAGAGATGTGTTAATTCACGGTCCTATCTCAATAGTCAAGGCTGTATCACCAGCAAAGGTTTATGAGTAGAAATATGCATGGAATGCAGTAGCCAAAACACAAAAAAAACCCAAACACTTTTTCCCAATCACCAAACAGAGCTAACTTCAATCCAAATAAACTAGAAAATAGCCAAAAGACCACAAATACACCACTACTCCAAACACCTCCCACAAGACCTATACACCCTAACCAAAAGAACCCCAACATAAAGAGGATTACCCCAGCTGAAATGCAACTCAGGAAAGAGAAAGGGTTATGTTACTGGTGCGATGAAAAATTTTCATTCACACACAAATGCCCAAACAAGCACATGTTAATGATGTTATGTGATGATAATGAAGAGGAAACTAGTGCTATGCAGGAAGAACAACCACCGGATACAAGCAATGTTGAACAGAACAGTCAATGTGAGGAACACCATTTATCTCTAAATGCCTTGAAGGGCTCTAACAATGCAAACACATTGAGATTCCGGGGTCAAATAGGAAACATATCAGTATAAGTGTTGGTGGATGGAGGAAGTTCTGATAACTTTCTACAACCAAGAATTGCAAGGTTCTTGAAACTCCCAATTGAACCATCTCCTTGTTTCAAA
Organism: Astragalus membranaceus; assembly: GCA_039519185.1. Taxonomy (NCBI): domain Eukaryota; kingdom Viridiplantae; phylum Streptophyta; class Magnoliopsida; order Fabales; family Fabaceae; genus Astragalus; species Astragalus membranaceus. The sequence continues at coordinate 24,687,102 of CM076848.1, read as the reverse complement.
GTTTTGGTAGGGAATGGTCAGTACATGGTGGCAGAAGGACAGATCAAAGAATTACCACTGCTAATTCAGGGGCACGAACTGAAGGTACCGGTACATCTTCTTCCAGTAGTAGGGGCAGATTTAGTCTTTGGAACAACTTGGCTTGCAACGTTGGGGTCGCATGTTGTAGACTATTCAATGATGAGCTTGAAATTCTTCCATCAAGGGAAATTTATCACATTGCAGGGAGAGAAGACTAGCACACCAAAACTGGCACAACTACACCAGCTCAAACGGATGCAGAGCACATGTGCAATTCAGGAATGCTTCACTATTCAGATAATTCAGCCTGCTACCCCTGCTGATGAATTCAAGGACCTGCCCAGCAATGTGGAACCAGAGTTAGCAATGCTTCTCCACTCCTACAGAGAGGTGTTTCAAAGTCCAGTGGGACTACCTCCTCAACGAAAGCAAGACCATGCAATTCCTATCAAAGAAGGCTCCCCTCCAGTTAAGGTAAAACCTTATCGATATCCTCATAGTCAGAAAACGCAAATTGAAAAAATGGTAGCTGAAATGCTTGAACAAGGAATCATACAATCTAGTAATAGTCCCTTTTCTTCTCCCATATTACTAGTGAAAAAGAAAAATGGTAGTTGGAGGTTCTGTACCGATTATAGGGCATTGAATACTATGACAATTAAAGACAGCTTCCCTATTCCTACTGTAGATGAACTGTTAGACGAGTTATATGGTGCCAAATTTTTTTCAAAATTAGACTTAAGGTCGGGATACCATCAAATTCTTGTCAAACCAGAGGATAGGTTTAAAACAGCTTTTAGAACACACCAGGGACACTATGAATGGTTAGTCACGCCCTTTGGACTCACCAACGCACCAGCTACTTTCCAATGCCTAATGAACCAAATTTTCCAACATGCTCTAAGAAAATATGTGTTAGTTTTCTTTGACGATATATTGGTGTATAGTGCTAGTTGGAAGGAACACTTGCTGCACTTGGAGGATGTACTGAGAGTCCTCAAACATAATACATTATTTGTTAAACTATCCAAATGCTCATTTGGATTGCTGGAAATAGAATATATGGGTCATGTAATTTCAGGTACAGGCGTGACTATGGATGCTACCAAGGTACAAACAGTGCTTGAGTGGCCAAAACCAAGCAATGTCAAGTAGCTGAGAGGTTTCCTAGGCCTCACGGGGTATTACAGAAAGTTCATACAGTCATACGCCAAGCTTGCAGCACCACTGACAGACCTACTCAGAAAGGAAGCTTTTAATTGGGGAGAAGAAGCAGAAACTGCCTTCAACAAGCTCAAAAAGGTAGGGGTGTTCAGTGGTTTGGATAAATCCGAACCAAACCGAAATCCAATCCAAACTGAAGCGTTTGGTTCGGACAATTTTCTTAATCGGGTCAAATCCGATCCAACCCGTAAAGACCCGCCGTAATTCGGTTCGGACAACGGATTTTAATTTATAAACCCGTGTGCCCGTGTACCCGAACCGTGGGATATATATTATTATTATTAACGTTGCAAGTTTCAACTACTATGAGACTTTCCAACTTTCCAAGCAGCTTTCCCATTCAACTTCTGTGTAATGTTTTCTTCCTCACTGCTTCGGCTTCTGCGTAAATCCTTATCCTAGGCAAGGCTTTCCCAACTCCCATTCAGCATATAATAAGTTTCATATAACTATCCCTTTGGCTTCTCCCATTCAGCGTACTTTCCATTGCCTATATGACCCGCGAGCCCAATCTGAACCAATCCATTCAATATCGGATTGGTTTGGTTCAGATTTTATAGTAAACAACTCAAAATCCAAACCAACCCAAACCGATTAAATTTGATTGGTTCGGATAACGGATTTAGTCAAAATCCATCCAAACCAACCCGTGAACACCCCTACAAAAAGGCAATGACAACAGCACCGGTCTTAGCCTTGCCAGATTTTGACAAGCCCTTTGTCTTAGAAACTGGTGCATCAGGTACAGGTATTGGAGATGTGTTGCATCAGAATGGTCACCCTATTGCATACTTTTCAAAGAAGCTAGCACCAAGAATGCAAAAGAAGCCAGCTTACTTTAGAGAAATGCTTGCCATTGCTGAAGCCATAGCTAAATCCAGGCACTACCTCCTAGGACACAAGTTCATTATCAGATTAGACCAGAAGAGCCTGAGAAATTTGCTAGATCAGAATTTACAAACTCCAGAGCAACAAGAATGGCTTCATAGATTCTTGGGATATGATTTTGTGATTGAATACAAACCAGGAAAAGAGAATGCAACTGCTGATTCTCTATCTAGAGTATTGCTGATGGCTTGGTCCGAGCCACATAATGATTTCGTGAAGAGAATAGAGGAGGCTACAAAGACTGATGCAGAGTTGCAATCAATTCTCGGGAAATGCAGTACTAACCCAGATGCTTTGGTGAATTATATTTCAAAGGGTGGATTATTATTTTGGAAGGGATGATTGGTGATTCCCAAACATACAGAATTAATTACTGAGATACTCAAGGAGTATCATAGTTCTCGTATTGGAGGACACTCCGGAGCTACCAGAACAAGAGCAAGAATCGTTTCGCAGTTTTATTGGCCTGACATGCAGACAGATATTCAGGAGTATGTAAGAAACTGTGTGATTTGTCAGCAAGCAAAGACCTCTAATACACTACCAGCTGGTTTGCTTCAACCATTACCCACTCCATCTCAAGTTTGGGAGGACGTGGCAATGGATTTTATCACAGGATTGCCTAATTCTTTTGGATACACCGTGATAATGGTAGTAGTGGACAGACTCTCTAAATTTGCACATTTCATGGCCCTCAAAACTGACTATACCGGCAAGTCAGTAGCAGAAGTTTTTATGAGTCATGTGATGAAGTTATATGGTGTTCCAAGGTCTATTGTGTCAGACAGGGACAAGGTATTTACAAGCAACTTTTGGAAGAATCTATTCCAACTACAAGGGACCACTCTGGCTATGAGTTCAGCTTATCATCCACAATCGGATGGTCAAACGGAGGTTTTAAACAAATGCTTAGAGATGTTTCTGCGATGTTTTACCTTCAACAATCCAAAATCCTGGTTCAAGGCTCTCAATTGGGCGGAGTATTGGTACAACACAGCATTCTAGACCAGCATAGGAATGACTCCGTTCAGAGCACTATATGGCAGGGACCCTCCAGTGTTAGTGAAATATGTCCCTGACACAACAGATCAACCATCTGTCCAGGAACTGTTAGCTCACAGAAATGATATTGCAACAGTTGAAGCTGAATTTAGAGAAAGTACAACAATACATGAAGGGCCAAGCTGACAAAAAGAGGAAAGATGTGACTCTTGAGGTGGGAGACTTGGTGTTAGTCAAGTTGCAGCCATATAGACAGCAATCTGCAGCTCTGAGAAAGAATCAAAAGCTAGGCATGAGGTACTTTCGACCCTTTCCGATAGTAGCCAAGATAGGAGCAGTGGCGTACAAAGTGCAACTACCTGAATCAGCCAAAATACACTCTGTCTTCCATGTATCCCAGCTGAAACTCTTCAAGGGCAATGTTGCAGATCCTTATGTACCGATGCCATTAACAACTACTGAGGTTGGGCCTATATTGCAACCAGTAGCAGTATTACAAAATAGGACAGTGTTGATGGGGTCACAACAGGTTCAACAAGTCTTAATCCAGTGGGAAAATACTTCTAAAGCTGAGGCAACTTGGGAGAATGCTGCTGAGATACACAAGAACTTTCCAAGTCTCAACCTTGAGGACAAGATTGTTTTTAAAGGGCAGGGTATTGTAATGGAGCCAAAAGGAAAGAATATTATGATAGCTGCTGAATCATCAAGTGAAGGGAAAAAGGGTAAAAACACAGGGAAGGCTGCAACAGAAAAGAAGATCCAAGGCGAATCTAGCAAAGGCACTACCGGTGTACGAAGAGGAGTGAGGGTGAGGGCCACTAGCTCACGCCTCCGTGACTTTGTAACTAATTGAGAGTACAAATATGAAAGGGGTGGGAATCATTGGGGTATGCTTGTACTTGGTGAATTCCTTTCTATTCTCTCCCTATTCTATTTCTTCTGGTACTTGCATGAATGTACTCATTCCTCTTAGATCTGAGCTAGGGGTTGATTCTGATACTTGTTTGCCTCAATAAAACGAGTACAGTTGATTTCATTGTTCCATTTTACTTGTTCTATTTCAGCAAACTATGAATATCTCTCCAAACATTATCTCCCAAACTAAAAACTTTCACACAAGTTGTCAGTAGTTGAGTTCCTAAATGCAATGTCACCAGCTTATAAGTGTTGGATGACTTATCATAACCAAACATGTAATGGAATCAGACACGGGAGTCTAGATGTTGGTGAGAATACCATTTTTCACATACTTTCATTGTTGCCGGGTTCCAGAAACGGAAAATAGGTTTCTTATCAGCGAGAAAAATACCTCAACAACAGATCAATCAATTACAGGAATCAACCATGGACACGCAGTATTTGTCCCACAATCGGTAGCAAGGGTCAATCGAAAGGGAGTTCAAAGGGTTCTAGAAAAAAGGACTGATGGGGAAGGGTACGATATTAGCACAACTATCAGAATCCTTCATGTATAGCGCCGCACCAATTGAGGGTTTTGTTTAGATCGCTTAAGGTGCAATTGAACGAAAGTAGGATCAGAAATTAGGGATTTCCAAGACTTGCATACACGCCTTAACTTCAGAAGAGATTTCCAAGGTATAATAGGATTTCTGGAATGAGTTCGTCAGGGAGTATTCCTGATAAGGGTAAAACGAGAGAGAAAATGAAACAGTATACGTTATAAGTTCAGACGCTACCTCAAATAGCGTTTAAAAATACATTATAAGTTCATGAAAAATGTTATAAACTAATAGCCCTAAACACTTATTACGAGCTTATTTGTTATAAGTTGCTTGCTATAAGCTAGTTGTTTAGTCTTACCAAACATAGACATGATCAATCCAACACCTATTGAAGCCTAAAGCGAACTTTGAGGCGAGACCTAAAAATTCAGTCATTTACTCACATCCAAAATACTCAAAAAGTTACAGCTCAAAACGGTTGCTTTAGACCTTTAGTAGCTTGGACTTTGAGCCGCTCCAGAACATAGCGTTAATGATCATTAAAAAATCCAAACAAAATTATACATATCCTTTTATTATAAGGATTTAATATATATACGTAGCCGGTGTACAAAAATTTTATAACGTCAACCAACCCCGAAATGATATGTCATAAAAAATGTTTGACTTCACTTTTATTATTTGCTAAAGAAAAATTGGATCTTTTTGTCAATAAAATTTCAACCGGCAGGGATATAAAAGTTATTTGTGGCAGAATCATTATTTTTTTCTTTTTCTTAGTGGAATGGGCAGAATCATTATCTCACTTTAAGGGCCATTAACATTCTTTTCTTTTATTTTTATTGAAGGCCATTAGCAACATTGTTTCTTGGATTTAATGTCTATGAATTTAATATACACGGTCGTTGTGTAAATTTTTTATAATATCAACAAATAAACACCTTAAATAGGAATGTTTAGCAATTAAATTCTTTTTTCTTTTCCACGGGATATTGCTAAATATATTGTATTTTTATTTTATTTTTAATATTATGGATCATGCCCACTCTAGACAAGTCTTACTTTAATTAACATTTAAAAAAATGTCATTTAAATAATATAAAACAACAATTTGTATTTATTTTTTCTTTAATTAATCAAATAACAATAAAAGTTACAAAACAAACGGCACTCAATGTAAAAACCTAATCTTAAGTATAAATAAATATCATTATTTATATTTATACTTAAACTACACTTACAGAAAAAATAATAAATTATACTAGTAAAACACAGTAACGTACTATCTTTTTCGCCTAATCGTGAATGAAATTAATGTTTCCCGTAAAGAAATGGAACTAAGTTTGGTGATTGACATTATGACTAGTCACGGGCCTCCTGAGTTCATCTCAATATTATTTATATTTATATCCTATAATATTGGCATTACACAGTTCTCTATATTCCATTCCTTCAATCCGTAAATTTTGATAGGGCAGAGAGAATAAATGAAGGAGGGGACCGACCTATTTTTTTGTCACATTTATTTTCCTTCAAAAATGTAGACTAGAAAAAAGCAGCTTCTATCGAATGTAAAGTATCTATAATGAACTTTTCAGCTCGTGGCAACACTTAATGCTTGTACAGTTCTATCAATTGGGGAAAATGGGCAGTAGAGCATATATCATCATCTCATGGGTCATATTCAAGAAAACAAACACAAAGCAAAAAAGTGCAACAACACAATTGGGTTGAAACTTTATCCTCACATCTCATAAGTCCCAATCTATTTCCTTTCCTCCTATCATATCTATCAAAAAATTGTAACCGAACACATTTCAAAAAAGACCCTTCATCACGTGCGCATGAAAGTGACCGACAAACAAACAAACAAACAAACACCTATAATATGTGTATATACAAGTCCAAAGAATTATAATTTCTGCAAAATCCAATTCAAATGGAGGGTCAAGCGCAGACGATAGAGGAAACGGAGAGAGGATAGAGATAGGTATTGGCATACTGGAAAGAAATAGTGCCACCATTGATCAAAGGTCTACCATCATTGACTAAGCAATCGTTGTAACGGAGGCGCTTGAAGAGCTTTGGATTGATGAGACGTGCAGAACTGAACCAGCCACAGCGAAGGTGTATAGCAGAGATGTCGCATCCACTGACGCACATATTCATGATCTCTACCGTGTAAGTTGGAATGCCGCTTGGGAGTGGTGCTGTAGGACCTTGGTTTATTACTATATCAGATTTGCTGCATTTGTCACCCCATATTCGGTTCGGTTCCACCTTTTCATCGCTACCTGTATAAAGGGTTTTTATTATAAACAATTCAAAAAGGACCTTTCCATAATATTCTCACACTATAGTGAAAATAATAATAATTCATGTACTAAAAAAATGCACAGTACTGTACATTACTATACATCAATGAAAAAGAACAACAGAAACCCGTCCACCAACACAATATACACCGCGACAAAACTAATAGTTGTTGCGGTTAACAGAAACTAAATATAAAGATGAGAAAGGGTATTCAGCCAAATTTTTTGAGACAAAAATAGATAAAAACCATCTTACAACATTAATTAACCAAGTTTTTTAAGCCACTAGCCAACCTACTTTTTCACAGTTTTTAGTCAATGGCCTAGAAAACTGTGAAAAAATAGGTTGGTTAGTTGCTTAAAAAACTTGGTTAATTGATGTTGTAATTTGGCTTTTGTCTATTTTTGTCTAAAAATATTTGGCTAAATAGCATTGCTCTATAAAGATCGAACCAAATCAATACATACTCGAAAGTTTCCAAATCAACAAATAGTGTTTTTAAAAAAATAAAGAACTCAAGTCTCAATGAACAATGATAAGCAGAAGATTTGTGCTAACTCACAACGTTTAACACAACAATAAATTTGATTAGAAGTATCTCGATTAGCCATTTTTCAATCAGGCAAAAGAAATACAAATTACAAATAGAAACAATCAAAAACTGCAAGTTCTAAAAGGAAGGGAAAATCGTTCTTTCAATGAACTGAAATTAGTAACAAACAAATTTGCCATGATCAAATTTAGAAGGAAAAGAAAATACCATGACTAAGAAGTTTGCGATGAGGAATATGAAGCGTTGAGGTGTTTCCTTCATCTAAACCCAGTAAAAAAGACACAAAAGTCCCTGTGCGAGCCCCACCGCTCAAACCTGCAAGATGGACCAAAAAAGTTACAGGGATGATTAGCCAACAAACATTCCACAACAAGGTGACCACTCATGTATGTTGTACAAAGCAAAAGAAGACAAAAAAGCATCACCACCACCACCACCACCACGCAGACACGGTGATGAAATTGTATTTAACAAAAATACATGTCGCAATGAATCTAATAAAATCGAATTTACAGTTATTTATTTCGAAAAGAGGAACAAACCTGGGAGAACGGCAAGAAGTCCGAGGGAGAAGAAGAAGACGGTGAGGATCACGACGAGACGTTGAACCGAACACGGTGGTACTGGTTCCATGAAAACGCAGCGATTGACGGTTGTTGGTTGGAAGTTGGAACTAGTAAGGTAGAGCGTAGAGCAGCATGGAAGACAGAAAGAGAGAAGGGATTGGGGATAGATCTGCAGAAGAGAAAATGATAGGTCATATATAATACATCACATCGTCTGATTGTGAACCACACCACAGAAAATCAGTCATCGAAACACGAATAGCCGTCGATTTTGAAATAAAGCAAAAACAAAAAGAAAGTGAGAATCACGGGATTATACTATAAGACTATAATACTGTGTGAGAGTGTTAGACCTAAAAAGGGAAAAGAAGCGTTCATTCTGTGAATCTGTGATAGTCAAGTCAACCAACAAAACACACACACACGGACACGGTTTGTTCGATCAAACATTCATTGCTCTATGCATTTCTATTTTTCTATTTCCGATAACAGTGAGGTATGCAAACGGTGTTTGTTTGAGAAAGAAACACGAAAGAAGAAGGCTAGGAAAGGTGGAGAGGAAATAGGAGCGGCGAGGAAGTAGAATAAAAAAGAAGTTGAAGCGACCAAAATGACAGAGAGGATCAGAATTGAGAAATGACAAAACTGTAACGCGTAGAGGGGGGGATTCGTCAATAAAAGGCGAAACGCATTTATGAGGTAAAACTGCCATACGATTAGGTCTTTCCCTATATATGCCAGACCGCACTCACACCAGACAATATACACTAACTTTACTTACCTTCTCAGAGAAGCTACAGTAATATTACCACGTTTTGCTCTTTCTTTTTCCTTTTTTTTGTTTAAGGCTCAAGCCGGAGACGCGGGGTTCAGTGTCGGGGGGGTTTCTGGTTCTCTTTCTCTCGCTCCTCCACGACCCTGCGATGCGGACTATTGTAGCTTTCCTTCTCTCTCTCTTTGTGCTACGTCTCTCTCTTGTGCCTCGTCGATTCACTCCTTCTTCTCTTCTTTTCCCTTTAGCCGTCGCCCTCTCCTCTTCTCTTCTCACTTTCTAATCGTGTTTTGTTTCTAATTATGAGAGAAACTCTAACCTAATTCCCTTAAGTAGCCTCATCACCCATCATGGGCTATTTTTCTTAGCCATATTCGCATACCCTATTGGGCTATCCAATCTTAATATGCACCAACACACTAAAATAATTAACTTATATTTTTATTATTATATCTATCGCATAAAATTACTATAATTAATTAAATAAATAACGTGTATGTATGTACTGTCTCAGTTTGCCTTACGAGTTTTCTTTTGAAAAAATGGATGAGATTTTAATTAAAAAAAAAGATTTGGGTTTGGTTGAGTTTTACCATGGTTAGAGCACTGCACGTGGGGTATTTAACCGTGGCCGTGTGATATGAACAGAGAATAGATGATCATGATGATTATTATGATTCACATTCTCATGTTAATGATTAGTTCCCTCTCCTTTTTTTCCTTATGCCTTTCTGAAAGCAAATGCCTTTCTTCCATCCCACTATCCCAGGTGTTTCTTCAATCTCGCGAGGGTCCATCACAATCATCAATTTTCACCCTTGAGAGTTGAGACAATTTTCTCTTTCCTTAGCATTCAAAATGTTAAATGTTTCTTTACCAAAAAAAAATTAAATCTTAATTATGATTTTTTTTTATGAACTCTAAAAATTAAGAACAGTTTAAGAATAGTTCGTTTTTGAGTATACCCCTTTAACTGTTCTTAAATTAAGAACGGTTTAAGTATACTGAAATTTTGTTACAAAAAACTCTTACTCTTTTGATGTAAGAGGGGGTATTTTTATGAATAAAGATCGGTCTAAACGGTTATTGGGTTCAGATCCCAATCTAGGGTATTGAGTTTGAATCTTAGGTATTGCAAAAATTCTTTTAAGAGAGAAAAACCATATAAGTCAGAAAAGTTGAGTAATTATGTTCGGCAAGGTTCGTCGATGTAGATTAACCTAACAAAATGGAGTTTTTTTTTAATATAACAAAAAGGGGTATTTTTTAGAATATGATATGTTGTACTCCCTCCAGTCCCATATTATATGACTTTTTAACCAAAAAAATTTGTCCCATAATACATATTTTGTAGAATCCCAATGAAACATTAATATTTCTTTCTTACCATACCCTTCATTATTTAATAATATCTCTTTCATAACTCTATTAATTTATCTTTCTCAGTGTCATTAATGAAAGTTAGTTTGGTAAACTAACTTACAATTTCTTTTTCCCATACAAAATTAACTATTTTTCTTAACATGTGTGAAATTACACGAAATTTAAAATTTATTATTATGTAGATGTCATCATAGTAAACTAGTCAAATTTATATATTTGAGTTTTTACTATTTTATAGTCCACAAAACAAAAAATAAAATTATTGAAAAGTACTTGAAAGGGGTGTGGAGGTCACGCGGTCCAACCAGAAATACGGTTACATTCCAAGACTGTTTTTATGTACGCGCAAGCTAGCAGGAAGGCACATTCTGTTTTTGTGCACGTACTGTACATGGAATAGTGGGGGAATGAGGCACCCAGTACTGCCATTTGGCTGTTGAAAGCTTTCTCCATTTTTTTCATAATTTCATAATAATAAAAATAAAAATAAAAAACAATCCAGCCAAAAAGGAAGGATGGCAGTTGCAACTTTGTCCTCTCTTCTTTTTAGCACTCTGATTCCGATTAATTTTTGGTTTTACTCAGTTATCCACTGTCGACCACAGTGACTAATTCTATTGTTGAATTGTAAGTACCTCGAGGGACAAGACAGTTGACCTAGAGTTTTAATACCGTTCCGTACTCAATGTGGGGATGCCCGATTAATGTCTTTACGTTGCACAATTTGACACTTAATTAAAATATCAACGAAGAAAATAATCCAAAGCATAATAGATTTCTAATATCATAATACTACATATTGATTCAAGTTATATAAGCAATACTACAAACCGTTTTCATAAGTCAAAGTGAATTAGTCACTACAAGAAAATCGCTCATTTGCGACGGCAATTTCCGTCGCAAATGGGCTTTTTTCCGTGGCAAATTCGCTTTTGCGACGACATTTGCGACGGACAAAAAGTCGTCGCAAAACAGCTCGTCGCAAATTCTTTGCGACGAAACTCCCCGTCGCAAATTGTCCATCGCAAATCCGTCGCAAAGCCGTCGCATATATCCGTGGCAAAGTCGTCGCAAACTCTGACAACTTTCGTCACAAAGCCGTCGCAAATCCGTCGAAATTTTAAAAAAAAAATTAAAAAAAAATTAAATTATACCTCCAAAATACTATTTAATAGTTATATCTATAATACAATCATTTCTGATTGACTGAGTTCTAATTTTTGGACAGCATAGCAATAAGATAAACAAAACCAAAAATTCTCAATCTTAATATCCTTAACTGAAAGAGCGGAAAGAGTAAGGTCAATGTGACAACATTTACAACATTTAAAACAAACATATTTGCATCAGGAATAAATTACAAATAAGAAACTGATCTTTTAACAGCTCCTCCCAGAAATGTGTTCTTTCTGAACTGTTCACAGTTTTCATTGCTCTTTTTTGTGCTTCCTCCTCTGCTGCAGCCTCAGCCTCATCGACATACGCAAAATTTGCAACCTAGATCATATAATTCATTCGGTCAATCAACAACATAGGGCCCAAACAGAAACCAACCAACATATATGCATAGTGAAGTTATAGAATCATGACTAGTGAATTGCCAAATTTATTGCTTTTAAACTTTTATTGTCACATAAGCAGGGCTAAACCCTCAAACATAGGATGAGACCATTGACACAACAAATTCAGCAATTACTGATAAGATAAACAAACTTCTTTCCTTTGTTTTATTTTGGAGACTTGACCATTTTCTTATTTCATTTGAAATGAAGCAAAAAGGTTCAAAAAAATTACAGTCTCAGTCTATATATAATACAGTGCACACTATTTACAAACTCCACTTTTGGGGAGAGGGAAGGAATGCCAACAAGAATCTTAATTGACAAGTTGGGATAGCATACCAAGGTGTGTGCAGTGCCAAAATACTAATATCAGCTCCAAGATGCACCTTATCATCCATTTTCAGCAAATATATCATAAGCCAGCAGAACTTATCAACAAATATTGTCACTAGTGTTGTGTAACAATGCTCCTCAACAAAAGCCAGCATAACTTATCACGTCACGTGTGTATTTATTCAGAGGTAAAACTTTGGATAACACAAAATGGATGGAACGGAATGGAATGGAATGGAGCGAAATGGAATGGAATGGGGTGGAGCGGAGCGGAATGGGATGATTCCGTCTCATACCCCCAAATTGGAGGGGAAGCAAAATGGGGGTAAACAATGGCATGGGATGGAATGGATTCCATCACTTTCCATTCCATTCCATCACTTTTTTAAATATCCAAACAATGGAACATTAAATCATTTCATTCCATTCCACTCCATTCTATCTCATACCACCAATCCAAACACACCCTAAAAGACTATGCAATATAAAATTTTCACAAAGTCGTGTAGCCATTATATCTAGATGTTTGCTCAATCCCATCATCTAGATGTTTGTTGTGATATTTTAAGAAATAATATAAATTCCGTTCTGGAAATTTGGGAGACCTTTATTTGGGTTTTGTGAGTATTAAAACTCTTATTGAGCTAGTTGATCGGTCGGCCCAACCCAAAAACAGTAAAATATTTGTGTAAAGAAACAGTAAAATATAATTGAATAATTTCATAAAAAGTTTTACAATATCAATAAATAGTACATTGACTCTCTTATATATTAGCATTGTAACCCATTTCGTTTATATTACTGTTTACGGTTAGAGTTAGCTGGACAAATTTTATTTACATTTTTACCTAGTAACAGTCTCTTAACCGTGCAGTTAGAAGGCTAGCTAGATATAAAGTAGAGGTAATGTATTCATAGAAAAACTATCCTCTGCAAACAGCCTTGAGGCAAAAAAACCATTGCATACCAAAAAAAAAAAATTTACCTAAATACTACACTTTCTACATTATATACCAAAGTAACCCACTTTTTTTTAAGTGGAGAACTCGCCCCCCACCAAACCGAGTTCTAAACTAAAATTTTGCAAATTTTTTTTATTTCTGGTGTAGAACTCGCCCCCCACCAGGGAGAGTTCTGCACTGCGTTTTTTTATTTTTTTAAATTTCTTATATTTAATTTGATTAAATTGTAAATTAATTTAATTTAATTTAATTTCAAAAATTAATTTAAATAATTTGAATAATTAGTAAACTTATTTATAAAGTAATTACGGTAATAATTACGGTAAAAAATTAAGATATTAAAAATTGGAACAGAATTTAATATAGGATAATTACGGTATATAATGTAGGTATATTCTCGAGACATTTTTTTCTTAGAAATCACTAGAATTTTTCTATTGTCTACCTTTGGTTGGACCCCATGGAAACTTATGGAATCAATTGGACACAAATTTCGAAGCAGTAAAATTCTTGCATCGTTGGAAAGGTCCATTTGAAATTTGAAGCCATTTGAAGGGAACAAATACTCCTATTTCAGAAATAGTTTGCGTTGAACAGTGAAAGAAAAGCGATAGCGTGTCAAGTAAGCTAAACACACTGTCATCGTGGAGTCATGTCAAGTCCTCTCATTGGAGCAAAGCGGGAATCATTCCAGTAATTCTCTTTCTTCTCTACTGTTTCTGTCATCGGATCAGTTGTTTTAACTGCAGTTGCGGTGATAGATCATGGCGGAGCAACTTGTAGTTCTTCCGCCACCGATAGAGGATTTAATAGAGAGAATCTGTAAGGAGCAGTCGCTACTTCCACTCGATTGAAATTCTCAGCACAATTTCAAAATCAAAAACAATCCGAAGTCTCAGTGGCTACATTATGTTCATGCTCCAAAAGTCTTCATCCTCTCCGTCGAAACCTTCTCCGTTGAAACCTTCTCCGTCGAAACCTTTGGCGTCTCCTCCTTTGCTGGTAGCGGAAACGGCCGCGACAACACATTCTACTACTTCCGATGTTCTTTCTGCTGTTGAGTTATGCTGGAAGGTAGCTAACTACTTAATCTCTTCTTTTTCTTTGCTTTGCTTTGAGTTCGACTAAAGTTGTGGTTGCGATTTTGTTTCTGTGCAGTTATAACAAAAATAACTACCCTAACCGCAATGTCAACTAGTCACATTTACTACTACTGTTCTTTTCGTATTAGTCTTTTAAATCAATTCATGTCTTTTAATATTACTTTGTGACACTTAAATTTATATATTTTTTTAAAATAATTAAATTTAGTATTTATACTTTACTAATTATTCTAATTAGTTAAATTAATTATTGTAATTAAATTAAATTAATTTATATTTTAATCAAATTAAATATAAGAAATTTAAAAAATAAAAAAACGCAGTTCAGAACTCTCCCTGGTGGGGGGCGAGTTCTGAACTAGAAATAAAAAAAATTTGCAAAATTTTAGTTTAGAACTCGGTTTGGTGGGGGGCGAGTTCTCCACTTAAAAAAAAGTGAGTTACTTTAGTATATAATGTAGAAAGTATAGTATTTAGGTAAAAAAATTTTTTTTTGGTACGTAATGGTTTTTTGGCCCGGCCTTGAAAAGCCTTTGATGCCGATGGAAATTTCTCTCTTGTTTTTTCAAATTTTCCTCTCATGGAGATAGCTTACTCTGCAAGTTTCCAAAAGTGCCATACGAGTGGTGTCCAATCGACCAATCCCACATGTGCATACAACACTTTCGATTAAATTAATATATATTTACAACACAGCTAGAATAATTAATTTTTTTTTAAAGTTAGCTCTGGAGTAACGTTTTTCTGCTCTTAGGTAAGTTATTGTACGAAAAATTCTCATTTAGAATTTTAGCTCTATGTGTGAATATCTTGCAAAGAATATACTATAGTTTTGGCTCTTGGGTAAATTTTTTGGTTATAATAAGGAGGGTTCCACCATCCATACTTGAAGCCTAACAGACACGATAGTGACTTTCACGGTGCACTGCTTCCAATTTGAGTGACACAGTGAACCTCTAAGAATTCCCCGGGCCCAGATGTAAACCACCTGCAATCAAGAGAGGTGGCAACAAGAATATACTCTCCCAAAATATTTATCTTTTTTTATGGAGAAATCATTTTTTTTGTCAAAAAAGAGGTAGGGGAGCCTCGTTAAAACCTTTTGATACAAATCATTCTTAGGAAAAATCATCTAAAAGGAAAGAGTACCCCCCCTATTATTATTAAAAAAAATAAAAAAGAATGAGAGTAACAGTGAGACCAATGGGGGACTAGACCAAAACCCTTGGCAGGAACAAACATTAGTGAAAGTGGTAAAAAGGAAGACCTTGTTGGAATTGATAGGAATTGAGCATCTTGAAGAAGTTATGTCGATGACTTTCGGCATGGATAAAATTCTTGGAGTGGTTTAGCTTCAAGTAAAGTATACTCTCTATGGTAGAGTATGATAGTTCTTTTGAACTATGATTGTCGGTGAAGACAGTGAAAGCAGAAGATGTCTTGTTGATCAATTATAATCAATGTGAAGATTGTTGGAGTTGGTTGAAATTGACATCTTGAAAAAGTCTCACATCGCTTAATTTTGTGAAGGAAGAGGGAGACCAAGGCTATATAATAGGCTCAAGTTCTTCATTACAAGATGCACTAGTCAAAAATACCTTAAGTTGTATTTGACATTGGTTTTTTCTCTTATACTCTTCTTTTAGAGTGTTGTGAGATGTACTTAAATATTTTCTTTTGAGGTGTGGGTGTACTGGGGCCATGGGGTGTTTTTTTAGAGAAGCCTGTGTGTAGTAACAATTTTCACATAGTGGTATTCTCTAGTTGTCATTAGACAACGGTTCGTGGTTTTTCTCCGGTTTGGAGTTTTCCACTTTAAATTCTTGCGTTTCGATTGTGCTCATTTTATTTCTCTATGTTGTTTTCACTAGTAAAAAAACAGGATTTAAAGTCGGATATTTTGGACATTCAAAGTCGGATATGCATCCGACTTCTATTAAGGCGACTTAGAAAGTCTTAAATTTTAAAGTCGGATGGGCGTTCGACTTTAAAATACGGTTTTAAAGTCGGATAAATTCAATAATCCGACTTTAAATCTTTAATTATAACGCGTTTATGGTCTTTCTGGAACACGTTTAAAGTCGGATTTAGAAGAATATCCGACTTTAAAAGCATGATTTTAAGTCGGATATTTGGCAGCATAAGAAGAATATCCGACTTTAAAACTAATGTTTTTTTTTTATTTTGATTGTTTTTTTTGCTTCACCCTTCTTATACAATCATTTCCTACACATACTTTAAAGTAATTAAAGTACTACAATTTCGGCTAGGCAAGATGGACACATACACACATGGTAATTAAACTACTTTACTTAAATATATAGAGTTAACTGTTAGATTTCATACCAAAATATACGCTAATACTACACTTCCTTGACATTCTAATAATATTCCAAAATACGATAATGATCAACTACACTTTCACTTAAGTTGATTTTTCTTCTTTCTTTTTTCTTCCTTTCCAATCGGCTTACGCTCCTCATACAACCTTAGAAAGAATTCAGCCCAAACTTGTCTAATGTCCTTCAATTCTTCAGATGTGAACGGATCAGTTGAATTGAATACCTAAAACAATAAAAGATAAATAAGAACGATGAGTTAATCTAATATCTACTCAATAATAATTATCTAGTAATAATCTTAAAAGTTGAAAAATTCAATTACCTTTTTCCAATTGTTAGTGATAGTTGCGGAGACTATAGTCATCATATTTATCAACACATAATAGCCACAGGAATGGGTATCATTTTGTTTTGCCACCTATAAATAACAAACCAACAAAGTTACAGCTCCAGCTACATAGGAATGCTCCACTGATGAACAAAAATGAATAACATATTTACGCTTCATGCACAACCAAGGAGATAGGTTGTAAATTATAAGGAGAACGGGCCAAGAGCTATGATTCGTACTTAAGTTACCATATGGGTTCATCCCATCCGAAGCAAGCGCAAGCCTAAGATTTCTTGGCTCGACACCAAAATCCGGAAACAAGCTATCAACCTTCTTCCATTGTAGAGAATCAGCTGGATGACGAAGCTGTCAGTCACATTTCCTCTCATCTGCATGCCATCTGATGTTCTTTGCGTCATTTGCATTAACAAACAACTGTTTGAACCTGGGAATTATCGAAAGATACCATAACACCTTCGCTGGAGAGCCCTTTGTGTCGTCATCATCACAACTAGATTCACCAGACTTTGCTCTGTAGCGCGACCTATTACACACAGGGCACTTATGCAGATTCTCAAAATCATTTCGGTACAATATGCAATCATTTGGGCATGCATGTATTTTTATATACTCCACACCCATCAGACACAAAATTTTCTTTGCTTCGTACGTACGACACGGCAATGTGTTACCTTCTGGAAGTATGTCTTTCAACAACTCAAGCAACTCAGTGAAACTCTTATCAGTCCACCCATTTATTGCCTTCAGGTTGAACAATCTTATCACCACATTCAATCGCGTGCGTTTTGTACATCCCAAATACATAGGCTCTTCTTTATCTTTGCACAAAGTATCATAGGCACGTGCTTGCTTAAAAGACTCCGGACCAATATCACGTATCATGTCCTCCATTCGATCATCCATATTTGCATCTGCGAAATTATCTCTTTCAGACACACTTGGGATATCTAACTTCTCACCATGCCATATCCATGTTGTATAACCACGACAAATGCCATCAACGAGAAGATGATCTTTGATTGTGTCAACTGGTTGTGGTCTTTGGTTCACACAATTAACACAAGGACAATCAAAAATTCCACCACTATCTTTAAGATTTGTTTGAGCAAACTCTAGAAACTCTTCCACCCCTTTCGCATACTCGTCACTCAACTTGCTTGTTTGCATCCAACTACGATCCATAGCTAGACTCAAAAAAGAGTAAAAAGAATGTATTTATAAACAATTTATAACATGTAAAGAAAGAAAGGATTCCAATTCTATTGCAACAAACAAACATAGCATATTATTCTTTAATTTAACAAACAAAAAAGAGTTGCATTATGAAAAGTTTAACTAGGCGAGCAAACAATTAAAGTAAAGAACCATGATAGATACCTGAAAGGGTTTCAGCACAAGAGGGCGATGGTGACACGGGAGAGGGTGAGGGCGGCGACCACAACAAGATATGAAGTCCACTTTGATAAGGAGCGTGTATTACCTAACCATAAAAAAAGAAAAAAAAATTGTCAAAATTTCCATAAATAAGGCCACATAACAAACAAGTGAAAGAACAAATAAAACAACATTCTTGTACAAACAAACAACAAATTAAATACTAAAATTCTGAAAGGAACTAATATACCTAACAGACACTTGGGAAAAAATGTCCTTATAGTCTTAAAAACAATAGTCAAGTGCCTCATGAAAGGAACTAATATACAGCAGTTGATTAAAATAACAAAATACTAAGGTGTCCATGTAGTGTCAGCAGAGGAGCCCTTTGCTAACAAGGTCGGCCAACAAACCAGTCCAAAGAAGCTCACATTTATAATTTTAATTCATTACAATCCCAAGTTGCAAAGCTTATTAAGACAGTAAATAGGTGATGAATGATGAAAGTACTAAATGCTCTCTAAAATTGAAAATCTAGTTTAGAAGCCCACATATCTCAAGAAAGAACCCAAAAAGAAAACAATTTAAATGTAAATATCGAGATAAAATTGAACTTTTGTGAAATTTCAAAGACAGAGAGACTAAATTAGCAAATAACTCATTCTGGAAATACCTCAGGAGAGGGTGCATATTAGCTAAAACAGGTGTTTTAATTATTCCCTAGCATGAAAGAAGCCAAAATATCTGTTTCAACCATCCTTGAGCACTGAACAATCGACAGGGATTTGTTGTAGTAGGCTCAAAAAAATTAAACAATAAAATCTCCAAGCCTGTCTTACTAAGCACTTGTCAACTCATGCACTATATTTTGAATGATTATTATAATACAGTAAATTCAGTCTTAAACTCACTACAGACTTGTGCAGTAAACACTAAACAACATGATTGGATCATAATGAGTGGCACCACACAATCCCTTTTTTTTCAATGTCAAGCACTTAAACAATATTATGAAGACATACACATTCCAATCTAAAAGTGAAACATGAGAAAGACAAAATGGAGAATTAACACACTATAATTAAAGCATCCAGGAAATAGGTATCATCAAAATAAGGGTGATTTGTTTTTTTAAGCTCCTATTAGTCTCCTTCTCCCAACATATCCCGATACATCTTATTTAAATGTCACTGCCACCAACATATACCACAAGAAAGAACCCAAAAAAAAAAACAATTTCCAAAGCTCTAATCTAGTTTAGAAGCCCATATCTCAACTAGCTCCAACATTCATTCCACCAAGTAGCAAAGAGAACAGAGAGATTCCCATAATAAGAACTCAACAAACAATCAATCGGAAACCATTGAATTGGTCATTGGAATCATAATGCAGCGTCAAATTCAGTCAGAACACAAACCTAATAACCTCTCAACATTAGAATCTGAACCCACAGAATGTTCTCAGATATATTTCACACACAATTAGAACACAAACCTAATTATAAACAATTTAAGCAAGCCAATTTCTACCTTTCCCCTTCTTCCTCTAGGGCAGCGACAAATTCCCTCTCACCCCACCTACCATGTTGATATGTCAACTAAAATAGAACAACACAACCTCAAATTAGAGAGAGGGAATCATTTTTATAGCAACAAGAAACAAAAAGAGGAATGGTACTTTACCTTTCAGAACCAAAAGAAAGAGAACAGCGCAGGAAGATGAAAACGAAGAGAGAGATGACGACGTCATAGAGGAGAGAACGGCGGTGGAAGGTAGAAACTTGGCGGAGAGAGCAAGGAGAAGAGAGATGGAGACGAGAGAGATGGAGGCCTGGGCTTAGAGTTTCAAACGTGAAAGAGTGAGACGAGAGAGAGAGAGAGCGTACGCGAATGAGTGAAGGACTCTCAGTCCTTTTTTTTGATAAGCGTTCAATTTTTTTTTACTCAAAAAAAAACAATTACCCATTTAAAGATGGATGTTATTTTTCATCCGACTTCGAAATTGAGCGCTTGAAATTTTTTCCCAGGTTTATTACAAAATTGCCACCGCATCCGTATTTTAAGTCGGATATTTTGGAATCCGACTTAAATATACCCATTCTTTTCCTGTTTTTTCATGAGTGTTTTCCCCAACAGACCTAACCAATTACAGGTAAAGTCCTTTAAAGCAAAATTGGGCAACAGCGCCCACCAATTAAAACTCTGACTAATAAACCCGTAATTACACTATAAAAAAATTGGTTATTAGCGACGGAAATTTCCCTCGCAAAATGACCAAAATCCGTCGCTAATGGTCATTTGCGAGGGAACTAGCGACGGACTGGTTCCCTAGCTAATTCCCTCCTCGCTACTGGGATTAGCGAGGGAATTGAATCCCTCGCTAATTAGCGAGAGAATTTTCCCTCGCTAATGACTGCAGTTTTTCAAAAAAAAACTGACACGTGTCTAGTGCTGAATGGCTTGTTTTTTTATATATATTTATTATTAATACTGTTAAAAAATTATTATATTATTTATTTTGTGGTTGTGGTGGTGGGGGTGGTGGTGGTGGTGGAAGGTGGAAAGAAATTCGTATAGGTGAGAGAAGATGAATTCGTAGGTGGAGAGAGGAGTTCATGGTGGTGGTTTCGTGGGTGGTGGCGACGGTGGTGGTGGTGTGGGGGAAGAAGGTGGAGAGAAGAAGACGGAAAGGGGAAATCATAAGAGAGAGAGAGGGAGAGGATGAGGAGCTCCGGTGGTGGTGGTGGTTGTGTGGTGGTGGTGTGGTGGAAGAAGGTGGAGAGAAGAAGAGGGAAAGGGGAGAGTAGCTCCGGTGGTGGTGGTGGTGGGTTAGGGTTTGTAGGTGAGAGAGAGAGTAGCGGAAGTGGAAGGGGAGAGTAGGCCGTAGGTTGGTTGTATGGTGGTGATGGTGGTGGCGGTGGTGGTTGTGTGGTGGTGGAGAGTAGAGGAAGAGGAAGGGAAGAGGCAGGATGAAGAGGAGAGAAGAAGAGTGAGGGTGTTGTGAGTGAGAAAGAAGAGTGAGGGTGTAAACGGATTTAAGGAAAAAAAAAAGTAAAAAAAAATTGCGAGGGAATTAGCGACGGAAGTGTCCGTCGCTAATTTCTGCATATTTACCAACCCCGACACTGTGTCCCATCATCTGAAAACTGTCAAAAATTAGCGAGGGAATGAAATTCCGTTGCTAAATACCTGCACTGAGTCCCATCATCTGAAAACTGTCAAAAATTAGCAAGGGACTGAAATTCCGTCGCTAATTCTCAAAAATACGACAGCCCCTATTCCCTCGCAATTTCCTGTCGCTAATGGGCAATTTTTTTGTAGTGATAGCTAGCTTATTTGCGCAAGAGTTTCCCTCTCGCACTACACAAAAAATGGTCATTAGAGAGGGAAATTTCCCTCGCAAAATGACCTAAATCTGTCGCTAATGCTCATTTGCGAGGGAATTAGCGACGGACTGGTTCCCTCGCTAATGGCATTAGCGGGGGAATTTGAATCCCTCGCTAATTAGTGAGGGAATTTTGCCTCGCTAATTTGCGAGGGACTAAAATTCCCTCGCTACTAAAGACAGCCACATGGTTAAATTCTGACAGTCCACCCTTTCAATTTCCCTCGTTAATTCCGTCGCTAATGGCCAACTGATTGATTTTTTTTTTGATAAACCTGCTTTTATACCTGTTTATTTTAATAATAAATATTAAAATCTAACATACATAAAACAGTTTAAAATAAAAATTTCGAGAAAAAAATTCTTCAATAACATAAAATTCGAATCAACAACACTTAATCTGAAATGTTATAACAAAATATTGAACTGTCAAACTGATACAATAAATCCTAAAAGCTGCTGCTATCAGACTCCTCGGCCTCCCTAGACTCCTCAGCTTGCTCCTCATCTTACTCCTCATCTTGCTCTTCATCTTGCTGCGTATTCTTAAAATACCTAAACATTAGCTCCTGCCTACGGGTCACCATCGCAAAGTCTTCCTGCATCTTTTTCATAGCCTCAGTAGAGGTCCTGTGTAACACCCATTTCTACCCAGCAATTTAATAATAAAAATCAGAGTTTTTCAAAAACAAATGGATGTACATTTTCCGACTAAAACCACAAAATGAACATAGTTAAGTCATTGGTAAAAACAGATACATAGCACTTTAAAAATAAGTCAACTTCCATTACTACGCAGCGGATTTTCAAAAAGGTTTTAACTCAAAAATAATCACGGCCTCTTTATCCAACTTAAGACAACTCATAAAACAGCGACAACCAACATTAAAATTCATACAATAGGATAACAAAATAAAATAGTAATAATATGCGTCCATCCTCCCGAGTGCTACGTATCAGAGCGACGACACTGACTCGAACTAACGAAGGTACACAGCCTTCATTCATGGTTACCTGCACGTTACCAACATAGGGGTAACATTCAAACAGAAGGGGTGAGATATCGAACCATATAATAGAATGTATGAAAAACAATATATATCAGAATCAGGACATCTCAATTCATCACTTCACAGCAATCAAATAACTGCAATCATCACGAATCATCAACATAACCACTCATCAAAATGCAAATGGGCCATCAGCGGTACCCTCAACAAAATACAATGGGCCATCAGCGGTACCCTCAACAAAATACAAATGGGCCATCAGCGGTACCCTCAACAAAATACAAATGGGCCATCAGCGGTACCCTCATCAAACTACAAATGGGCCATCAGCGGTACCCTCATCAAAATACAAGTGGGCCATCAGCGGTACCCTCATCAAACTACAAATGGGCCATCAGCGGTACCCTCAACAAAATACAAATCAACGACTTAACCAACAATTATCAACTAGCAATTCGACACTTTACCAACAATTAGCCATTGACCAATTTAACCACTTAACCAACAATTAATCTTTTCAACAATTTAACAATTAATAATTGACAACGTAATCAACAATTAGCCAACCGGGGGCCTAATGCGCCTAAAGCGCCCAACAACAGCAAACATGGCGCCCTATGCGCCCAGCAACAGCAATCATGCAAACAACAACAGCAAACAGCAAACAACAACAGCAAACAGCAACAGCAAACAGTAAACAGCAAATAGCAACAGCAACAGACAAATTTCCATCAAACATACCTCTACTTCGGTGAATTAATTAACCTATCAAACGGTATCGAAACTTAGCAATGGACCCCTCTATGGAAAGCTAAGAATGTCTAGTTCCTGACTATAATTTTTATTTTGCAAAATAATGGTCCAATTCGTACAGTTTCAGTAAATAAGCAACAAGGTTCAGAAAACAGAACAGCCACCATGACCTAGCTTGTGACACCTCTAAAATTATCAAAACTCAGTCAAATGGCATGGGACTTGAGCCTAACCCGAAACACGTTGAGTGTAGTTTTCAATGAATCAAGAATCATTCAAAAAGGAGTTCAAACGAAAACGTTATACACGAAATACCGAACCTATATCCAGATTGTCTCCAGAATTTTAACCTAACTTGTGACACCTATAACTCGAGCTATACAACTCCAAATGCAACCAAACTAGTTCCAAATTAACAAGCATTAAGTCTAGTTTCTGAAAAGGTAAACCACATAATTTTTGGACCACTAGATTGTTCCCAGTTACTGTATAACCGAACCTATACCCAGATTGTTTCCAACATCAACACATAGATTCAAACATTAACCATAGTTTTCAAGAGATAAACATGGATTCAATCATCAACAATAGTCTAAACAAGAGATTCAATCATCAATAATAGTTCAAACAATAGATCCAATCAACAATAGTAGTTTAGACAATAGAGTCAATCATAAAAAATAGATCAACATATAGGATCATTCACCAACAATAATTTTGAATATCATCAATAGATTTTCAAAGGTTAAACAAATAGAATCACTTATTAAACAAACATAGGATCCCCTAATTCCCTACATAAAGCCCTTCATATACCCTATTATAGAGTCAGAACTCCACCCTTACC
The DNA here is from genome assembly GCA_039519185.1 of Astragalus membranaceus. Taxonomy (NCBI): domain Eukaryota; kingdom Viridiplantae; phylum Streptophyta; class Magnoliopsida; order Fabales; family Fabaceae; genus Astragalus; species Astragalus membranaceus. The sequence goes on along the minus strand of CM076848.1, from coordinate 24,662,889 downwards.
TGGGTTTTGAAGATTTCGCAGTCACCTCCCTTCTTGGATGAAGAATGCGCAGCCCCCTCTCTATTTCTCACCAAGAATGCGCAGCCTCCTTCTCTCCTTGCTTCTAGGTTTTCTTTAATCCTTATTTTTCTTTCAGCTTATGACAACTCAACCTAATTCTAATCCTTTTATACTTCTCTTCATGGGCCACTCTTCACACACCCTTATTTTACTTATTCTAACATAAAAATAAGCCCATACAACATAATAATATTATTACTACTCTAATATTATTTTCCACACTTATTAACCTATTAATTAAATAAAAGTCAACGTAGTAACGACACTAATAATTCTCAACTTCAACAATTTTCACACTTAATTATTGAGTAAATTAATTAAATAATTAATTAAATATTTGGGGCGTTACATCCTGACCTCCTGTCGAGTATTGTTGCGTTAAAAACACACTTAGAGCAAGTGTACTCTATCGCAGAAGTAGTATAAAAGATTATCGTTTCCACAGGGATTAATTAACAAGTACTAAACTAATCAAGATTGTTTATTATTTAGACGAACGAATGTTTGGTGGTTATAGAAAGTAAAAGAAATAAATAGCAATAATTAAATGTAAAGTTTAACCAATAGAGAGAAGCCTAGGGTCACGGTTTCACTTGCAAGCTTCGATTCCCCTATTTCTAATTCTACCCTAATTCTTTTATTTTATTCAATTACCAATCCCTTTACTAAAACTATTAACCCGTTTGGTCATTCGCGATTAATATTCTTTTTCCTAAATTAACCATTGTTTGGTCATGCAAGAATTTAAATTCAAGAAAAGCATAAAAAGAAAAAAGGTTGAATGATTGGAAGACTAAATTAAAGTTTGATCATGCATTAATTATAGTCTCAATTATCCTATAGGTCCACCAACTAATTGCAGTACGGTCGCTGATCAACTAATCGATTATAAACAGGCAAAGGTTGTCAATCCTAATTATGTAATAAAAACAATGGGATAATATTAATTGAATAAAAACCAGGAATTCAAAGCATAAATTAAGACATAGAAATGTCAATAATCAAGCAAGATCCACCTAAGGCCCTAGAAGAGGATTTAGTTATCCATACTGTTCAAGAACAATGAAATAAAATTAGGAGTCATACATTTCAGAGACAAAAATAACCCGGAATAGAGAAATTTCTGATCTTGAGAATTTAGTCTCTTTTTTCTGCTCTAGAACTCTCTCACGATGTCAAGAACCGTACCCCGAAATCTCCTTTTCTCCTCTCCATGTGTCCTATTGTAATATTATTGTCGTCCTTTTCTTCTTTGTTCTCGATTACGGCTCCGTGTGTTGTGTAGTGTGGCTGCCTCAAAAGTTGTTGCACTCTCCCTTTTATATTCTTAGCCTAGGTTTGAGTAATTGAATTGCTTGCTAATCACGTGTGCTAACCCCTCCTCAATCCTTCTTGGTCTTTTCTTTCGTAATGCCCAAGTGTGGGCTTTTAATTGGCTTGGGCTGCATGCTTCTTGTGAGTTAATGGGCTGGATGCTTCAAATTGGCCGTGGGCCATTTCTTTCGTTAGATGGTTTCTCTTTTAATTGTTACTCCAATTGTGTGGCAATTGTAATTTTTGGCCCACATCCTATATATATATATAATTTTGGTGGCCTTAAATTGGACAATTATTCTTTTTATCTTTTCTTCCTTTTTGCAAAATATTAAGCAAATTAAGTTAGTGATTTACATAATTGATATATAACTACTCTAAAAGTGACTCAAAAATGTCTCTAAAAAAATGCACTAAATTGGAGTTTGTCAAGTATCGTGCAGTTCATGTCGAGTAGACTGCAGCTCCTACTCCAGCTGCCTAATATGCTTTGTCTCCACAGGAGTAGAAGCTGGTCGACTGCGTCTTCTGCCAATTTTTGTTTGCCAGATCTATCATCTCAGGAGTAAGTTGGCCAAGTGATTCAGGGTCCCAGCTCTCCCTGAGTCAGCTGAGTCATGATCTCATGTATTTGCTCCTGTTTTGAATAACCGCAAATTAGCGCTTCATTTTGACAAAGCAACATTATATAATACAAATCAAGATGTATATTTACCCCAGTCATCTTGGAGCGCTCATCAACATACTCGCCAGTGCCTTTCCTCACATTGGTGGCTCTATGCAGCTCAGGAGCAGTGTTAAGGGCGTCCTGCCTTCTTACTCTGTAAAATGAAACACATTTTCAAAAATTGCTAACTAATTAACTAATGTAAAAAAACACACAGATTTTAAAAATAATTTACCAATCTAGAAGCATTTTGAGCTTAGGTTGATGGACCCGCCGCAGTGAAGCGTGCCACCCTTTTCTGAGTTTCTATTATTCTTGATACCCTGGCTTTCCACAGAATTTGCATTCAAGTAGCTCACCATCGTTTTTACCAAATTCGTTGTTGTAAAACAACATGTGCCCTTTCTCACAACAATCAATCTTCTTAAATTTCAATCCCAGCTTCGAAACTAACATCTTTGCTTCATAATAACTTTTTGGCAAATTATCCTTATTAGGTGTCGCTTCCAACATCATTTCAGTCACATAGTCTAAACCCACCTCAGAAATATTACGCATGGACTTGAGTGCTAAAAGTTTCACACACATAGATAATTTTGACTATGGCGAGCCTTCAAACAACAGTTTGTTTGAATCTCTTAACAAATTATAAATTTTTTGTGCTTCTTCATTTGGAAGTTCATCATGATCGTCATATTGAGGCTCCTCAAATGGCACATTCACCCTGAGACCATCACAAATCATGTTTTCCATCGACTCAAAAATTTCATTACGTGGAACACCAACACCAGAAATGCTTGAAGCCCCTACCTCAAAATTTTGACTATGTTGTTCTCCATGGTCCACCCAAATCCAATAATTAGGCCTAAACCCCCAATGATACAAGTGCTCCCTGATTTCATTATCGGTCCTAATAGGTACACCGTCGCAATTTAAGCATGGACATCTAACCCCCTTTTCCCGTTTAGCCAATTCATGTCGCCACGCTACCATAAGAAACTGTTCAACCCCAATTACAAAAGATTCCTTCAAACCCGCTCTTCTCGGATTTAACCGATCATACACCCAATCACGATTAAATTCATACAAATTCATCTACACGCAGTTGAGAAAATGTGTTAGATTCCCTTAACATTCCCAATAATCTATCAAGTTAGTGGCATCGATACGATCTCAGTGGAGATGATTTCGAGCCGAATATGGGGGTTAAGGACAGATCAGACAAAACCATTTTCCATATAAGTAGTGGAGGAAACTATTTCTAACTCCCAACCTTAAAATTGTTAGTATCGTCTCGCAATTATCTCAATGGAGATGATTTCGAGCAAAATATGGGGGTGAGGGACGACATCACCTCACCCTTTTCCATCAACAACACACAGTCATCTAACCTAGGGTTCATCAAAACAACAATTAAACACTTCTCAATTAACAACTCTAAAATGATACACTTTTCAATAACACATTTCAATAAAACCATTTCAATTTCAAGCAAAAAACATAAATCAATTCACTATTAATTTCAATTTCAATAAAACAACTTCAATTTCAACAAACAATTTCAAGTTCAACTTCAAATTTTTATCCTACACAATTTCTACAAATCCTAATCCCATTTTGTTCTTCTAAAACCCTACCCAAACCTAAAACCCTACCCAAACCACAATCAATAATATCACAAAACCTAATCCTATTTTCTTCTTTCAAAACAACAATATCACAAAACTAAATTCACTAAAAGTACCAAACAACAATATCACAAAACTAATTTTACAAATCCTAACAAAACAATATCATAAAAAATAAAAATCAAAACAACGTCATAAAAAGTAAAAATCAAAACCTCCAAAGGTAGAGCTCCGGTGGTGAAAAGGGAGAACTCCGGTGGTGGTGAAGAGGGCGAGCTCCGGTGGTGGTGAAAAGGGAGAGCTTCGGTGAGAGAGAGAGGTTCGCGTAGGAGAGAGAGGAGAGAGGGCGACGTTCGCGTAGGAGAGAGAGAGGAGAGAGGGTGACAGTTGGTTGTGGTGGTGTGATGGTGGTGGAAATGAGAGAAGAGAGTTGGGTTTCGTGAGAGAGAAGAGTGAGGGAGTGAAGTGAAGAGTAACAGAGAGAGAAAAATGAGGGATTTGATACAATTTAAGTGGGGTTAGCGACGGAATTTGCGAGGGACCATTCCGTCGCTAATCCCTTCACGCTAACCAAGACTGGAACGGTCAAAATAGTTAGCGAGGGACCCTTATTTTCGTCGCTAATCCCTTCAGTTTCCGTGCTGTTTTAATTTCAGATTCCCTCCCAACAGTTAGCGACGGATCAGTCCGTCGCTAATGCCCCAAATTCTGTCGCTAATGCCCAAAATTCTGTCGCTAATGATCAAAACAATCGAGGGCCCTTATTCCATCACAAATTCCGTCGCTAATGTCAGTTTTAGCGAGGGAACAGTATTCCCTCGCTAATGTCCCTCGCAAATAACCTGTTTTTTTTAGTGTCGGTAGATGTGGAAAATAAGAAAGCGCACCCTTTTAGTTATATCAATGCAAATTCTTTAATAGAGAAATCATTAAAGAAACTTCATTTTTCATAATCAACTTTTAGAGTATTACTATCTCCGATCCACGATAGAAAAAACAAACTCCCACACCATACGGACCAATGAATAACATGGTATTTGTTGCATTAATCAATTTTTTGTTCATAAATTGTAGTACCCATTCTCAAACGAGTTGATTTTGCAGAATGGTGGTTCTCTCCTATAAGATGAAGAATTGGTTTCGTTCCCATGTTTGACTGCAGCGAAGGACAACGGTGTTTGTCGATTTGGATTAAAATGGACGCATGTCACAAATTTATAAGAGAACAATGTCACCCATGCATAGGGTACTGTTTATAAGTTTCCTCCTTTACATTTTTTTAAAAAAATTGCAGGGACCAATCTACAATTTTTTTGAATATGTTTGGGGACCAAATTGTACAATTTGGAAATTTATAGCAACTCATGTACAAATTTTAAAACATATAGGGATTAAATCGTAAATTTCAAAAAAAAAGTTAGAGGACCATTGTAAGATTCGTATTTTGAGGGAATTTCAAGTTCATAAATTTTAGGTGGTATATAAAAATTCATAAAATTGGCTTTAACAAAATCCCTCATTTTTTTGATGAGTAACAAACAAAATACCTCATGAAATGCCTTCATTTTACAAATTCTCCAAATTTATTACCTAAAAAAGTATTTTAATTCCCCTAAAAAATTACAATACCATAAAAAATTGCCTCATCTAAACATACTCATAATATTTCCGTTATTCCAAATTGTTACGGATTGGCCCAATCCACAATAGTGAGGCCCATAAGCAAAAGCAGATCCATTAGCCAACGGCTAAGATCTAGGCCCTAGATCGGACGGCTCTGATTCATTAGGACAACACACTTTTACTCTATAAATAGGCATTCAATGAAATGCTCAATGTAACACCCCGATTTTCATATTAGTACGTTTTGCTTTATGCGCAAATATAATAGTAATTATTGTGATATATTGTGCGTCTAGGTAATTATGTATTTTAATAATATTTAGTAATTTAATTGATTTTATATATTTATGTGTATTTGAATTATCAAATATGTTGAAATGGTATTAAAAAGTATTTTTATATTACATTGGTAATACATTGTTGTTATATTTAATCATTTGATTTATAGAATAATTGTTTTTAAGATACTATTATTGTATTTGCTTATTTTATTTTATAAAATAATAGTATTTCCACTATAAAGTATTTGGGGACAAATATTATGATTAAACAAATATTAAGATTTAAGATGGTGTCTGTATTGGAAATGTTCTAAAAAAATTATAATAGTCTAAATAAGTTTTGGACTTTCTTGTCACACAATACTTGTTTTTCTTGGGACTTATTATTATTATCCACCTTATGCAATTCTTTTCTAAAAACCTAGTTTTCCTAATTTCCACTCAGACACAGCCGCAATGCTCTCTCCCACAGGCTATTCCTTTTCACCGTTGTTTATCACAAAATATACTTTTCATTCTTGGGAATTTATTACCTCCTCCTATGGGTGTCTTTAGTGCAAAACCAACATCTTCATTCTGTGAGTAAATTTACGCCACATCACCTTGAGGTAAGGTAAATTCATGATATGGTTTGAGACAATGCAAAAGTCTAGGGAACCTGAAGGCATTTGATATTTCAAATATCAATGATTATGATATATATCCATTTTTATTGGTTGGGTTATTAAGACATCTCAACCACCTGTTTCATAGCATCATCACGTAGCATAGCGGTTACGGTTGCGGAAGAACCAAGAGGCAAAACCAAGGAAGCTTGCGCAACCTTCAATCCAAGGTAAGGGTGGGGTTCTAACTCTATAACAGGGTACATGAAAGATTATATATAGGAATAGGGATTTATGAATTGCCACCGTATATGATTGTGTTGTTGTATGTTACCGAAAAATTATTCTTGTTGAACAAATTGTCACGTTATTGAGTTCTATGTTGCTGGCCCTGGAAATTATTTCATGCGATCGGTTGTGCGTTGCCATGGTTGTGTTAATCTGAAATAAGGATCGTAAGTAGACATGGCAATGGGGCGGGGCGGGGACGGGTTTAACATTCCCCATCCCCATCCCCGATTTCCATATTCATCCCCGTTCCCCGTCCCAAACCCATCGGGGATGAAGAATTGATCCCCATCCCCGTACCCAACGGGTTCGGGGATCCCCGTCCCAACCCCGTCCCCGCAGTGGAATTCATTTTTTAAAATTTAAAAGTAGTTTTTACCTGTCTCAAACCCAAACCCGAACCCAAACCCGCCCCCAAACCCAAACCCACACCCAAACCCGCCCCAAACCCGAAAACAGAACATTCTGTTGAATCATCATCAATCTGAACAACAAATATACACAAATATCATGTTTAAAATGAACATGATATTAAAATGATATCAGAACATGATATTAAAACGAAAACTGAACATTCAAATAAATCATCAATCTGAACATGATATCAATCTGAAATAAACCATCCAAATAAACCAAATAAACCATCTTAAAATGAACAACAAATAACTCAGTATATCATTCTGTTGACGTCTTCACTCTTCAAAGTGGGAAGTGTCACAACTAGTCAATATTTCACCTACAAAATAAAAAATAAATGTTAAATATAAACACTAAAGTTGATGAAATTGGAAGGTGGTGATAAATAAATGAATAGTAAATCTCACCTTCATCATCGGGGTCTATTTCTTGCAATAGTGACATTGAGCCTTATCCTCTCCATTAACTTGAACCTTTGTAAAATGATTCCATACCTTACTCCTAAGTCTACCTTTACCTATTTGTGTCAATGCCTCTGTATTATCAGCTGTCTCATCATTAGGAACTGTTGCATTTGGTGATATATTGAGACCATTAGGTGTAGGGTTGGAACTTCCTTCCAAACCAGGAGCTGGTTGGTGTGCACTTTCTTGTGAAATGAATGGTTGAGAATTACCAACTTTGTCCATGTCAATTTCCTGTTAAGTTGTTCAAATTACAAAACCAATAAGGCAATAAGCAATAAAACAATTCATTATCAGCAAATCATGAAGCTTAACAAAAATAATTCATACAATAAAGCTTAACAATTCATCTAAGTTCAAACAGACTACCAGTTCAAACAATTCATGAAGCTTAACAAAAATAATTCATAAAATAAAGCAAAGGGAATGAAGCTTTGATTAAAGAAAGCATTATCTCTAAGTTCAAACAGACTACCAGTTTTAATGGAAATAGAGAAGCAAAACAAACAAAAGTATGATGACCATTTTTACAACTTACTCTTCAACAGAGTTTCATTCATCCCTTTTCCTGTTAAAATGCCACAGCATGCTTCTTAAAAGGCTAAAACAGTTAATAAACTCCAATGATGATTACTGAGTATGAAATTTTGAGCTTTTGTTTAGCCATAAACTCTTTCACTTTGAGAGTTTGTCAGGTAAAAGCAAGAATGTGACACTGAGGCCAGATGGATTAAGCATAAGTAATAGGACAAGAAGCAGACTTGCACAGCGTGCACGAGTCTTTACCATTTAATAATGATGTATTGAATTGAAAATAGAAAATTGAAACATTCTCAAAAAAGTAGCGAATTTGAAGACATGACGAAATATTATCACTGACCTTTTTATCTTATTATGTGACTTTCTAAAGACTAAATTGAACAGTTGAAGGGAAATGTCCAACCGCATAGCTATTGGGCATATGCAAGTTAAAGAGAATAAGACGGAAAACATCTACAGATGAATTGTATATGATCAGAACAGATCTATTTTGGAAAGCTTAGAGCCTTGTAATTGAATTTAGCAACTCTCATTTGTTGAATTTTCAGAGGAATGGCAAAGTTTCTTTCTAACCTGATTTTTCAATTGAATTTGCAGCAATGCGACTTAAATAAAATAAAACATTGAAACAAATTAATGAAAATAAATAAAGCAGTGAAACGAAAATAAAGCACACTAGATAAACGAAAATAAACGAAAATACCATGACTTCATCACACTAGATAAACGAAAATAAAGCATTGAACCATACATACCTGGGAAAGAGAGGAGCAGTGAAATCGAGAGAACCAGTGAAAACGAAAACTGCAGCAAGCCAGAAACTGTATAGAGAAACAGTGAGATCGAGAGGGAAAGATAGGTAGCGCGAAGGAGAATAGATAAACGAAAATGAGGGAAATAGGGGTAGAGCGAGAGAGAAGAGAGAAACGAAAATGAGAGAGAGAGTTCTTACCTGAGATTGTGAGACAAATTGATCGATGGTCGATGGAGAAGAAGATAGGTGAAGAAGATCGATGGCCGCCAGAGAGAAGAAGAGGCGTTGTTCACCAGTTTCAGTGCGTGAAGACTGAAGAAGAGGGCAAGAGCCGCGTTGTTCGTGAGTGAGGGGACTGAGGGCGTGAGGCACTTTTAGTGTCTAGGGTTTTTTGAGGGCTTCTAATTTAAGAAGGGCATTAATGTAACTTCCTGCATTCGGGGCGGGTTCGGGGACGGGTTCGGGGACGGGACCTATATCCCCATTACCCGTCCCATCCCCGTTTTTCAATTTCGGGGAAAACCCAAACCCAAACCCAAACCCAGTCAAAGCGGGAAAAACCCGTCAAATCGGGGCGGGTTTGGTTCGGTCCCCGCGGGTATGGGTTTCGTTGCCATGCCTAATCGTAAGAGAAGAAAACGGAATGCGCGTAACGGGGACGGCGGCGCCGGGCGGTGAAGCCCTTGCGCCGCGCGCACATAGCGAGTAGGGAGGGGGAGGCCGAACGGCGCACATAGCGAGTAGGGAGGGGGAGGCCGAACGGCGCACCCTCTGTGGGGAGCAACATATGGTTGCCGGCGAATTGGGTTTCTCGTGTGTTGGTGCGGTAGGGCGCACCGTCTACGGTGAAAGGCGCCTTATATATATATTTTCTTGGCGCGTAATTGTTAGTAACAGCTACTTGAATTATTTAGGCACCTAAACTAAGATACATTGGGATGTATAAAAGTGATAGGATTAGTACATTTCTGCTAGTAATAGTGTAATAAAGACGACACTAATAACTGGTATGATAATTGTTTAGCAATAGGATTATTCAAATGCAGCCGAATGAATAATGCTGTGATAAGGAACATTAGTGGTATCAAAGCAATTTAGTAGTAGAAGCCGCAAACGAGTAGCCTAATGATTTTGACAGGTGCGACTAATAACCAGTGTAAACTTTAGTAATAGTGTAGGACAGAATTAGCAGTACCGGATAGAAAAATTTAGAAGGTAACTAATTAACTGGATATGGTCGAAGACGGCCCGAATAACTATGCGTTTGTTTGTAGTGTATGTTGGTTAATTTGTTAAGTAGTATACTTTGTCGAAAGTGGCGAATCTACAGGTGATGTCGTATCTGGTTGAATTGCCTCTACTTATTGGCAAAATATTAAATTGTAGGCCTATGGCCAACGTGGAATTCCTCTTGTTGTTGTATTGCTATGTAACTATTATTATTGATTGTTTGGGCATTCACATCGCATCACATACATAGCATTCTAAGTTGGAGCTGATGCTCAAATAAGTTGGCCTGGACTGGCAAATTAAGTTGAAGGCTTATGCCTTGTTGATGCCACTATTTATTGACAGATTTTTAAGTTGGGAGTTCTGCTCCAATGGTACCACATGCATGTGCATGGCATCGAGTCGCATTCCGTGTTGCATATTTAAGTAGTTATGTTGATGACTCGTGATGATTGAAGTCGTTTGATAGTTGTGAAGTGGTGAATTTACATTTCCTGAATCTAATATATTCTTTTTCATATGTCCTATTGTATGGTTCGACATCTCACCCATTCTCTTTGAATGTTACCCCCTGTTGGTAACGTGCAGGTAATCGCGAATGAAGGCTGTTTACCTTCATTAGTTCGAGTCGGTGTCGTCGCTCTGATACGTAGCACTCGGGGGGGGGGGGGGATGAACACATGTTTTCCTTATTGTTATGTTATTTTAGTGTTTGGATTTAAAGTTGTTGCTATCAAGAATTTTGCTATTTCTGAGTTGTCCTAGGTTGGGTAAAGATGCCACGACTACTTTGAATTGAATTTTTCTTGTGAATCCGCTGCGTAGTAACGAAAGTTGACTTATTTTTAAGGATTAAACAGATTTGTTTATTAGTTCATCCGAATCGGAGTGTTATGTATCTGATTTTACAGGTGATTGATTATGTTTTTTTTTAAGTCGAAAGTGTAGCATTCCATTTGTTCGTTGGAGATTTTGCAACTCTGAATTTGTATTAATTACCGGGTAGAAATGGGTGTTACATTAGTGGTATCAGAGCAGTTCGGTTCTGACCGGATTGTATTTGTTTTCTATTGTGTTTCCGATGTGTGGACTCTTAGTAGAGTTGCATGCATTGCTTGCTTGATTTTCTTTAGTCGTGAAACTGGTCAAATTAGTTGGTTAAGTTTTCAAGGTAATTGGATGGGTGACAGTATTGTCTCGGTTAGTAATAATTGTCAAGGTTAGGGGGGATAGAAAGAAGTTAGAATCCAAGTGAGAACCCAAATACCTCCTATCCTCAGAGGAATATTTTTATAGGGCTCGGTCTAATATTTTTATAGGGCTCGTGTCTACTATGTCTTCTATGTATGAACTCTGTATTGTTGCTAATTATTTTGTTACTTTCTTGTTTTTGCAACTCTGAATTCATATAAGTTGAACTTCTATGATTTGACTTTGTAGTGGTTATTTTCATTACGTGGTTCGGTGAGTTAAAATTAAAATGTTTATTGAGTCTACTTGTAACCTTATATTAAACCATTTTTTTATTGGATGTTGACAATGTATTTCATCTATTTAATTAAATAGTAATATATCTTACACAATGTCTTTTTATATTTCCTTTATTTACTTAGTAATACTCTAGCCTTAGTGCATTAGAAAATTGCTCTGTCAATTATATAATGTTGCTACTTGACAAGTAACCTGTTGTGATATTTTGATTACTACAAGTATAATTTCCTCGCCTAAATGTTATAATTACTGATTTCTTTTATTTTTATGGGTAAGCTTATATATAATGATTTTAAATGTTAACTATATTTTTATATTAATTGTTTTACTTGTTTTGTCCTATTTGTCTAATTGTTATGAACGAGCGATGTTGCGAAGTCTGAATCTTTGAAAATTGTTTCGTGACTCTCATGCTATGTAGTCCCTGACCGTGAATTCTAAATGTGTAGAATGTCCAAGTTTTTATGATTTAATTATGATACTGATATTTTCTAAATAATGATGTTGCGTGGTTTTGTGATTTAAAAATCAATATGTACTCAGACTGTTTATGAACTTCTATTTAACTAGCTTAAATGTTGGATGCATGCTAATATATGTATTAAGTTTATTTTGATTGATTAATACTAAGTCTTGAATAAAGTTTTTATTTTATTTCTTTGTATACGTGTTTTTATATGGGTATAGATATTTCAGGGCTGGGTGTCTTGTGGATTGGTCTTGCTGGTTATTATAATATACTAATTCATTACAAATGTGTTGCAATATTTTGATCACCATAAGTAATAATCATTTTTAAATGCTATAATTACTGCTTTCTCTTATCCTATAATTGCATTCGCGTGTAATGATTTGTTTAATTGTGGATTATGTTTTTATGTTATTATTATTATGTTAACATAGTTTATCTTGCTGTTCTACTTGCTTAATTGTTCTTTGTGTACAATATTGCAAACTCCTCTAACTATAATATAATAACATGTACAAAAAAAACCTACGACTAATTGTGTGAAGTTTCAATGTGAGTTGGTTAAGTATAGTTGGTGCATAACCTTATCTATTATTTTCTGATAAAAGTATAAAGATGTTACTGTAGTTTTCCCAAGAATTGAATTTATGTGTAAAACTTGTTAAATTAGACCCTTTAGAAGATTTGTGCCGTCTTTTAATTGTATTTGAGTTGATTATTTGGAATATTTTTGGGTCTTATCCGTATTATATGTTCTACCTTTTTTCCGCAAGGCTTAGTGAAATATCATGTGGTAATTATTTAAAAGTAGATGCTAGTTCCTTCGCTAGAATAAGAAGGTTGACCACGATGCCTATATGTTAATTTTTCTAAGCCATTAACTTTGTGTATGCTATTTTTTGTTTGTGTTGTGAGTTGTACTTAATATCATTGGAATGAAATTTTATGCTTGTTAGTAAAGTACTTAGTTTTAGAATCGACATGTGTTATTTTGCTACCTGAGTCCATTGGTCACCCTTATAGTGTGACCAATGACTCAATACCATTGGTGGGTGCAAAACCCAACAATCCGAGCCTAACTCCTTCCATCCCGCATTCTAGATGTCGTTGACATTTTCTCTTCCGTGATTCCGATTTGGTTTTGATTATTCTCCCATGTCACTCTTAAAGCATTCATTCTTTTGTCTCGGTCTTGAGCTTATGAAATTTCAAGGACGAAATTTCTTTTAAGGGAGGTTGAATTGTAACACCCCGATTTTCATATTAGTACGTTTTGTTTTATGCGCAAATATAATAGTAATTATTGTGATATATTGTGCGTCTAGGTAATTATGTATTTTAATAATATTTAGTAATTTAATTGATTTTATATATTTTTGTGTATTTGAATTATCAAATATGTTGAAATGGTATTAAAAAGTATTTTTATATTACATTGGTAATACATTGTTGTTATATTTAATCATTTGATTTATAGAATAATTGTTTTTAAAATACTATTAATGTATTTGCTTATTTTATTTTATAAAATATTAGTATTTCCACTATAAAGTATTTGGGGACAAATATTATGATTAAACAAATATTAAGATTTAAGATGGTGTCTGTATTGAAAATGTTCTAAAAAAATTATAAAAGTCTAAATAAGTTTTGGACTTTCTTGTCACACAATACTTGTTTTTTTTGGGCCTTATTATTATTAACCACCTTATGCAATTCTTTTCTAAAAACCTAGTTTTCCTAACTTCCACTCAGACACAGCCGCAATGCTCTCTCCCTCTGGCTATTCCTTTTCACCGTTGTTTATCACAAAATATACTTTTCATTCTGGGGAATTTATTACCTCCTCCTATGGGTGTCTTTAGTGCAAAACCAACATCTTCATTCTGTGAGTAAATTCACGCCACATCACCTTGAGGTAAGGTAAATTCATGATATGGTTTGAGACAATGCAAAAGTCTAGGGAACCTGAAGGCATTTGATATTTCAAATATCAATGATTATGATATATATCCATTTTTATTGGTTGGGTTATTAAGACATCTCAACCACCTGTTTCATAGCATCATCACGTAGCATAGCGGTTACGGTTGCGGGAGAACCAAGAGGCAAAACCAAGGAAACTTGCGCAACCTTCAATCCAAGGTAAGGGTGGGGTTCTAACTCTATAACAGGGTACATGAAAAATTATATGTAGGAATAGGGATTTATGAATTGCCACTGTATATGATTGTGTTGTATGTTACCGAAAAATTATTCTTGTTGAACTAATTGTCACGTTATTGAGTTCTATGTTGCTGGCCCTGGAAATTATTTCATGCGATCGGTTGTGCGTTGCCATGGTTGTGTTAATCTGAAATAAGGATCGTAAGAGAAGAAAACGGAATGCGCGTAGCGGGGACGGCGGCGCCGGGCGGTGAAGCCCTTGCGCCGCGCACACATAGCGAGTAGGGAGGGGGAGGCCGAACGGCGCACATAGCGAGTAGGGAGGGGGAGGCCGAACGGCGCACCCTCTGTGGGGAGAAACATATGGTTGCCGGCGAATTGGGTTTCTCGTATGTTGGTGCGGTAGGGAGCACCGTCTACGGTGAAAGCCGTCTTATATATATATATATATATATATATATATATATATATATATATATATATATATATATATATATATATATATATATTCTTGGCGCGTAATTGTTAGTAACAGCTACTTGAATTATTTAGGCACCTAAACTAAGATACATTGGGATGTATAAAAGTGATAGGATTAGTACATTTCTGCTAGTAATAGTGTAATAAAGACGACATTAATAATTGGTATGATAATTGTTTCGCAATAGGATTATTCAAATGCAGCCGAACGAATAATGCTGTGATAATGAACATTAGTGGTATCAAAGCAATTTAGTAGTAGAAGCCGCAAACGAGTAGCCTAATGATTTTGACAGAATTAGCAGTACCGGATAGAAAAATTTAGAAGGTAACTAATTAACCGGATATGGTCCAAGACAGCCAGAATAACTATGCGTTTGTTTGTAGTGTATGTTGGTTAATTTGTTAAGTAGTATACTTTGTCGAAAGTGGCGAATCTACAGGTGATGTCGTATCTGGTTGGATTGCCTCTACTTATTGGCAAAATATTAAATTGTAGGCCTATGGCCAACGTGGAATTCCTCTTGTTGTTGTATTGCTACGTAACTATTATTATTGATTGTTTGGGCATTCACATCGCGTCACATACATAGCATTCCAAGTTGGAGCTGATGCTCAAATAAATTGGCCTGGACTGAAAAATTAAGTTGAAGGCTTATGCCTTATTGATGCCACTATTTATTGGCATATTTTTAAGTTGGGAGTTCTGCTCCAATGGTACCACATGCATGTGCATGGCATCGAGTCGCATTTCGTGTTGCATATTTAAGTAGTTATGTTGATGACTCGTGATGATTGAAGTCGTTTGATAGTTGTGAAGTGGTGAATTTACATTTCTTGAATCTAATATATTCTTTTTCATATGTCCTATTGTATGGTTCGACATCTCACCCCCTCTGTTTGAATGTTACCCCCTGTTGGTAACGTGCAGGTAATCGCGAATGAAGGCTGTTTACCTTCATTAGTTCGAGTCAGTGTCGTCGCTCTGATACGTAGCACTCGGGGGGGGGGGGATGAACGTATGTTTTCCTTATTGTTATGTTATTTTAGTGTTTGGATTTAAAGTTGTTGCTATCAAGAATTTTGCTATTTCTGAGTTGTCCTAGGTTGGGTAAAGATGCCACGACTACTTTGAATTGAATTTTTCTTGTGAATCCGTTGCGTAGTAACGAAAGTTGACTTATTTTTAAGGATTAAACAGATTTGTTTATTAGTTCATCCGAATCGGAGTGTTATGTATCTGATTTTATAGGTGATTGATTATGTTTTTTTTAGTCGAAAGTGTAGCATTCCATTTGTTCGTTGGAGATTTTGCAACTCTGAATTTGTATTAATTACTGGGTAGAAATGGGTGTTACACTCAATGTACACACTCTTTCCTACTCTTTACCTCTAATCAGTTCCCTAGCTGACTTGAGCGTCAGAGTGTTCTCACAGGTACCACCTGCCCCGGATCGGAAGCGGAGCTCGGTTGATCAAGACCATTTACTACCAACTATCTCGGATCGGACCTTGTGTCTAAGATCGGATACAAGTCCAGAGACACGGTACAAAACATTGGCGACCACAGTGGGAGGATCTTGTACTCTAGTTCCTCTCCCATCTCTTTGATTGAAAATGGCTCCGACTTTACGTCATAGGACTATCCCGAATGTCGCTGAAGGACCAGTTCTGCAGCAGGTGACTCTGGAAGGAGTGGCAGTCACCTTACCCCTTAGCTCGGCGCATGCTCGAAGCTCGGCTACGACTATGGTTCCTGGGAGTTCGGCCCGGAGACGACTTCCACCTCCCGTGCAGACGGTCCAGGTGCCGATCGATGCTGTTCAACAGGTCGTCCAGTTTCTACATCGGCAAGCCTAGGTTGACTGGCAGGAAAGGCAACGCTACACCCAGATAGAAGCTCAGATTCCTGAGATCCGGGCTCGTAACATCCCGGATCGGAGTTCCTTTCTGCGCAACTCTTCATGTGGAATGACTCATGGTCGCAGGCGCCGCCAATCTCCGGCTTGGAGGAGATACCATCATCGCACTCCACCTCATTGTAGAGGAGGGAGAGGATCAGGGACTCCCTCAAGTCGGACCCCTGATGATTCTTATGGCCGGCCTAGCTCGTTTTTGTTTCCCTCTCCTCCGAGGCGACATACCAGAAGTCGGAAAAGGTCTCCGAGGCAGGAACATCAGCGCCCTCTGTAACACCCAGGTATTTCTAACATGTAGAAACACCGAAAGTGCACAGATGCGGAAAAATTCAGAGGACACAGTTCCTGTTTAAGTTTTGGACATACAAACTTTTTCCGAAATAAAACATAATCGGAAATAACATTACTTCATAAAATAGAAGTTTATCGGTTCCATACCGAGTGGATTACAATATCCAAGTCCAAATACCAAACAGAGACATAAACAGAGACAACAAATATGGATAGGGTGAGATAACATTATCTCAGTGAGTCCTACCGTGCCCCCTCACTGACACTCCGTTCAATTATTAGACCGTTAACAATGTTTAATTAGCTACCATTAGCTATAATCGAAATGCCAAGCAAATCGTGTTCTCTTTTATGTTTTAATAACTTAGCTCAACCGACTGCACAACTGCTAATCCCGGTAGCTATAGCTTAACATCTGCCGACTGCACAACTGCTAATCCCGGCAATGTTAACTTATAATCAATAACTTAGCACAAGCCGACTGCACCACTGCTAATCCCGGCAACCCGTGAGTTGACCACGCCAAAACACATTCAGGGCCTAGGTAAGGGGTCATGACTACCCTCCCTAGTATGCTACTTGTCGGGTCGTCACCCAACGCGATTTATGTATGACAATACATAACGATTTCTCGAGAGTTAGATAATATATATCTTTCCGATCACCAAAGGATCAATCACAATATCTTTTTAGATAATTTATATCTTATTGATCTATAACCCGTTTTGATGAATTTATAAACATCCGGCATTATAATCATATGGTAATGTATTATTGACTTATAACCCGTTTTGATGAATCTATAGACATCCGGCATTATAATCATATACAGTTGATATATATATAAATATATATTCATTCTATCCATCAGACGGTGTACCCACACGTATACTAGGGTTTCGGTTTTTCGATCAATATACCTTTCAACTCTTTTTTCAAAATCATGAGTTGAACAAGTTCGAAATAAGGTTTTCAGTGAGGCAATCCCTTTTTGAATGGTTGAGAAAGAAATTAGAAAGGGTTCGGGATCAAACGGAGCAACAAAACGAGAAAACGGAAGCCGGTAACAGAACTACACGCACGACCCGTGCCCAGGGGCGCACGACCCGTGCGTGGTGCACTACTCAGGACCCATCTACCAGAAGGAAACGCACGATCCGTGCCCAGGGGCGCACGACCCGTGCGTCCCGTTCTGTTTCCAATACTTCCAACCCGAAGCAGGCGCACGATCCGTGCCCAGGGGCGCACGGTCCGTGCGACCTGTGTCTGTTACCAGAATTTCACACTTTTCCCCTTTTCGCTCTCCGTTCTCGTCCGATTCGATTTCTAATTTCAATTACCTGAAACTCAGAAAATTCCTAGAATATATATTTCTAGTAGTACACAATTCATTTCATTTCAACGATTTAAATCAAAATCTCATTAAACCGTAAAACACCATTTTGACTCAAAAACGCTTTTCAGTTCTAAGTCTTTTGTAAACAGAAAGTGTGACTAAGGGATTCCATATCGAAAACAAGTCCAGAATATAAAAATGCCCTATCGTGAGTAGAACTCACCGGTTTGAAGATCGTGTGAGGAGCCCCAACGAAACACGCGACGATCGGAATACGATAACCACGAACAATCCTCGCTAGGCACCAACACAAGTTGACACAACGGCTCCCTTCTCTTAACAACTGAAGTATCAACTGGACCAGCAACTCAAATCCTCATAAGCTTCCTCCAACTCGAAATGCAAGGCAAAGACTCCCCCTTCAGTAGCTACAACAGAACATGCAACTCATCTTCACACCAATTCCACCATTTTCACCATTTGGAGCTTCATGGTCATTAATGGAGATGAGAGAAAGAGCTGGAATCAGGCCTTGAAACTTATACCATTTGAAAGCAAATCAAAAATGGAGTGGGAAAGTGGAAGGAGTACTTACATGCAACCAAGATTTTTGATGATCCTTCCTCCCTTCTCTTCTCTTCCCTTCTCGTTCCTCCTCTTCTCTTCCCCCTTCTATTTTCAGCTTTTAATTTCTGAAATTGGATGGAATGGCCAAGTGTGGCTGGTGGTTCAGATTAGGGAGCTTATATACTGAGGGGGGTGAATTGACCAATTTGCCCCTTCAGCTTAAAATGTTGTAATTAACCATGACTAAGCCACAATTAATTTTGGGATAGAATTTTCTTTGGACTTTTCCTCGAATAAGAATCCCCGGGACACGACTAATTATTCCCCAAATAATTAATCGGTCTTAGGTATCATAATACGAGTCTTTTAAAATTTAGGGATGTTACACCCTCGCTCGCGGGGATCCCCCGACAAGTATGGCTACCGACGGTCTCCATCCCTTGAGAGGTCGACGAAGTGCAAAGTGTAACACCCCTTTTCTACCCGGTAAACTTTTGACAAAATCAGAGTTTCAAAAACATTTTTCACTACACCCACAAGGGATGCCACATTTACACCAATAAAACATCACACGCCAATAATAAAATTCACCATTAAAAATAGTATGATACATAGCACGTCATAAATGGGACGAACCCCCAAAACACCTGTTCAGCCTACATGGCAGTAACTCTATCACCACGCAGCGGAATAAAATAAAGGTTCAAATGAATAATCATAACAACACCATAAAACTTCAGCAATCAAATAATAGGGACAACTAATAAAGACTAGCGTTCATCCCCCCGAGTGCTACGTATCAGAGCGACGACACCGACTCGACTAGCGAAGGTAGACATGCCTTCACTCGCAATCACCTGCACGTTACCAGCATAGGGGGTAACATTCAAACAGAATGGGTGAGATATCTAACAATATAATAGTATATATGATAGGCATTATTCTAGAGTTACGACAACTATATCTACCGCTTCACAACAACATCAAATTGCAATCACCAAGAATCATCACCAATGTCATGAGTAGATGAATGAGATGCAGCCCACACCAACGGGTATATGCATGTGGTACCAATCATCACCAATAAAATAGCCAATAAGGGCATCATCACCTATATCATCACCAAGTTTTTGGGCATCATCATCATCACCCATAGCTCCAAGGCCGAAGCCTTCATCACCAAAATAATGCATATGAAATGCATGCGACACCATGAACAATGCACCTGTAACATCCTCAAAATAATTAATCGAATTATTTGGATGTTAACCCAATTGAATTAATTTGGTGCTTAATTGGTAAAATTATTGAGTGCTAAAATTAATTATTGGCTGTCACAGGATCGTTGACCGAATAATATGGGTCAAGGAAGTTTTGGAATCGAAATAAGGGATTAAGATCAATACGGTAATTGGACCACGCTACCACTTAGTTATTAATTAAATAAGTATGTGTGTGTGTGTGTTAAATGAAAGAAGAAAGGAAAGAATAAAAGAAAGAAAAAGAGGAAAGAAAGCGCAGAAGAGAAAAGAAGCAGAGGAGAAAAGAAGAGAAGAGGAGAAAAGAAAGAAGAAGAAGAGAAAGAGGAGAAGAAGGGCTTCCATCACCACCCAAGCTCCAAGTTTTTCACCATCATCATCACCTTCCTACTAGCTTCCTTTCCCCCCTAGTTTTGGTGAGCTTATTTTCCTCTTTTCCCCTCTATTTGAATTTCGAATTTGGGATGCTTTGGGGGATTGATGATGATTTTGGTTGGTTATTCATGATTTGAAGCAAGCCCAAGGAAGATTGAAAGTGGATTGAAGCTCGATTCGAAGTTGAGAGCGGATTGGTGATTATTGGGTTTCGTTTGGGGATTTTTGGAGTCTCGGTGATTTCGGCTCGGTGACGGCTCTCGCGTCAAGGGTGAGTTTTACTCACGCTTAGGATGTTTTTATGTTTCGAGTATTTTCACGTCAATTGATGTCGAGAGATCTTGAGTCAAAACCGCTATTTGGAAAATATGTCATTTTTGATAAAAACCGTTTTGATTGAGACATTGATTGATTTGAATGATTGTGTGATATTGGTTGAATCTGTTTTTCTGTTGGTTTAATCTGTTTTCGATCGGAACTAAAATCGGAATTGAGCGAAATTGCCAAAATCTGCCCTTAACAGACCCCCTGCTGCCAGTTCGCGCGCCACTTGCGCGCCAGGCGCGACTCCAGCGCCATTTGGCAGAACCTGCTGCCAGTTCGCGCGCCACTTGCGCGCCAGGCGCGACTCCAGCGCCATTTGGCAGAACCTGCTGCCAGTTCGCGCGCCACTTGCGCGCCAGGCGCGACTCCAGCGCCATTTGGCAGAATTTCAGCAACCAAACACTGTTTTTCGTTTCGCGATATCTTTTGATCCGGGAACCCGATTGAGGTGTTCTAAGATGCGTTGGAAAGCTTATTCAGAGGCCTAACTGAATATTCTATTTTTAAGGCAAAATGAACTGTTTTTGATATTGAAAATTATGTCGAAAAGTGGTCAACTAGATTGCGAGTGTGAACTTGGATTTTATAAAATTGTGGATTAAAGTGTTTCATGGATTGTCTGATTTGATGGACCGTGGGTTCATAGTACTGTAGATATATATGTTTATATGTATATCGAGTTGGGTGACGACCCATGTTTTGACATACTAGGCGGGGCAGTCATGCTCCCCCAACCTAGGCTCCGTGCCAATAGGAGAATGTACTATTGGTAAGGGGGTTCACCGGGTATATAGCACTGGATTGCAGTCGGTGTTATGTCATGAGTTTGTTGTACGTACACCGGGGTTTAGCACTTTATTGCAGTCGGTGTCGTACTGTGCGATACACCGGGGTTTAGCACTTTATTGCAGTCGGTGCCGCACTTTGTTTGTTCACGTTCACCGGGGTTAGCACTTTATTGCAGTCGGTGTCGTGTTGATTTTAAAAAGGATTATTAATTGAACCGAGAGAGTTAGCAGGGGTCTCGGTAGAACTCACTGAGATTGTATCTCACTGTTTAAATGTTGTTGTTTTACAGATAAACAGGGACAGAAGAAACCTCAGAGGCACGAGTAGGTGGCCCCCGGGAAATGGATAATGACTTAGCTTTATGTTCAGTTTATTTTCCTTCTGTTGTCCATGTATCACAGCACTATGACATTAGTGTCATGTTTGTCTTTCATTCCGCTTTCTTGTATGATTCTGACTACCACAATTGCTGACAGTTTACGGTCTAAGAACCGTATGGTCTTAAGTGTGTATAAGACAGTTATGTTATATTTCAGCAAAAAAAATTTATAGTGGTAATCAGTATCTGAGTAGGAAATATTATCTCTGATGTATGTTTAATGTGCACTTGGGTGTTTTTAAAGAAATAAAAATATCAGGGTGTTACAGTTGGTATCAGAGCGGTTCGACCTACTCAGGACCCATCTACCAGAAGGAAACGCACGATCCGTGCCCAGGGGCGCACGACCCGTGCGTCCCGTTCTGTTTCCAATACTTCCAACCCGAAGCAGGCGCACGATCCGTGCCCAGGGGCGCACGGTCCGTGCGACCTGTGTCTGTTACCAGAATTTCACACTTTTCCCCTTTTCGCTCTCCGTTCTCGTCCGATTCGATTTCTAATTTCAATCACCTGAAACTCAGAAAATTCCCAGAATATATATTTCTAGTAGTACACAATTCATTTCATTTCAACGATTTAAATCAAAATCTCATTAAACCGTAAAACACCATTTTGACTCAAAAACGCTTTTCAGTTCTAAGTCTTTTGTAAACAGAAAGTGTGACTAAGGGATTCCATATCGAAAACAAGTCCAGAATATCAAAATGCCCTATCGTGAGTAGAACTCACCGGTTTGAAGATCGTGTGAGGAGCCCCAACGAAACACGCGACGATCGGAATACGATAACCACGAACAATCCTCGCTAGGCACCAACACAAGTTGACACAACGGCTCCCTTCTCTTAACAACTGAAGTATCAACTGGACCAGCAACTCAAATCCTCATAAGCTTCCTCCAACTCGAAATGCAAGGCAAAGACTCCCCCTTCAGTAGCTACAACAGAACATGCAACTCATCTTCACACCAATTCCACCATTTTCACCATTTGGAGCTTCATGGTCATTAATGGAGATGAGAGAAAGAGCTGGAATCAGGCCTTGAAACTTATACCATTTGAAAGCAAATCAAAAATGGAGTGGGAAAGTGGAAGGAGTACTTACATGCAACCAAGATTTTTGATGATCCTTCCTCCCTTCTCTTCTCTCCCCTTCGCGTTCCTCCTCTTCTCTTCCCCCTTCTATTTTCAGCTTTTAATTTCTGAAATTGGATGGAATGGCCAAGTGTGGCTGGTGGTTCAGATTAGGGAGCTTATATACTGAGGGGGGTGAATTGACCAATTTGCCCCTTCAGCTTAAAATGTTGTAATTAACCATGACTAAGCCACAATTAATTTTGGGATAGAATTTTCTTTGGACTTTTCCTCGAATAAGAATCCCCGGGACACGACTAATTATTCCCCAAATAATTAATCGGTCTTAGGTATCATAATACGAGTCTTTTAAAATTTAGGGATGTTACACCCTCGCTCGCGGGGATCCCCCGACAAGTATGGCTACCGACGGTCTCCATCCCTTGAGAGGTCGACGAAGTGCAAAGTGTAACACCCCTTTTCTACCCGGTAAACTTTTGACAAAATCAGAGTTTCAAAAACATTTTTCACTACACCCACAAGGGATGCCACATTTACACCAATAAAACATCACACGCCAATAATAAAATTCACCATTAAAAATAGTATGATACATAGCACGTCATAAATGGGACGAACCCCCAAAACACCTGTTCAGCCTACATGGCAGTAACTCTATCACCACGCAGCGGAATAAAATAAAGGTTCAAATGAATAATCATAACAACACCATAAAACTTCAGCAATCAAATAATAGGGACAACTAATAAAGACTAGCGTTCATCCCCCCGAGTGCTACGTATCAGAGCGACGACACCGACTCGACTAGCGAAGGTAGACATGCCTTCACTCGCAATCACCTGCACGTTACCAGCATAGGGGGTAACATTCAAACAGAATGGGTGAGATATCTAACAATATAATAGTATATATGATAGGCATTATTCTAGAGTTACGACAACTATATCTACCGCTTCACAACAACATCAAATTGCAATCACCAAGAATCATCACCAATGTCATGAGTAGATGAATGAGATGCAGCCCACACCAACGGGTATATGCATGTGGTACCAATCATCACCAATAAAATAGCCAATAAGGGCATCATCACCTATATCATCACCAAGTTTTTGGGCATCATCATCATCACCCATAGCTCCAAGGCCGAAGCCTTCATCACCAAAATAATGCATATGAAATGCATGCGACACCATGAACAATGCACCAGAGACAATCAACAACAATAGTCATCTAAGTGACACACAACACCAATATCAACAAATTGTCATAGACCCATCACCTATCACCTTAGCCAATAAAATAGGCACATCACCTGTTATATCATCACCAATAACACCAACACCTATAGGACAGTCTAACAACTTGACCGTAACATCAACAACCACCGACACCAAAGACACCAATAGATTTACAACGTCAATGGCAACAACAATTTTACAACACCGGAAACGACGACAATTTACAACACCAATGACGACACAGTTTACAGCACCAATGACGACACAATTTACAACACCTGGAACAACAACAATTTTACAACGCCAATACCAACAACAATTATACGACACCAATGACAACACCAATTTACAACACCAATGACAACGACCACCGGGACAGCCACCCAGGCGCCCAGTCACCAACAACCACAGACCGGTAGCCAATCATGGCGCCTACGGCGCCCACTGCGCCAAACACCACGGGACAGCCACATGAGGCGCCCCAAACCATCAAAAAATGGCGCCCTTGATGGCGCCCAGCAAGCCAAACAACACAGAAAATAGCGCCCAGGAGGGCGCCCAGCAGGCCAACAACAGAGGACGGCGCCCAGAGGCAACACATCAACACGGCAGCCAGGATTCGGCGCCCTTGGCGCCCATGCGCCAGAACAACACACCAAACAGCAACTAGGCAGCCACCACATTGGCGCCCTTGGCGCCCATGCGCCAGAACATCACAGGAACATCGCAAATCAGGCAGCCAATACTTGGCGCCCTTGGCGCCCATGCGCCAGGAAACATCAACCGGCGCCCATGGCGCCCAGGAAACAGCAACAACGGGCTGCCAGAATTCGGCGCCCTTGGCGCCCTATGCGCCCGGTACCTGCAAAAACAGCAACACAGCACAACAGGATGGCGCCCTTGGCGCCCAAGCAACAGGAACAAACACAGGATTTGGCGCCCAGGAAGGTGCCCAGCCACAACAACAGCAACATTGGCCCCCATGGCGCCCTATGGACAGAATTTTTGGTTCAAATCATCAGCAAGCAAGATCAATCATCAACAAGCAAGATCAATCATCATCAATCATATCCAATCATTATCAATCATGCTCAATCATCATCAAATCACATTCTCATCATCAATCAAATTCAATTCCTACAACTAGGGTTTTCTAACTTAATCACCTAGGGTTCCATTAACCTTCCTACATAGAGCCATTCATACACCCAATTATAGAGATAGAACCCCACCCTTACCTGATATCGAAGCGTCTTCCAAGGGCAAATCTCTACAGAGACAATTACGAGTTCTCAAGCGTGAATCAATTCCATCAATTCCAGCAGGACAATGTTTGACTCGAATGCGTACAATCGTGCAACAACAACAATGACAGTACAAAAGTCATATACTAAAAATATTAAATATAATAACCACTCATTTAACAAATTAACTGTAAAATCCCTTTTTCATTGTCAAAATAGTTTAGAAAAGAATATACTAACATATTAGTAATTTTTTTGTCAAAAAAACATATTAGTAATTTAAAGTAAGATAAACTCTGAATAGTTTGGAAACTTAAATATTAGACTATTCACTATAATAGCTTAACTTTGAATTCTGGTAATAAGAAGGTCACCAAATTATACTCTGTGCGGTAGGCTAATATATTACACGTATTAGGTGTTTCAGAAAAGCTTATATATAACTTAGTTTAACCAACACCATTTAAAAACATAATTTAGTTTAATGATTGACAATGAAACATGTTGAGGTTATGATATAAGGCTATTTAAATTGGCATTTTTAATAATCTTTGGTACGGAATTCCGAAAGTGTTTTTAGCTTGAAAATTAATGGCCTCACAAGGAATTATCATTTTTTTCTTTTTACATGATCAAACTATAATAAATGAAAGCATAAAAGAGTAGAACTGACCAAGAGGGTGCCTTCCACACGCAATACATGTGTGGGTTGTAGAAGAAAATGCAGCACTGTCTTAGGAAGAGAGGGTTAGCTCCGGTGTGGTGGTGATTGGGTTGGTTGTGGTTGCAATCAGAGGTAGATAAGGGATGGATCTCGCGAATGGGGAGGAGGAATTCTATCGCGAGATGGAGGCTGCAATCGCTCAAGTAGACGACGTTAATGGATTCACAGAAAGATTTCGAGTGAGAAGGTGGAATTTCGGAGCTGGCCGCGGCATGGTGAGTGAGAACGAGATGGAGGGAGAATGGGTTAGGGTTTTCCGGTTGTGACAGTGTTATCACGAGGAAGAAGATGGAGTGAGTGGGCCGGGTTAGGTTTCGCGAACTGGGCTGCGCTGAAGGGGTGGATTACAGGGGGGTGCGCTGAGCAAGGAAATGTTAGACTATCTGATAACCTTAGAGGGGGGGGGGTGAATAAGGTTATGTGCAAAACTTGAATTCTTTTCCGGTTTTCAAAACTTTTTGCTATGCTTGTTTAAATCAAATGCGGAAACTTAGATTTAAACTTTATATGGTGCAAGCAGGCAGATTTAGGCACAATGAGATGTTATGCTAGATAAACAGATCAGAATATGGATATGTATTATGCTGACTACGCTATGATTGGTTTTAACAATAAACATATGTTTTATGTTTAGCGCAGTATAACAATAAACAAACAGAAACGACAAATAAAGTTAAAGAGTAGGGATAGAGATACACCAGGAATTTAGCGAGGTTCGGGATAAAAGCCCTACGTCCTCGGCCTCCGGCTTTGCAACCTTTGGACTTGCTGACAACCACTATATGAAGAATTGTTTACAAACAGGCAACTTTCAAATAGCGAATCTCAATTCCCCCGAACTGAGAACCCGAGCACCTAGCTAAGGATTTCAACACCGCTTCAATCTCCTGATTGAACGACCCAAGAGCACCTCCCAGGATTTCACTACCGCTTCAATCTTCCCCGATTGAACGACCCAAGATCATCTCCCAGGATTTCAAACCAACTCAATCTCCTGATTGAGAGACCCAAGAAAACTTCCCAGGATTTCAAATCAACTCAATCTCCTGATTGAGAGACCCAAGAACAAATCCCAGGATTTCAGAGTGACCTCACAAATAGAGTAACGAATACAAACAGAGATCTATGATCCAATCACCTCAGATAAAATGACAGTATAGTGACTAAGAGATGAGTGATATGGAAAATAGAAAATGATATGAAAGTTGAAGCTCTATTTTCTCTCTCTCAGATTTAGAAGATGTATGTGAGAAGTAGAGATTTGTGAAAAGTGGTGTGAGGTGTGTTTTAATTGTGAAACACACTTGCCTATTTATAGGCGTAGGAATGTTTGAAAAAAGGAAAATATACGTATAATCGATTATGTTAGTAAACAAAAGAATGTGATAATCGATTATATGTTTAAATATGGAAACTTGGTTTAGCTTGATAATCGATTATCATATATAGTTATATTGAGCATGTAATCGATTATTGTTGTCAAGAAATTCACAAGATGGCTTGATAATCGATTGCATGATGTAGTTGTATGCATAGGTAATCGATTAATTTGTCAAGAAAGGAAGGAAAGGCAATACCTTAATCGATTATGTGTTTTGGTGGAAATGAAGGCATAGTCGATTTATGTTTATAAAAAAGGAAAGAAAGGCAAGCCACTAATCGATTATTTGTTTTAGTTAAAATAGGAGAGTAATCGATTATGTGCTCTGAAAACATTCAGGCACCTAATCTATTATCTTTGTAAAAGAATAGGATTTTGATTTCAAGCCTTCAACAAAACTATTTTTAGGGTTTTAATCTTTCAACAAAAAATAATTTTAGGGTTTTTGTTGCCACCTTATGCATGCATGCAATTTTATAAAATATTTTTCAAAACTATTTTGATGCACCATGCATGTTTTGAAAAACTCATCTCTCAGCTACTAAAAGTCATAGACCTTCAGTGATAGGACCTTACACAGTGTCCTAAACAAAGCGGATAAACAAATAGGTCTTGAACTGCTGAGGTGGCTTCTTCTCCAAGCTGCTCCATTTTAATCTTCCTGCTCTTTGCTTTATGTCCTGTACTTAATTCAACTTGAACCATTAGTAGATAAGGTGTAATTTGTTATCATACAAAACAAAGAGTGTTTACCCTTGGTTCAACAAACTCCCCCTTTTTGATGATAACAAATTACATTATGCATAGGGGGTTTAGTAATGGAACTTTTTCAAAAAGCTCCCCCTAAGCATATGCATAATAAAATAAACAGTACATCAGCAGGATAGCAGCAATTATTTTCTCCCCTCACATATAACATGCATAATATTCTCTCCCACATATAACATGCATAATATTCTCTCCCCCTTTGTTTTCATCAAAAAGGAGGGGGGTGAGCACATAGCATATGAGATAATCACAAACAGACATAATCACTTTGTAAACTAGCAAAGGAGCACATAGCATATGAGATATCAGAAACAGTAGTTCATGCTATGCTCCCCCTTACTTGGTGACCCCCCTTAATAATTTTAGAATGCAAGGCTTTAGCAAAAAGAGGGTGGATCATCACAGTTTAAAAAAAGATATTTAGAGAAAATAGGATACCCAAGATAATATGCCATACTTGGTTCAACAATATAGGTATCATATTTAACTTAAAAATATGTTGCATCAAATATCCATTACAATAGAGAGAAGAAAAAAGACTTTGATGCACACAAAATTTTTTATTTCACAAAAGTGATAAATTATTCTTAAGGTGAATAGAACTTTTCCAATCTAACCTTCACCGGTGATTCTTTCTCTATTGTTGATATTACTAGTCACATGACTGCTGTTTGAGTATTAAGAATCTTTTTACGTCTCCAGTCATGAACTTTGAGTCTCTGTTATCAAGGTATCGATCTGACCCCCATACCTTGTAGCACACCTGTACTAAGATCAAGTAGAAAATTTTGGTACCCAATTCTCTTTGGGTCCTTTGGGGTTAGTCATCAAGGGGTTTGTTTTTACAATCCACCTTGGTTTCTCACAAGCAGGTATAAGGGTACCAAGCTCACATAATTTACGAATAGGGCATCTAAGAGAGCTATGGTTCCCTTTTTGACAATAGGTGCATGAGAAAACAGTAGGTGTATAACTTGAAGTAGCAGCTACAAAAGTTATTTTCTTGTTCAAAACAGAGGAGGTGGAATTACCTTTGTACCCAATACCTCTCCTATCAACATATTCATGTTGGGAGTGAAGTAGCTTGGTCAAGGTCTTTTCACCAACCTCAAACTTTTTCAAAGATTCTTTCAAAAATTCATTTTCAACCTTGACTTTTTCAAAATTTTGTTTAAGCTCTAGAAACTCAAGGTTGAATGGTTTTATTTCATGTAGCTCATTCTTCAACTTAACTACCTCATTTTCTAGAGTCTCAATTTGAGTGAGCATGCTTTTGTTTCTCTTTGTCAATTTCTTAGATTTTAACAAAAGAGTTTGATGTTCAAAATAAAGAGCATCAAAAGCCTCACTCAAATCTTGACTACTACAACCATCATCAAGTAAATCATCATGCATAGAGGAATCAGAAAGACTAGAAGAGTTAAGGCTTACCTTAGATGAGTCATTTGCCATATGACAAACACCATTTGCAATTTGCTCTTCTTCGTCTGTGTCACTATCAGTGCCAAGACAATCCCATATAGTAGCCTTAGGTGTTTCACATGTCGTGAGACAAATGGCATTTGCAACCTCCTCTTCTTCACTGCCAGTATAGTTGTTCCATGTAGCATTCTTAGCTTTCTTGGATTTCTTTGAGTTATTTCTCTTTTCAAGTTTGTTGAATCTCATGAATTCTTCAAATAATTCAGCCATGTCTTCATCATCAGATTCTTCATCAGACTCAACCTCTTTCCTTGCTACCTTAGGTGTTTTAGCAGCAAGAGCAAGAGACTTTCTTTCTTTTATTACTTCTTTTTCCCGAACCTTCTTAGCAGCCAATACCACCTCAAATGCAAGAAGTGACCCAATCAAGTCTTCTTGGGGCAGAGTGCCAATATCTTTGGCTTCAGTGATTGCACAAGTTTTTGGAAAGAACTCACCAGTCAGAGATGCAAGAATTTTCCCATTTATATATTTTGTAGAATACCTCTTTCCCAGTGCCCTTAGGTTGTTTATAATCAGATTCAGTCTCTGGTGCATAGCTGCAACAAATTCACCTTCCTTCATTTTGAATGATTCATACTCAGAAGTTAGGATTCTGATTTTTGTATCCTTTACTTGGCTTGTACCGACATGTGTAGCTTCCAGACAATCCCAGATTTCTTTTGCTGTTTGACACCCTTTTACCCTTCCATATTCTTCTTCACATAGAGATAAGTGAAGAATGATCATTGCTTTGGCATTTTGAGAGATCTTGTCTAACTCGGACTTTCTCAGCTCACTCAGATCAATGGTGTAGATATCTTCAACAGGAACTTCTTCTGCTTTGCCGGTAGCTTGAGTTTTTGTAGTGTCTCCGTCAGCACCACCGGGTTTTGTAATTTTGATCTTCATAGGAATCAGTGGTCCATCAACAATAATTCTCCACAGAGTGAAATCTATAGCCTGCACATGACATTTCATTCGACTACTCCAATAGTCATTGTTAGTTCCATCAAACAGGGGTGGCCTATTGAAGGACATCCCCTCTTTCATAAAAGAACCCATGTTCACAGATAGATAAATAAAATTTAAATTGCGAGATGTAAAGCTCTATATGCAATTTCTAGCTCTTGATACCACTTGTTAGACTATCTGATAACCTTAAAGGGGGGTGAATAAGGTTATGTGCAAAACTTGAAATCTTTTCCGGTTTTCAAAACTTTTTGCTATGCTTGTTTAAATCAAATGCGGAAACTTAGATTTAAACCTTATATGGTGCAAGCAGGCAGATTTAGGCACAATGAGATGTTATGCTATTTTCAATATACACAATAAGATTATTTAAAAGAAGTGTAGTGATATTGAATATAGTAGAGAGTAGATCAATTGCAGTGATATGGAAGATGATAGATAAACAGATCAGAATATGGATATGTATTATGCTGACTACGCTATGATTGGTTTTAACAATAAACAGATGTTTTATGTTTAGCGCAGTATAACAATAAACAAACAGAAATGACAAATAAAAGCCCTACGTCCTCGGCCTCCGGCTTTGCAACCTTTGGACTTGCTGACAACCACTATATGAAGAATTGTTTACAAACAGGCAACTTTCAAATAGCGAATCTCAATTCCCCCGAACTGAGAACCCGAGCACCTAGCTAAGGATTTCAACACCGCTTCAATCTCCTGATTGAACGACCCAAGAGCACCTCCCAGGATTTCACTACCGCTTCAATCTTCCCCGATTGAACGACCCAAGATCATCTCCCAGGATTTCAAACCAACTCAATCTCCTGATTGAGAGACCCAAGAAAACTTCCCAGGATTTCAAACCAACTCAATCTCCTGATTGAGAGACCCAAGAACAAATCCCAGGATTTCAGAGTGACCCCACAAATAGAGTAACGAATACAAACAGAGATCTATGATCCAATCACCTCAGATATAATGACAGTATAGTGACTAAGAGATGAGTGATATGGAAAATAGAAAATGATATGAAAGTTGAAGCTCTATTTTCTCTCTCTCTCTCTCTCTCTCTCTCTCTCTCTCTCTCTCTCAGATTTAGAAGATGTATGTGAGAAGTAGAGATTTGTGAAAAGTGGTGTGAGGTGTGTTTTAATTGTGAAACACACTTGCCTATTTATAGGCGTAGGAATGTTTGAAAAAAGGAAAATATATGTATAATCGATTATGTTAGTAAACAAAAAAATGTGATAATCGATTATATGTTTAAATATGGAAACTTGGTTTAGCTTGATAATCGATTATCATATATAGTTATATTGAGCATGTAATCGATTATTGTTGTCAAGAAATTCACAAGATGGCTTGATAATCGATTACATGATGTAGTTGTATGCATAGGTAATCGATTAATTTGTCAAGAAAGGAAGGAAAGGCAATACCTTAATCGATTATGTGTTTTGGTGGAAATGAAGGCATAATCGATTTATGTTTATAAAAAAGGAAAGAAAGGCAAGCCACTAATCGATTATTTGTTTGAGTTAAAATAGGAGAGTAATCGATTATGTGCTCTGAAAACATTCAGGCACCTAATCTATTACCATAATCTATTATCTTTGTAAAAGAATAGGACTTTAATTTCAAGCCTTCAACAAAACTACTTTTTGGGTTTTAATCTTTCAACAAAAAATAATTTTAGGGTTTTTGTTGCCACCTTATGCATGCATGCAATTTTATATAATATTTTTCAAAACTATTTTGATGCACCATGCATGTTTTGAAAAACTCATCTCTCAGCTACTAAAAGTCATAGACCTTCCGTGATAGAACCTTACACAGTGTCCTAAAGAAAGCGGATAAACAAATAGGTCTTGAACTACTGAGGTGGCTTCTTCTCCAAGCTGCTCCATTTTAATCTTCCTGCTTGTAATACCCTAATTTTGTCCGATCAAAAATGAAAGATTTTATTTTTAATAAAAATAATAATCATTTTTATTTTCTTGTCATATATCATTTTATTTTAGTTGCCACAAGTTTTTAACCAAAAAAAAATATATTAATTAGAAGTGAAGAAACAAAAAATCAGCAAAGGAGGAAATGGAGGGGGTCTGCAAAAAAGAAAAGAATGGAGGTGCAATCAGGATTGGGCCATCAGAACCCAACCCAGCAAAAAAAGGCTAGCCCGATTCGCCTAACCCTAACCCATATCCTAACCCTAACCCATAACCCAACCCAACTCCTCACCAAACCCTAACTCCCTCCTCTCCTAACCCTAATTCGGCCACCCCACTCAAAAAAAAAAACCCTTAAAATTTCAACTCTCCCCCTTTACCCTAAAATCAAGCCACATTCACTCCCCAAAACCCTCCTTAATTTTCGGCCCCTTTCCCACTTCCCCATTCCTTGAAAGTTGCACTTTTTCCTTTCCCACACTCCACCATTTTCAAAAAAAAAGAGAACATTCCTTTATAAACTAAATCTATCTAAATGCAATGCGTGTTTAGTCTAGGTTTTTTTAAAAAAAAAAAAGCGCTTCAGAATCATGTATTCTAGGGTAAGGTAATAAAGTAGGAAAAAAAATCAAGCAATCATTTTTAGCGTCAAACCGCTATTCGCACCTCTCGCATTTTTAGTAATACGGCACCCCGCTTTCAGCCCAACTTTCGCACAAGAGTCCAAAAACCAAAAACGCCGTTTTTGGGTTGTTACTAAGCCCACCCCCCATTTTTGATACAACACCTCTGTTAGTTGTACCCACCTTTTAACTATCACCCACTCCGCTTTTATTTACACCATAATGTTTCCAAACCGTTTTTTTTCTTTCAAACAATCAAACTCGCGTAAAAAAATAGGTTGTTACTAATGGTCACTCCGAGCTTAGCTTGTTTGACCGATAGGGCTAACCTTCTTTTTTCAAAGCGGATTAGTAGCGGCGATCACTCTGAATTTATTCGTTTGATCATCGCAAACACCCGCCTAAGCTTCAAGAAATTTTCAGTTAATAGAATACAAACGTAATCTCAACCCCCTTTGTTAAAAAAAAATCACGCTTCCCAGTAAGCATTTTTCAAACAAAACGCTCGATCGCAAACCGGGTATTTATAGCGTTCACTCTGGGCCCAGCTCGTTTGAACGCTGTAAACACTTTCTTTTTCAAATAAGCCATTAATGGTGGCCACTCTGGATTTATCTGTTTGGTCACCATGAACGGCCTCTAGTTTTAGCAAACCTTTCAAAAAAAAATACTAACACACAAATATTTTCTACCCAAGAACTACGTAGCTTTGATTTCTCCATCGCACCCGGAGATACGTAGGAGCGGGGGCCCACTCCTGTCAAGCGCGAAAAACTAAATTTTTATTAAGTCTTCCTTTCGTTTTTTTTTCTGTAATTAATAAAAAGGGTAAATTAAAATGTTTTCTTTAAACTAATTTTTTTTCTACACATTAAATTAAAAGGTAACCTTTTTTAGGATGTTGCGGGGTGCTAGTACCTTCCCCGCACTTAATCGGCCCCCGAACCCAAAAACAAAGGTTTTTTTCAATGTTTTCCTAAAAATAAATATTGATGGCGGCTCCATTGTTCAAAAACAACGAAGAATCCCTCTTTCGGATTTTTCGGTCGCTACAGCTGGCGACTCCACTGGGGATTATTTAAGTGGGTCGAGCCTAATTTAGTTAAATGTGTAGATATTTGTTAGTTTAGTACTTTATTTACCCTTAGCCCTACTATTCGCATGTCTTTTTTATTTATCTATTTATTTGCTTTATTGAACCTTAGGGTAGAAAACCTTTGCACTATTATCTGTATTTCTTTTGCAGCACGGGTAGTTTAGGTTGCTTATATCACACACATCAATTACACTTGTTTATTGCACACACTCTTGAGCGGGGCCCTATACCCGGGTCTAAAAAAAACCTAGGACGAGTGGAGGCGATTAGTGTCAGTCATTCTGGATTTTATCTGTCTGACTCTCATGAAAGCCTCGGCCAGAGTACGCTCTTTCGTGGTATCCCACACCAGGTAGCTCGCTATCGTTGTGGGTCATATCACGAAAGAGATTTCAGCTCTGGAGACCCTTGTGGGGACATGATTAGAGCCACCTGAGAGATTGATCACACAAGTAGCCCTAGACCGTAACCTATATATACGACCTAACCTATTTAGGACACAAGGGCAATTCACCTACCCGTTGCATCATCACAAAAACTTTTTTTTTTCAAAAAAATCAAATAATGAAAACCATTTACTCTTTTTGCCCTTTACATATATTTTATGTGACATGGTTAATGTTTCTCAAATTTGAATCACCAAAATTTTCTCTGTAACGTCATTCTTTAATTCATCATACATCATCGTTATTTCAAAAAAAAATAATATACAAAAAATCCTCACATGCATGCTATTCATCTCATTTAGGTTTGCCGGGAATTGTAAGAGGCTCGAAAGTTTTGTCATAAGCAAGGCGATATGGGATCA
The DNA here is from genome assembly GCA_039519185.1 of Astragalus membranaceus. Classification (NCBI taxonomy): domain Eukaryota; kingdom Viridiplantae; phylum Streptophyta; class Magnoliopsida; order Fabales; family Fabaceae; genus Astragalus; species Astragalus membranaceus. The sequence continues at coordinate 24,627,812 of CM076848.1, read as the reverse complement.
AACTGTGAAGCAATCCAAGCTCTGAACTACCCTATAGTAAAACAGCCTAATCTGACAAGTCTAAGGGAATGTGCTGGTCGATTATTGCCGCCCATCGAGCGCAGGTCTTTTGATAGAGCGTATGGGAAGATTATTATGTTACTACAATTGGACGTGCAAACGGAGGCCATTGCCGCTTTGAGCCAGTTCTACGACTCTTCATTAAGATGCTTCACCTTCAGAAATTTCCAAATGGCACCCACCCTGGAAGAATATACACAGATCTTCGGCTTTCCTCAACAAGACAATGGACCCTACCAGTATCAGGGACAATACTACACAGATGAGAAACTCGCCTCAATGTTACAAACCAGCAAGGAGAACTTGAAGCTCCGGAAGAAAAATCGAAATGGCATTGCAGGATTCCCACAAGAGTATCTGGAAAGCCAAATGAAGTCCTTCGCCGACGCTAGAAATTGGGGTCCTTTTAAGCAGGTGTTAGCTTTGACCATCTTTGGCATTGTCCTATTTCCACGCCTTGAAAGATATGTGGACACAACAGCTATTGGTGTCTTCTTATCCTTCAAGAATGGAGAAAACCCACTCAATCCGATTCCAGCCATGCTTGCAGACACTTACTGTACTTTCACTCATTATAGTGAGCTAAGGGGAAAGAGGATATCTTGCTGCCTGCACGCCTTGTATGTTTGGCTTCTCACCCATGCTTTCGTTAACAAAGTCAGAGTAGAAGGCCCAATTGAAGACGCCAGAGGGTGTGACGTGAAGACAATGAACACTAGTGAATGGTTGCAAGTGCTAGGGGGCCTTCATGAATACAAGGTTCGTTGGCACCCATCATGGTGGAAAGAGAGGCCCACAGTAGTTTTTCAATGTGGAAACTTTCAAAACGTCCCGCTCATGGGGACAAGAGGATGCATAAATTACAATCCTTCTCTAACTCTAAGACAGCTGGGGTACCCCATGCGAAATCCGCCCACCGAAGACATGTTAATCCCTTTTTACCTCCATGAGGGAAGCCCAAAAGAGGTTGACATGCTCCGGAAGATTTCTCAAGCGTGGGATATGGTCGTCCGCAAGAGACAAGAGCTTGCTAAGAGGAGCGGCGATAAGGAAACCACCTTTCGTCAATGGCTCCAAAAGAGGATCCAAGACACCCGATTGCCTTACCAAAGTGCACTATGGGTTGAGGAAGAAGTACCTGAACCTACCCTTCTCACTGTCGAAGATTTAGATAAGCTTAAAATGGCATTGTCAAAAGCCGAGGAAGAAAAGAAGGGCTTGCAGGTAGAGTTAGAGAAAGTGCTCCTAAAAAACCAGAAATTGGAGGAGGAGAACGCAAGTAAGTCAGTGGCCATTGAAGACAGCCGCAAGCAGCTCAAGATTGAACAAAAGAACAAACTAGATGTTCAAAAGTACCTAAGAGGGGCGAAAGAGGAAATAAAACGTTGCAACCTGAAAGTGAACCAAGCCATCGATGATGCATACAAGTGGAAAAAGTTATGGGAAGAATCAATGATGGCTGAAAAGACCGCACAGAGCCTGCTAATGGTATCAAAGAGAGAGTCCCGGATGATGGCAGCTGAGTTTGAAGAGCAAGTGAAAAGTATCAAGCAGGATAAAGATACCATTGAAGAGATACTCCGAGAATACCAACAAGCCTTAAGAAGGGAGCATGAAAAATCTGATGAGCTGAACGACCATATCAGATATCAAGAGGAGGTTACCACCAGTTGAAGACAGAAAGCATCTATTGGGAGAGCCGCTTTGTGGAGTTGGTCAGCAGGATAGAAAACCATGAAGCCTTCATAGAGTTGAAGAATGAAAGCTTATACTGGGAAGACAGATTCTCAAAGTTGGCATGGCTGGCCAATCGAGCTATCACGGGAATCCCCAAACGTCTAAAGGAGGCTAACGCGGCAATGCACCCGTTTAACACCCCGGTCCAAGTTTCCGAATTCATGGAGTTTTGCGAGGTTCTGATTGCCGAACTCCGGGAGAAGGCTGGCAGCACTACTAGTAGAAAAAGAGGGAGGAGTAGAAAAATGAAAGCCATATGTATTTGAGTGAAATTTAAAGAACATTGTACTTTTCTTTTCGAAGTTTTATTTCCAAAATGTTGTACTTTCCTCCATCAATGAAGTTTGTTTGTCTCACATGCTGATCCTTTATCTTGAAAATATTGTGGAACTTTAATCTGTGTACTTATGACAAATCAGGATGCGCTTGCAATTCCCGACCTAAAACAATAAGACTCATGCACACATGCATCATTCGCATTTTCATCCATTCATATACTCATACATATACTCATACCATGTGTCCCACCAACAGAGAGTAAAAGACAAGCTGGTGCGTCAACATCGCTATTGGACTCGTTCTCAGGCCAGAAACATGGAAGAAAACCAGGACAATCCGCCTCAAGATATCCCGGATCAAGGCAATCCACCTCAAGACCTAGGCAATCAAGAGCTTAGGGCAGAAATAGATGGGATGAAAGAACAGATGGCTGAAATCTTAAAGGTCTTACAAGCTTTGAGGGACAAAGACACAAGTGAAGATGTCTCCGCTGGGAACACGGAAAATCAAGTTACCAACCCTCCTCCTCCCAATGGACTCGGGATCCCACATACAGTGCCCCCCAATGGGACTAATAACCAGGGTTACATATGGCCTCCTTACGGACTTCCACAAGGTTACACACCCCCGACAGTCGATGCTAGTCCAGAAGACGGTCCCTCAGGAGTCGCGGGCCAACAACAGCTTACACCAACGGGTCACGATGGTAATCCGGGGGCACCACAAGTTCAAAACCCGACCCCCGTCGTCGTACCACAAAGACTCCCACTTGGCTGCCCTCCACCGCCGATAGTTGACGCTCAAGCTCAGGGTTCCAACCTCAGGAATCCCACTTATTCACATACCCCAAATGTGAACCCAGCCATAGTTCCGATGATCCATCCTTACTATGGTATGAGTGGGCTCCCTCACAATTACTCTATGGAGAACCCTCAAGCCAAAGACAAACTACAAATGCTTGAGGAAAGGTTGAGAGCAGTCGAGGGATCCAATGTTGGTGCGAGAGATGCTTATGACTTGTGCCTCGTCCCTAACGTAGTCATCCCTCCAAAATTTAAGGTGACAGACTTCGACAAATATAGAGGGTCGACTTGCCCTGTAAGCCACTTAACCATGTACTGCAGGAGGATGGCGGCGTTTTCTCACGACGACAAATTGCTCATTCACTACTTCCAAGATAGTCTGTCTGGGGCAGCTTCGAGCTGGTACATGCAATTAGAACGTGCCCATATCAGATGCTGGAAAGACCTAGCCGATGCATTTTTGAGGCAATACAAATATAACATTGACATGGCTCCCGATAGAACACAGCTGCAGAGCATGATGAAGAGAGACAATGAGTCCTTCAAAGAATATGCCCAACGCTGGAGAGGTTTGGCTGCACAGGTGGTACCACCTTTGTTGGAAAAAGAGATTGTATCAATGTTCATGGATACTCTTCAATCACCTTTCTACGACAGGTTGATTGGGAGCGTGTCTTCGAATTTTTCAGATATGATCGTCATCGGAGAAAGATTAGAGAATGGATGGAGAAACGGGAAGATTGCATATAGCTCCGCTGGAACCAGCAATCAGAAAAAGCCCTTCCCGGGTTTCCCTAAAAAGAAGGACGGAGAAGCCAATGCCATCTCTGGATCAGGAAAGCCTCCCTACAACAACCCCCGACAAACTGTCCAAATACCTACTCAAACGCCACAAGCCCCACCTCACCAAATCAACCCAGGCTATAGACCACAAAACTACCAAGAAAGAAAGCCCGCCAATTTCGACCCAATACCCATGTCATACACAGACCTATTCAATCACCTCATCAGTCACAACTTGGTCACTCCCCGTCCAATGAGACCCCTTCAACCTCCTTTCCCTAGGAGCTATGACCCAGAGGCTAGCTGTGGATTCCACGCTGGGGCAGTTGGCCATTCAACAGAAAATTGCAAGGCATTGAAATATGTAGTACAAGACTTAATTGAATCTAAATGGTTAAGCTTCGCAGAAGATGGTCCGAATGTTGCCACTAACCCTCTGCCGGGGCACGGGAAACCCTCCGTCAATGCCATTGAGGATGTTGAGGGGCAATTATTGGTCAGAAAGGTGGAGGACATTCTCACACCCCTGGACCTCATTCATGCTAATTTGTGTCACTTCGGAATCATTATGAAGGGATGTACCGGAAAGGGCTCGTGTACTGATCCCCTTTGTGTCGGGGCCTGTGAAGCATTCAAACCAGTCCTGCAAGACTTATTAGACCGACACATAATACAAATAGGTCTTCAAAAGAAAGAGGAAGGCGTGTCGACTCTCCAGTCAAGCATTGACCAGAGCAAGAGTATCCGGAAACCACTGGAAATCCATTACAAAAAGGACACAAAGCTAACCACCGCTGTGCCTAAACCAATCACTATTCAAGTGCCAGTCCCTTTTCCCTTTAAAAGCACCAATGCAGTCCCGTGGAGTTACGATATGTAAGTTCAGACTACCCCTGATGTCATTAACATCTCAGGGACCGGTGGGATGACTCGAAGTGGGCGTTTCTATACCCCTGGAGGGCCTAGTGAGGACCGAGCAAAAGAAGGGGAGGAAAGAGCCCGTAAGGGTAAAAGCATAGAGCAGGAACCTGTCGATAAGAATGCAGGAAAGAAGACGTTATCCGAGCAAGAAGCCAGTGAATTTCTGAAGCTTATGAGACAAAGCGAGTATAAGGTGGTTGATCAACTGAACCAAACTCCCGCAAAGATATCTCTGTTGTCATTATTGCTCAGTTCCGATGCCCATCGTGCAGCATTGACAAAAGTATTGAATGAGGCCCATGTCGCTCATGACATCTCGGTCGGCCAATTTGATGGGATCATCGGAAACCTTGTTGCAAGTAATTATCTCACCTTTACTGATGATGAGATTCCAACTGAAGGAAGGGGGCACAACAAGGCCCTACACATATCGGTGAAGTGTGGAGATTACTCTCTTGCTCGGGTACTCATTGACAATGGTTCATCTTTGAATGTATTACCCAGATCAACCATGGAGAAATTAGATGTGGACTGTTCATACATGAGACCAAGCTCCATATTAGTCAGGGCCTTTGACGGATCGAAAAGGGAAGTCATCGGAGAAATGGAATTACCTGTGCAAGTAGGTCCGGAGCACTTCACGGTGACCTTCCAGATAATGGACATTGCCCCATCCTACAGTTGTCTCTTGGGGAGGCCATGGATCCACTCTGCAGGGGCAGTTCCCTCTTCTTTACACCAGAAGCTCAAGTTCATAGTCAACAATAAGCTGGTGGTTATTTTCGGTGAGGACGAAATGCTGATAAATAAGTCCGCTCCCACTCGTTACATTGAGGCTGCTGAAGAGTCTTTCGAGACTGCCTTCCAAGCATTGGAAATCGCCAATACATCTGCTATGTTAGAACCCAAACTATCCAAGACTGCCGTGATGGTTGCTAAGTTCATGTTAGGAAAAGGCTACCAAGCTGGAGGAGGCTTGGGAAAAACCGGACAGGGGATCCTGACGCCAATACAGCCAGAGGAGAACAAAGATAGGCATGGGATAGGATATCGGCCCAATCGCACTGACAAGAGAAGGATTGTGGAGGAAAAGAAGGAGCGGAGGTTAGCCAGGCTTGAGGACAGGGTGCCAAATACGAAGAGGATCATCATCTGCGACATCAAGGAAAGCTTTCGGAGTGCGGGAATGTTGAACCCCAGCCAGATCGCCGCAGTTGAGGACGATCTAAGCGCTGAAGAAGGTGTCGTCAGTCTTGTACGCCCTTGTCCTGCAAACAAAAGGCTCAAGAATTGGGAGATCATTGATTTTCCTGTGGTTTTTAGTTCAAAGTAATGTTTCTATAATGTAATCCTCTGGCTCTGCCCAAGGCCTTAGGATATTTCATTCGGACACGCATGTTTTCCTTTCAATATTAATATCAATGCAACGTTATTTCAGTTCCCAATAAACCCCCGTTCTCCTTTTCTCTTTACATTCGCTTCTTATTTTCTTTCATTCGTTTTTATTCCGTTAATTTACACTAATGCAGATCCGAAAAAAATGTCTTTGAAAATAACAACGTCAATAATCCATATTGTAACTTTGATCACCCCATTAATCAAACTAAGGAGGATGTCGAGGATAATTGGGAAACCCCTCCAGAGTTAATGAGAATGATGGAACAAGAGGAAAAAATAATTGAACCCCACGAGGAATCAATTGAAACGATCAACTTAGGCACGGAAGAAGACAAAAAAGAAGTCAACATTGGCACCACATTGAAAGACAGCGAGCGAGAGAAATTGGTTAGGTTGTTGTTTGACTATGTTGACGTCTTCGCATGGACATACCAAGACATGCCTGGACTGGACCCCAACATAGTCGAGCATAAGTTACCAGTAAAACCAGAATGCCCGCCGGTAAAACAAAAGTTAAGAAGGATGAAACCAGAAATGTCGCTGAAAATCCGAGACGAGGTTAAGAAACAGTTCGATGCTGGGTTTTTAGCCGTGGCAGAATACCCTCAATGGGTAGCCAATATTGTACCGGTCCCAAAGAAAGACGGGAAGGTTCGGATGTGTGTTGATTATCGAGATCTGAATAGAGCTAGTCCCAAAGATGACTTCCCTTTGCCTCACATTGATGTCCTGGTAGATAGCACAGCACAACACTCTCTGTTCTCCTTCATGGATGGATACTCCGGATACAACCAAATTAAGATGGCCCCCGAAGACATGGAGAAAACCACCTTCATCACTCTCTGGCGAACCTTCTGTTACAAAGTAATGCCATTCGGACTGAAGAATGCTGGTGCAACGTACCAAAGGTCAATGGTCGCATTGTTCCATGATATGATGCATAAGGAAATAGAGGTTTACGTGGATGACATGATTGCAAAATCCAAGACTGAAGAAGAGCATATCGTCAATCTGCAAAAACTCTTCGAACGTCTCAGGAAGTTCAAACTCAGATTAAACCCTGCCAAATGCACCTTCGGTGTAAGATCGGGAAAGCTGTTGGGTTTCATAGTCAGTCAGAGGGGAATAGAAGTAGATCCAGCCAAAATACGAGCAATACTAGAAATGCCGGTACCGAGTACTGAAAAAGAAGTTCGTGGTTTCCTGGGAAGATTGAACTACATCTCTAGGTTCATATCGCAGCTAACATCTACATGCGAGCCTATCTTCAAGCTTTTGTGCAAAAACCAAGAAACAAAGTGGAATGATAATTGCCAAGAAGCCTTTGAAAAGATCAAGAAATACCTCCAAAATCCACCGATTCTGATGCCGCCTATGCAGGGCAGACCTCTCATCCTGTATCTAACAGTGCTAGACAAGTCAATGAGTTGTGTACTGGGGCAACATGATGAATCCGGAAAGAAGGAACATGCCATCTACTATCTAAGCAAGAAATTCACCGAGTGCGAGACAAGATACTCATTGATGGAAAGAACGTGTTTTGCTCTGGCCTGGGCTGCACGTCGTTTGAGGCAGTATATGCTGAGCCACACGACTTGGTTGGTATCTAAAATGGACCCAGTCAAATATATTTTTGAAAAACCCGCACTCACAGGGAGGATCGCTCGCTGGCAAATGCTATTATCTGAATACGACCTTTTATATGTCACCCAAAAAGCAATCAAGGGTAGTGCATTGGCTGATGTTGCGCCCGAAAAAGTCCCCGAGGGAGAACCTTCCTCGTTCACAACTTTTCTAAGACAATGAAGCCGCCACCAATATTTATTAAGGAAAATATTAGGAAAACCTTTTTTTGGAAAGCGATTGGTCTTGCGAAACTAGAGAATAGGGTTCGGGGGTCGGTTACGCGCAGGGAAGGTGTTAGCACCCCACACGTCCTCTCTACTGAGAGGGAACCTTTAATTAAATGTGTGGTTTTAGTGTGTTGACTTGAAAATACTTAATTTTGCCTCTCTACTTCTTATTGAAAAATGAATTAAAGAACTTAATAAAAATTTTTATTTTTGGCGAGAAAGGAAGAAAAAAGGGTTTTTAGAAAGAAGTGCTTGACGGGACATGGCCCGCTCCTACGTATCTCCCGGTGCGATGGAGAATTCAAAGCTACGTAGTTCTTATTTGTTTGGAAGGCGGTTTTTGTTTTTTATCTTGTTTAATTGTGAGAATTGAGCTTTCATGATGATCAATTGAGCAAAGGCTCCAAGTGACCACCATTAGCACTCCATTGTTAATAAACATGCAAGCAAAGGCTTCGCAAGACTACTAACAAAGTTTTTGATTTAGTGAAAATCTTTAGGAAAATTAGGCGTTCATGATGATCAATTGAGCAAAGGCTCCAAGTGATCGCCACTGGTACCTCATTGTTAATAATCATGCAAGCAAAGGTTTCGCAAGACTACTTAACAAAGTTTGATTTTGAAGAGTTTTCGGAATTGGATTGATTCTCGTTTAGGGAAAAGAAAATCTGTTATTTTGAAAAAAAGGTTGGTGAGAAAAAGGTTTACTTAGGGGAAAGAAGTATGTTTGTATTTATTTTAATTTAGAAATTGTTTGTTTTAAATAGGGATTTTAGGACATGATCCGTAACGGTTCATTTGTAGTCCTAAAAAGCTGACTAATCCGACTGTACAGTCGACTTAATCCCCTATTTATATTTTTGAAATTTTTATAAAATAATTTGTGTATTTAAAAGAAATTAATGACGACACTAACAATTAATAAAGCGTAAAGTTAATAAATAAATAACTATACATATAAATAAATAAATGAATAAATAATAAATAATTATCTACATAGATAAATAAACAATATAAATAATAAATAAGTATGTACATAAATAAACAGTATACATAATAAATAAATATATACAAAAATAAATAAATAAATTAAATAAATAAATGCAAAACTAACCTCCAGCTGATCAATGCGATCAACGCCGAAACGGACCGAGCAATCTGACCATATCAACCGCGAACCGGACTCCTATCTGGTCCGTTTTCACCCGAAAACCACCAAGTAAAGGACCTCAACGGCCATCCCAAAAATAACTAAAGACGGGCATTTAATCTAACGGACTGCAAAAGTTAGTCCAAAAGAATTAAAGACAGGCTTTTAATCTAATGGACTGCAAATGCTAGCCCAAAAGATCGCTTACCCCATCAATCACCCATGTCCATAGCCTTTGCATCTCCATCTCTTTTATAGCCAAAGGCTAGGTAGTTCTTGTTTCTCCCAAGCAATGTGGGACTAAAACAACATAGAAAAGCAATTTTCGCTTTTCTCAAACCAGCCATATTGACAATGCGATTTCGGATTCGTTAACCGTTGGATCATCGTTGTTTTTTGACACTAGGTTCATGAGACATCCATCTTCACTTCTACCGTTCGGATCGTCGAAACGAGGTCTGAGGAGAGAGAAATTGCCTTCGCAAAAGTAGAAAAAACAACTCCCGTTTTTCTCAAACCAGCCACCGTACAAGTGCGATTCTGGATTCGTTAACCGTTGGATCATCGTTGTTTTTTGACACCAAGTTCATGAGACATCCATCTTCGCTTTCACCGGTCGGATCGTCGAAATGATGTCCGAAGAGAGAGAAATCACCTTTGCAAAGTAGCTGTAGTTTTGGGTACTTGGTTTATTTTTGTGTTTTTGTAACTTTGACATTCTTGGGCCAAGTCATGTACATGGACATTCTCCTTTTTTTTTTGTAATAATAATCTTTTATTGCACCTCCCTTTTTTTATTTTCTTTTGTAATTTGTATTATTTCTTATCTATTTTATTTTTTATTTTCGTTTTTTTTAATTAAAGATATTGTAACAAGAAAAATAAATTAAATCTACTATGTAATTTTTGTGTTGAAAGTTAGGGTTTGGACCTAAGCCGGACAAAATTGGGGTATGACAGCTGCCCCTCTTTATTTGGATCTTACCAAGAAATATGAATTGCGCGAGACATATTTCGAAGGTAAAATAGAAATAAAGAATTCAGAAATTATACCAATTTTGTCCATTTGGAGAAATCCGAATTTTCTTTCTTCTTTTTGTTTTTTTTTTTGGAAAGATAGACACTTTCGTGTTGGTGCGAAAATAGTAAATGAACACTGACGTGCGGACTGAAAGGTAAAATGGGCACTTGGCGTGCAGACAGAAAAGTAAAATGGGCACTTGGCGTGCAGACAGAAAAGTAAAATGGTCACTTGGCGTGCAGACAGAAAAGTAAAATGGGCACTTGGCGTGCAGACAGAAAAGTAAAATGGGCACTTGGCTTGCAGAAAGCGGTAAATTGCCCAGACTGCCTAAAAACCTGTAATCCTTAAACGAACTCTTGACGAATCCGAGTTTGCACGTGGCTTTGAGGAGCACGCTCTTCCTGTTGGCCTTTTCGAGCGACCGGGGGGATCGTCATCAGCTCCGGAACTGATATACTGATCAATGCACGGCGTCCGCTGTATCTTAGGCTTGATACAACTATTCCGTTGAACCTCACATGGGGCTGCGGTCCATCGCGTTGCTCGTACACGATGTGAGACCTGGGCAGAAGGGAGCGATGATCTCTGTGCTCCGATCCGCAATGCGCGCTTGAGCGCTCTCTTTTCTTTTCTCTCTTTCTTTTCTATTTCTCTCTTTTCTTTTTTTTTCTCTTTCTGAACTCCCAACTTGGGGAACATTTTCTGGAATCTGGGGGCGAGGGCTAACACCGAAGTGCTCATCCTCTTTTGTACCTGTAGCTGAAAATGAACAAATGCAAATACCATGATTGCTGTTTTCTTTTTTCTTATGATGAATGATGAGTTTCTTATTTCCTTTGTCTATGTCGGATGACTGTATGATCTTCTACTGTTCTTATATGCTTTGATGAATGCAATGATTTTCCTTTTCTTCTCTTGTCTGTACGCAATGCATGATTTCTTTTGCTTATGTCTGATGAATGCATGATTTTATGCTTGGTGAATGTAATGCCTGACTTTATTTGTTCTTTTGCTTTTCTTCTCTTCTTTTCTTTTGCTCTTTTTATGAAGTGCAGGTATGCGAATGCGACATTTTGGTGTTTGATGATATGTAATGAAATGGCAGATGACATGCAATGGAAAACTTTTCCTTCCCCCCCTTTTTTTTTATGAAATGGGGACATTGCTGTAAAATGATGAATGACATGAAATGATGAATGACATGGGATGTTCTAGCTTTCTTTTCTTCTATGAGATGCCAGTATTGATGTGATGCAACTGTATGGCTTTGATGTTTGAATGCAAATGTATGCGGTGATTGATGCTTTGATGAATGAAATGCTCCTGTTCTAACTTCTGTTTGTTTCTTTTGCTTCTTCTATGAAATGCAAACATTAATATGATGCAATGCTCTGATGTTTGATGCAATGATTCTTGTTCTTTTTTCTTTTATGGAAATGCTAACGTTAATATGATGCGTATGCACTGCTTTAATGTTTGATGATTGAATGACAAAGGAATGCTTGTGAAATGATGAATGATATGGAATGCTGGATCACAGGGAATGTTTTTGTGTTGCTTTTGTGGTTTCTTCTCTTTGTTTTCTTTTTGCTTTCTTTGCTTTTTCTATGGAATATCTGATGCAAAATGTAATGCTCTAATGATGAATGATATGCAATGATTTTGTTCTTTTCCTTTTTTATGAAGTGCGAATATGATGCCAATGCAATGAAAAGATTTCTGCTTTTTCTGTGCAACTGACGTGGAACGTTTTTTTTCTTTTTGCTATGTGATGAATGCACAAAATGTGAAGATGCAAATGTAATGCTTTGATGCATATGCTATAATGCCTAGATGCATGAGGTAAACATTTTTGTGATGATGAGATGCGAGACTTCGAATGCAAGGAATTGAGATGATTATTGACCATTCTGTTGAAAAATTTAATTTGATTCAAACTCCGGTGTTCTCAAGGTTTTTATTTAAAAACAACCTCACTTGTTTTCTCCTTCTTTCCATGATGACTGAATTTTAGATATCACGTAAACAACTTGTGTTGTCTCTTTTTGAAGCATTGTCTAGTAAGCATGCATAGGAGTGCAAATGTGAATGAATGAGTCGGTTAACTTGGAATTGGTTTAGGACATGGACATTTATGGCAAGTGAAGGAATGACCGACATGGCTATTGCCGAAGCTTGGGAGGGATCAAGAGATACAAGATTGCCCCAATTCAGGTCTTTGATGAGTGAATAATTTGCCTCTGTCTAGTGGTGACAACAACTAGGGGTGTAGAAGATGATGAATTGGGAATGCTTCGGCTCTTGGGATGAAAGCTGGAATGAAAGGGGTTTTGCTTCAACCCACAGAATTTGATGTTGCCCCAGTCATAACAAGGACAAAGCTGCCCCAATCAGAATGACAAGGTCTTGTTTAGGATAGTGAGTTGAGAGATTGCCCCGGTGAGGTTTTTATGGGAATGAATGAGGTGAAAGAATGGGAATGCACTTGCCCCACTTTGGAATGACATTGACAACTGGAGTGACATGGGATGGGCATTGAACAGATTTTCCCAAGACTAGGGTGTGTGGGTGGTGAAGAGAATGCCCCAACTTTTGGGTCTGAGTGGTATTCTCAGTGCAAATCTTTGGTTCTCTACTGATGTCTTGACTTTTGGTGCGAAAGAATCCTTACCTGGTGATCACTAAACCTTGTTTTAATGCATCTTGAATGTGTTTTGGAGTGCAAGTCCCTCTTTTTTATTTTGTCAGCTTTCTTTTTTCTGACTGTTCGTTTTTGTTTCCTCAGTTCTCTTTTTTCTGAGGGTTTATTCTTTCTTGATCAGCTTTCTTTTTTCTGATCGTTTGTTTTTCTTTTGAGCAAACACATTGTACATAGATAAGCTTGTTCGTCCTAAGATTAGAGTTTGAGTGAACAAAAGCAACCGGTCATTGATCGGAATGGACTTTTCGGGATAGTGGTGTTTTGTGGAGGAAGGAGGGTTAGGCTTAATGAAGTGTTTGAGGCTAATGGGAGGATGAGTTTTGTTCGGCGTTGATTGATGGTTAATGGTCTATGAGGAAGATGGTTATTGGGCTTGTTTGGGCTCTGTTAAAGCAAATTCGTGTCTCATGGTAGAATGACTAAGGGGTTTGATGTTGAGGCCAGAGGAAGTGTTTGAAGGTTTATGGAATCAGGTGTTGGAATGATGAAGTGTTTGGAGGTTTATTTAGACAAGGATCTCTTGTACTTTGTGGTAACATGTACCAGCTCACCACTTACATTTCTTTTGTATTTTCTTTTGTTTTGGGATTTTCATTTTTGAATCCCCTTTTTTGATTTTTTTTTTGATTCTTTTCCTTCTTCGACTCGGGTGAGCTAATAAAAAGTGATGCACTATTTTTTTATTTGGGGTGATCCTTGTCTAGGGTGATTTTTGGATTTTGGTTTTTCTTGGCTCAAGGTGGGTAGGAAAGGGACTTTCTGGGATTTTGGGGTTTTTGCGGAGATGGCCAAACTTCATTTCAAATCCCGATTGCTTATTTCTATAAGACTTAACTTTAGAACAATAATTTATCTATCTTCATGTGTTTGCTCTTTTTTCCTTTTTTGTGCCCTAATTTTTGCCTGGACCGCTCTTTGTGAGTTTTCAGTCCACCGGGCGCTCCTTTTTGCCTAGGCCACCCTTTGCGGGTTTTCAACCTAGCGAGCTTGTTTTCTTGTTTATTATATTATTATTATTATTATTTTGAAAGAACTTGCACTGAAGGAATATGATATTAATCAAGGGGAATTAATGATCACAGACTTGCCCCAGCATGGAGGACTTGAACCAAAAGTCAAATACGCACGGATGGGGAGAATATGCACTTTATGGGTGGACGGGGCGGGACTAGACTTGGACGGGAACCTGTGGTAAGGGAGGAAAACCAACGGACTCAAACAAGAGAATGTACTCATAGCATGCACGCTCATTAGAAGAATGCTTCACAGAGAGTTAACATCAGTTAAAAATTTGTTTTTTCTTTGATACACTATTTCAGTCTTTTGTCATGGAATGGATGGGATGCAGTGCTTTTGAAAAACTGAGTGCCTTGGAACACCTTGAGTTTGCAACCAAGTAAGGATAAACTTTTTCAAAAAGGATGATTGTTTCGCAAGAACGTCTCGCTTCTCATCACAACTCTTATTTTATGTAATGAATGAATGAACAAATTATGATATGCAAGTATGATGCAAATGCGTGGAGAATGACCACTCGAAGAGCGTGGCTTATTCTAAATAATTTTGTTATTTTTAATGCAAGACAAAACATGGAATGCCAATGCGAATGATGCCCCTTTTTTTTTTCAAAATGATTTTTGATTTTGATTTTTGATTTTTTTATTTTTTAGAGGCGAGACAAGGTACGAAATACCAATGCCCCCTTTTTCTTTTGAATGATGAAAGATGCAAGAATGATGTTTTTCTCTAAATGATGATGATTTTTTTTTTTTAGAGGCAAGGCAAGGTATGAAATGCCAATGCCCCTTCCTTTTTTGAAAGATGCATGTATGGAGGAATGATGTATTTGAACCAAAGTGATGAGGTTAATGAAATGGTGCATGAATGCTACATTTGGAATAAATTTGATGATGATTTTTATTCATGATTATGAATGAGATGCTTTCTTGTTTTCATTTTTTTTTTGTGCAATGAGATGCATGATACTCACAATGATTTTCTTTTTTTGTTTTTTAGTTTTGGAACATGATTTTGAAAATTATTTGGAGATGCAAATGATTTATTGGAAAAAGGGTTTTAGAAAAATGTGCTTGACGGGGTATGACCCGCTCCTACGTATCCCCATTGTAATGAGGAATCAAAACTTACGTAGTTCTACTGTGTCTTTTTTGAAATAATGCTTATGCATGAATGTCTCATCTTGGATGAACTTGACGAGGATTTTTTTTGCATGATTATAAATGAAATGCTTATGCTATGCAGATGATAATTATTTTTTTGTTTTATCTTTATGTAATGAAAGGGAATGCAAGATGAATTTTTTTTTTTCAAACTTTTGTTAGATGCAAATGCAATGGTGCGAAACGATGTGAATGCGAAATGATGTGTCATTTACATAAAAAGAGGGTAAGAAAATAAGGATATTATTTTCTATGATTTTGAAATAGAGTTTAAGAAAAAGGAATGCCTAAACTAATGCAACAAACAAAGGCGTGCCCCCGTGTCCTACAAAGGGTGGGAATCCTAGGGTCTAAAGTCGACGAAAGGGGTAATCCTCCCATGTAGGTTCTAATCACTTCCTTACAGTGGCAACCAAGAGCTAAAGTCTCTCTCATGATGGCACCCACAATCGTAGAAAGCTACCGAGTGTGAGGCATCATGACAAAGCGCACTCTTGGGCGGAACTTTCATGAGAGCCATACAGACAAAGGTCTACGAATGGCAGTCACTAATCGTTCCCACTCTCCTAGGTTTTTGTTCAGACCTTGGGTTTTAGGCCCCACTCAATGCTCACAAGTATAGGATGTGAAGTGTGTGTCGAGGGCACAACACCTAGGAATAACTACCCTTCCCCACCTGCAAATGAAAATCCAGAGCAGTCCAGACAAATAGCATGTTGTTTATCCTAGGGTTCAATATCGATCCAATATAAACTAATCTAAGGTGCCAATAACAATGCACTACTTACCTCAAGAAAGGGAGCAAAGAAGAAGGGGACATGATAAGAAAGGGGAAGTATGCATGTGCTTACCATAGGAAAGGGAGCAGAGAAGAAGGGGACATGATAAGAAAGGGGAAGAAATGCATGAGGGAACTAAGCAAAGAAGTAACTATCTATTGCAAAAGCAAACATAGAATAAGAATGCACATGGATGTAACATGCTTATGAAAAAGGAAGAAGAAGAGAGGCAAAGCAAGATATTCAAATCAATCATATAAACCACACATTTAATTAATTAGGCTTGACCCACTTTTGAAAAAAAAATGTTTTTTTTGGTTTCTCCAGTGAAGTCGCCAGCTGTTGCGCCCGAAAAAGTCCCCGAGGGAGAACCTTCCTCGTTCACAACTTTTCTAAGACAATGAAGCCGCCACCAATATTTATTAAGGAAAATATTAGGAAAACCTTTTTTGGAAAGTGATTGGTCTTGCGAAACTAGAGAATAGGGTTCAAGGGTCGGTTACGCGCAGGGAAGGTGTTAGCACCCCACACGTCCTCTCTACTGAGAGGGAACCTTTAATTAAATGTGTGGTTTTAAGTGTTGATTTGAAAAATATCTAATTTGCCTCTTTATTTCTTATTGAAAATGAATTAAAGAACTTAATAAAAAAAATTTATTTTTGGAGAGAAAGGAAAAAAAAGGGTTTTTAGAAAGAAGTGCTTGACGGGACATGGCCCGCTCCTACGTATCTCCCGGTGCGATGGAGAATTCAAAGCTACGTAGTTCTTGTGTGTAGAAAATGTTTGTGGGTTGGTGTTTTTTAATGTAGGGGTTTTAGGACTGTGTGATCTGTGTTGGAGGACCACTGGGGGTCTGAAGGAGCACTGGGGCTCTGAAGGGCCACTGAGGGCTGAAGGAGCGCTGGGGCTCTGAGGGACCACAGTTCACTTATCTTAAAACGATGATTAACCCGGCCGTACGGCCGACTTAATCCCCTACTTTGAAAATAAGATTTTTGCTTTTGAAATGAAGGAGATCTGTGTGTATATTCTTTAATTTTAGAAATTGTTTATTTTTGCGCTTGACAGGGGCGTGGCCCTGCTCCTACGTATCTCCGGGTGCGATGGAGAATTCAAAGCTACGTAGTTCTTCTGTGTTTGGAAAACGGTTTTTGTTTTTCATCTTGTTTAATTGTGAGAATTGAGCTTTCATGATGATCAATTGAGCAAAGGCTCCAAGTGACCACCATTAGCACTCCATTGTTAATAATCATGCAAGCAAAGGCTTCGCAAGACTACTAACAAAGTTTTTGATTTAGTGAAAATCTTTAGGAAAATTAGGCGTTCGTGATGATCAATTGAGCAAATGCTCCAAGTGATCGCCACTGGTACCTCATTGTTAATAATCATGCAAGCAAAGGCTTCGCAAGACTACTTAACAAAGTTTGAATAAATAATAAATAATTATTTACATAGATAAATAAACAATATAAATAATAAATAAGTATGTACATAAATAAACAGTATACATAATAAATAATATATACAAAAATAAATAAATAAATTAAATAAATAAATGCAAAACTAACCTCCAGCTGATCAATGCGAACAACGCCGAAACGGACCGAGCAATCTGACCATATCAACCGCGAACCGGACTCCTATCTGGTCCGTTTTCACCCGAAAACCACCAAGTAAAGGACCTCAACGGCCATCCCAAAAATAACTAAAGACGGGCATTTAATCTAACGGACTGCAAAAACTAGTCCAAAAGAATTAAAGACAGGCTTTTAATCTAATGGACTGCAAATGCTAGCCCAAAAGATCACTTACCCCATCAATCACCCATGTCCATAGCCTTTGCATCTCCATCTCTTTTATAGCCAAAGGCTAGGTAGTTCTTGTTTTTCCCAAGCAATGTGGGACTCATCCGAATTAATATTCAGCATCGAAAATTCATGTAGCGTAGGATTATCCGATTAAAGATGAAGTAAAGACAAAGCCTATGATTGGTTGTCTACAAAAATGAGAACAACGAAATGCTCAAATCCCAAAAACCAGAGAACTTGAAATCTTGACAATGCCCATTGAGAATATGTATAAGCTCTCCAATGATGATAACCTTGACGTTGTCATGGATTATGGACGATGAAGTGATAAAATGAAGATTTAATATAAAAAAAAACGAAACACGTGGTGATAATCTAATGAGAAGGGTGAAGGTCTCTTGGACAGATGCTTATATAAGAATAATCCATAAACTCATGGAAGAGACATGGCAGTGCTCAACGGTATAAAATGCGGAGTTGCGGACTAAAATTTCATTACAGAGAATGAAAGAGAGAAGAGAGTGGGAATTAGGTTCGTGGGCCCAACTCAAAATGATAAGCCCGATTTGTATATGTGTAGGCCCAATAACCCAACTGTTGGCCCAATTATGCAAAGGGCATCTTAACGACACCCGCATGACACCGACCAAGTTAACAGGACTCGAGACTTGCAAAAAAATGCAACCTAGTAAATTAAAACGCTATTAACAGGAGCTCGGACAAAATTGGGGTATAACAGCTGAGTACTTGGCACACCGGCCCATTGAAGATTATCAATCAATGCAGTGCGATTTCCCAGACGAAGATATAATGGCTCTATTCGTAGAAGGGAATCCTCCGGACAACGAAAGGTGGAGAATGTTATTCGACGGCGCTTCTAATTTATACGGGCACGAGGTCGGAGCTGTACTGATCTCTCCTGATAACCGCTTCGTACCGTTTACCGCTAGACTGAGTTTCTACTGCACCAACAACATTGCAGAATATGAAGCGTGCGTCCTAGGCATCAAAGCAGCCCTTGAATGGAAAGTCAAAAGACTCGATGTATATGGGGACTCAGCTTTAGTCATCCATCAGACAAAAGGTGACTGGGAAACCAGGGATTCCAAATTAATTCCTTATCATGATCACATCCAAAAGATGGTTGAACAATTTGAAGAGATCACTTTCCATCATCTCCCTCGCGAAGAGAATCAGTTGGCCGATGCTTTGGCGACTTTGTCATCAATGTTCAACATCAATAACAACAAGAGTCTGACATTCATCCGAATCCAACATCGAGACCTACCGGCACATCATTGTGTTGCAATCGAAGAAGAGCCTGACAGTAAACCTTGGTATTACGATATCAAGCACTATATCACAAACAGAGAATATCCTCCTGGTGCCACCGAGAATGATAAAAGGACACTTAGGAGGCTGTCAATGGGTTTCTTCTTAAATGGGGAAGTGCTTTACAAGAGAAATCACGATATGGTCCTCCTCAGATGTGTAGCAGAAGAAGAAGCAGAAAGAATTATGAAAGATGTCCATGAAGGCTCGTTCGGCACCCATTCTAATGGGCACACCATGGCAAGGAAAATCCTAAGGGCTGGCTACTACTGGTTGTCAATGGAGACTGACTGCTTCAACTACGTCAGAAAATGCCACAAATGTCAAATCTATGCCGACAATATCCATGTACCACCTGCCTCTCTGAATGTCCTAACAGCACCATGGCCATTCTCAATGTGGGGAATGGATGTCATCGGTCCCATCGAACCCAAGGCATCAAACGGACATCGTTTCATTCTTGTCGCTATTGATTATTTCACCAAATGGGTCGAGGCCGTTTCTTACGCCAGTGTAACAAAATCAGTGGTTGTCAGGTTCATAAAGAGAGATTTGATTTGCCGCTACGGTCTTCCAAATAAGATCATCACGGAGAATGGGACCAACCTGAACAATAAGATGATGAAAGAGTTGTGTGACGACTTCAAAATCCAGCATCATAATTCCTCCCCATACCGTCCAAAGATGAATGGGGCAGTTGAGGCAGCAAATAAGAACATAAAGAAGATCGTGCAAAAGATGGTAGTGACCTTCAGGGACTGGCATGAAATGTTGCCCTTCGCTTTGCACGGGTATCGGACCTCTATCCGCACATCAACAGGGGCAACACCATTCTCACTAGTATATGGGATGGAAGCAGTTCTTCCCATCGAGGTGGAAATACCCTCCCTGCGAGTGCTAATGGAAACAAAATTGGAGGAAGCAGAATGTGTTCAAGCTCGTCTGGATCAGTTGAACCTCATAGAAGAAAAGAGAGTAGTTGCTTTGTGTCATGGGCAGTTGTACCAACAAAGAATGAAAAAGGCTTATGATAAAAAAGTGCGCCCCCGCCTGTTCCAAGAAGGAGACCTCGTGCTCAAGAAGATGTTGCCTATCCAAAAGGATTCCCGTGGAAAATGGACCCCTAACTATGAAGGACCTTATGTGGTAAAGAAGGCATTCTCTGGAGGAGCATTGATTCTCACAAAAATGGACGGTGAAGACCTCCCACTCCCAGTGAACTCGGACGCAGTTAAGAAGTACTATGCCTAAAGAAATATATGGAAAAAAGAGATAGATGAGCCAAGTAAAAATAAGCTCGCTAGGTCGAAAACCCGAAAGGGCGGCCTAGGCAAAAATTAGAGCGACCCGGTGGACTGAAAACTCTAAAGAGCAGTCCAGGCAAAAATTAGGGTCAGAAGTTGGACTTTGAGCTACAAAGGCAGTCAATACCTCCGAAAGTTGGACAATGAATGCTCAAAGTTATGTTAGTAGGCGATTGGCGTTGTTACTTCAAAGATACAAACAATCAAAAGATCAGCTTTCCTTGTTTTCTTTTTCTTCTCTTTCTTTTTGTAGTTTAAACTCCCAATGTAATTTTCAGTCAGCGCGACCTTCTGCGCATTTGTTTTCCATTTGAATATTAAACACTTCCTTTATTCTCTCATTTCCCTATTATCGTAAAAATAACGTTCATGGTAGACGGTACTGAATTGCGAAACGTGTGCATGATCACAAGCATTATAATCATTGCGAAATTTCTAAAAATCACAAAAAGAGATGATCCCTCATAAAGTTGCAAAAAGGACAAATGCATAATCTCATCAGTAAATCTTAATAACCCGCACTTTGGCACCACTGCTTAAGGTAACCCTCGTATCCCATATCGAGAGTCACGCGAGTTGATGATACCAGCAAAGTCAAGAAAGAGCAAAAGAGCATAAAGAGCTAAAAAGCAAAAAGAGCAAAAGAGCAAGAAAAGAAAATGAAAAAAAAAAAGAAGGCCAAGAACAAAAGCCAAAAATAAAATCATTCCACATTTCATTCATCATGTCATCAATTACTTAACTACATGCGTGCATGCATCATTCATTGCAAGTGACTGTTGAGGTAATTTTAGTATGTATCGTTAGCACCATTTCTTCAGACCCCCAGCGGTCCTTCAGAGCCCAGGCGCTACTTCAGACCAACATTGGTCCTTCAATCCAGATCGCACGTCGCGTTATCGAGCAACCGACGGATCATCCGGCCCCAGGCCCTTCAGACTAGCTGTGTCCGCCTAAAAAACACAGTGCACGTCCTTTGTGGTTATATCAGTTCCGGACCTGATTAACCCTATTGGC
This sequence comes from Astragalus membranaceus, assembly GCA_039519185.1. Lineage (NCBI taxonomy): Eukaryota > Viridiplantae > Streptophyta > Magnoliopsida > Fabales > Fabaceae > Astragalus > Astragalus membranaceus. The sequence continues at coordinate 24,606,683 of CM076848.1, read as the reverse complement.
CGCTCGAAAAGAGGCCACCCCCAGACCGTATTACTAGTACCATAAGCTAGTTGCGCTCCTTCAGACCCATCGGTCCCTCAGGCTTAGGCATTCCCTTCAGACCCCGACGGTCCCTCAGTCGAACGCAAGTCGATGCGCCAAGCATTGATTTTGAACTAGACCTTCAGAGCCCCAATGCTCCTTCAGATCCCCAACGATCCTTCAGATCCCCAGCGATCCTTCAGATCCCCAGCGATCCTTTAGATCCCCAGGGATCCTTCAGATCCCCAACGATCGTTCAGATCCCCAGCGATCCTTCAGATCCCCAGCGATCCTTCAGATCCCCAGCGATCCTTCAGATCCCCAGCGATCCCCATTTACCTTCTGTCTAAACTAACCCAGTTTTCATAAGTTTCAAAAAAAAAACAAAAAAACAAAAAAACCTCAGTCTGGACAAAATTAGTGTCTTGTTATCTTTATTTCTATTTTCCTCGAGAAACTCGGAATCCCTCCGATTTCCTAGCAAAATATAAATAAAGAGGGGCAGCTGTAATACCCTAATTTTGTCCGATCAAAAATGAGAGATTTTATTTTTAATAAAAATAATAATCATTTTTATTTTCTTGTCATATATCATTTTATTTTAGTTGCCACAAGTTTTTAACCAAAAAAAATATATATTAATTAGAAGTGAAAAAACAAAAAATAAGCAAAGGAGGAAATGGAGGGGGTCTGCAAAAAAGAAAAGAATGGAGGTGCAATCAGGATTGGGCCATCAGAAACCCAACCCAGCAAAAAAAGGCTAGCCCAATTCGCCTAACCCTAACCCATAACCCAACCCAACTCCTCACCAAACCCTAACTCCCTCCTCTCCTAACCCTAATTCGGCCACCCCACTCAAAAAAAAAAAAAAACCCTAAAAATTTCAACTCTCCCCCTTTACCCTAAAATCAAGCCACATTCACTCCCCAAAACCCTCCTTAATTTTCGGCCCCTTTCCCACTTCCCCATTCCTTGAAAGTTGCACTTTTTCCTTTCCCACACTCCACCTTTCCTCTTTTCTCTCAACTCCCCTATTCCCTCTCTCCTCAATCTCACGCTCACTCTCTCTTTCTCACACCCACACACTTCACTTTCTCTTTCTTTCATCTCTCACATCACTCATCACTTCCTCTCCCATCCCTACGACCTCACTCTCCTTCTCTCACACTCAACCTTCACACACCACTCACACTCAACCCTTCCTTCCTCATTCTCTCCTCCCATCCCTACGACCCCATCTCTCTCACACTCTCCATCATTTTTTTTCCTTCACATCTCTCTCTCACTCACGGATTCACTCTCATTTCTCACACAAAAAAAAAAATCTCCTCTACCATGCACATACCCCTTCACCAACTACTCCCTAAAACCCTAAATCACGAAATCTCTACCCCTCTCTGTCTCAATCTCAGACAAAACACTGTGCAAGGTAAGGTGCAGTCAGAAGAAAACCAAGAAGAAAACACCCCTGGTGGTATAAATAGGAGGCCAAGACCATGAAGCAAGGACGGGATTTTTTTTTGAAGGAGAAGATCTGAAAAAAAAAGAGGGGGGTGTTCATCAAAGAAGAAGAAGCTTCATAGCAAAAAAGGGGAGGGTAGATTTTTAGAAAAAAAAAGAAACAGTGAGATTTGTTCACTGTTTCTAATTTTCATTTCTTTTCGTTTTTTCCTTCTCCTTCCAAATTTATTTTTTTAGTTTAAATTCCATTGTATTAAGGAGATCCTAGGAGGAACTCGGGTCCCTAACATTTCGGGATTTCAAGGTACTGTTATTTTTGTAGCATGAACTGTAATTGTTAATTTAAATTATTGCTTTTTTTTTGTATATAAGTATTGCTGTTTTTTAGTTATTTGATACTATTCTTCTATAAAAAAAAATGTTACTGTAAAAAAAAATGTTGCTGTAAAAAAGAGTTGTTGTTTTTCTTATGTTGTTGTTTTCTATTTACTTGTTGCTGTAAAAAATATTGCTGTTTTTTTTTTTTAAAAAAAAGTTGCTGTATTTTCGAAATTAAAATAAAGTCCCTTTTAAAATACTTTTTAAAAAATATATAATGTTTTTCTATTTATTTGTTGCCTTTTTTTTACTGTTTTGTTGTTTGTTTTTTTTATTTTGGCTAAATTATAGTTTTGGTCCCCCTATTTTCAAAAATTCAGACATTTGGTCCTCCTATTTTAAAACTCAGAAATTTGGTCCCCAATTTTAAAAAATCAAAGACATTTAGTCCCAAGAGAAATTTTCAGTTTTTTATGGCTAATAATCAAAGAGATTTGGTCCCTCAATTTTAAAAAATCAAAGACATTTGGTCCCCCAATTTTAAAAAATCAAAGGCATTTGGTCCCTTTTTGGACTAAATGTATTTGATTTTTTAAAATTGGGGGACCAAGTGTCTGAGTTTTAAAATAGGGGGACCAAATGTCTGAATTTTTGAAAATAGGGGGACCAAATCTATAATTTAGCCTTTTATTTTTTTAAAAAAAAATTTGTTGCTGTCATGTATTTTTTTAGATATTATTATTGCTGTTTTTTTATTTTTTTTAAAAATTGTTGCCGTCATGTTTTTTTTTAGATATTATTATTGCTGTTATTTTATTTTATTGTTACTGTTTTCCTTATTAAAATTGTTGCTGTTTTTATTATTGCTGTTTTTTTTTTCTTATTTAGTTGCTATTTTTATTATTTAATTTGGTTGCTGTTTTTATACATATTAAAATGTTGCTGTTTTTTATTATTTAAATTGTTGCTTTTTTTTTATTTAAATATTAATGTAATTTTCGGATTAAAATAAAATATTAAAAAAAAATATTTTTTTAAAATAAATGGTTACTAATACCACTGCCCTCTCTAAAAAAAAATAATAACAATAATCATCTTTTAAAAAAAAACAGCAAAAGCACCCCTTTTTCAAAATAATAACTATGACAACCATTTTCAAAAAAAAGAGAACATTCTTTTATAAACTAAATCTATCCAAATGCAATGCGTGTTTAGTCTAGGTTTTTTTAAAAAAAAAAACGCTTCAGAATCATGTATTCTAGGGTAAGGTAATAAAGTAGGAAAAAAAATCAAGCAATCATTTTTAGCGTCAAACCGCTATTCGCACCTCTCGCATTTTTAGTAATACGGCACCCCGCTTTCAGCCCAACTTTCGCACAAGAGTCCAAAAACCAAAAACGCCGTTTTTGGGCTGTTACTAAGCCCACCCCCCATTTTTGATACAACACCTCTGTTAGTTGTACCCACCTTTTAACTATCACCCACTCCGCTTTTATTTACACCATAATGTTTCCAAACCGTTTTTTTTTCTTTCAAACAATCAAACTCGCGTAAAAAAATAGGTTGTTACTAATGGTCACTCTGAGCTTAGCTTGTTTGACTGATAGGGCTAACCTTCTTTTTTCAAAGCGGATTAGTAGCGGCGATCACTCTGAATTTATTCGTTTGATCATCGCAAACACCCGCCTAAGCTTCAAGAAATTTTCAGTTAATAGAATACAAACGTAATCTCAACCCCCTTTGTTAAAAAAAATCACGCTTCCCAGTAAGCATTTTTCAAACAAAATGCTCGATCGCAAACCGGGTATTTATAGCGTTCACTCTGGGCCCAGCTCGTTTGAACGCTGTAAACACTTTCTTTTTCAAATAAGCCATTAATGGTGGCCACTCTGGATTTATCTGTTTGGTCACCATGAACGGCCTCTAGTTTTAGCAAACCTTTCAAAAAAAAATACCAACACACAAATATTTTCTACCCAAGAACTACGTAGCTTTGATTTCTCCATCGCACCCGGAGATACGTAGGAGCGGGGGCCCACTCCTGTCAAGCGCGAAAAACTAAATTTTTATTAAGTCTTCCTTTCGTTTTTTTTTCTGTAATTAATTAAAAGGGTAAATTAAAATGTTTTCTTTAAACTAATTTTTTTTTCTACACATTAAATTAAAAGGTAACCTTTTTTAGGATGTTGCGGGGTGCTAGTACCTTCCCCGCACTTAATCGACCCCCGAACCCAAAAACAAAGGTTTTTTTCAATGTTTTCCTAAAAATAAATATTGATGGCGGCTCCATTGTTCAAAAACAACGAAGAATCCCTCCTTCGGATTTTTCGGTCGCTACACTGCTCTTTGCTTTATGTCCTGTACTTAATTCAACTTGAACCATTAGTAGATAAGGTGTAATTTGTTATCATACAAAACAAAGAGTGTTTGCCCTTGGTTCAACAGGAAACAGGGGTGTATACTTGTAAACAAGCCCAAAAATCAGTTTTTCTTCACTTTTAAGGCCCATTTTCACTACAACTATTATTTTGACAGCTCAATAGCTTAAATATAATTTTTAAAATAAATAACATTTAAAATACTAATATTTTATAAAATAAAATAATTAACTAAAACAATCATAGTACCAACATAGTATAAAAATATGGTTTAATATCATTTAGACATATTTGATAATTCAAACAAATGTAAATATAAAATCGATTAAGTTACTAAATATTATTAAAATACGTAATTCCTAAGACGCACAATATATCACCAGATTTACTATTATATTCGCGCATAAAGCAAAAACCTACTAATATGAAAATCGGGGAGTTACACAAAGGACCCTTCACAAGTAAGATCGACTACTTTCCGTTGCCGAAGCACCTCGAGAAACCCCCTGAAGGTCTGAAAATGCACGACGGGACTGGCGATCCGGATCTCCATCTAGACTACTTTGACACGGTTATGCAATACCGTAACGTTCCAGAGGAGATAAAGTGCCGAACTTTTCCCCTCACTCTATAAAAGGCGGCTCTAGACTGGTTCAGGGCTCTTAAGCCAATTACGATCTCCTCCTGGGATCAGTTAGCCAAGCTCTTTTCTGCACACTTTGCCCACTCGAAGATGAAGCTTAAATCTCGGAAGGTATTGCAGGCAATTCGGGAAAGAGAAAATGAGTTCCTCCGGGACTACATAGAGAGATTCAATAGAGAAGTTGCTCAAGTCCGGAACCTCGACGACTCTTTCCATCTTTACTTCATGGAGGCTGGTCTTCGTGAAGGAAGTCTATTTCAGATAGACGTCGGGGTCAACCAAACTGAGTCGCTTGCCGAGTTCCTCCAGCTATCTCAGAAGTATATCGATCATCAAGAAGGGATTAATGCAAGAAGGTCACGTCTCACCTGGGTCTCAGAATGAGCCTACGGGCGTGATGTAATCCGACTTTGTAAATATTCAACCATCTAATATATATCCCGACTACGATTTTCCTCACACTCAGTGCTTGATAAAAGTAAGTTCCGAGGTTGAAGGGAAGGATTTGGGATCGGTCGAACGATCGCCTTAAAATTCTACGCTAAAGCCGGAACCCGAGACACCAAGCTCGACATCGCAAGACCCGTATCTCGGGTGCTCTGAGGCTGGTGGCAGACACTATAACATCCCTAATTTTGGTTAATTTCGTTTTATGAAATTAACTAGTGAATTATTATTCGATAAAGTAATAATTCTAGTCATGGACATATTAAAAGCGTGAAAGCAACATTTAGTTGCTAATAGTATGGATTACGTGATCGTTTGGAAGTAGGAATTGAATTATATGTGGATTAGGGGACCAAGGGTATTTTGGTCATTTCCATATCTTTCGAACCCTAACCCAAATAACTCGACATCAAAACATACTCCTTAACTCCATAAGACCACAATCATAAATTTTAGAAATTAATTATGAGTTAGCGGTTATTTAAGGATAGATTAAGGTGAAGGGTTAAGTGGAGGGCGATTTAGTCATTTCACCCATTTAAATGAGAAACCCCCAGCTGAACCAAAACAAAAACACCTTCATCACCATCATTTCCAGAAACTGAATCCTAGAGAGGGATTAGAGAGGAAAGGGTGAGAGAGCTAGAGGAGGAAGAAGGAAGGGGATCTTCCACACCCCTTGATGCATGCTTGATCTTTGACCACCATTCTTCACCATTTTCTTTGCTCTTCCCATTGATACCACACACAACACACATCTTCCTCCTTCTCCAAAACACCATTTTCGAATTCTAGCAAGCTTGGACATCCATGGAGTTCTCACCTTGCATGTTGATTTCAAATCACCAAAAGTGAAGTTTAAAGCCTTGCATGTGGTTGAAGGAAGCTCATAAATTGTTGCTGAAGTGTATCCCACTAGCCTCATGGTTGCTCAGATAATTTGGAGTAGAGGTTAGAGTGTTGTAGTGTTGCTAGATTCGAGTTTTAAAGGTTTGGGCTGTAGATGCAAGTTCTTCAAAATTGCTGCTGGAAAACCCGTATGACCTACCTTCATTGTTTTCATCGTATCTCACTGTACACTGCTCCGATGATCGCGATTCTTGTCCCTCTGGAAACGAGACACCAAGATCTTCAGTTTGGGCACAAGAACCATATGATTTCATGGAGAAATGAAGGAGATATCATGTCCCCAAGTTTCGGATTCAGAATCGAGTACTGTCCTGGACCAGTCACCTTGTTTCGGGTGTATCTCCCAAGTTACTGGATTCATGCGTGTGAACCTTTGACCATCAGAAAGTAGACAAAATTATCTACAGAATGGGCACTGGTTTGAAGGGTTTTGGCCACGATTTGACCAAGATACGCGTGTTACAAAACTGCTCACTGATTCTGGAAAACAGATGCGAAATTGGAAGTGTTGGTTCCTCAAATTTCGGATCGAATCGCCAAAGTACGAGAGACGCCAATTCCGTAGTCAAGGAGGGAGTTCAGTAGCTGGATTTGTGTTTGGTTGCTGTTCCGAAGTTCAGTTTTGAGTATCGGATGAGTTCGGTGCGAGTACGTGATTACGGGGATTGTTCGAGAGGTTACGGTTCGGTCATTTCGTGTGAGGACGTGATTTCTCGCGAGGTCGTCAAATCGGTGAGTTCTATACTCGCTTAGGGATGTTTTTGACATTGAGTCATGTTACTTTCTGAAACGATATTATTGAAAATCCGCTTTGTGAAAACTTGACGAAAACGTTTTATCGAAAAACCGTAAATCGCATAATTGCCCGAATTGATTGGATTGTTGATTGATGATATGTGTTGTTTGATTGTTTAAATCGCTTTCACTGGTCTGGAATAATAACTGTTATGTTGGGATATCGATCGGAACGAAATTGGAATCGGAATGGAATTTACTCATGAAAAGTCTGTTTTCTGGAAAACGGATGGAGACGCACGGATCGTGTGCCTCTGTGCACGGGTCGTGCGCCCCCATCTGACGCTACAAGAACTGGATTTTTAAACAAGCACGGATCGTGCGCTTAGTCGCACGGGTCGTGCGTAAGTTTCTGGAACTTCCTACAATTTTACTGGATAACGCACGGATCGTGCGCTCAGTCGCACGGGTCGTGCGTATCTTTCTGGAAATCCTCTACGAATTGTTCAATGACACACGGGTCGTGCGCCTATAAGCACGGGTCGTATGAGACCTTCTGATCTTCAAATTCAAAGTACCTTTTTATCCATTCCGAATGATTCCAATCCTCTCCTAATCCATTCCCCAAGGTCCCCCAACAATGTAAAGATTGATATCATGGAGTTATTCATGTTTGATTGAAAACCTGGGTGCTATGAATGTGACGAAAACCGTACTTAGAGAACGCGTGAGAACACAAGTCAAGAAAGTGTTAACGGACCTTGAGTCCAATCATGTTAAGATACGAACTTCAAGTTCATCAAGTCATGTAAGCTAATTGATTGTAAGTCTATGAAGACATAAAAAACTCTCAATTCATGTAAACACAAATCAAGTTACTTTCCCTCGGGGAAAGGTATATGGTATACCTTGTGTATATCGAGGATGACGATCCTCCAGTTATTAGCATACCTAGTGGAGGGGAGTCATGAATACAAAGCTAGGAGCCTAGCATTATTCGGATAGAATTTCGGATTGGGGTTTCCGTAGATATTGGGCAATCAAGATTGTCTAGCATTATATCTCGGGTTGTGATAAGGTCATGTTAAAATATGATCCGTAGTCGCTTATTAGGGCTACATCAGGAAAAAAATCAGAAATGTAACGAGTAGTCGCTTATTAGGGCTACAAGTTACGAGAAAACATCATGTATTCACGTGGTCGCTTATTAGGGCCACGAGTTCAGATTCAAGTATAACAAACCGTTAGAGTTGGTCAGGGGTCTCGATAGGACTCACTGAGATAATGTTTATCTCACCCTTCATATTTGTGGTTTTTACAGAGAAACAGGGAAAGGCAAAGGCGGCAAAGCATGGTTAGCTGGTGTGACTCGAGGAGTCCGGAAGTTTGTGTTTCATGTTTTAGGCCCTTACCCTTCTGTATTACTTTTGTTATCGGTTGTATAACTATCATGTATAAGTTATAAATCGTTTCCGCTACTTTATGTTTTGAGTATTGAACACCAGGACTATGTACAAGTCTTAAGTTTTGAAACTTAAGCATTTTCAGGAAGTTTATGAGGTTCAGAGAACCATTTGATATGCATTATCGAAAGTTTTAGTTGTGTTCAATATTTCAATGACAAGAAGTTACTCTGATGTATGCCATTTAGTGCATTTCGGTGATTCTATATGTTAGAATTTACCGGGGTGTTACATTATCGCTGGTATAAGCCCGGCCTCGAAGATCTTTGACAAGACTCGTATCTCGGGCGCTCCGAGGCTGGTGGCAGACACCCTCGCTGGTATAAGCCCGACCTCGACGATCTTTGACAAGACCCGTATCTTGGGTGCTCCGAGGCTGGTGGCAGACACCCTCGCCGGTATAAGCCCGGTCTCGAAGATCTTTGACAAGACCCGTATCACGGGCGCTTCGAGGCTGGTGGCAGACACCCTCGCTGGTAAAGCCCGGCCTCGAGGAATACTGTCCTAAAGGCGACATTAAACTAACACTCGAGTCACTCGGTGGTCACATCATTTCCTGACACTCCGAGGCTGGGGGCACACCCCTTCGTAGCTATAAGCCTGGCCTTGTAGAAGGTCGCAACCTAAAGACTGAACCCCGGATATTCAGAGGAACCACTACAAAAAAAACGCCTTATTAGCGAGGGATTTTTGCGAGGGAACCAAAATCCGTCGCTAATAATGACGATGGCGCGCTTTTTTTAACAAAAAATTTAAATTCCGTCGCTAAATTTACAATCTGTCACAAAAAATTCGTCGCTAATGCTGACGTGACCGCTGTGCAAACCTTGGAAATTGCACCATTTTAAATTCCGTCGCTAAATTTAAAATCCGTCGCAAAAAATCCGTCGCTAATTCCTTGGAAATTGCGCATTTTAAATCCGTCGCTAAATTTAGAATCTGTCGCTAAATTTCCGTCGCTAATTCCTTGGAAATTGCGCATTTTCAAATCCATCGCTAAATTTAAAATCTGTCGCGAAATTTCCGTCGCTAATTCTAATTTTTTTTATTAAACCGAATCCTCCTCTTCTCCTCTCTTATCTTCTTCTTTTCTTTTCTCACACTTCACTCTCTTTCTCCCTTACTCTCCTCTCTCTCTACCCAAACCCACCCTACACCACCACACCACCACCACCACCACATCATAGCTCCTCTCATCCTCACACTTCTCTCTCTCTCTCTCTCTCTCTCTCTCTCTCTCTCTCTCTCTCTCTCTCTCTCTCTCTCTCTCTCTCTCTCTCTCTCTCTCTCTCTACACACAAACCCTCTTCCCATATTTCACCTCCACCACCACCACCACCACTACCACCACAAAATTAACTTCCACCCTCAATCCTCTCTCTAACCATACCCCTCTCTCTCTATACACAAACTCCTTCCCATATTTCACCACCACCACCACCACCACTACCAGCACAAAATTAACTTCCACCCTCACTCCTCTCTCTCTCTCTCTCCCATTTTTCACCACCACCACCACCACCATATTTCACAATAATTTTATAATAATTTTTTAATAATATTATAACAAAAATTTTATAATATACCGAATATTAATAATTTTATAATATTATAATAACTATTATAATATTAATTTTATAATATACTTTAATGAAGAAGGCACGCTTTCTTTAACAAAAAAACACGGATTACGAGGTGATTAGCGACGAAGTTTCCCTCGCTAAATTCCGTCGCTAACTTCCGTCGCTAACCATTAGCGAGGCTCTTTTTAGCGACGGATTTTGTCCGTCGCTAATTCCCTCGCTAAGTCACATTAGCGACGGATTTTGGACCATTAGCGACGGAAAAATCTGTCGCTAATCCTGCTTTTTTTGTAGTGAACCTTGAGTCACTCAACGGTCATCTCTGTCTTGTGAGCACTAGCCCGGTTTCGTGGAGCTCAGACAAGGCTTACAAGTCAAGATCGCCTCACAGGCGACCCGACTTTGGGGGCAACTGTTACGGATTGGCCCAATCCACAATAGTGAGGCCCATAAGCAAAAACAGATCCATTAGCCAACGGCTAAGATCTAGGCCCTAGATCGGACGGCTCTGATTCATTAGGACAACACACTTTTACTCTATAAATAGGCATTCAATGCAATGCTCAAGGTACACACTCTTTCCAACTCTTTACCTCTAATCAGTTCCCTAGCTGACTTGAGCGTCGGAGTGTCTTCGCAGGTACCACCTTCCCCGGATCGGAAGCGGAGCTCGGTTGATCAAGACCATTTACTACCAACTATCTCGGATCGGACCTTGTGTCTAAGATCAGATACAAGTCCAGAGATACGACAAATCAAACAATCTTTTAGACAATTCTTTTCGTCTAGTGAACATTCCAAAAAAGGAAATAAGTAACTACTTATAATAAATAACTAAATGCGACACAAATATGAGTATTTCAGGTAATGCTAGAAGTAAGGATTCTTATTCTCTACCTATTACTCCTTGTGCAACTTCCGAGGAAGCCTCACATTCTCCGAACTTATCCCTTACGAATACTCAGAATGTGAGAGATTTAGTGGTCCCTTCCTCAACATTTAATCTGTTTCATGACACAAATTCATCCTCTACCCAGTCTCCAACCACCCGACTTTATTCGGTGACTGCATCAAGGTTCGAAGTTAAATTCAAGACATTTAATGGGAATTCCGTGGTTGTATCTGACATTCGAATATTGGTTAAAGTTTGGGGCGATGAGATTGATTCATCCTCCACTCAACCTCTCACTCAGTGGTAGCATTTGACACGAGAATACTGGAAACGTTTTGGGGTGATGTGTTAGATGGTGTTGCTGACCCTATGCTTACAGATACCCAATTCACAGTTGCACATGACGATAATTTCAAAGCGGCCGTGTCCAATACCCAAAAAAAAAATTTCGGTAAAAAAAGAAATTAGTCGGGAAAATTGTAGGCTATAATACTTGTTTCATAGCAAATTCTATTTGTCTCTTTGTGATCTGACTAATGTAAATTAGCCCACTATTTTTGTTTTGCCTTTTTGGTTGTCTATGTATCTTGGATTGTTCCATAACAAGTTAAGGGCTCCCAATTACCGCTTTGATTACAATTAATGTTTTTTCTTGCCGAAGGTATTGGTCTAGTCCCCCATTGGCTCTATTCTGTCCTAATTTTTTTTATCTTTTTTAAATAAAAACAGGGGAGGTGGTCCTTTTCTGTCTCGATGTTTTTTTATCAGAAGGTTTTAACGAGACTTCATTCATTCTCTTTGTCTAAAAAAAACTAAATGTGGTAAAATTTTTTGAAAGAGGGACACCGCAGGTAGGGCCTATCTTTCCGCTAGTTTAGGATAACAGAATGACACTCGTTTCAAGATAGATAAAACCTTTACACTTTTCAAACACTTGCGAAGACAATTGCATTTACCTCAATCCAAAAGAACTAGTGTAGACTCGAGCTCGTGACATGTCAAAAATAAGCCTTCTTGTGATAGGGTTAGGATTTTAGTAAAAACAGAGAAAGTACTTTTTTTTCTTCTTGATGTTTTTTTTTCATCAGAAGGTTTTAACGAGGCTTCATTCATTCTCTTTGCTTAAAAATAACTAAATGCGATAAAAAATGAAAGATGGATACCTCGGGTAGGGCCTGTCTTTCCGCTAGTTTAGGATAATATACAATGACACTCGTTTCAAGATTGATAAAACCTTTACACTTTTTAAACACTAATAGAGATAATTACATTTACCTCAATTAAAAAGAACTAGTGAGACTTGAGCTCGTGACCTTTCAATTATATACAGACCTTGTTATGATCGGGTTATCCATTAGGCCAACTCCTCGAAGTTTCCTCAAAAGTAAAGATTAAAATAAGCTAGACCGACTTAAAAAGGCTATGCTGCGGTCAAACAAAATAGTCTTTTAGACTCATTAGGTCGGCCTACTTAAATAAATATAAGTAATATTTTTTACTACAAATTATTATATTAGATTTTGCACCTTGTGTTAAATCATTATTTTCTCTTTATATAAGCCAATATTGGTCAACAAAATGAAATCATTTTCCTCATTAGCTTACTTGCCTTACATTTTTTCATAGTCTATTTATACTCCATTTATATAATGACAGTGATAGAGTATATCAAAATTATTCTTTATAAATTCTGGTTGTGCATTAGTTGCACAATGAAACTAACACATACACATTAAGTCATTTTTTTGCTTTGATCTTTGTTATTTGAATTGAGTAAATGAATGCAATAGGATTATTCGGTGCTAGCAACGTTTGATGCTTTTTAGGATCCTTTAGTGTAGAATTATTTTTGAAGTTATTATGATTTTGTGTTGTATGACACCCAGATTTTTGAAGTTATTATGCTTTTTAGGATCCTTTAGGTCGAAACTCCACTAGAAAATCCTATCAACTATGCTAGTTAAAAACCTCTACTTGAAAAACTTCTGTAAAATTAATTAATATCCCAGGAGGTTTTTAACCCTGGAGGTTAAAAGCCCCCCACAAATATATTCGATACCAACATTTTCTGAAAATTCTCGTAAAAAGATTGAAACACCTTTAACTTCAGAGGTTTTTAAAATCACCGCAAATTAATTTGCCGAGGGTCAATAACCCCATTAATTGACTTAAAAGTTAAAACCCCCACTAATTAATTTAAAAACCTACTATTTGACGCTTTTTTGTTGTGGTTAGATTCTGATTTCTGATCAAATCGAAAACTTTTAATAGATTTGGGTAACAGGTATTGTTAAACCCGGCCCAAACCACACTACTCAGAACAAAACAAACTAGTACTGTAGAAGACTTGAAACTTATAGTTATCAATAAGGGAGTGCTTTTTTCCTGCTCAATAATTAATCATTCATCCGACCTTTTTTTTGGGTGAGATTATATGCATTGACTTTGAACTACGATTTGCTGCTTCACGAATCTTTTAAGTCATGTAGGTTCATACTTAGGAAGGTTCCGGTTACTCATCTTCAATCTTTACAATTTATCAATCTTTACGAAATATAAACATACAGAGAGAGACTCGAGTGAGAACTAAAACTCTGAAATTACCGTTGGTTATTAAGTGAAATGAACATTTAATTTATATATATATATATATATATATATATATAGTAGAATTAACGATTTATATTACGCCTTTAGTAACAAAATTTCATGTAATTGCTTAATTTTTAATCAAAATTACTTGGGGTTTTAAAAAGATTAAGCAGATTTAAATTATAATGACTTAATCTAAACAATTAAATTTAATCTAGCTATTAAAATAAAATATGTTTATTTTTATAATAAACAAGTGTTTTCACTTAAACCAACACGTCTAGCCCAGCGAAATCCTTGCCGCAAGTAGCGAGTGGAGATTAGTCCTTCGTTGAAAGCGTTGGGACACTCCGTGCGTAGCTAACAATGGTCCTAAATCAAAAAAGTGTTTTCACTTGAGTTGTTAATTAGTTATGTGGGTCCTTAGTTGTTTCCGTGTCTTTCTTGTCTTACCATTTAGCATTAATTGTTGATATAAAAACTACTACCATTAATTACAGATAAAATACTACTACTACACAAATTTTGTGGTCAACATTTTGTGCAGTTGTTTGGAAATTACATGTTTGGAAGTTACATGCAAAAAGCCAAACTCATTCATTGACTTGGTAGAACCAAAATTCCCTCTTCAAAATATGCGGCATTGACAAACTGAAACGGCTGCATGTGTGTGGTCGTCGACGCGCGCAGTACTGTCCCTCCTTCCGTTTTCTTCATCACCACATAGACGACGAAGACCAGAGATTATGTGTACCCCCATATATATATACAACAAACTCATTACAATTCTCTTCATGAGAAGCAGCACTTCATTGGATGCCCTATCTCATCTCTCTTCCATATATTTAATGCAGGCTAGCCCAGTCCAAATCTTCAGGTATGCATGCATGCTGTTTTCCACTTGAAAATGAGCTATAGTATATGAGTTTCTTTTTCTCATATAATACTTAATTTCTACGTGTCCTAATAATATTAATATTTATAATTGCAGGACTTGGCATATAATAATTAATAATGGGCGTTGTAAAGGGAAAATGTAAGAGAAATGTGATTCTGAAAGCGTGGCGATCATTTGGAGCTAGAAGTGGCAATGAGAAGGGTGAAATAGCAACTCCTAATGGTTGCTTTTCAGTATATGTTGGACCCCAGAAACAAAGGTTTATTGTGAAGACCAAGTTTGTTAACCATCCACTATTTAAAATGCTACTAGACGAAGCAGAAATGGAATATGGGTTCCAAAGTGATGGTCCTATTTGGCTTCCTTGCAATGTCGATTTGTTCTACAAAGTATTGGCTGAGATGAGTATTGATGAAGAGGATAATAATGTTGGTAGTCGTAGAAGTTTGACCATGGTCAAAGGGTTTTCTTTTTTTGTTCTTCGTAGCCCAGCTCGGTTTCTTTGTATGGGACATGGTGCTTATAGTGTTATGGATTCGGAAATGCTTAAAATAAACCGACTTCAATACTAGTGGTATTTTGTTGTTGTAAATTTTGTGATTTTTCAAAATTTCTTAGTGAATTTTGTGAAACAATAATATTTCGACAAAGACAAATATTTTGACACAATAATTTTTCGACACAGACTAAGTTGAATGGTTTTTTAAACAGCTACTTTAATTTAATCCGAATATGCCCAGTTTTAGTCGAAATGGTTTGCAAAATAACTTTGTAACGGATAATTCATTTCGTAACTGCAAACTGAGTTTAATTTTCGTACAACAGCTATTTTCATTCAAACCGAATTATTTCGTAACTGCAAAATTAAACCAGCCTTATTACAATTTATTTTGTAACGTTTTTTGACTGGTTATTAAATGGATGCTGGAGCTATGCTTCAAACGGCTAATTAAGAAGGCTATATAAACGTGCTCCAGTAGCACTTGAAGAAATAAGAACAATTTCCTTTTCACTGTTCTAAACTACACTGTCCTGGGTTCATCTCCTGTCACTTAAACACTTCCATTCTTGCCAGTTCGGAATCCTCCTTCACTACTGCGATTGAGACGAAACCGGTTGTACCTCGGGGAATTTGCGCTGTAGATGCGAATAAATTCGTCAGGGCAGTCGCAGGGCGCCTCCGGTTGTTTATCTAACGTTTGCTTTGATCGCAGGTTTTGCTCTCAGTATCATTCGACAGCATCATTCGACAGTATCATTCGACAACACCTGTCTCAGCATCTGTCCATCTACAATTCGACAGCATCATTCGACACCATCTGTCTCTTCATTTCGATAGCACCTATCTCAGCATCTGTCTCTGGATTTCGACAGCACCTGTCGAAATCATCTGCCTATTTGCATTTCGACATCAATCTGAAGAATTTATTTCATGGCTGACGCAATCAACAACGATGATAACAGTGCTCCCATCAACAACAATAGCACTGTTATAGTTCCTGCTGCGGTCCCAGTAACTTACGCGAAGCCTTTCCCTGACATCTCCAAAATTGAGGTCTTCGCAGGCCAAAATTTTCGCAGGTGGCAGGAACGCGTGAGTTCTCTTCTTGACATGCACGTATTGGCTGTCGCTCTTACTGAAACCAAGCCACTGGAGTCTGCAACTCCCAAACAGATCGAAGTTTGGATCCATGCCAATAAGGTGTGCCGTCACACAATTCTCAGCACTCTCTCCAATGAATTGTTCGACATCTACTGCACCTACAAGGAGGCAAATCAGATTTGGGAATCAATGATTCTCAAATACACGGCTGAAGATGCTAGCAAGCAAAAATTTGTCATCAGCAACTACTACAAATGGGTCATGAATGAAACTGGCGAAATCAAATCTCAAATCAATCAGTATCACAAGTTACTAGAGGACATGAAGGCTGAAAACATTGTTCTCCCAGACGAGTTCATTGCAGGTGTCTTGATTGAAAAGCTGCCTGAATCATGGAAGGACTACAAGCAGCAACTGAAGCACAAACACAAGCAACTGTCACTGAATGAGCTGCTGACTCATATCATTATTGAAGATACCAACCGAAAGGAGAGTAACAAAGCAAAGGCGAAATCAATGGCTGCACGTGCAAACATGGTGTTGAACAACTCTTCAAGGTACGACAAAGGCAAACATGACTCTTCAAACAAAAGGTATGATCCCAAGAAATTTGCTAATCAAAAGAATCACAAAAAGAACAATGATCATTATCCTGGTGTTCATAATTCCGAATACAAGAAAAAAGGTTTTTGTTTTGTTTGTGGAAAGCCAAGACACTATGCACCTAAATGCAGACATAGGGCGAGAAACGAAAATCCTCCTAAGGCAAACGCCAACTTGGCTGATGCTGGTGGAGATGATAATGAGGATGACGATGTCATTGCTGCTGTCGTTTCTCTGGTCAATATGGCAACTGATGTGAACAATTGGGTGGTAGATTCTGGAGCCACCAAGCACATCTGTGCTAACAGAGAGGTTTTTACCTCTTACACTCACTACAAGAACATCGCGTATTACCGGCGGATTTTTTCCGCCGGTAAGTTTCCGGCGGATATTTTGCATTTCCGGCGGATTTTGTTCCGTCGGTAACTTTCCGGCGGAAAAAATGGTATTTCCGGCGGAATTTTGAAAAAAAGAATTTTTTTTTAAAAATCTGCCGGAAATTCAAGAAAATCCGCTGGAAATGTCACCGGAAATTTTCCGGCGGATTTTCCAAAAAAAAAAAGTTCAAAAATCCGCCGGAAATTCAAAAAATCCCCCGTAAATGTAGCCGAAAATTTTCCGGCGGATTTTTAACATTTCTGGCGGATTTTGTTTAAAAATAATATTAAAAAATTTCAAAAAATCTGCCGAAAATGTTAAAAATCCGCCGGTAAATCCGCCGGAATATTTTGAAATTCATATAAATAAAACTTTCTCCTACACTCTTTTCATTCTCTCATTTCACTCTTTATTTCCTTCTCACTTTCTCCTACACTCTTCTACATTTCTTTTCTTCTTCCTTCTCATTCATTCTCACTTATTCATTCTTATTTCTTCTTTCTCATATACTCTTCAAACTTAATTAAATTTCTCTACATATCTCTTTTCTATATTTCCCATTTCTTCTTCCTTCTCACTTCTTCTTATTTCTTCATTCACATACTCTTATTTATTCTTATTCCTTATCACTTATTCATTCTTATTCTCCCCTACTTTATTTTTCCATACACTCTTTCATATATTCTTATTTTTTTGACACAACTCTCTTTCATTCTAATTTCTCTATTACTTTTCATTCTATTCTATATAATTTTTTTCTCACATTCTAATTCATTTTTTATTACTTCTTATATTAAAACACAAAAATTCGAAAAAAATGTACAAAAAAATTTAAAAAAATTAAATATTTTTTTAAAATCCGCCGGTAAATTTCTGGCGACATTTCCGGCGGTTTTTTTGAATTACCGGCGGATTTTTTTTAAAAAAAAAAAATTTGATTTTCCGGCGGAATTTGAATTTTTTTTTTTAAAATCCGCCGGAAATTCCAAAAATCCGCCGGTAAATTTCCGGCGACATTTCCGGCGGATTTTTTTGGATTTTTCGGCGGATTTTCCGCCGGAAATTTCCGGCGGATTTTTCGGCGCCACGAAATCCGGCGGCTAATCCGCCGAAAATTTCCGGCGGATAATCCGCCGGAAAGCGTTTGCCACGAGCTGTTTACCGACGCCAAAAATCCGCCGGAAAGTCCAAAAAATCCGGCGGAAAGTCCACATTTTCGGCGGATTTTTGGTTTTTCCGACGGATTTTGTCCGCCGAAAAGTCCAATTTTTCTTGTAGTGACTGTTGTAGGGGAAGGAGAAGAACACATCTATTTGGGTGACTCACATCCTACTAGGGATGTCAAAACGGGCGGCCCGGCCCGTTAAGCGTTATGCCCGTGAAAAAACGTGCGGCCCAGCCCGTTAAGAGAATGCGGGCGCAAAATTCATGCCCTGCCCCCGTCAATTTACACTGAATTTAAAAAAAAAAACACGCTAACGGGCGGTTTGGCCCGCCATAGTGTTTAGCCCGCGGGCTGGCGGGCGAAGCGGGCCAGGCAACGCGGGCTGGCGGGCATCAAAACCTTATCCCTGCCCGCCTTTTTTTGGTGGGCAAACGGGCCGGCCCGGCGGGCCAAGCCCATTTTGACATCCCTACATCCTGCCCCAGTTGTGGGGAAAGGGGAAGTTCTTCTCAAACTCACATCGGGAAAGACTCTGGCTCTCACAAATGTGCTTCATGTGCCTAATATAAGGGCAAACCTGATTTCTGTTGGTGTTCTGCTGAAGCATGGTATCAAAGCGACCTTTGAATCTAATAAGATTGTTCTTACCAAGAACAACATTTTTGTTGGAAAGGGATATTATGATCATGGACTTTTTGTACTCAACACCGTTGATTTCAATAACAATGCTTCCACTTCTGCTTACTTGATTGACTCTTATAATATGTGGCATGCTAGACTAGGACATATTAATTTTCCATATGTTATTAATTTGCAACGTCTAGACATGATTTCGATTAGTGATAAACAACATAGTAAATGCGATGTGTGTGTCGAGTCCAAATTAACAAAGAAATCATGTCCCCCGGTACAACGCGAATCTGAGTTACTTAGTTTAATTCATACGGACCTAGGGGATTTAAAACAAACTCCAACTAGGGGCGGAAAATTTATTATGTGACGTTTATCGATGATTTTTCGCGATACACTAAGGTATTTTTATTAAAACAAAAAGACGAAGCATTTGAAGCTTTTCTTTCATATAAAGCCGAAGTAGAAAACCAATTAGATAGGAAGATTAAATTAGTTAGATCCGATCGTGGAGGAGAGTACATATCTTTTAATGAATTTTGTGAAAAGGAAGGTATAATACATGAAACAACTCCCCCTTATTCACCTGAATCTAATGGCATAGCCGAAAGGAAAAATAGGACCTTGAAAGAGATGATGAACGCTATGTTAATTAGTTCTAGTGCGCCAAATAACTTGTGGGGTGAGGCTATCTTAACTGCATGTTTTATACAAAATAGAACTCCTCATAGGAAAACCGGAAAGACCCCCTAAGAACTATGGAAAAGTTATCAACCTAACTTGAAATATTTAAAAGTGTGGGGGTGTTTAGCTAAAGTTATGTTGCCTGATCTTAAGAAAAGAAAAATTGGTTGCAAAACCTCTGACTGTGTTTTTATAGGATATGCTGAACATACCGCCGCTTATAGATTCCTTGTAGTGAAAAGTGACGTCTTAGAGAAAAATACTATTATGGAAACAAAAAACGCTGAATTCTTTGAAAATACATTTCCTTTGAAGAATGATTGTATTTCTAGACAACCATTAGTAACTACTAATGATGAAACTCGTGAGGAACCGTATGAAGAATAAAGGAGAAGTAAAAGACCAAGAAAAGAAACATCCTTCGGAAATGATTTTTATACTTACCTTGTTGAAAAAGATCCCGAAACTTTTTCTGAAGCAATTTCTTCTTCTGAGTCGAAATTTTGGAAAGAAGCTATTAAAACTGAAATAGATTCAATTTCCAAATGTAAAACTTGGATTTTAGTTGATTTACCACCTGGAGCAAAACCAATAGGATGCAAGTGGATTTTCAAAAGAAAATATAACCCCGATGGGTCTATTGATAAATATAAAGCTAGATTAGTAGCAAAAGGTTTTTCTCAAAAACAAAACATTGATTATTTTGATACTTTTGCTCCAGTCACAAGAATTTCTTCTATTAGAGTTTTAATAGCTTTGGCTTCCATCCATAAACTTGTTATTCACCAAATGGATGTTAAAACAGCTTTTTTGAACGGTGACTTAGAAGAAGAAATTTACATGACTCATCCCGAAGGATGTATAGTTTCTGGTCAAGAAAACTAAGTATGCAAACTCCTTAAGTCCCTATATGGTTTAAAACAAGCACCAAAACAATGGTATGAAAAGTTTGACAAAACTTTAATTAATGATGGTTTCTCCACAACTGATGTTGATAAATGTGTTTACACTAAAACTGTGGGTGGAGAACATGTGATTATATGCTTGTATGTAGATGACATGCTCATTTTTGGTACTTGTCTTGATATTGTTACTAGAACAAAAACCTTTCTCTCATCTAGTTTCGATATGAAAGATATGGGTGAGGCAAATGTAATATTAGGAGTTAGAGTCATCAGGGAAGGTGATAGTATTATACTATCACAAGATCATTATGTGTAAAAAAATTTTAGAAAGGTTGGTCACTATAACTCTACCCCTTTCAGTACCCTTTATGAACCTAACTCACACTTGAAGAAAAATAGAGGTGATCCTGTTGACCAACCTCAGTATACTCATAACCCTGTTCAGGATCATTGGAAGGCAATTGCTCACCTTATGCGATATTTGAGAGGTACCACAAATTATGGTATTACTTACCGTGGATTTCCCGCAGTATTAGAAGGATACTGCGATGCTAACTGGATATCTGACTCAGATGAGACAAAATCCACCAGTGGTTACATTTTTTCACTAGGTGGTGGTGTGGTAACTTGGAGGTCAGCCAAACAATCCATTATAGCTAGATCGACTATGGAGTCGGAATTTGTAGCTCTAGAATTGGCTGGTACTGAAGCTGAATGGTTGAAGAACCTTTTAGCTGGAATTCCTTTGGGAATAAAACCGACACCATCAGTGTCAATACATTGTGATAGTCAGTCGGCAATTGTCGTTGCAAAGAATAAGACCTATAATGGAAAAAATAGACATTTGCAATTAAGAGACAATGTTGTCAAACAATTGCAGAAATATGGAGCAATATCGATCGATTATGTTAAGTCAGAAGTGAATTTGGCCGATCCTCTGACAAAACCCCTGGGGAAGAAACTTATATATGAGACATCGAGGGGAATGGGACTAAAGTCAATTGAAATTAAGAAGTGATGGTAACCCAACCTTTGTGATTGGAGATCCCATGAATAAGGTTCAATGTGGTAAAAACAAGTCACTTCTTGATATTACTAGCACTAAAAATTAATTCAAGTAATTAATTTTATTATTGTCCATTCCTATGGTGTTATTGTGATAGTGCTAGACTACAGGGTTAAAAAGGATAAGCTTAAAGCTTTTAATAATTTTCATTGCCCTTATGGGTGGTGTATGACTTGCAGCATACACTTGATGAAATCACCTATATGAGTGTCAAGTGGGGCCTCTTGCATGAGATCCTGACGAGATCTCTAGAGCACTCATGAATACCGAGCACGCGCACGGCCTAGTAGCGCAACACCGCGGAAACAGCAAGAATTGTGGGGGTGTAATGTGATGGTAAAACCTCTAACATATAATATGTGTCTTGGGTTCCATAGCTTGCTAAACCAATTCACTGTATGTTATGTTTTATCTGTCTAGGACTGGTTCCATAGCTTGCTATACAGCTGATAACTCATATTTATATGAGTTATTTATACGTATTCAAAGTTAAATCATGCAAGTTCTCTGGCAATAGCAGGTTGTTTCTAGTAAAGTTTCTGTTAGTTTATTGCTTTTAGTTAGAAAGGGGCTAAATTACAAGTTCTAGGCATTTTGGTGCCAATTGGCGCCTTTGTGAGCGTTTTGATGCTTCTTGTGTTTGTGCAGTAATCTGAACGTGGCAGCGTCTCTCATCATGTCTGAAGAAGGACAGCAGAGCAAGAAAATAATATATATCATTTTGGCGCGCATGTAATGATGACCAGAGATCTGGAAATGAAGAAGATCTTCTCTTTCTTCAGCACTGACGCGGCTGACGCACTGTAGCAGTGCGGTGTCACTTCAGGGCAGAGTCAACTCGCAAGCAAGCTTGGAAGGTGGGGGAATGACATCAGCAGCATGTGACCTCTTTTGACCATGGCTATTCTCTCTCTATAAAAAGGCAAGGGTGCACCATGCGGAAGACACACGACTCCATTCATCATCCACCTTCCCCCATTTTTCAGAGATAGTTTTCCTGAGAGAAGTTCTGGACACAGACTTCTTCATTTTTAATTCTCTCAACGCCCCAATTTCCATATCCACTCGCAGCCATTATTGTAAAGCTCAGACGTTGTAACGTCTTTACAGCGTGCATGAAGGAAGGCCACTTAGGCGTATCTTTTGCGTTTAGTCTCCTTTTCTCTATGTACGGTATTTGGATTTTAACTCCTCTTATTTCTGTAAGGATGCTCAGCATGAGCTAAACAATTTGTAGTTGGGTTGTTGTTTTGCATGTAATGAACCTCTAGTTAAATGTTATGAAGTATTGATGTTTATGCGTTTTAAATCTTTGCATGTTAATATTTCCAAACTTGTTTTGAACTGATCACTTAAAATAAGTAGATTCATAGGTACAGACATGGTCTATGAAAAGAACTCAAAGATTTATGTGAATGAAAAGGTGCACTAAAGACATTTAGGCATTTTTATCTAAGTCTAGACATAGAATGGATAATAGTTCATAGGACATTGCTGTGGGTACTTAAAATACAGGAGTAGGCCTACTTAGAACCTAGACATAGGAATTCTAGTACTTGAAGCTCTGACGTTTTGTGACTGAAAAGCACAGCTCTTTTGCAACAGCGTTCAAACGTTATAACGTCTATACAACATAGCATTTGTACGTGTTAGCGTGTAAACGTTATAACGTCTGACTAGAGGAGATTTACTTGCATGCAGCAATCCAACTCATACTCTTCCATATTCACACCCACTTCTCATTTACTTGCTTTATTTATGTTCTTAGTCTTAATATCAACTTTTAGTGCCGATTTATTACCTGTTTCACTTGTGTTTTAAAGACTTGAACTCTGAAAGTTAATCAGTCCTCGTGGGAACGATCTCTTACTTTTTATCCACTTTATTACTTGTACGACGTGTATACTTGCACTGACATTGCGACTATAACACACACGGACGCGAACAAGTTTTTGGCGCCGTTGCCGGGGACTGTATTTAACTTTTATTGTTCAACAAGAATTAAAACACTAGGTGAAAGAATTCTGCTGTGTTGTTTGTTGTTTTTGTGAGTGAACAGGTAGACGTTACAGCGTATGCTTAGTTCCAGTTCAAGCTCTAGTTCAACAGAACCAGGGAGTGGATCTGAACCTGAATTCTACCCAGAGCCTGAAAGAACCTTCAGGCGACTAAGGAGACAACAAAGGCTAAGAAGGCAGCAACAACAACAGCAAGTTCAGCCACCAATCATGTCTGAACATGGTACTGGAGGTAGAAGCTCTAGAGGTGGACGTACTCCAAGAGGAGGAAGGCACTCTGATGCTGGAGGACGTGGTCGTGGACCACAAACTCATACAGAAACCTATGTTGATGATGAACACTGGCAGAGACAGCAACTCATCAATGCAGGGCCACAAGACATGGTCAATGACAGGGACAGGCCTATGCGTGATTATGCCGTGCTCAATCCTGCACATTTACAAACAGGCATTGCAAGACCACCTATTCATACTGGTCACTTTGAATTCAAGCCAATGATGTTCCAAATGTTGCAGACTGCAGGGCAATTTGGGGGTTTCCCTCAAGAAGATCCTTATGCACATCTAAGGCAATTTTTGGATGTGTGTAGCAACTTTGTCATCCCTGGAGTCTCAGAAGATGCCTTCCAACTGAAGCTATTTCCATATTCTCTTAAGGACAAGGCCAAGAATTGGTTGAACTCCTTAGAGCCAAATTCAATTCATACTTGGGATGAGCTAGCTGAGAAATTTCTTGGAAAATACTTCCCTCCCAACAAAAATGCCAAGTTAAGAAATGACATCACCTCCTTCAAACAAAGAGAAGGGGAATCATTATTTGAGGCTTGGGAAAGATGGAAGGAATTACTAAGAATGTGCCCACACCATGGCATTCCCGTAGTTATTCAAATGGAGACTTTTTATAATGGTCTAGATCAACCTACCAGGCTTATACTTGATGCTTCATCAGGCGGTGTCATATTAAACATGTCTTTCTCTGAGGCATGCAGACTTATTGAAGACATAGCCACTCACAATGCCCATTGGCCTTCTGATAGATTCACTCCTGGAAAGAAGGCTGGTGTCCATGAGATAAGTGAAGTAACTGCCCTTTCTGCTCAGGTTGCTTCTCTGACCAACATGATTAAGAACTTGAGCACCCCAAACGTGGCCACGTCTGAACCACAGACTGCTGCAGCTATTGAGCCAACACCATCTGGGGGAGTAGTGTGTGTATATTGTGAAGGAGGGCATGTCTACGAAGAGTGTCCCCATAACCCCCAGTCTGTAAACTTTGTATCACATAACAAAGGTAACAGTCCCTTCTCCAACTTGTACAATTCAAATTGGAGAAATCACCCAAATTTTAGTTGGAAGAACAACAATTCTTTGAATGCTAGCAATGCTGCTCCTGCAATACCCCCAGGATTTCCCCCTCAACAACAAAAGCAGTATACGCAGAATAACAACAACAGCAATTTGGAAGCCTTGATGAAAACTTTCATAAGTGATTGTAGGGCAACCTTACAGACCCATGAGTCTTCAATCAAAACTTGGAGAACCAAATTGGACAGATAGCCTCAGCTCTTACTCAAAGACAGAATGGATCTCTTCCAGCCACAACTGAAACACCATCTTCATCCAAGTCAAATGATAAAGATGTGGTGAATGCACAGGTAAATGCTATCTCATTAAGAAGTGGCACTGAGTATCCAGAACCATCTATGCCTAAGGAATCTGAGGTGCCAGACAAGGAAAAAGAGAAAAGCAAAGGTGGAGAAAAAGAGAAGAATATTCCAGACATTGTGATGTCTAAGCCAGACGTTACAACGTCTAGTTCTGAACCAGGAATCAAGACTGTTCCTAAGCTTGTACCTGAATATCCTCCTCCACCCTACCCTCAAAGACTCAAGAAAGCTCATGAAGACAAGCAATTCAGCAGGTTCATGGAGATGCTAAAACAGCTGCATATAAACCTTCCCTTGGTTGAAGCTCTACAACAGATGCCAAACTATGCCAAGTTCCTAAAGGATATCATCACCAAAAGAAGAAGGCTAGGGGAGTTTGAAACTATTGCTTTAACTGAAGAATGTAGCTTAATCATGCAGAATAAACTCCCTAGAAAACTGAAAGATCCTGGCAGTTTTACTATACCATGCTCCATTGGAGATTTTTACCTTGGCAAAGCTTTATGTGACTTGGGGGCAAGTATTAACTTGATGCCCAAGTCCATTTATGAAAAACTTGGTATAGGAACTGCCAGACCTACTTCTTTAAGTCTTACATTAGCTGATAAAAGTAGAGTTTATCCTGAGGGCATATTAGAAGATGTTTTGATTAAAGTTGACAAATTCGTTTTTCCAGTGGACTTTGTTATTTTGGATTTTGATGCAGATAAGGAAGTTCCTATCATCCTGGGGCGACCATTTCTAGCCACTGGAAGGACACTCATTGATGTGCAGAAAGGAGAATTAATCATGAGGGTCAATGACCAAGAAGTCAAATTCAACGTCCTCAACGCACTCAAGTATCCAGAACCTAACACAGAGGAATGTTCCTTTGTGGTTGCCCTTGACCATGTGGTTCAAAAGCAGTTCAATAAAGATAATGACCACTTGGAAAATATTCTGGGCAATGATGAGATTCAAGAATTGTTATCAGAAGAAGCTGATCAGTCAAACGTTACAACGTCAACCACAGACGTTGTCACGTCTGATTCCCATGTACCCAGGGCGTGGACAAAGAAGTATGAATCCTTGGGGAAAGAGGACTCCAATCTCAAGAAGATAGTACCATCCATTGAAGAACCACCCACTCTGGAATTGAAAGTATTGCCTGATCACCTGAAGTATGCCTTTTTAGGGGAAAATGATTCTTTACCAGTGATCATTTCTTCTAACCTCTCACAAGAGCAGGAAAGGTGATCTCCTTAGCACCTTGAAAAGGCACAAGAAAGCCATTGGTTGGCAAATGGCAGATATCAAAGGTATCAGTCCCACAATCTGTATGCACAGAATTGTCTTGGAAGAGAATGCAAAGAACAGCATTGAAGGACAAAGGCGATTGAACCCGATAATGAAGGAGGTGGTCAAGAAAGAAATCATCAAATGGCTAGATGCAGGAATCATTTATCCAATTAGTGATAGCTCATGGGTGAGCCCAGTTCAATGTGTGCCAAAGAAGGGTGGAGTTACTGTGGTAACCAATGAAAAAAATGAATTAATTCCAACAAGAACAGTGACTGGATGGAGGATATGTATGGACTACAGGAAGCTGAACAAAGCAACCAAGAAGGACCATTTTCCTCTGCCATTTATTGACCAGATGTTGGATAGACTTGCAGGCAAAGAATTCTATTGCTTCCTTGATGGTTACTCAGGATATAACCAGATAGCTATTGTGCCTGAGGACCAAGAGAAGACCACATTCACTTGTCCTTATGGTACCTTTGCCTTCAGAAGGATGCCATTTGGATTGTGTAATGCGCCTGCAACATTTCAGAGGTGTATGATGGCTTTATTCTCAGATTTTATTGAAAAATCCATGGAAGTTTTCATGGATGACTTTTCAGTCTATGGAGACTCATACAAGGCATGCTTGGATAACTTAGAAGGAGTCTTAATAAGGTGTGAAGAAACCAACTTAGTACTCAACTGGGAGAAATGCCACTTCATGGTTCAAGAGGGAATTGTTTTGGGGCATAAAATTTCAAAGAAAGGGTTGGAGGTGGATAAAGCGAAAATTGATGTTATTGACAAATTACCTCCACCTACAACTGTCAAAGGTATTAGAAGTTTCTTAGGGCATGCTGGTTTTTACAGAAGGTTTATCAAGGATTTCTCAAAAATTTCCAAACCTTTGTGTCTGCTGCTGCAACGTGATAACGTCTTCAACTTTGATGAGCATTGTCATGAAGCCTTCCAGAAATTGAAGAATGCCCTTGTAACAGCTCCTGTGATAGTCACTCCTGACTGGTCCAAACCATTTGAATTAATGTGTGATGCGAGTGACTACACTGTGGGGGCCGTATTGGGTCAAAGGTATGGCAAAATTTTTCACTCTATATACTATGCTAGTAAAACCTTAGATGATGCCCAATTAAATTACACTGTAACTGAGAAAGAGTTACTGGCTGTTGTATTTGCTTTTGACAAATTTAGATCATACTTGGTGGGTGCAAAAGTTATTGTTTTTACTGATCACTCAGCCATCAAGTATTTGATTTCTAAAAAAGATGCAAAGCCACGACTCATTAGATGGGTTCTCCTCCTCCAAGAATTTGACTTGGAAATTCATGATAAAAAGGGGGTGGAGAACCAAGTTGCTGATCATCTTTCTAGGCTTGAGAATGTTGATGCAGGTACAGGTGCAGAAGAAATAAAAGAAAATTTCCCTGATGAAAAACTGCTGACAGTAGCCACAGTAGCTGAAGACGTTACCACGTCTATGACTATTTCTTCAAACGTTATAACGTCTGATACTACTGCTCCCTGGTATGCTGATATAGTTAACTTCCTAGTCAGCAAGATGGTGCCTGTGGATTTCAACCATCAGCAAAGAAAAAAATTCTTCCACACCGTGAAGCACTATTTTTGGGATGAGCCCTATCTATATAAGATGTGTCAAGATCAGTTGCTTAGGAGATGCCTGGCTGAAGAGGAACAACTCCATGTATTACAACAATGTCATGCATCACCTTATGGAGGACATTTTGGAGGAACCAGAACTGCAGCAAAGGTGTTACAGTCAGGATACTATTGGCCAACACTCTTCAAAGATGCTCATGAATTAGTAAAAAGATGTGATAGATGCCAAAGAGCTGGAAACATCTCCAACAAGCAAGAAATGCCATTGACAAATATTCTTGAAGTGGAACTGTTTGATGTTTGGGGAATGGACTTCATGGGGCCATTTCCTATGTCTCATGGAAATTTATACATTTTGGTAGCTGTGGATTATGTGTCAAAATGGGTGGAAGCCATTGCATTACCCAATAATGAGGCCAAATCAGTCAGCAAATTCCTGAAGCAAAACATCTTCACAAGATTTGGTACTCCAAGAGCTATAATCAGTGATGAAGGCTCTCACTTTTGTAACAAGCTGATTGAGAACCTATTGGCTAAGTACGGAGTGAAGCACAAGATTGCTACAGCTTATCACCCACAAACAAGTGGTCAAGCAGAAATTTCCAACAGAGAAATTAAAAGGATACTTGAGAAGATGGTTGGTCCAAACAGGAAGGATTGGTCCCTGCACCTTGATGATGCATTGTGGGCGTACAGAACAGCATTTAAGACACCACTGGGCATGTCACCATACAAGTTAGTCTTCGGAAAAGCTTGTCACCTGCCCATTGAGCTCCAACACAAAGCTCACTGGGCACTGAAGCAACTGAACCTAGATCATTCAAAGGCTGGAGAAGCAAGGCTCCTTCAACTAAATGAGCTAGATGAATTCAGGCACGCTGCCTATGAGAATTCAAAAATGTATAAAGAGAAAACCAAGAAGTGGCACGATCAGAGAATTCAAATAAGGGAGTTAGTAGAGGGACAATCAGTTTTGTTGTTTAATTCAAGATTAAAGTTGTTCCCTGGGAAGTTAAAATCAAGATGGTCAGGACCTTTCAAGATAGTAAAAGTCTACAGTCATGGTGCTGTGGATCTGTTTGATGAGAAAACTAATTCCATTTTCAAGGTCAATGGCCAAAGAGTGAAGCATTACCATGGAGAACATGTGGTTAGGGACAAGACCACAGTGACTCTCAACAACCTCTGAATTCAAAAAAAGGGGATAGTCTGGCTGAAGACTCTTAAAGCAAGCGCTCTTGGGAGGCAACCCAATGGTTTTAACTAACCAGCAATTTTGTGTCTTTAAATTTTTGTGCAGGATTGGGAGCTGAAGTAGTAAAAACGTTATAACGTCTCTGCGTGTCTAGGATGTTGTCACGTTCGCTGCCTGGGTAAAGTTTTAAATGAAAAAGAAAAGAAAATGAGTCAAGCAGTTTTCAAATGAAACAATTTTTAATGAATTTTTTTGAGACGTGACTGCCAAAGTGACCATGACGTCACTTCCAACGGTTACCCCTTTTTCCCAAACCCACGCCACCACCTACTTCCCAACTTCCCATAAAACCTCCCCAATAGACACACACCAGTTACAATCATAAAAACCACCTTCATACACTTTCAGAAACCGCAATCTTATACCTTCTCCCAACCCCAAATCGCAAATCTCAATCTCAAATCCCCCACTCTCCAGAAAACTCATACAATCACCATGACTAAAACAAAGCAAGCTGCAGTAAAATCATCTGGTAAAGGAAAAAACGTCAACCCAAGTTCTTCTTCTGTTCCAAACCCAGAAATCCCCATTCCTTCAAAGAAGAAAGCCTTGCTGCCAGAAAGGGGTTTTAGCTTGGAAAACCCAAATCCTGACTTTATCGCAACAGTGGCAGCATTGGGATGGCAGAAATTTGTAGTTCACAGAAAGGAATACATTGCAACTCTGGTGCATGACTTTTATACAGGAATCGTTGAAAGAACCGATGGAGAACTTTCAAGCACCTCCATCGTACGAGGTGAGGAAGTCAAATTTGGTGTAAGAGTCATAAATGACTACTTTGGGCTAGGTTACTATGGCAAGGCAGTTGAGGTGAAGCAAAAGACGTACGGAGTGGCAGAGATGACTGAAATCAAAGAAAGGATATGTGTTGAAGGAGCTGTTTGGGAGCGAAGAGGCGACCATGGGAATGAATTCAAGATTTTGAAGAGATACCTTTGTGATGAGGCCAGTGCTTGGTTTCATTTCATCAGACATTGCTTGATACCCACTTCCCACACTCTCTGGGTTGATAAAGAGAGGCTGATTGCTATTGATGCCATTATGTCAAGAGATAAGATTGAAGTGGGTAAGCTCATCAACAGAGAGATTAACAAATGGCAGAACAGGAAGGATGGATACCTATACTTCCCTTGTTTAATCACCGATCTCTGCATGGAGGCTGGAGTGGAGATTGAAGCATCTGAGCTAAGAGAGGAACCTCAGGGGGCATTCTCTACAAAGTTCAAAGCTAGGCAGAGAGCTGCAGATGCTACCACGTCAGTTGATGCACAGACGTTACAACGTCTGGTAGACCAGCAAAACAGCCTAGCCAAGTTTGTCAAGGAGCAATTTGAGTGGCAAAAGAAGGTGATTGCACATACAACAAAAGGCAAGATGGTGATTGAAGAACCAGTACTTCCAGATTGGATGCAAGAGGAAGATGAAGACAACATACTCCTATCAGCAATGAACCCCAAGAAAGTGAAGAAGGAAAAAGTCAAGAAAACAAGAAAACCAGCAACAAAAAGAAAGAGCCCAGCAAAGAAGGAGCAGAAGAAGGTAAGTAGTGAGGAAGAAGAGCTTAAATCAGCTGATATGGATAGCATCAGTGAAAGTGATGCAGAGGAATCAAAGAAGGTGAGTAGGGAAATCCTAAGTGATGATGAGGAAGAAACACATTCAGAAGAGAAAGGAAGTTCCAGTGATAAGACTGATATTGAGGCTGACTCCCCACCAACCCAAACACTCAAAGAACCAGCCCAACCCACACCTCCATCACCAAAAGACAAACAACCCCAACCCTCAGCTAAAACCCAACCCACCCATGACCAAAACATCCCCCAAACACCACAATCTAAACCTGAAGATCAGCCCATTTCAAAGCCAACCCCCACTCAACCTGAACCAACTAAAGAGCCATCACAACCATCCATTCCAGAAGTAACCAGTGCAGATGTGGCTACGTCTGAACCAACTGTTGTTGAAACCAACCCAGACCCACAACTCATTCCCCCACCCAAAAGGCAAAGATTCAAGACTGTACCCACCCAGAGTCCATTTGGGAAGAAGAAAAGGCGTGAAGTAGCCGCTGCAAGTGAAAAAGCAAGACATGGTGATGAAGAAGAGCAACCAGTTGATCCTCCTGCACCCAAAAGGCAAAAGTTGCAGAAAGCAGTGTAAAGAGGCCCCAGGAAACTGAAGTCTCAGTTGATGTTGGTGACGGTGAAGGAGAAAAGAAGAAGAAGGAAAAGAAAAAGAAGGCTGTGCAAGCAAGCATCCCAGCCAGACAGAGTGGAAGGCTCAGGTCAGGTGTTCTGAACAAGTAGTTTAGCCCTCTTTTAGCAGTAGAATAGTTTTAGTTTACAATTTCAGTACAAATAAATAGCTGTCTAGACGTTACAACGTCTTGAGAGTTAGTAGTTGTTTTGTTTCTGTTTAGTGTAAATGTTCCTCTCTCATTTTTCAAAATCAGTGAGCAGTGGGGACACTGCTCATCTTTTTGTTCGGGGGGGGAGGATCATTTTTATGTTTCCTGTCTGCATGAAATCAAATGCAAAATCAGTTTACTTTCCTACTCTATTAATCATCAAAAATGTTTCTCTTTGGGCTAAATCTAGTAATGACTTGGTGTGAATGTGTGTGAGTAGCTGATGCATGCTTAGATGAATAGAATTGATTACTGCTTCCACACAAACTCTGTTTTGAAGAAAACCTAGTTAGCTAGGGACTATTTGATGCTAAAGCTAGTTTTGGTTGACTTTGGTGATTGTAAAACTTGATTAAAAACTCAGAGTAGCAGTAGAAGCTAAGTTTGGGGGTATATCAGGTTGTACTAAGGCTGGGTGCAAAGACTGTAGGATGATTAGTGCTTGTGTAGTGTGAGTGCAACGTTGTAACGTCTACCCGTAACGTTATAGCGTATGCCGTGTGTGTTTGTGTGTTGTGTTCTGTGTTATCAAACGTTGTAGCGTCTCTCCTATAAACGTTATAACGTCTACTCCAAAAAGACCAAAAAAAGTGTGTGTTGTTTCAAATAAGTGGAAAAATCCACACGTCCTCTGTGTTTGCTGCAAATTCCCTAAACAAATACTGGGTACCCCAAATATCTCAATCCAAAATTGTCAAATCCAAAGGATCAAAAAGGAGAAAATCACAAAAACTCCAAACCAAAAGTGAAGAAAAAGAGAAAAGTTGCTCAGTAATGAGGGATTGCAGCTGTGTGTGTTTTGCGTTGTGTGAGTCAGAAAAGTAGTTTGCACTAATCTAGTCCTAGCACCCAAATAAAGACCCTTTGTCGTGCTTAAAATAACCCTCAAGTCTTGTGTGAAAATGTTAGCCTACTCTTTGTTTTGAAAGATGTTGTACTCTCACCATTTGGAAACCACTCTTTCATAGGCTAGGGTAGTTCTGAACCTAACTAGGAAAAGAATTGATACAGAGATCACACACTCACTTTGGGCAGTAATGAATCTAGAATGTAATTGTGCATTGGTGCGTGAGTGTGTAGTATAAGTCTGAAGAAATTAGCCCCTTGAGGAAAATTTTTGATCAAATGAATGAGCAGGGTATAAACTGCTGGTGTATTTAATTTCCTGCATCTTTTCATATGTTGTATTTCAATTGCTTGAGGACAAGCAATGGTTTAAGTTTGGGGGTGTGATAACTCATATTTATATGAGTTATTTATACGTATTCAAAGTTAAATCATGCAAGTTCTCTGGCAATAGCAGGTTGTTTCTAGTAAAGTTTCTGTTAGTTTATTGCTTTTAGTTAGAAAGGGGCTAAATTACAAGTTCTAGGCATTTTGGTGCCAATTGGCGCCTTTGTGAGCATTTTGATGCTTCTTGTGTTTGTGCAGTAATCTGAACGTGGCAGCGTCTCTCATCACGTCTGAAGAAGGACAGCAGAGCAAGAAAATAATATATATCATTTTGGCGCGCATGTAATGATGACCAGAGATCTGGAAATGAAGAAGATCTTCTCTTTCTTCAGCACTGACGCGGCTGACGCACTGTAGCAGTGCGGTGTCACTTCAGGGCAGAGTCAACTCGCAAGCAAGCTTGGAAGGTGGGGGAATGACATCAGCAGCATGTGACCTCTTTTGACCATGGCTATTCTCTCTCTATAAAAAGGCAAGGGTGCACCATGCGGAAGACACACGACTCCATTCATCATCCACCTTCCCCCATTTTTCAGAGATAGTTTTTCTGAGAGAAGTTCTGGACACAGACTTCCTCATTTTTAATTCTCTCAAGGCCCCAATTTCCATATCCATTCGCAGCCATTATTGTAAAGCTCAGACGTTGTAACGTCTTTACAGCGTGCATGAAGGAAGGCCACTTAGGCGTATCTTTTGCGTTTAGTCTCCTTTTCTCTATGTACGGTATTTGGATTTTAACTCCTCTTATTTCTGTAAGGATGCTCAGCATGAGCTAAACAATTTGTAGTTGGGTTGTTGTTTTGCATGTAATGAACCTCTAGTTTAATGTTATGAAGTATTGATGTTTATGCGTTTTAAATCTTTGCATGTTAATATTTCCAAACTTGTTTTGAACTGATCACTTAAAATAAGTAGATTCATAGGTACAGACATGGTCTATGAAAAGAACTCAAAGATTTATGTGAATGAAAAGGTGCACTAAAGACATTTAGGCATTTTTATCTAAGTCTAGACATAGAACAGATAATAGTGCATAGGACATTGCTGTGGGTACTTAAAATACAGGAGTAGGCCTACTTAGAACCTAGACATAGGAATTCTAGTACTTGAAGCTCTGACGTTTTGTGACTGAAAAGCACAGCTCTTTTGCAACAGCGTTCAAACGTTATAACGTCTATACAAAATAGCATTTGTACGTATTAACGTGTAAACGTTATAACGTCTAACTAGAGGAGATTTACTTGCATGCAGCAATCCAACTCATACTCTTCCATATTCACACCCACTTCTCATTTACTTGCTTTATTTATGTTCTTAGTCTTAATATCAACTTTTAGTGTCGATTTGCTACTTGTTTCACTTGTGTTTTAAAGACTTGAACTCTGAAAGTTAATCAGTCCTCGTGGGAACGATCTCTTACTTTTTATCCACTCTATTACTTGTACGACGTGTATACTTGCACTGACATTGCGACTATAACACACACGGACGCGAACAACAGCTCCGATGTTAACCCAGGAAACTTCTTTTCTTTATTCACTTCTAAAATTTTGAAATATGTGGGGGATTGTTGTAAATTTTGTGATATTTCAAAATTTCTAAGTGAATTTTGTGAAACAATAAAATTTCGACAAAGACAAATATTTCGACACAGAAATTTTTCGACACACAATAATTTTTCGACACAGACTAAGCTGAATGGTTTTTTAAACAGCTACTTTAATTTAATCCGAATATGCCCAGTTTTAGTCGAAATGGTTTGCAAAATAACTTTGTAACGGATAATTCATTTCGTAACTGCAAACTGAGTTTAATTTTCGTACAACAACTATTTTCATTCAAACCGAATTATATCGTAACTGCAAAATTAAACCAGCCTTATTACAATTTATTTTGTAACGTTTTTTGACTGGCTATTAAATGGATGCTGGAGCTATGCTTCAAACGGCTAATTCAGAAGCCTATATAAACGTGCTCCAGTAGCACTTGAAGAAATAAGAACAATTTCCTTTTCACTGTTCTAAACTACACTGTCCTGGGTTCATCTCCTGTCACTTAAACACTTCCATTCTTGCCAGTTCGGAATCTCCTTCACTACTGCGATTGAGACGAAACCAGTTGTACCTCGGGGAATTTGCGCTGTAGTGGCGAATAAATTCTTCAGGGCAGTCGCAAGGCGCCTCCGGTTGTTTATCTAACGTTTGCTTTGATCGCAGGTTTTGCTCTCAGTATCATTCGACAGCATCATTCGACAGTATCATTCGACAACACATGTCTCAGCATCTGTCCATCTGCAATTCGACAGCATCATTCGACACCATCTGTCTCTGCATTTCGACAGCACCTGTCTCAGCATGTCTCTGGATTTCGACATCACCTGTCGAAATCATCTGCCTATCTGCATTTTGACATCATTTGTAACCTCGTAAGCTCGCAATGGGTAAACTAATTTAGTCGTCGTGGAAGTTTCTTGTCTTGTAATCGAATACATACGGACACTCGGAAGTTTCTTGTCTTGTAATCGAATACATACGGACACTCGCATAACGCATACAAGACAATTGTTAAGTACTCCATCTGATTCCGATCTTTGGTACTTTTGACATATTACACACAGATTAAGGAACCATTAATTAATTTGTGATAGTTAAATAGTAAAATACCCTCTTTGTATTTGTCTTGGAATAGATGAAGTCACAATAAAAGAGTCTTGAGACAATTCACTAGTGCAGAAAAGGGATTTAAAGTCAGGCAAATTGGCCTTTTAAAGTCAGGCGCCAGCGTGACTTCTATTAAGGCGAATTCGTATGTCAAGAGCTTTAAAGTCAGGCGATAGCTTGACTTCATATGTTGGATTTTAAGTCAGGCATTCCTTCGCACGACTTTAAATGTGTTTATATTTTAAAGTCAGGTTTGTATCCGCCTGACTTTAAAAGTTTTTTTTTTGGTTTTTGGCTCCACAAGGCATCAAATTCATTAATCCAGCAACACACATTCTATATAAAAGTACAAAATTAGTAAATTTTGCTCCAAAAGTTCCATTATCAATTCAACATTCATTTCACTAATATCTTGTCAAAAGGTATACTAGAGCAACAATAATACATTTAGCAGAGCAACAAATAACATCAGAATATTAAGCTCCAATATACATGTAATATTAAAAACAAAAGAACATCACTTAGGTTGTTTTCTTCGTTCTTCCTTTGAAGTTGGTTTACGCTCTGCATACAACTTTATAAAGAACTCCGCCCAAACTTATCTAACGTGTGTCAGCTCTTCAAGTGTGAACAGACGACTCGAATTAAACATCTACAAAAACAAAAGTTGAATACGCATCACATGGTTAACTAATACCTACGACATAATAATTACCTAGTAATCATCCTATAAAAGTTGAAAAATAGCTATTACTGTCAGAAAGAACCAGTCTTATGTTTATTATAATTCAAATACAATCATGAACAATTTTTTTGCAGCCTGTGGTCCTCTGTAAATATTCCCTATGTTACTGAAATTCAGTCATAACGTATACAAGTCAAAGCAACTAACCTGTGTGTCCAATAGTCCTTTCCGATTCATAGATTTCACGGTCATTTCCACCCTGTTCAATAAAAATAAAAATGTAGAAAAGTTAAGGAAATTAGTGTAGCATTTCCACATTTGAACTTTGCTACTATTGAATTTTGCTACACTAACTAGAGTTACACATGTATCCTTAATCACACCGTAGCTTCGTGGATCATCAATTCCGTCTCTCCAGAAATCGCTGCCAGCGTCATCTTCTCAAATTCCGCTTCTTCGATCTGAAATGACCTTCAATCTCGCTTTAAGCAAGACAATTGTGCTCGAATCTTTCAATTGCATCGTGCAATCTTGACTTGCACTCAAGGTACTCTCTTGATCAATACCTATTACACCAAATTCAAGGCTCTTTGGTAAGAATTAGGTGAACACAAATCCGTACACACTTGCACTTGTGGGGGAGTTGATCCATTGAACAAACACCATCAGAAGCAGTATGTTATGTGGTTCCTCATGGGGTTAAGTGAGACCTATGCTCACGCTCGTGGCCAAATTTTGATGATGACACCGATCCCCCCCATGAATGATGTCTTGGCTAAGCTATACCAAGAGGAAACTCAGATGGCAATTGGCAATTCTGCTGTTCAACCTCCTACTGATGCCATACCTGTTGTGTTTGCTGTGCAAGCTGATAAGCCAAAAACAGGCAAGAAAGATCGCCCACTATGTGCTCACTGCGGTCTTCTAGGGCATGTCAAAGACAAGTGTTAGAAACTACATGGCTATCCACCTGGATACACGTCTGCTTCCAAGAGAACCAAGCCCCCTTCCACACCTGCAGTCTCTGCAAATCAAGTTTCTGCTGCTGATTCTCCTACAAAATGAAGCTCCTGCTGCTGACATGACTTCCTCTCAGTGCCTACAGTTGATCAATTTCTTACAAGCACACATGGCTCAAACATCCCTCTCAGATTCTGGTCAGTTCCCCTCCTTTCCTATAGGTATCAGTTTAAATGTTCTCAGTAGCATTTTTGCTGATAAGCTATATACTTGGATAATAGACTCGGGTGCCACAGCTAATATCACTCACACACTTGTGTTTTTTTCATCATACACTACTCTCACCAACAGATATGTTACCCTTCCAAATAACACCAGAATTGCTGTCAAAGCAATAGGCACAGTTGAACTTAGCAAAGATTTAGTTTTGCATAATGTTCTTTTCATTCCTGACTTTCATGTCAATTTAATCTCTGATAGTTCCCTCATGTTATTCTCTCAGCAATCTGTGTATTTTGCTGACAATTGTGCATTGATACAAGACACCCCACCAACCAAGGTGATTGGAAAGGGTGATCTTCACAATGGTCTGTTCCTTCTCCTCAAGGACTCCTACTCTAGTCAAACAGTTCACACACCAATCACTCATGTAGTTTCTGACACTACTGGTTTGTCAAACAATCTCCATCTATGGCATAATATATTAGGGCATTTATCTGATAAAGTCTTAAAAACACTTAGCAATTTAGATTGCATTGATGTTTCTTCTTCTTATACTAGTCATGATTGTCATGTATGTCCTTTAGCTAAGCAAAAAGGGTTGTCTTTTAATTCTCAACACAATTTGTGTTCTAGTCCATTTGAGCTTGTACATTGTGATGTTTGGGGCCCATTTTCTACCTCTACATATGATAAGAAACAATTTTTCTTAACAATGGTGGATGATTGCACTAGATACACTTGGATTCATTTAATATCTCACAAATCCGAGGCCACTTTGAAAATTAAACAGTTTTTTAATTTCATAAAGACACAGTTTGGCAAAGATATTAAAGGCATTAGAACTGACAATGCAAAAGAGCTTGCCTTAGTTGATTTTTTTCAGGAAAGAGGTGCTACACATCAGCTTTCATGTCCCTACAGACCTGAGCAAAACTCTAGTGGAAAGAAAGCAGCAACATCTTCTCAATGTGGCAAGAGCCCTCTATTTCCGATCCAAAGTTCCCATTTCTTTTTGGGGAGACTGTGTGTCCACAGCCACTTACCTCATTGATAGACTGCCTACCCCAATCCTAGACAATATCTCACCATATGAGAAACTATACTCCACACAACCTAATTACCAACACCTAAATTCCTTTGGTTGTTTGTGATATGCAACAACCATTCCTCAATTCACACACAAGTTTAGCCCTAGAGCCTCCCTTTGTGTCTTCATTGGATATCCCACTGGATGCAAAGGATATAGACTCTATGATACAACTACCTAGAAATTCCTAGTATCCAGGGATGTTGTCTTCCATGAGAATGTCTTTCCCTTTATTCATCTCCAAACTCAACACCTATCCTTGAGTCTCCTCTTGACATTGTCTTACCTTTTCTTCAATCAGACATATCTGATCTACCAAATGACATTCCTCCTCTTGAGCCACCTGCTGCAAATTCCACACCAGTAGAACCCCCCCCCCCCCCCCCACTACAAGAAAAATTGGACTTTGCGGCGGGCGAAATCCGCCGCAAAATCCAAATTTGCGGCGGATATTTGGACTTTGCGGCGGAATTTTGCCGCCGGTAGCCAGCTCGAAGCAAACACTTTGCGGCGGATTTAGTAGCGCCACAAATTCCGCCGGAACTTTGCGGCGGGTAATCCACCGGAAAAGGGACAAATTTTTACCGCAAAATATCCGCCAGAAAGTTCCCAATATCCGCCGCAAAGTATGCAACGCAAAGTACTCGTTATCCGCCGCAAAGTACCCGTTTTATTTAAAAAAAAGGCTAAATATATATTTTGGCCCTTTATCTTTGGGGTTGTGGTCACTTTGGCCCTTTATCTTTTTTTTTTTCTCATTTTAGACCCTCATGTTTTTTGTGTGTGTCATTTTGGCCCCTGCCGTTATGTTTATGTTTTTTTAGGCAAATTTTTAAGGACGAAAATGAAATCAATTAAAAACATAAGGGCCCAAAATGAAATCAATTAAAAACATAAGGGACTAAAATGAAATCAATTAAAAATATAAGGGACCAAAATGATAACGGCAGGGGCCAAAATGACACACAAAAAAAACATGAGGGTCTAAAATGAGAAAAAAAAAGATAAAGGGCCAAAGTGACCACAACCCCAAAGATAAAGGGCCAAAATATATATTTAGCCTAAAAAAAATAAATATAATTTTTTTTAAAAACACGTTTTATTTAAAATTCCGCCGCAAAGTCCAAATATCTGCCGCAAAGTACCCTTTTTTTTAAAAAAAAAATTATTATTTTTAAAATATAAATATTATTTTTTTAAAAAAATCGTTTTAGTTAAAAAAATATATTATTTTATTAATGTTTTTAATTATTGATAAAAAAATAAAATCCAATAACTAATTAATTTATAATTTAAAAAAATAAAAATTGAGAAAAGCAGTAAAATATTATCACCAAAAAAATATCCATACAATTAATAAAATATCCATACAAAAAAATAAAATAATCTAAAGCTACTGGGGTGCCTGCCGGTCAATCTCATCAACATTATTATAATATGTATCATCATCTTGAAGTAAAGCACTAAGCGATGACATTTGGCTGGGGGTACTGCTGGTTTGGCTGGATCAGGGGTGACTGATGTTGGGGCTGCTGGTATGGCTGGCGAGGTGACTGATGCTGCTGCTGGTATGGCGGCTGGAATGGCGCATACTGCGGGGGATATTGGGGTGCATACGACTGGGGATACTGGGGTGCATACTGCTGCTGGTAGTAATGCTGCTGTGGCGGCGGCGGGTAGGATGCTGATGAGGATGGCCTCGAGTGCTGAGACATCATCTGATCCTGCAATAACTTAAAGCGCTCCTCCATGCGCTCCTCAGCTACCCTAGCCTGCTCTCGAAGCGCCTGCATTTCCCGATCACTTCGATCCCGAAGCGCCTGGATTTCCCGATCACTTTGATCCCGAAGCGCCTGCATTTCCCGATCACTTTGCTCCTTCCGCTCGACAATCTGACGCTGAGCCTCGCTCAGTTGCTGCGTCAATTGCCTAACATCATTCAACTCACCAGCATTGGGAACATAATTGCGACCAGTCGAGGATCCAGAATGTGAATCTGATAGACTCGAAATAATGCCCGTTCGAAAAGGAGCCGGTCCAATACCACCTGATCCTACCAGACGATTAGTCTTTTGGGGACCAACTGCTCTCTCCCAAACATCACGAGCTACTCTAGCCTCCTCCACTGGATCGACAACTGCCCCACTGCTCTGTTGTGACTGATGGTACTCAGCCATCCCACCCTCGAAGCTCTCCTGAAAAAATAACCCAACAAATAAATAACCAGTTATTAATATAAATAATAAACATTAATTAATATATAATTGTAAAAGTAGTTTTACCTGAATACGTCTCGCCCGATCTGTAACGTACTCACCAGTCTCCTCCACCATATGCATGTGGCAATGCAACTCAGGCAAAGTGATTGGTCTTTGTTCCCTCTCCACCTATATATGTACATATATATATATATATATATATATATATATATATATATATTTATATATATATATATATATTATTAATTAAATACACATATTGAAAATGACTAGTTAATTATTATAATTAATTAATTAATTAATCAAGTAATAAAGTAATAAATTTACCAAACGCATGTAATGCGTTGCAGTATTAACACTCCCCCCGTGTGTGTGCAGACACCTTTTTCAGAAGCACGGTTCTTCTTGGCTTTCTCACAATAATTCTTAAATGCTTGATTTGTCTCCCAATACTCATTAAACTCAGCCCAAGTTGAGTCTCCCATATATATAAGATGGCTTCGTACCCGTATTGCGCGCCCTCCGCATCAATTCAGAATAGCGATGAGAACATCTCTTATGGAACACTCTCTCAACTGCGGCTTGCTCCCTTGGATACCATGTACATTTTTCCTATTTAAGAAATTTACAATAATGTTGTTAATTATAAGGCAATAATTAATTAATCAAGTCAATAAGATAATACACCAAATTAATTATTTCGTAGAATAACTTACCAAAAATGATCTTAACATCTTCTTATTTGCATCCTTATCTTTTCTAACTTCCGTCCAGTTCTTCCAGCTCTTGGTAAAATTCTCCTTGATTGTTTTTGTGATGGCGGTAGCTGAAGCCTTCGAAGGAATAAAACTGCATTAAAAAAGATGAATTTTGTTACACCAAATATAAGTTATATATAAATGGCAACAAAAATAAATTAATAAATAATATATATATATATATATATATATATAGACTTACGAATCGCCAACAATCTGCAATATGATACGCCCATCAGGTGTAACCCTAATCACATCAGTCCCATCAATGAATGTGCGTACCCCATCCGCATCAACATGTGTCGGGGATAAGCCCTCAGTACCAACAGGAATCGATGGGCCCCCTGCAGTACTAGTACTAGCACCATCCTCAGACACAGGTGGTGGCAAATATCCGCCAGTAGTAACAACAACACGCGTAGGCTGAACACGGCGCCCTAGGCGAGTAGATGTCTTCCGCTGCTAGTGCTGGCGGCATCGGAAGGTGGAGGAGGAACATATGCGCCGTCATGATCGGATCCTGAGTCATCATGAGATGCCATATTTGTATCTAGACACCATATACTAAACAAGGTTAACATAAACATATACATGAACTCATTAAAATAAATAAATTGAATCCCATTCATTCTCAAACAAATAACATCCTTCAATATTAAAAATAACATTCTTCATTAAAAATAGAATTGTTGAAACATAAATTACATCCTTATATAATTGATTGAAACATAAATAACTAATTTGAATCCCATTCATTCTCAAAATCATCATCATCGAATGTGGTATGTTGCATCTTCACCATCAGCATCTTCGTCATCAACAACTTCATCGCCGGTGTTTGGCTCATCACATAAACGAACAATGGGTTCAACTTGAATCACTTCATTTACATTAGACATCTCTTCCGTTTGATATGACATATCTTCCACCGTGTCATCATTTGCCTGATCAATGCGACCTCTTGGTTTTGTTTTAATTGCGACACACCAACCATGCCTATCGGTCCGCATTGATGGATAAGGGACATAATAGACTTGTCTCACATTTTGTGCAATGACGAACGGATCATACGGTCGATATCTACCATTCATTTTAATGTCCACTGTATTTGACTTTGGATTCACCTTTGTTCCTCGAGCAGACGGATCAAACCAATTACAATAAAAAACCACTACCTTTGGACTAAAATCTAGATGGGGGTACTGAAGTTCATATATGTGTTGAACCACACCATAAAAATCATCTTCACCTCCTCCAGTGACCCCCTTCATGCACACTCCACTATTGACTGTCTCTCTGCCCTGTGTCCATTCATTGGTGTGAAATTTGTATCCAATGACAAAGTATGTGTGCCATTATTTAACACATCTTCGAGGACCGTCTGATATGTTCCTCAAGTGTTGGTTGGTAGGATTTGGCGGGAGGGAATACACATATTGACTAAACCACATTGGAAAATGCGCATAAATATGAGCAGAAGATTGGTCTTCATGTACTGCCTCTGATGACAAGAACTCCCTAAAAAGAAATAATTTAATTGTTACGCACACTTGTCTACTTTATATTAACTAATTAAGATCGATTGTTAATGTTGAGGAACATACTAAATAAATGGTTGCACCTCAGTACAGTTTATCAACACATGAACATGTGCTGAACTTAACTCTTCATCTGTTAGCCAGTGAGTTGACTCCTTCCCAGATGGACGACCGGGTAGACAAAAGACAGACAAAGCCAAATGATGTCTAGGCCATTCAGTATCCACTTCATTTCGACTGCTTCCAGGAACAAACTGATTCTTGAAATAATGAGAACAAAAATGTGTTGTTTCACGGTGTAAGTAAGAAGAACATATCGATCCTTCAACTCTAGCTTTGTTTTTCACCGATCTTTTTGAATCACCCATGAACCTAGAGAATATATATGATATTAATATAATAGTCATATATTTTAATTTAAACTTGTTTCTTATGCGAGATGCTTCTGTATTGGACAGGTCCGCCAAGTTTAGCTTCATATGCGAGATGCACCGGTAGATGCTCCAAAGAATCAAAGAAACTAGGCGGAAATACTCTCTCCAACTTGCATAAGATAAGTGGGATGTCTTGTTCCATTTTTGAAAGATCATCAGCTTTTAGCGTTGTAGAACACAAATTCTTAAAGTATTGACTTA
Source organism: Astragalus membranaceus (assembly GCA_039519185.1). Lineage (NCBI taxonomy): Eukaryota > Viridiplantae > Streptophyta > Magnoliopsida > Fabales > Fabaceae > Astragalus > Astragalus membranaceus. The sequence goes on along the minus strand of CM076848.1, from coordinate 24,563,067 downwards.
TTTCAATGAGCGGATTCAAAATGTGTGTTGACAACGAACTAAAAGCGATAGGAAGTAAGCACTCCATGAATACGTGACAATCATGACTCTTCATCCCATGCAACCTCCCATTATCCACATCCGCACATCTAGATAAATTGGAAGAATAACCGTCTGGCATTTTCAACTCTTTTATCCACTGATAAACTGCTTTCGCTTGTTCGGTAGATAAAGTATAATTGGCTTTGGGTTTCAAAATCCTAGTACCTTGCTCAACCAACAACAAATCCTTTCGTCTACAGAAATGATCTATATCCTTCCTAGCTTTCTCATTGTCTTTCGTTTTGCCTTTCACGTTCATGACAGTGTTAAATATGTTGTCAAAAAAATTCTTCTCTATATGCATGACATCGAGATTGTGTCTCAATAGATTATCTTTCCAATAGGGAAGTTCCCAAAAAATACTTTTTTTTGTCCAATTGTGCCATTGCCCATAGCCATCTGGACGAGAAACAACACCCGCTACGACTTCCACAGGAGGGATATCCCTAACACTATTCCAAACTTCCTCTGGTGTCAACTGACGAGGAGGTACAGCTGTTTCAACATTTCCCTTGATGAACGCATATTTCTGCTTTCTAAATGGGTGATCCATAGGTAAGAACCCACGGTGCGAGTCAAACCATGAAACTTTTCCTCCGTATTTAAGACTAAAAGCCTTTGTGTCAACCATGCAAATCGGACACGCCATCTTACCATGTGTCCCCCATCCAGACAACATTCCATAGGCAGGGAAGTCATTAATGGTCCACATCAAAGCCACCCTCATCACAAAATTTTGTTTGCGTGCCACATCATAAGTTAAAGCACCATTCCACAACCTTTTTAGGTCATCAATCAAAGGTTGCAAATAGATGTCAATACCAGCTGTTGGATTACTTGGCCCTGGAATAATAGAATTTAAAAACATGTATGGTTTGGACATACACATTTCTGGAGGAAGGTTGTATGGGGTAACAATAACTGGCCAACATGAATACGGTGTTGCCGAGGCTTGAATATATGGTGTGAAACCATCAGAGCACAAACCAAGCCGAACATTGCGTGGATCACTGGCAAAATCTGGATGAACACGATCAAAATGCTTCCAAGCTTTACCATCAGATGGGTGACGTAATTCACCAGAATTATTTCTATTTTGATGGTGCCATGTCATTTTACCCGCGGTCTCCATTGAAGTAAACATCCTCTGTAGCCTTGGAATAAGAGGCAGATAGAACATTGATTTTCGTGGAACCGGTTTGCCTCTGCTCATCCCTGATCTACTGACACGATAGCGTGGTTGTCCACACAACTTGCATTCCGACAACTCTCCATCATTTATGCCAAACTCGTTGTTATAATAGAGCATGCAACCAGACACACAACAATCAATCCTTTTAGATTTTTAGCCAAGCTTCGATACCACTCTTTTAGCTTCATAATAACTTTGCGGTAAACTCCCTCTAATGGGGGTTGCATCCAACATCATTTTGGTCATATATTCCATGCACAACTCAGCAACATTAAATTGAGACTTAAGACCCAACAACCTGTCATACCCTAATTTTGTCCGGCTAATTAAAAAACATCCAAAAAAAAAAGTTTTCCGCGTATATTTGATTCCTAATCCCTCGAATAGGTCATTTTGCGCTATTTACTAATTTTGCGTTGTTATTACTTTTTTTAGTGGTTAAACAAAAATTAAAAAAATATGCTAACACAAAAAATTACATAGTAGATTTAATTTATTTTTCTTGTTACAATATCTTTAATTAAAAAATGAAAATAAAAAATAAAATAGATAAGAAATAATACAAATAAAAAAGGGGAGGTGCAATAAAAGATTATTATTACAAAAAAGGAGAATGTCCATGTACATGACTTGGCCCAAGAATGCCAAAGTTACAAAAATACAAAAATAAACCAAGTACCCAAAACTGTAGCTACTTTGCAAAGGTGATTTCTCTCTCTTCGGACATCATTTCTACGATCCGACCGGTGAAAGTGAAGATGGATGTCTCATGAACTTGGTGTCAAAAAACAACGATGATCCAACGGTTAACGAATCCAGAATCGCACTTGTACGGTGGCTGGTTTGAGAAAAACGGGAGTTGTTTTTTCTACTTTTGCGAAGGCAATTTCTCTCTCTTCAGACCTCGTTTCGACGATCCGAACGGTAGAACTGAAGATGGATATCTCATGAACCTGGTGTCAAAAAACAACGATGATCCAATGGTTAACGAATCCGGAATCGCACTGTCAATATGGCTGGTTTGAGAAAAAACGGGATTAGTTTTTAGCTACTTTCCAAATGCAATTTCTCTCTTCTCAGACCTCGTTTCGACGATCCGAACGGTAGAAGTGAAGATGGATGTCTCATGAACCTGCTGTCCAAAAAGAAAGATGATCCAACGGTTAAAAAATCCGAAATCACACTTTTACGGAGGCTGGTTTGAGAAAAACGAAAATTGCTTTTTCTATGTTGTTTTAGTCCCACATTGCTTGGGAGAAACAAGAACTCCCTAGCCTTTGGCTATAAAAGAGATGGAGATGCAAAGGCTATGGACATGGGTGATTGATGGGGTAAGTGATCTTTTGGGCTAGCATTTGCAGTCCATTAGATTAAAAGCCTGTCTTTAATTCTTTTGGACTAGCTTTTGCAGTCCGTTAGATTAAAAGCCCGTCTTTAGTTATTTTTGGGATGGCCGTTGAGGTCCTTTACTTGGTGGTTTTCGGGTGAAAACGGACCAGATAGGAGTCGGGTTCGCGGTTGATATGGTCAGATTACTCGGTCCGTTTCGGCGTTGATCGCATTGATCAGCTGGAGGTTAGTATTGCATTTATTTATTTAATTTATTTATTTATTTTTGTATATATTTATTTATTATGTATACTGTTTATTTATGAACATACTTCTTTCCCCTAAGTAAACCTTTTTCTCACCAACCTTTTTTTCAAAATAACAGATTTTCTTTTCCCTAAACGAGAATCAATCCAATTGCGAAAACTCCTCAAAATCAAACTTTGTTAAGTAGTCTTGCGAAGCCTTTGCTTGCATGATTATTAACAATGAGGTACCAGTGGCGATCACTTGGAGCCTTTGCTCAATTGATCATCATGAACGCCTAATTTTCCTAAAAATTTTCACTAAATCAAAAACTTTGTTAGTAGTCTTGCGAAGCCTTTGCTTGCATGATTATTAACAATGGAGTGCTAATGGTGGTCACTTGGAGCCTTTGCTCAATTGATCATCATGAAAGCTCAATTCTCACAATTAAACAAGATAAAAAACAAAAAAAAACGTTTTCCAAACAAAGAAGAACTACGTAGCTTTGAGTTCTCCATCGCACCTGGAGATACGTAGGAGCGGGCCATGTCCCGTCAAGCACGTTTTTTCTAAAAAAACCATTTTTCCCCCTTTTTTCATAATAAATAAATATTTTCATAAAGAGCTTTTTCAATGAGAAGTAGAGAGGCAAAATTAAGTATTTTCAAGTCAACACACTAAAAACCACACATTTAATTAAAGGTTCCCTCTCAGTAGAGAGGACGTGTGGGGTGCTAACACCTTCCCTGCGCGTAACCGACCCCCGAACCCTATTCTCTAGTTTCGCAAGACCAATCGCTTTCCAAAAAAGGTTTTCCTAATATTTTCCTTAATAAATATTGGTGGCGGCTTCATTGTCTTAAGAAAAGTTGTGAACGAGGAAGGTTCTCCCTCGGGGACTTTTTCGGGCGCAACAGCTGGCGACTCCACTGGGGACTAAAAAAACATTTCTTCAAAAGTGGGTCAAGCCTAATTATTTAAATGTGTGGTTTACGTGATTGATTTGAATATCTTGCTTTGCGTCTCTTCTCCTTCCTTTTTCATAAGCATGTTACATCCATGTGCATTCTTATTCTATGTTTGCTTTTGCAATAGATAGTTACTTCTTTGCTTAGTTCCCTCATGCATTTCTTCCCCTTTCTTATCATGTCCCCTTCTTCTCTGCTCCCTTTCCTATGGTAAGCACATGCATACTTCCCCTTTCTTATCATGTCCCCTTCTTCTTTGCTCCCTTTCTTGAGGTAAGTAGTGCATTGTTATTGGCACCCTAGATTAGTTTATATTTGATCGATATTGAACCCTAGGATAAACAACATGCTATTTGTCTGGACTGCTCTGGATTTTCATTTGCGGGTGGGGAAGGGTAGTTATTCCTAGGTGTTGTGCCCTCGACACACACTTCACATCCTATACTTGTGAGCATTGAGTGGGGCCTAAAACCCAAGGTCTGAACAAAAAACCTAGGAGAGTGGGAACGATTAGTGACTGCCATTCGTAGACCTTTGTCTGTATGGCTCTCATGAAAGTTCCGCCCAAGAGTGCGCTTTGTCATGATGCCTCACACTCGGTAGCTTTCTACGATTGTGGGTGCCATCATGAGAGAGACTTTAGCTCTTGGTTGCCATTGCAAGGAAGTGATTAGAACCTACATGGGAGGATTACCCCTTTCGTCGACTTTAGACCCTAGGATTCCCACCCTTTGTAGGACACAGGGGCACGCCTTTGTTTGTTGCATTAGTTTAAGCATTCCTTTTTCTTAAACTCTATTTCAAAAAATCGTAGAAAATAATATCCTTATTTTCTTACCCTCTTTTTATGTAAATGACACATCATTTCGCATCCGCATCATTGCACATCCACATCATTTCGCATTCACATCGTTTCGCACCATTGCATTTGCATCTAACAAAAGTTTGAAAAAAAAAAATTCTTGCATTCCCTTTCATTACATAAAGATAAAACAAAAAAAAACAATTATCATCTGCATAGCATAAGCATTTCATTTATAATCATGCAAAAAAAAAATCCTTGTCAAGTTCATCCAAGATGAGACATTCATGCATAAGCATTATCTCAAAAAGACACAGTAGAACTACGTAAGCTTTGATTCCTCATTACAATGGGGATACGTAGGAGCGGGTCATACCCCGTCAAGCACATTTCTCTAAAAACTTTTTTCCAATAAATCATTTGCATCTCCAAATAATTTTCAAAATCATGTTCCAAAACTAAAAAACAAAAAAGAAAATCATTGTGAGTATCATGCATTTCATTGCACAAAAAAAATGAAAACAAGAAAGCATCTCATTCATAATCATGAATAAAAATCCTCATTTAGAAAAAAGCATCATTCCTGCATCTTTCATCATTCAAAAGAAAAAAGGGGCGTTGGCATTTCATACTTCGCCTTGCCTCTAAAAAAAAAATCATCATTTAGAAAAGAAAAAAGCATCATTCCTGCATCTTTCATCATTCAAAAGAAGGGGGGCATTGGTATTTCGTACCTTGTCTCGCCTCTAAAAAATAAAAATAAAAAATCAAAATCAAAAATCATTTTGAAAAAAAGGGGGAATCATTCTTGCATCATTCGCATTGGCATTCCATGTTTTGTCTTGCATTAAAAATAACAAAATTATTTAGAATAAGCCACACTCTTCGAGTGGTCATTCTCCACGCATTTGCATCATACTTGTATATCATCATTTGTTCATTCATTCATTGCATAAAATAAGAGTTGTGATGAGAAGCGAGACGTTCTTGCGAAACAATCATCCTTTTTGAAAAAGTTTATCCTTACTTGGTTGCAAACTCAAAGTGTTCCAAGGCACCCAGTTTTTTCAAATCAATAGCTCATTTGCATTTCTTTCAAAACACTGCATCCCATCCATTCTATGACAAAAGACTGAAATAGTGTATCAAAGAAAAACAAATTTTTAACTGATGTTAACTCTCTGTGAAGCATTCTTCTAATGAGTGTGCATGCTATGAGTACATTCTCTTGTTTGAGTCCATTGGTTTTCCTCCCTTACCACAGTTTCCCGTCCAGGTCTAGTCCCACCCCGTCCACCCATAAAGTGCATATTCTCCCCGTCAGTGCGTATTTGACTTTTGGTTCAAGTCCTCCATGCTAGGGCAAGTCTGTGATCATTAATTCCCCTTGATTAATGTCATATTCCTTCAGTGCAAGTCTCTCAAAAAAAATAATAAATAAATAAATAAATAATAAACAAGAAAACAAGCTCGCTAGGTTGAAAACCCGCAAAGGGCGGACTAGGCAAAAAGGAGCACCCGGTGGACTGAAAACTCGCAAAGAGCGGTCCAGGCAAAAATTAGGGCACAAAAAAGGAAAAAAAGAGCAAACACATGAAGATAGATAAATTATTGTTCTAAAGTTAAGTCTTATAGAAATAAGCAATCGGGATTTGAAATGAAGTTTGGCCATCTCCTCAAAAACCCCAAAATCCTAGAAAGTCCCTTTCCTACCCACCTTGAGCCAAGAAAAACCAAAATCCAAAAATCACCCTAGACAAGGATCACCCCAAATAAAAAAACAGTGCATCACTTTTTATCAGCTCACCCGAGTCGAAGAAGGAAAAGAATCATAAAAAAAAAAATAAAAAAAAAGGAAAATCAAAAAAAGGGGGATTCAAAAATGAAAATCCCAAAACAAAAGAAAATACAAAAGAAATGTAAGTGGTGAGCTGGTACATGAGATCCTTGTCTAAATAAACCTTCAAACACTTCATCATTCCAACACCTGATTCCATAAACCTTCAAACACTTCCTTTGGCCTCAACATCAAACCCCTTAGTCATTCTACCATGAGACACGAATTTGCTTTAACAGAGCCCAAACAAGCCCAATAACCATCTTCCTCATAGACCATTAACCGTCAATCAACGCCAAACTCATCCTCCCATTAGCCTCAAACACTTCATTAAGCCTAACCCTCCTTCCTCCACAAAACAATCCCCAAAAGTCCATTCCGATCAATGACCGGTTGCTTTTGTTCACTCAAATTCTAATCTTAGGACGAACAAGCTTATCTATGTACAATGTGTTTGCTCAAAAGAAAAACAAACGATCAGAAAAAAGAAAGCTGATCAAGAAAGAATAAACCCTCAGAAAAAAGAGAACTGAGGAAACAAAAACAAACAGTCAGAAAAGAGAAAGCTGACAAAATAAAAAAGAGGGACTTGCACTCCAAAACACATTCAAGATGCATTAAAACAAGGTTTAGTGATCACCAGGTAAGGATTCTTTCGCACCAAAAGTCAAGACATCAGTAGAGAACCAAAGATTTGCACTGAGAATACCACTCAGACCCAAAAGTTGGGGCATTCTCTTCACCACCCACACACCCTAGTCTTGGGAAAGTCTGTTCAATGCCCATCCCATGTCACTCCAGTTGTCAATGTCATTCCAAAGTGGGGCAAGTGCATTCCCATTCCTTCACCTCATTCATTCCCATAAAAACCTCACCGGGGCAATCTCTCAACTCACTGTCCTAAACAAGACCTTGTCATTCTGATTGGGGCAGTTTTGTCCTTGTTATGACTGGGGCAACATCAAATTCTGTGGGTTGAAGCAAAACCCCCCCTCATTCCAGCTTTCATCCCAAGAGTCGAAGCGCTCCCAATTCATCATCTTCTACACCCCTAGTTGTTGTCACCACTAGACAGGGGCAAACTATTCACTCATCAAAGACCTGAATCGGGGCAATCTTGTATCTCTTGATCCCTCACAAGCTTCGGCAATAGCCATGTCGGTCATTCCTTCACTTGCCATAAATGTCCATGCCCTAAACCAATTCCAAGTTAACTGACTCATTCATGCATGCTTACTAGACAATGCTTCAAAAAGAGAGAACACAAGTTGTTTACATTCAGTCATCATGGAAAGAAAGAGAAAACAAGTGAGGTTGTATGTAAATAAAAACCTTGAGAACACCAGAGTTTGAATCAAATTCAATTTTTCAACAGAATGGTCCATAATCATCTCAAGTCCTTGCATTCAAAGTCTCGCATCTCATCATCACAAAAATGTTTACCTCATGCATCTAGGCATTATAGCATATGCATCAAAGCATTACATTCGCATCTTCACATTTTGTGCATTCATCACATAGTAAAAAGAAAAAACGTTCCTCTTCAGTCGCACCATATTAATACTCGCATTTCATAGAAGAAAATAGTAAAGAAGAAAAAGTAGAAATCTTTTCATTGCATTGGCATCATATTCGCACTTCATAAAAAAGGAAAAGAACAAAATCATTGCATCATTAGAGCATTACATTTTGCATCAGATATTCCATAGAAAAAGCAAAGAAAGCAAAAAGAAAACAAAGAAAAGAAACCACAAAAGCAACACAAAAACATTCCCTGTCATCCAGCATTCCATATCATTCACGTTAGCATTTCCATAAAAGAAAAAAGAACAAGAATCATTGCATCAAACATCAGAGCATTGCATTTTGCATTTCATAGAAGAAGCAAAAAGAAACAAACAGAAGTTAGAACAGGAGCATTTCATTCATCAAAGCATCAATCACCGCATACATTTGCATTCAAACATCAAAACAATACAGTTGCATCACATCATACTTGCATCTCATAGAAGAAAAGAAAGCTAAAGCATCCCATGTCATTCATCATTTCATATTCACATTTCATAGAAAAAAGCAAAGAAGAAAGAGTTTTCCATTGCATGTCATCTGCCATTTCATTACATATCATCAAACACCAAAATGTTGCATTCGCATACCTGCACTTCGTAAAAAGAGCAAAAGAAAAGAAGAGGAAAAAAGGCAAAAGAACAAATAAAGTCAGGCATTGCATTCATCAAGCATATAAGAACAGTAGAAAATCATGCATTCATAAGCAAACGAAAAAGAAAATCATGCATTGCGTACAGACAAGAGAAGAAAAGGAAAATCATTGCATTCATCAAGCATATAGGAACAGTAAAAGATCATGCATTCATCCGACATAGACAAAGGAAATAAGAAACTCATCATTCATCATAAGAAAAAAGAAAAACAGCAATCATGGCATTTGCATTGCATGCATTTGTTCATTTTCAGCTACAGGTACAAAGAGAGGATGAGCACTTCGGTGTTAGCCCTCGCCCCCAGATTCCACAAAATGTTCCCCCAAGTTGGGAGTTCAGAAAGAAAAAAGAAAAGAGAGAAATAGAAAAGAGAGCGCTCAAGCGCGCATTGCGGATTGGAGCACAGAGATCATCGCTCCCTTCTGCCCAGGTCTCACGTCGCGTACGAGCAACGCGATGGACCGCAGCCCCATGTGAGGTTCAACGGAATAGTTGTATCAGCCTAAGATACAGTGGACGCCCTGCATTGATCAGTATATCAGTTCCGGAGCTGATAACGATCCCCCCGGTCGCTCGAAAAGGCCACCAGGAAGAGCGTGCTCCTCAAAGCCACGTGCAAACTCGGATTCGTCAAGAGTTCGTTTAAGGATTACAGGTTTTAGGCAGCCTGGGCAATTTACCGCTTTCCGCACGCCAATTGCCCATTTTACTTTTCTGTCTGCACGGCAAGTGCCCATTTTACCTTTCAGTCTGCACGTCAGTGTTCATTTACTGTTTTCGCATCAACACGAAAGTGTCTATCTTTCCAAAAAAAATTCGGATTTCTCCAAATGGACAAAATTGGTATAATTTCTGAATTCTTTATTTCTATTTTACCTTCGAAATATGTCTCGCGCAATTCATATTTCTTGGTAAAATCCAAATAAAGAGGGGCAGCTGTCATACCCTAATTTTGTCCGGCTAATTAAAAAACATCCAAAAAAAAAAGTTTTCCGCGTATATTTGATTCCTAATCCCTCGAATAGGTCATTTTGCGCTATTTACTAATTTTGCGTTGTTATTACTTTTTTTAGTGGTTAAACAAAAATTAAAAAAATATGCTAACACAAAAAATTACATAGTAGATTTAATTTATTTTTCTTGTTACAATATCTTTAATTAAAAAATGAAAATAAAAAATAAAATAGATAAGAAATAATACAAATAAAAAAGGGGAGGTGCAATAAAAGATTATTATTACAAAAAAGGAGAATGTCCATGTACATGACTTGGCCCAAGAATGCCAAAGTTACAAAAATACAAAAATAAACCAAGTACCCAAAACTGTAGCTACTTTGCAAAGGTGATTTCTCTCTCTTCAGACATCATTTCTAAAATCCGACCGGTGAAAGTGAAGATGGATGTCTCATGAACTTGGTGTCAAAAAACAACGATGATCCAACGGTTAACGAATCCAGAATCGCACTTGTACGGTGGCTGGTTTGAGAAAAACGGGAGTTGTTTTTTCTACTTTTGCGAAGGCAATTTCTCTCTCTTCAGACCTCGTTTCGACGATCCGAACGGTAGAACTGAAGATGGATATCTCATGAACCTGGTGTCAAAAAACAACGATGATCCAATGGTTAACGAATCCGGAATCGCACTGTCAATATGGCTGGTTTGAGAAAAAACGGGATTAGTTTTTAGCTACTTTCCAAATGCAATTTCTCTCTTCTCAGACCTCGTTTCGACGATCCGAACGGTAGAAATGAAGATGGATGTCTCATGAACCTGCTGTCCAAAAAGAAAGATGATCCAACGGTTAAAAAATCCGAAATCACACTTTTACGGAGGCTGGTTTGAGAAAAACGAAAATTGCTTTTTCTATGTTGTTTTAGTCCCACATTGCTTGGGAGAAACAAGAACTCCCTAGCCTTTGGCTATAAAAGAGATGGAGATGCAAAGGCTATGGACATGGGTGATTGATGGGGTAAGTGATCTTTTGGGCTAGCATTTGCAGTCCATTAGATTAAAAGCCTGTCTTTAATTCTTTTGGACTAGCTTTTGCAGTCCGTTAGATTAAAAGCCCGTCTTTAGTTATTTTTGGGATGGCCGTTGAGGTCCTTTACTTGGTGGTTTTCGGGTGAAAACGGACCAGATAGGAGTCGGGTTCGCGGTTGATATGGTCAGATTACTCGGTCCGTTTCGGCGTTGATCGCATTGATCAGCTGGAGGTTAGTATTGCATTTATTTATTTAATTTATTTATTTATTTTTGTATATATTTATTTATTATGTATACTGTTTATTTATGAACATACTTCTTTCCCCTAAGTAAACCTTTTTCTCACCAACCTTTTTTTCAAAATAACAGATTTTCTTTTCCCTAAACGAGAATCAATCCAATTGCGAAAACTCCTCAAAATCAAACTTTGTTAAGTAGTCTTGCGAAGCCTTTGCTTGCATGATTATTAACAATGAGGTACCAGTGGCGATCACTTGGAGCCTTTGCTCAATTGATCATCATGAACGCCTAATTTTCCTAAAAATTTTCACTAAATCAAAAACTTTGTTAGTAGTCTTGCGAAGCCTTTGCTTGCATGATTATTAACAATGGAGTGCTAATGGTGGTCACTTGGAGCCTTTGCTCAATTGATCATCATGAAAGCTCAATTCTCACAATTAAACAAGATAAAAAACAAAAAAAACGTTTTCCAAACAAAGAAGAACTACGTAGCTTTGAGTTCTCCATCGCACCTGGAGATACGTAGGAGCGGGCCATGTCCCGTCAAGCACGTTTTTTCTAAAAAACCATTTTTCCCCCTTTTTTCATAATAAATAAATATTTTCATAAAGAGCTTTTTCAATGAGAAGTAGAAAGGCAAAATTAAGTATTTTCAAGTCAACACACTAAAAACCACACATTTAATTAAAGGTTCCCTCTCAGTAGAGAGGACGTGTGGGGTGCTAACACCTTCCCTGCGCGTAACCGACCCCCGAACCCTATTCTCTAGTTTCGCAAGACCAATCGCTTTCCAAAAAAGGTTTTCCTAATATTTTCCTTAATAAATATTGGTGGCGGCTTCATTGTCTTAAGAAAAGTTGTGAACGAGGAAGGTTCTCCCTCGGGGACTTTTTCGGGCGCAACACAACCGAACACACATTGATAATTTTGAGTCTGTAGATCCTTCAAATATGGGTTTATTTGTCTCACTCAAATACATGTAAAACCTTTGAGCTTCCTCATTTGGAACTTCGTCAGCATCTGGTTCTTCAAAATTCAAATTTACTCCAACAGCGTCAGATATCATTCCCTGATAAACATCTAACGGTTGTATTCCCCATCCTTCAGATGTCGTAGTCGCTGGATAACTACTTGATGTGTGATCTACTACTTCAACCGGAACATTAACCACAGGACTTGCAGCTACCCCTGGCGCTCCTTCCCCGTGACGACTCCATGTCCAATAATTTGGCCTAAACCCATTATTGTACAAATGAAGTCTAACTTCATGTTCATTTTTTATAGCTCCAAATGAACATTTCAAGCACGGACATCTAATACCGCCTTGTCGCCCAAATTCTTCATGATCAATGTTAGCACAAAAAATAAACTCTTCTACTCCTTCTACAAAACGTCGTTTTACACCAGATCTTCCAAGATACAATCGATCATACATCCAACTACGATCCATTTTCAAGAACTATGTATACTACACTACAATATAAATAAAATAAACTATCAATTACCTTATATTTTGATATATATATATATATATATATATATTTATATATTACTCATTTTATTTTGATATTTCAATAAACTATCAATTACAAGTAACACAATTAATTTTTTGACAATGTTATATACTAATAATTTAAACATTATAAATAATAATTCCAAATTTAATTTTAAATTTCAATTTTTATAACACTATATGTTAATAAAATTTATAAGTGGACTTAATAAATAAGTTTTTTCAATATAAATTATTTTGTATTATTATTGCAAACAAAATTTGTAACAAAATTTTACTATAAATAGTGAAGTAAGTAATATTTTATTAATTACTTTAACAACTAACCGTAGTGAAGAGAAGGCTCTGGCTTGAAGTTTATCCTGAACTCAAGCAGAGAGGAAAAAGGAAGAACCCAAACAATACCTAAACAAACAACAACACAATTAGTAACAAACTCATATTATTATAAAATAATTTAAAAACGAATATAAAAAAAATTAAAAACTAAAACTATTAACTCATATCAAAAACATACCTTGAAGAAATTTCCGAATGAGAGGTTAAGACAATTCGTAGGGAGGAAGTGCTACACTTCAAAAAGAGATTTAGTAGAGAAGGAGAGAATTTGGAGAGAGTAAAAGAGAAATTTTAAGAAGAGAATGAGAGGATTGTTAGAAGTGTGAAGAATGAGAAGTGGGGAAGGGATATATATAGGAAAACGGAGCCAACGGTCAAAAGGAAATATCCCCCGCAAAGGCCCTTTGCGGCGGATTTTGAAATTAAATATCCGCGCCTATTTTTCAAACGGGAATTTGCGGCGGATATTTGGTCTTTGCGGCGGATGTTGAAATTAAATATCCACGCCTATTTTTTTTTTAAAACACCCAAATATCCGCCGCAAGAACCCAACTTCCGCCGCAAATACCCAAAATATCCGCCGCAAATTCCCAAAATCCGCCGCAAATGCCCAAATATCCGACGCAAATAGCCAAAATCAAAATTCACTATTTAGTTAGTGTTGCCAAGATCTTGATCGTTAATTAGTATCGACACTAATCACTATTGACTATTCAATAATCACGCAGCACTATTTAGTGTCGGCAAGATCTTGATCGTTAATTAGTGTCGACACTAATCACTATTAACTATTTACTGTCGGCAAGATCTTGACCGTTAATTAGTGTCGGCAATATCTTGATCGTTAATTAGTGTCCAAGCTAATCACTATTCATTATTCAATAATCATGCTGCACTATTCACTATTTAGTGTCGGCAAGATCTTGACCGTTAATTTAGTGTCGGATATGTTGTTGTATTATTATGAGTATTATGGTTTTTTATTATTTTTTATCATTTATATATTTAATGTCTGCTACCCCTAAACAGAGACCTATGCCATTCTCTTGAAACGACACTCTCTTTGAGCATTGTCAGCAGCAGCTCCAATAGAGTAGTGTATGTCTCCATTTCTTTGTAAAGAAATTTCCACATTGTCATGAACACCCCTTCATATTTTTCGTTAAAAGTAACCCCTTTATCAGCAAAAAGCTCCTCCTCATTATTTCCACCACAAGAGACATATACGCTCATCAAACGCTCGGTATCATCCTCCAACTTAACAACCCGTCCTTGCAGTTCCTCAAACTTTCTATTTAGAGATTCAACTATCTTTTCAAAATAGAAAGTTTCACAAGAAACCATCTTTTGAAAAGATGGTTGAATCTCTAAATAGAAAGTTTGAGGAACTGCAAGGACGAATTGTTAAGTTGGAGGATGATACCGAGCGTTTGATGAGCGTATATGTCTCTTGTGGTGGAAATAATGAGGAGGAGCTTTTTGCTGATAAAGGGGTTACTTTTAACGAAAAATATGAAGGGGTGTTCATGACAATGTGGAAATTTCTTTACAAAGAAATGGAGACATATGCCACTCTATTGGAGCCGCTGCCGACAATGCTCAAGAGAGTGCCGTATTAAGAGAGTGTCGTATCAAGAGAATGAGAGTTGGTAGAGGTGTGAAAAAGAAGAAGGGGAGAAGGGGTTTATATAGGAAAAACGAAGTCAAACTGTAACACCCCTTTTCTACCCTTATATTACGCGTCATTTATCAGAGTAATCCCTTTCAAAAATATTATTTTCATTGATAGAAAAGAAATTCTACAACTTCATTAAAAACAAACTCATCAATTGCACTCTTCAAATTCGTGCAACAAAACATCCTTCATGGAAAATCAAATCCTCAAAATTCACATCACAGCGGAATAAACAACAACTCACCACTAACTCTCAAACATGGCTCAAATATATCAATAAAATCGTTAAAACAACTAATTAAATCGTTTATCAAAATTCACCCACTCCCCCTAGGTGTTACAGTATCAGAGAGTGACACGAAGTACATCCCAAGAGCTAAAAGGAAGGTAGCAGATCCTTCACTCGCGATTACCTGCAGCGTTGCCATGATAGAGCAACATTCCAAGCAGAAGGGGTGAGAATTTTAACAAAACATAATCCAGCATATGATAGAGTAATGGAGACAAACAATTCTACAACATCATTATTAACATCACATCATCATCACCAAACACCAATTCACAACACAGTTTGGCAACAAGCCACAATCATGATCATGCATGTAAATGCAACCCCCACCAGGGCATATGCATGATGGTACCATATTCATCACAATTAAGAGGCCGAAGCCTATTCTTCACAGAAGGCCGAAGCCTATTCTTCACGATATGCACATGCCATGAGACTCTATATACACATGTGCATTTCATCAAAAACACTCACCTGGAGTACTCATCATCATCGTCATCAAACACTCATAGAGTGTATTCGTCACAATTCATCCCAATCACATTACATCATTATTAAAGCCATACTCATAGAGTATATTCTTCACAATTCATCATAAATCATATTACGTCATCATCACACATATCATTTTTGAAATTTGGGTAGCCACACATTTGGAGTTTGGAAAAACGTCCCGTTTCAATTTAGTAAACACCACATCTTATTTGAAAGGACATCACATTTTAAATTCGGTAAACACCACATTTATTAAGCTTGGGAAACACTATATTTGGATTGAGAAAACGTCACATTTTTGCTAGTAGAAATGTCACCATTCTATGGAGGAATATCACTTTTGAATTTAAGGAAGACACCGCATTTTTAATTGGGAAAAAACTTCACATTTTGTGGAGAAACATCACATCTACATTGGAGAAAAACTTCACATTTAATAGTGAAAACATCATATTTTTATTGGGAAAATATCACATTTTTAATTGGAGAAAACGGTGTGAAAACAGCAAGAAAAACAGTGGAAAAACAGTGAACAACAGTGGGAAACAATGGCTCGCGCTTGGGGCGCGAGCGGGGCCTCAAAACAACAGCAACAACAGGCCCCAGCGCATCACGCTTGCGCTTGAGGCGCGACCCGAGCGCGACCGAGGCGCAAAACAGCAGCAACAACAGGCCCCAGCGCATCACGCTTGCGCTTGAGGCGCGACCCGAGCGCGACCGAGGCGCAAAACAGCAGCAACAACAGGTCGCTTGCGGAATGTTCAGATTTTCAAAATTTTCATCCAGACATCATCCAATCATCAAAACACAATTTCATCACACATAGTTCATTGCCCAATTCAACACAATTTCATCAAGACATCATCAAATTTATCAAAGAACAATCATCAAGAATTCATCAAGTAATCCCTCAAAATGTTCATCAAGGCAAACTTCGAAAATTCCCCGAAGGGAAACGTCAACAACTCATCAAACAAAACCCCAACATTTCAATTACACTATTACACCCAAAAATCCCACAAAACCCCAATCACATACTCGATTTTGTTGAATTAAAACGCTCACCCTTACCTCGAATATGAATGATCTGAAGAAGACGAGTGGAAGCACGAACAAAATCACATCAACACAACGATCAGCTCGCGATCCTTCTTCCTTCGACACCGTAGCCACGCCCACTTCCATGATCAATGAGGAATCAACACAACGGAGATTAGGGCTCGAAGGCTACAACGTTAGGAAAGGAAAACACGACGTGGAAATGATTAAGAACTCTTACCTAACAAAACTCGAGAAAATTCCCTTCCTTCCTCTCTCCTCAGCGCCGTACGATGCTCCCTCTCTTCTCACTCTCTCAAATTTCGTTTTCTTTCTCTGATGCAAGGAGTGAGGCGCAAAACCCTAACCCCTTAGCTTCAAGAGCCTCAGGAGCGCCTAAGCTATCGGGCTTGGCTTCCTGGGCCATTTTTCACCACCCCTGAGTTGCCAACATCACTCCCAATACTCGTTCCACTTCCTGAACCACACCCATCATTTTAATTAAATTAATCACGCCTCCGACTAAAATTTAATAATTCAACTAATCAAATTAATTAAATTAATTAAATTATTTTTCGGGGTGTTACAACTCTCCCCTACTTAGGATTTTTCGTCCTCGAAAACATACCTGATTCAAACAACTCCGGATACGACTCTCGCATCCTGTCCTCCAGCTCCCAAGTCAGGCTTTCACCAGCTCCCCCAAACCAAACGACCTTCACCAGATTGATCTCCTTACCTCGCAAGGTCTTCACTTCACGATCCTCAATTCGTACAGGCATGGTCTCCACAGTGAGATTGTCCCGCACTTCCACATCATCTGGTTGAATCACATGAGACGGATCCGCAACATACTTCCGAAGCTGCGACACGTGAAACACGTCGTGCAAGTTCGAAAGGTTAGGTGGTAAGGCCACCCGATATGCAACATTTCCAACTCTCTCCGTAATCTGATACGGCCCGATGAATCGAGGAGTCAACTTCTTTGATTTCAGCGCACGCCCGACACCAGTCATAGGTGTGACCCTCAAGAACACGTGGTCACCCGCTTCAAACTCTAAATCTTTCCTTCTCTTATCATGGTAGCTCTTCTGTCTACTCTGCGACGCTTTCATTTTCTCTCGGATCATCTTCACTTTCTCAGTAGTTTCTCTAACCAGTTCAGGTCCAAGTATTAAACTTTCCCCAGTCTCATACCAACATACCGGAGTCCTACACCTCCGACCATATAACGCTTCAAACGGTGCCATCCCAATACTGGAATGATAACTATTGTTGTAGGTGAACTCAATTAACGGGAGATGAGTGTCCCACGCACCTCCCTGCTCTAGCACACATGATCTCAGCAGGTCTTCCAATGATTGGATTGTCCTTTCTGTCTGCCCATCAGTCTGAGGATGATAAGCTGAACTCAACCTCAATTTCGAACCCAACTCCTTCTGTAAACTACTCCAAAATTCCGAAGTAAACCTCGGGTCTCTATCTGACACAATGCACAAAGGAACACCATGCAGCTTCACAATCACTTGAATGTAGATCTCAGCCAATCTCGATACCGGATACTTAATACCGATAGGAATAAAATGTGCCGACTTCGTCAATCTATCCACAACTACCCAAATCGAATCATGCCCTCTCACCGTATTAGGTAACCCAGTCACAAAATCCATAGAGATACTATCCCACTTCCACTCTGGAACATTCAACGGTTGCATCATCCCTACAGGCTTCTGATGCTCGACCTTCGATTTCTGACAGGTCAAACATGAATACACAAACTGCGTTACCGGCGGATTTATGGGATTTGCGGCAGATTAGGGGATTTGCGGCGGACGAAGGGGGAATTGCGGCGGTTTTTGAAATTCAAAATTGTCAAATATCCGCCGAAAATAACCTTACCGGCGGATTGTTAAAATCTCATAAATTTTAACAATTTTTGTAATATTGATCCGCCGCAAAGTTTATTAAATCCGCCGCAAAAACCAAGTCGAATATTGATCCGCCGCAAACGTCAATTATTCCGCCGGTAACGTTGCGGCGGATCCATATCCGCCGTAAATTCCTAGAAACCGCCGGAAAGTCCTGGCCGGAAAAATCAAATATTCTTGTAGTGCCCGTAGCCACACTTGAGCCTTCCTTAGTCTCTGAACTTGAGCCCTCAAGCCCCACTCCACTACCTGACCCTGCACCTGGCCCTGTACCTTCAAGTAGTATGCCATTACCTGACTCTGTTGCTCCCACAGAAGCCTCTGCCACCACCCCTAGGAGATCCACAAGACCTAGACAGCCCCCCATATATTTCCAAGACTATTCCACACACGTCCATTACCCTATCCAAGATCACTTGACTTATGACAATCTAACCAATCCTTATAAGAACTTCATCTTACAAGTGTCTCACATCTATGAGCCTCAATCTTATCATGAAGCTGTGAAATATCCACATTGGCAGCAAGCAATGACTGAAGAGCTTGCTGCACTTGAAGCCAATCATACATGGACTTTGCAATCCCTACCTCCGGGAAAGAAAGCCATTGGCTGTAGATGGATTCACAAAGTCAAGTACAAGTCTGATGGCACCTTGGATAGATACAAAGCCCGTTTGGTTGCCAAGGGTTACACTCAACAAGCAGGAATAGACTTCTTAGACACTTTCTCACCCGTGGCTAAGTTATCCACAGTCAGAATTCTCCTTGCTGTTGGTACTCAGTGTTCCTGGAATTTACTCCAATTGGATGTGAACAACGCATTCCTAAATGGAAACTTAGATGAAGAGGTATATATGCAACTCCCTTTGGGTTATTACACCAAGGGGGAGTCTCAAGTTTGCAAACTTTCCAAGTCCCTTTATGGACTTAGACAAGCCTCTCGCCAATGGTTTCACACCTTCTCTCAAGTCCTTCTTGACAATCAAAGCTATTCTCATGCTTTGATTTTCCTTGGTTCTTTTCTTATTGTTCTTCTTGTCTATGTAGATGACATAGTTCTTGTTGGTCTGAATCTGTCCCTCTTACATCAGACACAAACTATGCTTTAGCAACACATCAAGCTAAAAATTCTGGGGAAGCTTCACTATTTCTTAGGGCTTGAAATTGCTTACTCAACTAAGGGAATTCATCTTTGTCAGCACAAGTATGCTATTCAGCTTCTGCAGGATACTGGTTTCCTTGCTGCTAAACCTGTTGCATATCCTATGGATCCAAACTTGCATTTAAATAATGATGATGACTCTCCTCTTGAAGATTCCTCTCAATACAGGCGCCTCGTTGGAAGGTTAATGTATTTAACCATTTCCCGACCTGACATCAGTTACTCTGAACAAATTGAGTCAACCCATGACTCATCCCAAGACACCACACTTGGCGGCAGTACACCATCTTCTGCAGTATACTAAATCTGCACCAGGCAAAGGTATCTTGTTCTCCTCCAATCCATCCCTGAAGATATCTGCTTATGTTGATGCTGATTGGGAAGTTGTATATCCACAAGGAAATCTACTAGTGGTTTTTGCATCTTCTTGGGTGATTCTCTCATTAGCTGGAGTTCAAAGAAACAGCAAACTGTAGCTCGCTCCTCTGTAGAGGCAGAGTATAGAGCCCTAGCTGCCCTCACTTCAGAATTGCGGTGGCTGAAACAACTTCTGCTTGCCTTTCATATTCAGTTGGAAAGTTCCAAGGTCTTTTGTGACAGCCTCTAAGCTATACAGTTAGCCAACAACCCAATTACTCATGCTCGCTCCAAACATATTGACATAGACTGTCATTTCATCCGTGAACATGTTGCCTCTAGATTCTTGAAGCTCATCCATGTTCCCTCAAAGCATCAGCTGGCAGATCCTCTTACCAAGGCTCCTCCAAAGCAGCTGTTTATGTCTCTCATTTCCAAGTTGGGTCTACTTGATATATATATATATATATATCTCCCAACTTGAGGGGGATTTGTTGCGTTAAAAACACACTTAGAGCAAGTGTACTCTTTCGCAGAAGTAGTATAAAAGATTATCGTATCCACAGAGATTAATTAACAAGTACCAAACTAATCAAGATTGTCTATTGTTTAGACGAACTAGTAAGTGAGTTGTAATGAAAACAATTAAAAAGAAATAAATAACAATAATTAAAATACTAGATTTAATAAATGGAGAGAGGTCTAGGGTCACGGTTTCACTTGCAAGCTTCGAGTCCCCTATGTCTAATTCCTACTTGAATTCCTTTATTTTATTTAATTACTAATCCCTTTACTAAAGCTATTAATCCATTTGGTCATTCGCGATTAATATTCTTTTTCCTAAACTAACCCTTGTTTGGTCATGCAAGAATCTAAATTTAAGAAAAGCATAAAGAGCAAAAAGGTTGAATGATTGGAAGACTAAATTAAAGTTTGGTCATGCATTAATTATAGCCCCAATTATCCTATAGGTCCACCAACTAATTTCAGTACGGTCGCTGATCAACTAATTGATTATGAACATGCATAGGGTAGCTAATCCTACTTATGTGATAAAAACAATAGGACAATATTAATTGAAATAAAACTGGAATTCAAATAATAAACTATAACATAGAGGTCTCTAAACTGGCAAGATCCACCTAAGACCCTAGAAGAGGATTTAGCTATCCAAAGTCATAAAAAACAATAAAATAGGAATTAGAGTCATGAATTACAGAGATAAAAATAACCCGGAAGTTAGAGAAATTCTTATTCTGAATCTCCAGTCTCCTTTTCCTGCTCCAAAGCTCTCTCACGGTGTCAAGAACGGGTACCCAAAACTCTTTTTCTCCTCTCCTGTGCGTTGCCGTCACTACCGGTTCCTTGTGGTATTGTTGCTATTGCGGCTCCTCTCCTTTGCGTGATTGCTGCCTAGGGTTGAATAATTGAATTCCTTGCTAATCACGTGTGCTAACCCTACTCAATCCTTCTTGGTCTTTTCTCGTAATGCCCAAGAGTGGGCTTTTAATTGGCTTGGGCTGCATGCTTCTTGTGAGTTAAGGGGCTGGATGCTTCAAATTGGCCGTGGGCCATTTCTTTTGTTAGATGGCTGCTCTTTTAATTGTTACTCCAATTGTGTGGCAATTGTAATTTTTGGCCCACATCCTAAATATATATATATATATATATATATATATATATATATATATATATATAATTTAAGTGGCTTTAAATTGGACAATTATTCTTTTTATCTTTTCTTCCTTTTCGCAAAATATTAAGCAAATTAAGTTAGTGATTTACATAATTGATATATAACTACTCTAAAAATGACTCAAAAATGTCTCTAAAAAATGCTCTAAATTGGAGTTTATCAACTCCCCCACACTTAACCTTTGCTTGTCCTCAAGCAAATTCTCTGGCCCAAATTTTTCAAATAACAAATAGAGACAGCGAAATAAGGGACCCAAAATTAGAAACGCGATGACAAACATTAGACAATATAGCACATATGAGGTGTCAAAAGGTTGCCCAATTAGAGGCTCATGTCCCTAAAGAATACATTTCTGTGAACAGAGGCACTCCCTCACAATCTCTCTAAGTGTTTAAGGACTAGGGAAATATACACTCAAGTTTCCACAAAATGCACATTACCATAAGCTTTAATTTGACCAAATCTCCACTAAATAGTTCACATGCATGCAAAAGATGGGGTTTCATGGGTTGTAATGGGGCCAGGGTGAATTCATGCAGGGTAGGATATAAGAAGAAAGGGATAATCAAAGGGCTAAAAAAAACAAGAAATAAATAGTAACTTTTGAAACCAAATATGGAGCTCATATCTATTTTACAATTTTTGTCCAAACTCCACATTAATGTCACTTCCATTCTTCAATCCTTTTCTATTGAGTCGACTCTTTTTTATTTGCTTTTTGCTCTTGAGTAGACTCTTTTTTTTTGGATTTGCCCTTTGGCTCTTTCATTCTTTTGATGTGCCTTTTCCTCCTTCTTGCTTTTTTTTTCATTTCATTTTTCTATATTTCACTCGGGAGGAAAAGGAACTTGTAACCATATGAGCCACTCTTATTTTATTTTTATGTCCTGATGATATAGACAATTAAAATACAAGACAAAATTGTAACATTCAATAGTTGCTCCAAATTTAATTTCAAATGGTTACCACAAAAAAAGAAAAAGTTATATCTGGGTACCAAAGAAAAAATATAACAAATAGGCTCAAAGGGGGCGCACCAAAGAAAAAATATAACAAATAGGCTCAAAGGGGGCAACTAATGGATAAATTCAACAAACAACTCTGAGGCCAGAAAAATACCTAAATTCCCCAAATTTTTTTACATGATGCAAATCAATTTTCGCCTTGAAATGGTCAAAAGACAAATTCTAGAATGTAGCAAATTGGGAAACACACTCATAGAAAGAAAAGGGGTAAAAATTTATGATTTAGTATCAATCCCCTTATGAAGGCTCAAATCTCACTTTTAGAAGCTAGTTCACAAAAAGTACTCAAGAGGGACAAATGCTAATTATCAGCTTCCTAATTAAGGACAACCTCACAGTTACAATTAAGCACAAGTCTGTCAAGTAAATTAATTATGGAATCCCCTAAAGGCAAGATCTCTATTTTTTTCAACTTTAAGCATAGTCCATTCAAAACAAGCCAGAAAAAATGCTATCAAAACATTTAGTGGGTATGTGCATCAAGAGAGATTAAGTGACAAGATACAAAAGATCCTATTAATGAGAGCGGTTGTGAGGAGAATGAGAAAGATCCATTGGTTCTTGAATTGAAGAAAGAGGAGAAAGCCCAAATCTTCAATGGATCTTTCTCATTCTCCTCACAACCGCTCTCATTAATAGGATCTTTTGTTTCAATATGTCTCCCTTCAGTAGGAGCTACTATTTTGATTTGACTCTCTTCAGTAAGAGTCTCCTCATATTTCTTGGGAGCTTCTTCCTCCAAATTATATTCCATGGAGACAACTTCATCTCTCGTAGGAATACTTTCTTTGTATTGCTCAGCTTCTTCATTTTGGGTAGACTTAGTTTGCGAAGGAGTTTCTTGGGCCTCTTGAGATAATAAAACAATGATACTTGATAGTTGATCACTCATGGCTCCAATTTGATAGTTGGTCACCTCCAGTTTTTTCTCCAATGATTCAAATTTTTCAAGTGTCCTCTCCATAAACTTTGCCAATACATCATTGGTATCTTGTATCTCCTCCTCTTGCCTATGAAGATTTAGTGGCTCATAATTATCCCAGTTGGAGGAATAAGGAGGTGGCTCATAGTCATCCCAATAGTTTGAATAAGGCTCATAAGGAGGAGGAGGAGGAGGAGGAGGAGGAGGAGGAGGAAATGGGATCTGACATTGAGGCATATACCAAGACGACTTCTCCAAATTCCTCTGTGCCTCTGCCTCTCTAATATAATCTCCAATTGTCTTAACCATGATTTAAACTTTAATCTGCAAAAAAAAGTGAACTGCAGCGGTCTCTTGGGAAAATGTTAGCAGTTTTTTTTATTATTTTTTTTAGTAGGATAAAAAAACAAAATTAAAACTAAAGCATAAAATAAAGTCTAAAGCAATAATTAAAAATCTTTTTCGTTTAATATTGCTAAATTAATCCCCGGCAACGGCGCCAAAAACTTGTTGCGTTAAAAACACACTTAGAGCAAGTGTACTCTTTCGCAGAAGTAGTATAAAATATTATCGTATCCACAGAGATTAATTAGCAAGTACCAAACTAATCAAGATTGTCTATTTTTTTGACGAACTGGTAATTGAGTTGTAATGAAAACAAATAAAAAGAAATAAATAACAATAATTAAAATACTAGATTTAATAAATGGAGAGAGGTCTAGGGTCACGGTTTCACTTGCAAGCTTCGATTCCCCTATGTCTAATTCCTACTTGAATTCCTTTATTTTATTTAATTACCAATCCCTTTACTAAAGCTATTAATCCGTTTGGTCATTCGCGATTAATATTCTTTTTCCTAAACTAACTCTTGTTTGGTCATGCAAGAATTTAAATTTAAGAAAAGCATAAAGAGCAAAAAGGTTGAATGATTGGAAGACAAAATTAAAGTTTGGTCATGCATTAATTATAGCCCCAATTATCCAATAGGTCCACCAACTAGTTTCAGTACGGTCGCTGATCAACTAATTGATTATGAACATGCATAGGGTAGCTAATCCTACTTATGTGATAAAAACAATAGAATAATATTAATTGAAATAAAACTGGAATTCAAATAATAAACTATAACATAGAGGTCTCTAAACTGGCAAGATCCACCTAAGACCCTAGAAGAGGATTTAGCTATCTAAAGTCATAAAAAACAATAAAATAGGAATTAGAGTCATGAATTACAGAGATAAAAATAACCCGGAAGTTAGAGAAATTCTTATTCTGAATCTCCAGTCTCATTTTCCTGCTCCAAAGATCTCTCACGGTGTCAAGAACGGGTACCCAAAACTCTTTTTCTCCTCTCCTGTGTGTTGCCGCCACTACCGCTTCCTTGTGTTATAGTTATTGTTGCGGCTCCTCTCCTTTGCGTGATTGTTGCTTGGGTTGAATAATTGAATTCCTTGCTAATCACGTGTGCTAACCCTACTCAATCCTTCTTGGTCTTTTCTTTCGTAATGCCCAAGTGTGGGCTTTTAATTGGCTTGGGCTGCATGCTTCATGTGAGTTAAGGGGCTGGATGCTTCAAATTGGTCGCAGGCCATTTCTTTTGTTAGATGGCTGCTCTTTTAATTGTTACTCCAATTGTGTGGCAATTGTAATTTTTGGCCCACATCCTAAATATATATATATATATATATATATATATATATATATATATATATATAATTTAAGTGGGTTTAAATAGGACAATTATTCTTTTTATCTTTTCTTCCTTTCCGCAAAATATTAAGTAAATTAAGTTAGTGATTTACATAATTGCCACTGTACAGTAAGCTACACAGTTGAATGCAAATGGGAAATTTCCATCTTCTTCTTCGTGTGAAATATAATAGTACTTCCCATAATAATTAATATGATTTTATTACAAAGTAGTTCCTTGAAAGCTAAGTTAATAGATGAAATAATTATTTATACTTAACTAGACATATGAACTTCGTTTGTACTCCCATTTATAGAGAGAGGAAAAAGTCGCGTTGATAATCTTGTCGGTCATAGAACTAGTATAAGTGGTTTTGTTTGGTGGGATCTAATTCCTAGGTTCGTTGTTGAGGCTTTTTACTGGAATAGTGTTAATTTGCCTAGCTATAGGTTTTGCGGATTTCTTTTTTGGACCCTATCTTGATGGATTGAGTTTTCCTTTTGCATTTTGGGTATGATGTGCTCCAAATGATGGTGAATGGCTTCGGTGCCAACCTGGTTGGGACGAGAGTCTTTATAGTGATCTAGTTTTCTTTTAATATGATTGCTTTTATTTCCTTTTAGTTTGCATATTAAATGATACTCAATCACATAATGCTTTTACTACCATCAAGCAGGGCCGTCCCAAACAATTTAGAAACCATGTTCTAATCTTAAAAATTGGGCCCCTATTTTATCAAATTGGGACCCTATTTTATCAAATTGGGGCTCATAGATCACTCCATTTTTTAAGTTAAATTAAAATCCACATAAGAAATTTATCAACAGTTTGTCTCTTTAGGTTAATTATTTTATTAACAAGATCAGCCTTGTTCTTGTGCGTTCTTGTGCAGTGGTAAGATGAGGACAAAAAGTACTAAAGATTAGGAAGGAGAGAGTAACATTTTTTTGGGCCCTCAAAAAATGGCTTTGGGTTGGGGCCTTGTGCGGTGGCACGGTCCGCACATGCCCATGGCCGACCCTGCCAACAAGAGTTGGTCCGTGTGGTAACTGGACTCAGATCCCACCAGAAGGTTTCGGTTTCGAATATTGGGTGTAACAAAAACTCTGCTGAGAGGGGAGAACCAAGGACAGATCCGCTTTTAATTAATTTGGGGCATGTGCCCCCATTTAAAATATTATTTTGGTTAGGAATATATATAACAAATTTATTTTGCCCCCCATAAAAAAAAAGGTTGGTCCCTTGAGATAATTTTTAAAATTAAATGAAGAAATTTCACAAGAGATAAATAAAAGGCTTAAATAGTTATTACCCCCTGCAAATATTCCCATTATCCAGTTACCCCCTACAAAAAAAAACATTTAAAATAAACCTTGCAAAATGTAATTTGATCCAGTTACACCCCTCTGTTAGCGTTTTTTGCTAACAACGTTAATTTTGCTGACGTGGATGCCTAATTGATTGCTGATCTGTTTTCACTTATACACGTGTGTTACCCCCCTCACTTTGTCACTTCATCATCTTCCCTCTTGTCACTTCATCGTCTCCCTCAGCTCACTGCATCATCTCACTTTGTCACTGCATCATCTCTTCATCTCCCCTTCCCTCAGCTCAGCTCACTCGCATCATCTCCATCAGCTCACTGCATCATCTCACTTTGTCACTGTATCATCTCATCATCTCCCCTTCCCTCAGCTCAGCTCAGCTCACTCGCAGCGTTCACGTAGATCTAGGGTTTCTGTTTAAGCTAGAAGAAGGAAGCTCACGCACGCGAAGAGTAGCATTGCAGAGCTCATTGCAGTGGACGTGTACTAAGTGCTCTTTTTATCGCAAAAAACAGGTTTGAATAATCCCTCACTACCTTTTTTTAGTTTCTGCCTTTAATGTACGATTGTGCGGGGGCCACGATGTAGAAAGCATTGATTTTTGTGTTAGGGGTGGAGTGAAATTCCAATTTAGGGAAACCACTTTGCATGAAATGTCCTTTATAGCCCTGATTTTGATTTGTAATATTTTATTTCCTTATACAGGGATGTCTATCACTGTTGTGTTCCACCATGGGGGAAGTTTGTCAAAAATTGTATACTAGAGTATGAAGGGGGCAGTGAGACAGTTGTGAAAGGGCAGGATGTGGATAAATGGAGCTATTTTTAAGCTGTTGGTATTGTCGAGGAGTTGGGGTTTGAGGCTGGTAGTTATAGTCTTTGGTGGAAGAAAGAGGAAGAAGTGTTGTTCAATAGATTTTTGTGTGATGAGGATGCATCAAAAATAGTTGATCATGCACTGAAGTTCAAAGTTGAGGCTCATATCTACATTGAGCACATTGAGCAACCTGGTTCTTCAACTGAAGCCACAAATGAAGAAATTGAAATTGGTAATGGGGAAGAAAGTGATAGTGATGATGAGCTTAAGGGAATTCATATGGATGATAGTGAGGAAGAAAGAACATATGGCAAAGATGATGGGTTTGGAGTTGAAGAACAAGCTCCTAGAATTCATGGACCACCTATTTCTGATACACCACCTACAGTTCATGAACCACCTCTTTCTGATACACCACCTAGACATCATGGACCACCTATTTTATCACCTACTGGATCAAGAATAGTGATTAATGGTACTCCTTATAGAGTGAAATCTAGGGCAAAGAGACCACCAAGAAAAAGCAATGCTGCAAGTTTTAGTGCCCCAGCTG
This sequence comes from Astragalus membranaceus, assembly GCA_039519185.1. NCBI lineage: Eukaryota > Viridiplantae > Streptophyta > Magnoliopsida > Fabales > Fabaceae > Astragalus > Astragalus membranaceus. Next base: position 24,535,343 of record CM076848.1, on the reverse strand, counting down.
AGGAGGTGGGTCAACTAAGTGATGGTTACATGACTGAGGAGTTGAATAGTAGTGATGAAGAAGGTCATTGTCCTAAATATGATAGGTTTCGGGTTCAAGAGCTTAACAAAGATTACAAGTTTAAGGTTGGTTTAGAATTTAGTAGTCTGACTGAGTTTAGAGAGGCTATTAGGGAGTGGTCAATATTAAATGGGAGAGAGATAGAGTTTGTGAAAAATGAGAGCTACAGAGTTAGGGTCCTTTGTAAGAAGAAATGTGGCTTTAAAGCACTTGTAAGTAAAGTGGGTTATAAGCAAACTTTTAGAATGAAGACTTGGGATGGGACCCACACATGTGCTAGGGTATTAAATAATAGCAATGCAAGGGCAAGGTCGGTGGCAAAATCAGTGGCTAAATGGTTACAAACAACTGACCATGTAAAGGTAAGAGATATAATGTCTGAGATTACGGTTAACTACAAGGCTGACATTACATTTCGTAGGGCGTAGAGAGCAAACAAAATAGCGAAAGAAATGATAGAAGGGGATGCAGACAAGCAATATGCACTGTTATGGAGGTATGCAGCAGAGTTGAGGAGGGTGAATCCTGGTAACACATGTAAAATCAACATGAGTGTAAGACCACCAACACTACAGCCAATGTTTGGATCCTTTTATTTTTGTTTTGATCGGTGTAACAAAGGATTCTTGAGGGGTTGTAGGCTTTTTATTTGTGTTGATGGATGTCACCTCAAGACCAAATATGGTGGACAACTTCTAGTTGCTGTTGGGAGAGATCCAAATGATGAATACTTCCCACTTTCTTTTGGGGTTATTGAAACCGAAACAAAGGAGAGCTGGAGATGGTTTCTAAGTTAGTTGTTGGAGGACATTGGTCAAGATAGGAGGTGGATCTTTATTTCAGATCAACAAAAGGTAACTTTATCTTTATTTTTAATTTAACTTAATATTTTCAGTTATATTTTCTGTTAATATTTTTAAGTTATATTTTTTGTTCATATTTTTAGTTTTTCTGTTTTCAATTCTTTTCTTCTAGGGTTTGATACAAATGTTTGAAGAGATGGGTGCCTCTAACATTTGTACAATTATAAATAAACTATTAATTGTATTTTTAAACGCATTATAAGAAGTCTTCTTGATCTATCCTAACCATCACCTTTGGTGTATAGTGAGTTGTAACTATATACTATTTGGTTATCAAAAACTTATGAAATGTCTTGGACTATGATGATTATGGTAAAGCAACTGATTGAGGTATATTATGATGATTGATGTGTTGTGTAAGACTGAAGCGAGAGAGAGAATAAAATATGTACATATACGTAAAAACATGAAGAAGGAATAATTGAATGAAGCGACACACTTGGGGGAGGAGTCATGAGCCCTGGTCCAAGACTCTCATGTAGGAACCTGTCTAATATGTCGGGTTAGGGTTTCCCACTCGTGCGGATTGTAGAATTTGGAATATATGTAAGACTGCATCTCTTTGGAAGGCGTCGTGGGTAATAGGTAATGTAAGTAGGAAGGGAGGTCATGGTCCCAAGTTTACTGCTCGTCTGATGCCCTTCTGAATTGTTGGGTGACAGGTCTCCACCGGTTGGGTAGCATTTGTATTTTGTAAGACTACGCCATCAATTGGAGTGCACTAAAGGCTAAGAATATGGTAAACGACGCCTTAAGAAGTATTGGTGAGGTGCGTGTTCGGAATTCACTGAGATTTCTTTAAAATCTCACCCCTTTATGTGTTTTGGTTTTCAGATAAACAAGGAGGTCGGGGTATCCAAAGAAAAGATATTTCACTTTTGAAGAAAATGTCTCAGCTTATGATTTTGATTGTAAAATGATACCCTCATTTTCATGAAATTGGCCTTTTTGTAAAGTTATTTTATTCTACTTAAACATACTCAAAGTCATGGAAGGATCAATGGATTTTCTTTTGAAAGAAAATTATTAAAATAGGATTCTTGTACTTTCTATGGTTGAGCTTCATATATCTGCATCTAAATATTATATATCTTTACTCCATTGGACTTCTTGACTCTTGCGATTTCCTAAAAAGAATTTCAGTTTTAGTCTCGAAAAGGATACTTATGAGGGTTTCCGTAAGTCAGATAAGTGTCTATTTTAATTCGCTCGGTCATAAAACGCTTACGCGTCCTCTGATCTTTAAATTGATGTAAATACTATTCTTTGAAGTCGACTAAAAGATATGGGATTATACATTTTCATTTGATATCTATATCAGTCAAGACCATTGACATCTATATCCTCCGTATTTGGGCATCAGAGGCGCTTCTTAAAAAGCGCCTCTAAAGGGTGCGCCTTTTTTTAACAATTCTGTTGTAGTGTCTTGTAGCTGACTTAAAGAAATAAACCGTGTGAACCGGAAATGCATAATTCTGGTCAAGGTTTGAAAGCAAATAGAGTCTCTTTTCTGTTTCCTTTGTTGGCTGACCTCGAACCGGGTCTCCTAATTGCCGCACATTAAGTTCAATGTTAGATGTGTCCACATTTGCCATCACGTAATGAACCTAATTTCAATAAACACGATACAGAAAGAGTGACAAATTTGTCAGACAAACTGAAGAAGTTAAAAGGGCTGCAATAAGTAACAAAGAATTTGCAAAAAGAAGGAATAAAATCACTGAGCTTGTCACCAGAAGCTTCAGTGCAGTGGGTGTCTGATGATCGGCGGCAACCGCGGCAGTGCTTTGGCGGCCACCGGTGGTTGGTGGTGGCGCTCCGGCGACGGGGGGTGGTGGTCCAACGAGTGTATATATATTTCTGAACTTTTTTTTTATATAAATAATTATATTTTGGAAGAAATTATTTTCTAAAATATGAGAAGTATTTTAAAAAAAATTGGTAAATTTTTTGTTATATAATTGGCCAATGAATTTTGATTTTGTAGTTATTGTATCCAATGTATTTAAAAAAAATAATGGATGGATTACAGCCATCCACAAAATCAAGCAGGTGGATCCAATTCAATCCATTAATTTTTTTGTAACGGACGAACTGAATGGATTTTGTTACGGACGTACCAAATATCTGGTGGATAAATGGACAATATTGACACCCCTAGTATAGACTACAATAATTGTCTCAAACTGTGCAAAAAAATATTAGTAATTGAATATATTCATATAATAAATCATATAAAAGTTAGGGTAAAAGCAGAACTATATAAGTATGTTGTTGAATTTTTTCCTATGTGAGGTTTTTGTGTGGATGAATAGAAATCGTGTAGAATGAAAGAAAAATCAACTCAATATTTATAACCGACACAAAACCACATATTTTTATTTAAAGAAATGAACTAAGGAAGTGTGCTGAGAAGTTTTTTTCGAAGGAAAATAGTGTTTAGTATGAGACGAAAGGTGAGAATCAACGATTGGTGAGGCAAGGACTCCCGATGAAGTGTTATTTGGGGCGTATTTAATTCAACTGTCTGTATGTTTCTGACATTTCATAAAACACGGTTCGTACTAGATAGCAGTTCTCTTTTTCAAAAGACCAGTTGAGAAATTCCACGAAAGTGTGAATTAGAAATTGTCCAAAGAGAATATTTATGCCAAAAATGTTGTGGAGATGACACATGGAAAATCATTAAATGAAATTATTTGCAAATGTAATTAGTATAAATTACAATAATTGTCTCTACCTGTGCAAAAAAATATTAGTAATCGAATATATTCATATAATAAATCACATAAAATTTAGGGTAAAAACAGAACTTCATACGTATGTTGTTGAACTTTTACCCGTGTGAGGTTTTTGTTGATGAATAGAAATCAGGTAGAATGAATAAGAAATCCACTCAAATTTTATGGTCGACACAAAACCACATATGATTATTTAAAGAAAGGAACTAAGGAAGTGTGCTGAGAAGTTTTTACAAAAGACCAATTGAGAAATTCCACGAAAGTGTGAATGAGAAATTTTCGAATTAGAATATTTATTGCGGAAATGTTGTGGATATGACACATGACAAATCATTAAATGGCTCTGTTTGGCAAAAATTAACGGATAGCGGATAAGCTAGCTTATAGCAGATGAGGTAGCAGATAGCAGATGAGATGGCGGATTCAATTAAAAGTGTTTGGTAAATTTAGCGGTTGAAGTAGCTTATAAGTATAAAATTACGTAAACAGGCATTTGTAATTAATGTTTAAAAATGAGAGAGAATTTCATTTAATGGAGGATAAATGAGGAATTTAATTAAAGTAATGAGGGTAAAATTGGGAGAAAAAATAAAACGCTATAAGCTCAAACGCTACTTCAAGTAGCGTTTCAAAAAATGTTATATGATAGTGAAAAAACACTAAAAGCTAATTGTGCCAAACACTTACAACGAGCTGATCCGCTATAAGCTAGCAGATCAACCTTGCCAAACAGAGCCTAAATGAGATTATTTGCAAATGTTATAGATATAAATATAAATATAGATATTTTTTTTGGTGAATGTATAAATATAGATATAGATAATTGTTATGGATTGGGCCTCAATGGCCAATCCACCAAAAAGGCCCAACACCAAAGGGTCCAATTCATCCAACGGTGGAGATTGCAGACCTAGATCCAACAGCCCTCCTCTACTCCAGATACCTATAAATAAGCATTGAATGCTCACATTAATGGTATTCATCTCTCACCTACTCTCACTTGTAATTGACTCACTCACTGACTTGAGCGTCGGAGTGTCATTGCAGGTACCACCCCACCTCAGACCGGAGCACCAACTCGGACAACCAAGGACACACGTACCAACTATCTCGGACCGGTCTACCTATCCCAGATCGGATACGTAGCAGGAGATACGGTACCGAACATTGGCGACCACAGTGGGAGAGCCTTATACTCTAGTCTTTCCCCCAACCTCCTTGATCATAGATGGCTCCGGAATTACGACGGAGAAACGTCTCCAGCGTCGTGGTCAGACCCGACCAGCAACAGGAATCCCCGGAGGGGGTAGCGATTACTCTTCCTCGCAGCTCGGCCCATGGCCGGAACTCATCCAGGGTGATGGTCCCTATAAGCTCTGCTAGAAACCAGTTTCAACCTCCAGCCCCGACTGTCCCGGTACCAATCGATGCTGTCCAACAGCTCATCCAACTGCTAACAAGGCAGGCCGAGGCTGATGAAAGAAGTCAACGTTACTCCCAGCTGGAGGCCGAGATGGCCGAAATCCGGGCCAGAGATATCCCGGATCGTACCTCCCCTCAAACTTACTCTCCTAGCAGAAGGACCTCCAGCAAAAGACGCCACCGGTCCCCTGCTTGGAGGAGACACCACCATCGTTCGCCACCACGCCGAAGAGGGAGACAAGACTTTGGAACTCCCCCAACCGAGACTTATGACGAGACCTACTACCCTGGGGAGTCAACTCACCAAAGCTCATCATTAGCGTCGTCGTCCCCAAGGCGACGTTCTATAAGCCGGGGAAGTCCCCCGAGGCCTGAACGTCGGCGCCCTCTGTCTCCCAGATCCCCCGTCCGACGCCCAACCAGGAGGCCTCCTCCGAGGGAGAGGTCCGCGACTAGGAAGGGACCCTTTACAGCGGAAATCGACTATTTCCCGGTACCCAAGCACTTGGAGAAGCCCCCGGAGGGCTTAAAGATGCATGACGGGACGGGCGATCCTGATCGACACCTAGATTACTTTGACACGATGATGCAATACAGGAATGTCCGGGAGGAGATCAAATGCCGGATATTCCCTCTTACGCTGGAGAAATTGGCTTTGGACTGGTTCAGAGCCCTCAAGCCGAACTCAATATCATCCTGGGACCAGCTCGCAAAGCTGTTCTCGGCCCAGTTCGCCCACTCCAAAATGAAGCCTAAGTCTCGGAAAGTCTTACAAGCCATCCGACAAGGAGAGAACGAGTCTCTCCGAGACTACATTGAAAGGTTCAACAAAGAGGCGGCTCAGGTCCGGAACTTAGACGATTCATTCCGACTATTTTTCATGGAAGCCGGTCTGCGAGAAGGAAGTCTGTTTCAGATCGATGTTGGAATCAACCAAACTGAGTCGCTTGCCGAGTTCCTCCAGCGATCTCAAAAATACATTGACCATGAAGAAGGCGCTGTTGCAAGAAAGACAGAAGCCGACCCCAGAACGAGTAAGCCTCGGTATGAAAAGGAGGCTCCGGTGCGTCAGGCAGCAGAGGCCCGCTATGAAAGGGAACCCCGGAACGACAATAGGCTCCGACCTCGGAACCGACACCAACAATACTCCGATCTGAATGAAACAAGGGCCAGGATCCTGGCGGAATGTATGAACGCTGAGTTCAAAGAAGTCAAGTTCCCTGATCCGCTCCCACACAGGCCGGGACAGAGATCCAACAAATACTGCCGGTATCACCAGAGCAAAGGGCACGATACAAACCGGTGCAATGCTTTGAAGGATGACATCGAGGACCTGATTAAGAAAGGGAAGTTAAGCCAGTACGTGGCTAAAGCACCCAGGCACGAGGGCGAGGTTAAGGAAGAAGAAGCCGATCTGAAACGAAAGGGTAAAGCCCCGCAAAAACGAGAAGAAAACTCGGAGGACGAGCGCGACTATCGAAAATCAAAGGGCCGACCTGTGATGATGATGATATCCGGGGGGTATCCCGACGAGGCATCGGGCAAAACAATGAAAAGGAAATGGAAGGAAGTCATGTGTGCAGCTTCCACCTCTGCAATCAGCTCGGGCCCGGAACGCCCACCCTTGGCCTTCAGTGACCGAGACTTGTTGGATGGTAAGCCAAATAAGCACATACCCCTCATTATCAGGGCGGTCATGGCAAACCACGAGATAAGAAGGATCCTGGTCGACCAGGGGAGCTCCGCTGATATCATCTTCATCGACCTGGTAAGAAAGCTGCAGATCTCGGAGGAAGACTTCACCCCTTACCGGGGATCCGATCTTTCAGGCTTCAACGGGTCTCGGACCAAACCTCTTGGCTACTTGGAAATGATGGTCACCTATGGAGAGGAGCCACTAGAAAGGACGGTCAAGACCAAGTTCTTAGTTTTGCCATGCCCCTCGGTGTACAATTGTATCATCGGGAGGCCCACCCTTGGAAGGCTGGGAGCCGTAACTTCAACGGTTCACCTCAAGATGAAGTTCTACTCATTGAGTGACGAAGTTATCACTCTTGATGCCGACTTAGAGTCCGCCCAAAGATGCTTCTATCTTCATGTCAAGGCGGACAGGCAGGCATCAGAAGAGGGGGTTCCCCCCATAGCGGCAAGGACTCAGAGAAGCCCAAAGAAGAAAAGAGCCGGTCCAGCGGCCGAGGTCAACGTCACGGACCTCGACGCAAGATATGACCCGGACAGCTCTGAGGAGGAAAGCGACGACGAGTTGGCACGAGAGCTAAAGAAGAAAATTAGGCGACCTCAACCTGATGGACAGTTCATGCAAATCCAGTTGGGAGAGAACCCAACTCAAACTGTCCAGATCGGATCCGATCTCCCCGACGAGGTAAAAGCAAAGCTCACCCTCTGCCTCAAATCCCACGCCGATCTCTTCGCGTGGTCAGCAAAGGACATGCCCATGAACCCCGCCCAACGCAAAAGAGCTCAAAGCCAGGAAAAGGCAGCTGCTACGGCTAAGGTCGTTGAAGATTTAATTAAGGCTGACTTTGTAAAAGAGGTCAAGTACACAACTTGGCTCTCAAACCCTGTACTTGTTAAGAAAAGCAATGGAAAGTGGCGTATGTGCGTTGACTATACCGATCTTAATAAGGCCTGTCCTAAGGACGCCTTCCCTGTTCCTAGCATTGATCGGCTCGTCGATAATGCTTCAGGTTTTCGCTTACTGTCGTTCATGGATGCTTACTCCGGATACAATCAAATTCCGATGTTCCCCCCCGGACCAAGAGAAGACGGCCTTTATGACTGACCGCGGTAATTTCTGCTACCGGGTCATGCCATTCGGTTTAAAAAATGCAGGGGCCACTTATCAAAGGATGATGAACAAAGTATTCCGAGATCAGATCGGTCGTAACGTAGAAGTCTACCTCGACGACATGATTGCAAAAAGCGAAAGGGAAGACCTCCATATATCCGATCTGGAAGAGATTTTTGCGGAAATTCGAAAAAATAATATGCGGCTAAACCCGGAGAAATGCACCTTCGGAGTCCGGGCTGGAAAATTCTTAGGTTTCTATCTCACGGAAAGAGGCATTGAAGCCAACCCGGATAAATGCCGAGCGGTAACAGAAATGCGAACCCCGTCCACTAAGAAAGAGCTCCAGAAACTCAACGGCATGATAGCTGCATTATCTCGCTTCATTTCCAACGCCGCCTTCAAATCACTCCCATTGTTCAAACTGCTTAAGAAAGAAGCAACTTTCGAATGGACTCCAGAGCGGGACGAGGCACTCTCCCGGCTCAAAAAGGTCCTATCCAAACCTCCCATACTAAGTCGGCCGAGCCCAGGGGAAGATTTATTTTTGTATCTAGCCATATCAGATGAGGCCATCGGAGCCGTACTTGTCAGGGAGACCGGAGCTGGTCAAAGCCCGGTATACTTCGTGAGTAAAGCTCTGCATGGACCGGAGGTGAGGTATCAGAAAATAGAGAAGATCGCTTTTGCTCTACTCATCTCGGCACGCCGCCTCCGACCTTATTTCGTCGCCCATCAAATCGTGGTGCGGACTAATTATCCAATTCGGCAGATCTTGCACCGACCCGACTTAGCAGGACGAATGATCAAATGGGCGGTAGAACTCTCCGAGTTCGGAATCAAATACGAAACAAGACCGGCCATGAAAGCCCAGGTACTTGCCGACTTTATCACAGAGATGGCGCCCGCCGATCCGGATGACGGGGTATGGACGCTTCACGTAGACGGGTCCTCAAATCCAAAAGGAAGTGGTGCAGGGTTAATGCTTGAAAGCCCGACGGGCATCATAATCGAAGTATCACTCACATTCGGTTTCCCTACCTCAAACAACCAGGCGGAATATGAGGCGTGCATAGCTGGACTCCGGCTTGCGATCGACCTCAAGGTCTCCCGACTTTCCCTAAATACCGACTCATTATTGGTGGTATCCCAAATCGGGAAACAGTACGAGGCTAAAGATCCGATCTTGCAAAGGTACCTAACCCAAGTGCAGGAGCTGCTCTCCCTTTTTACATTCACGGAAGTGAAGCACGTTCCAAGATCGGAGAATATCCGGGCTGACATCCTTTCCAAGCTTGCCAGCACAAAAGTTCTGGGAAATCACCGGTCAATAATCCAGGAAACACTGAGCAAGCCGAGCGTAATCTTGAACCCGGAAGCAAGTCTTTCTATTAATGTAGTAGAAGAAAGCCAGGGCTGGATCGCGCCACTAATAGACTATATCAGAACGGGGAACGAGCCTCCGGACCCGAGTAAAGCCAAGATCCTCCGGAGGAAGGCCTCCTCATTTTCCATAATCGATGGAAGCCTCTACAGAAGAAGCCTGTCGGCACCACTGTTGAAATGCATCGAGGGAGGAGAAGCGGACTACGTCCTGGCCGAGATCCATGAGGGAATATGCGGCCAACACCTTGGAGGTCGATCCCTGGCTCGAAAGGCATTAAGGGCGGGATACTTCTGGCCAACCATGGAGACCGATGCAAGAAATGACGTAAAGAGGTGCAGTAAGTGTTAGATCCACGCCAAGGTCCACATAGCACCCCCTACGGAGCTCACCAGCTTAAGCTCGCCATGGCCATTCGCTTGGTGGGGAATAGATCTCTTAGGGCCATTCCCAACTGCCCCCGGCCAGGTCAAATACCTCATAGTAGCGGTGGATTACTCCACCAAATGGATTGAAGCTGAGCCCCTGGCCATCATCAGCGCTAAGAATTGCATCAAATTCTTCAAGAAAAATATAATGACTAGATTCGGGATCCCCGAGGTTGTAGTCACGGACAACGGAACACAGTTCGCCGACAAAGGCTTCAGGAAACTCATGTCAGACCTTAAGATCAAACACCGATTTACCTCGGTAGAGCACCCTCAGACAAACGGTCAGGCCGAGGCCGCCAACAAAGTCCTTCTCAATGGACTGAGGAAACGACTTGACGAAGCAAAGGGAAACTGGGTTGAAGAGCTACCTTACGTGCTGTGGGCCTACAGAACTACTCCACAGAGCTCAACGGGGGAAACCCCTTTCCGACTTTCGTACGGGACAGAGGTCGTGATTCCGGTGGAGATCGGGGAGCTGAGCTGGAGGACACTCCACCCGAAATCTCCGGGGGACAATAGCCAGGCGTTGAAGGAAAACCTCGACCTCGTCGACGAGGTCAGAGGTCAGGCTTTCCTTAAAGAAGCAATAATAAAGCAGAGGGTAGCAGTACGATATAACTCGAAAGTGATCCCCAGAGACCTTGAGATCGGTGATTTAGTTTTACGAAGAGCCGATGTCGGTTTAAAGAACGCCGCACAGGGCAAGCTCGCCCCCAACTGGGAAGGACCTTACCGGGTTTTATCTAAAACCGGCAGAGGTGCCTACGAATTGGAGACTTTGTCCGGCAAGGCGATCCCAAGAACATGGAACGCCACTAAACTGAGAAAATACTACAGCTGACTCTCATCTCACCTAAAAGAACGGTGTATACCGACGTTGTAATTCATTTTATCTGAAGAACGGTGTATACCGATGTTATTCTTATTTTATCTGGAGAACGGTGTATACCGATGTTATCAATTATGTTTGTGGTGTATACCGATGTTGTAACTCATCTTATCTAATGAACGGTGTATACCGATGTTACCCTATATGATTGCGGTGTCTACCGATTTTATCGCCTATTCTATTTTCCTTTCGCTGACCGAGGTTTGTCGCTATCCTAAGGGGTGAGTTCGATCTGGGCCGAGTCCCGGTAAACTACCCCGAAGGCAATCATTCTTACGACTATTTGGCCGAGGTTGCCACAATCCTAAGGGACGAGTTCGATCTGGGCCGAGTCCCGGTAAACTGTCTTTAAGGCGACGTTTACCACTTGAGCGAATCAAACGCAAGTGCACAAATGTAAAACAACGGTATAAAGACTAAACCGAGGTAAATGAAACCGGAAGCACATTAAATTACATTTTCATTACAAAATTATCCCGGATGCGGCCGGGTCCTCTAGTTCAAAAAGGTAATGGCATATTACAAAATTCCGGTTCCGCCCGGAACCCGGGGCTTTATTTCCCCACCGGTTCCACCCGGAACCCAAAAAAGAAGAAACAGCAAATTCAGAACCTTCCCATCAGCAGCAATCACGGCATGGAAGGGGGAGGGTAAATGATATCGAATGCATCAGAGTCACGATAGGGCCGGACAATGCGCCCGTCTGTTACGGTATGGTTCAAGCGAATAAATCCCCGGTCCAGAAGAAGGGATGGATGGATGACAGTGACTTGAGCAAGGGCTTTTTCGAAGCTCTCCTCAGCCACATCCAAAGCCAGTTGAGCCACCTCCACCACCTCGTCCTCCAAGGATCCTGCTTTGGCACGTACCTCTTGAAGCTCCCTTTCTAATTCAGCAATCCGAGGTAAAGAATCAACGCTAGATCCGACCTGGGCCTGCCTCGCCTTCGCCAGATCGGCCTCGAGTTCCTGAATCCGAGCCCTCAGGGAAGAAATAACCTCGGCAGACTGCCTATCTTGACTCTCGAGATCTTGGATTCGAACCTCGTGTTCCATGCACAAGTTGAGGGCAGAGTCCCTCTCCTTCTCAAATTTCTCCGCAGCCGCTTTAAGCTCGGTCTGATCCCTCTCCAGAGCCTCGTATTTCTTTTGCAACTCTTCCCGGGCTCTCCTTTCGTTGTCCCTCTCCACCAGGGCCCCTGTAATAATAGAAACAAGGAAGTCAACGACAGAGATAACCAAGAAAGAAAGTCAAAGAGTGAACCTCGGAATTTGGGGTCACCTTTTGCCTGATTCTCAGCCTCGACCTTCTGAAGCTTCGTCACGTCAGCAAGATGCCGGAATAACTTGAGAGACGCCTCAACCGGGTCGACCCGGGAATCCTCCAAATGCTTCTGCAGGAAGTCGGCGTCAATAGAAAGACCAGAAGACCTAGAAGTCCGGTGCTTTCCATGACGCCCCTTTTTTGAAGCCCGAGCAGCCGGGGCATTGGAGGTAGAAGCAGGGTCTGCTTGCGTTAGTGGGCGCTCCCTTTTTCGGTGTGAGAGATCCGCAGCCCGATCCTCTGCTCCAGCCGAGACTGCCTCCAGGATGGTGCTAATCGGGATGGCAGCAACGGGTTTTTCCTTTTGCACCCCGGCCTTCCTTTCTGCAAGAGCCGTCAGGCGAGAGAACTTGTCCGGCCCCATGCTATCTGCAAAGAAAGGAGAATAAACAATGTTAAAAGAAACGGCAGTCAAAAAATTAGGAATGGGCGGAGTTATCTACCAAGAAACCTACCAAGAACGGCGACTACTTGAGATTTCGACCCAGCCCCGACCAATCGGGCTACGTCAATCCCAAATTTCTTGGGATCACGGTAGACGATCAGGTCGGCAAAGTTCGTCAAGATCGCCAACGATTCCTGGTCCACCTGGGATAGCCGCCCTAAGCCGACGGTGTAAGAATGAGGCCTCCGGTTAAAATGAGAGAGAGACCATCCCAGTTGAAACTTTGTGAACTCCAATGATTTCCCATCCGCAGAATATTGGCCGACGTGCCTCACTGCCTCCCCATTCACGGGCTCCACAAAGAAATACTTATTTTTCCAGTTCTTAAGAGAGTCGGAATAAGGCATGAAAATCTTTAACCCTCTCTTAGCCCGGAAGCTCACATGTTCCCACCGATCTTTAGTTCCATCCTCATGCCTACGGTTAACCTCGAAAAGGTGGAAGAAGAGGTCACAGGAGATCGGCCTCTCCAGATGAATGCACATCAACTCGAAAGCCCGGAGGAACGCCCATGAGTTGGGATGAAGTTGGGAAGGGGCGAGGTTCAAGATCTCCAAAGCCTCTTGTTGAAAAGCGGTGAACGGGGGGCTAACGTGCATATCAAGGATCGTTACCCCGTACATAACAAATTTAAGAGCTTTCGGCCAGACGGCCACATGCTGGTCTTCAGCCATTCCCTCCACATTCCAGATCTGATCCTTCCGGGAAAGGCGGTTTACGAAGAAACTCATGTCGTCCGCGGTCCTATAAAGGGACGGAATCCCCCTCAACGCCTCCGACACCCAGGAATACTCCCGGGGAACAGTGAGAGGGAGGGACACGGGAACATTGACCGGCCCTACTCCGGCTCGGGGATATTGTTCGGAATCACCTTCTTCATATGCGGGCTCCCCGCAATGCCCAAGACCCTCTTCATTGTTTCGGCTCTCAGCCACCTCCTCCTCACTCTCCTCCGAACTCCAACTAGTACTGCCTTGTTCCTCACGGTCGGGCTCGGTATCAGAATCATCCGATTCAAGAACCACCACCTCTGTGTTGTCTTCATCTACCGGCTCGTTGCTGGGAACCCCGGGAGACCGGTCTTCAGCTTGAGTAGGAGCGGAGCCCAAGTCGTCTTGAACCTCGGGAATAGCTGACCCCGGGGGACTAGCACGAATTTCCATAGACTCTCCAAGTCCGGAAGCCATTGTTTGCGCGAAATGAGGGCGATCTGTGTCAGCAACCCGACGGGTTTGTTTCGTCCTCGCCAGATCGGTCCTGCAGAAATGGGGGCTTGACGAGTCAGGTTGATACGTAAACAGTGGGTCCACAACCAAGTCGGAACCCGACCTGACGACCCCCACTCTGTATCTACAAATGCGGGTCCAAAAAGAACCCGGTCGTGATCTAAAGGAAAAAGCAACAAAGAGAAGAGGAAAACTAACCTTATGAAAATCGAAGCTCGTCGAACGATGGAGGCAGGTCGCGAACAGCAAAGGCGTCACCGAGATACAGCACAACTCTGAAGAGAGGAATAAGCTCCGGAACGACTTTAAGATCGGAAGCAGAGCAATTCACAGAAAAACAATCCAAGTAAGGGGGATCCCCCCTCCTATTTATAGAACATTAAGAAGGCCACAAATGGGCCTGGGCCTAGGCTACGTTTCCCAAGACTAGCCCCTAGACAGGCGCGTCGTTCCAAGCGCCATCATTACCCCAATCTTCCTCGAACGACGCGTCCCATCAATGACGTTGCCAGCTGGCACAGAAATTAAGACACAGCTATGACCGGATCGCTCCGTTTCCGTTGACTCGCCCCGGTCTCTTGACCCCGCCGTGCCCGGAATCTCTCAAAGCGGTCAGCCTCGAGTCACTCGGCGCGACCTGAGTCCCTCAGATCGGCCCGGTATGTCGTAAAGTGTTTCAGGCCCGGTGAAATCTCTAAACGACAAGTCTAGCTCGCCTTAAAGCGACCCGACTTGGGGGGCTACTGTTATGGATTGGGCCTCAATGGCCAATCCACCAAAAAGGCCCAACACCAAAGGGTCCAATTCATCCAACGGTGGAGATTGCAGACCTAGATCCAACAGCCCTCCTCTACTCCAGATACCTATAAATAAGCATTGAATGCTCACATTAATGGTATTCATCTCTCACCTACTCTCACTTGTAATTGACTCACTCACTGACTTGAGCGTCGGAGTGTCATTGCAGGTACCACCCCACCTCGGACCGGAGCACCAACTCGGACAACCAAGGACACACGTACCAACTATCTCGGACCGGTCTACCTATCCCAGATCGGATACGTAGCAGGAGATACGGTACCGAACAATAATAATATTTGTCTCGATCTGTGAAAAAAATGTCACTTATTGAATATATTCATTAAAATCACGTAAAAGTTAAGTCACATGAATGACAAACTATGCATCGCCCTTTTTTGTTTTCTTTTCATTTTTTACTAGTCAAGCTCTCTCTCTCTCTCTCATTAGATATTTATAATGACTTCATATGATATTATGGTGTTTTTAATGAAAAATACGGAACTGCAACATTAATATGTTATTAGTGCTCTTTCAATTTGAATTATGACCATCTAAGAGTAGTTTGCGTTGATAATTAAGGTTTATGTTTAGGGAAATTTAGTTTTATTGTTTTTAGTGGTATGGTCCCTTTTGGTGCACGTTGTTTGCAATTAATGAGTTTTTGAAGTGTGTAGGATCAGGTGCTATTTTAGTTGTTGTAAGAACACTGTTTGGGTTTGTGCAGAATTGTAAATTTAAATGCGCTAAAAGACAAGGATTCTCTCTCTCTCTCTCTCTCTCTCTCTCTCTCTCTCTCCCATTCTTTTATCCTAAAAACCTTTTATCCTAAAAAGACACACATTCTTTTTTGGCATGAATCCCTAAGTCTGAAACATTCTGGTTTCCATCACAACCAGTCGCCACCCCACCCTCCATCACCTTCATGCGTGTTCATCTCTATTTTTGGTTGCAAAAGCTCACTTATCGAGCTCATTTTGCTAAAGCTTGCTGTTGTTACTGCTTCTATAGCACTAGACAGATTTGAAGGGAGAAGATTGATGATTGTAGGAGATCATTTTAGATACCTACAAGTTTATCTCATTCTCTACTGTTATTGTTATGAATATTGAGTTGTAAGCTTTTTAATGACTTCATTTTGGTAGTTTAATTGTTGTTTCTTTTTATTCAAGCTCGTCATAAGCTAATTTCCCTTTTAGTCAAGACTAATGTGATGTATTTTGGAACTAATTGATGAATGTATGATTGTTGTTAAAGCACTTTTTTCTTGTGAGATTTTATTGTTAAAAACTCTGTCTAGGCCTGCACAACTTAGTTAGGGTAACGTGGTTTAACTACTGAAAGGGGTCTAATCATTGATTTCACAAGGTAATATGGTAGTCTAGGTAATAGGGATATTATCTAGATTGGTAAAAAAAATGAATATTACACCGAAACCATTGTATGTTCTTAATCGTGCTATAAAAAGTAATAGAACGAACCTAATGCGAGCTTAGGAATAAGGAAACCTTAGCAACATTCTACAGTGCCTGGAAAGCCCAATTTTATATTCTGCATGCAGGTACTAAAATAGCAGTATTCGTAGCAATGAGTCAATTGGAGAAAAACTACTGAATTAAGTCTTGGCTAATTTAGCAATGAGTCAACCATGATAAATTTACCTTGTTTTTTTTACTCGTTAGCTCAAGTACTTGCCTTAAAATTTGGAAGCTAATCTAAGCAATCCTCGTGGAAACGATCTTACTTATCATTATATTACTTGTTTTTGTTGGTTTTGTAATCAGAAAACTCACCTACTTTAATTAAAACTACTCAGCCTAGTTAAAACTGTTATAGTCTGTTATGTTTTTCAAAAGGATGTTACAACCTGTAACAGCAAAACTGTTTACTCGGTTAGTTATAAAAAAAAAACTGTTTTTCAAAAAAGTCTAACAGACTTAAACAGCCTAACTACCCTGAGCCTGCCCAACGGCTATATCCTTAGATATATATAATACAGTCCAGTTTTCATTTTTAATATAGAATTTACAGAATTTACAAGAGATACAGTTTGTAAATCAATAGAACAGTATTTGTAAAAAGGCTATAGTGAATATACAAGTTTTACATCGTTTCTTTTCTGTGAGTCTCTCTTCTTTATCTGTGTGCTATTCTCCTTTCATTGGTGTGCATCTCCTTAGTCTCCTGAGTGTGTGAATCCAGCATCTTGACAAGTGGTTAAGGTGCCTCACAACAAAAGAAAAAGGTCAGTATTTCAGTGACTGAAATACTCAGTGAAAGAATAATACAAAGAAAGATTAAAGGAACAAGTTACCTCGTGATCTCAGGTGGAGATCCAATGATCTGGTGCTGTGGGTGTTCTTTAAAGAATACAGTTGCAGTACATACACAAACAGGAAGATCATAAACAATTAGGGTTTTTGAATCATCACAAGACAGCAAAGTGAAAACTGAAGAGCAAGGGAGCAAACTCAGTATACCTTTGTGTTTCATCTTCGTGGTGCTATCCGCATCAAAACCTCGCCAACAAAAACAGCAAGAAAAGGCTAAGTCAGTATCTGAAGAAACTTGGGTTTCCAGATCAGTCAAGATAAAGGAGGTTTCTGAAAGAAAGAACCAGAGATTTACCTTAGTCACGTTGACCGGTGAAGAACCTCAGAGGAAGAGCGCCATCAACGGAGTTTCCAGAAACTAGGGTTTCTGGAAATCTCGCAAACAGTACATCAGCGCCAAAAATTTTGCAGCGTTGGACCTCAGCTCAATTTCTTGTGAAAATCCGAAGAAAAGGCCTCAGGCGAGCACAGATCAGAGGAAGAAGGAAGAAACTCAGCAAGAAGAAGGGGTTGGAGCTTAGAGCTCTGAGAGAGAGCATCAGAGAATCAAGATCGTGAAAGAAAAACAAGAAACAGTATCTAGGGTTTCTCTGAGAGAAGCCTTTTATACTGATCCGGTTGGTGACCCATTTTAGATCCGCGTATCGCTACAGTGTGGAACCGCTGGGTTCCGCACGGGTAAGAACCAGCCCAGTTACTTTGGACCTTTCTCTTACACCCCTTTTCTTCTTGATACATCCTGGCCAAAGAAGGTTAATAATTAGTAAAAAATTTGAAATTTTAAAAGTTTTGACTGTGTACACTTGCGCATCAATTTTCACAACACATGTTAGCGGAGCTTTTCTATTTTCAAGAATTTATTGAGTAAGAAAGACTTCATCTAATCTTATAATTAAGACATTATGTGCTTGACATACCTCAACATCATGTTTTCCAAGATATTACAAAATTTTTTGAGTTGTGTCATAAATTAGTAGAAACAGAAAAGTCAAAAAATTATCAGTTGATTGATAAACTGATTCGCCTTGTTTTCACACTTCTCGCCTCTACAGTAACTACTGGGAAAGCTTTTTCAACAAAAGAAAGATAAAATTTTGAAACAAAATAGATGACGAATTTCTTGCATATGGTTTAGTTGTATATATTGAAGAAGAAAAAACATTGCTAGTATGTTAAGTACAGATATAATTATTGTTAAATTCTATTCGCTGAAGAAAATGTGTTGAGCATGCGACAGACTGATGTTTCAACTCCAAATACAAAAAATCATTTTTTATTGACAAGTCTTGAAAATCAGGCATGTGTGGAATAATGACGATCTTAAGTTGGAACTGTCGAGGCTTGTGTCACTATTTAACAGTTCCAATTTTACGTGGCCTCATCCAGAATCACAGACCGGAGCTAATTATTTTGTTTGAAACTTTGTCTTTTGTAGGTAGAATGAAGCAAATATGATGGGCTATTGGTTTTGATGGCTGTTTAGCAGTGGGTTGTATTGCACACTCTGGGGGAATAGTCGTGCTTTGGAGAAATTCTTTTAATTGTCATGTCGTGAGCTACTCAAGGCATGACATTGATAAAGAGGTAACAGACGATCGGAATGCCATATGGCGTCTAACCAGCTATTATGGGATTGCTGATAGGTCCAGAAGGAGGGAGTCTTAGAGTCTACTGAGAAGAATAGCAGCTTATCTCAATTGCCCTGGCATATCATAGGGGATTTTAATGATCTTATATCTAATGCTGGCAAGAAAGGTTTGTCTGATCATCCAAATTACTCCTTCCTTTTATGATTTTTAGTACTTTTGGTCTCTTTTTTTTGTTCCAAAACAATGGTACTTTTAACTATCCAATCTACAATTTACCAAACTTTTCCAAATTTACCCTTGTTTATATAATTTTTTAAAAACCCCAAATTAAAACTAGATGTCGTCCCAAGACTCCTTACTTGTAGTCTTCAGAGAGTGAAGTAACTTTGCATTATCATTTTCAACGTACACGGTGTGCCCATTCTCATTTGCACACAAGATAGTGAAGAGTTTTTTCACTCGTGATGCTCCTTTTCTCTTTCTGCCGTAATGCTCCTTCTTTTTCTATTTTTTTTATATATTAATGCTCATTTCCTCTTTCTAATAATAACACCACACAAATTGAGAGTTAATGCTATCTATATATATATATATATATATATATAAAAAGGAGACCCCATTGGAGTCTCCACATTGCTTCTCACAATTTTTATTTATATTAATATATATTTATAATTTAAATAGGTGACTTTAATTTTAGCTTTTAATTAGATATAGTGAAAACACATAATTACACACTATAACTTATTGAATGATGATTTAGTGGAATATTATTCTTGGATGGAAGCTCACAATACTTCTCATTATTTCTATTTGTATTAATATTTATTAATAATTTATATATGTATTTTTTAAATATATATTAATAAGGGAAACTATGATGAAGTATAATTACAAAAATTGATGTATATAAGTTGAAATCAAACTTTATTGAAATCTTAAAGTTTAAGTTCGAACATATATTTTTTAAATTTAGTTATTAAAAAATTAACCTAAAATAACTTAAATTGTATATATAGATTATTTCTTATATAATTAGGTCATAAAACACAAAAAATAATCTGTATATATTTATTAAAATTTATAAGTTGAAAGGAAAGTTTATTATAATTATACTATTTAACTTCAAATATATATATATATATATATATATATATATATATATATAATTTTTAAATTTAGTTATTATAATCCCATCAAAACAAATTAGTTATTGTGAAAGAACCCTAAAAAAATCAATGCTTTTGGCATTCACGGTAACCCAAAGACACATATATAAAAACAAGGACCTTATGAGCATTGATAATAAAACAGTTTTATAATTTATTTGGTCATTTTCTTTACAAGGTTATGGCCATGAAATGAATAGTCACCTAACCCAAAAAAAATTCTCACATCCTACGTATTATTAATTTTTTTATTTGATATAATTTATCTTTAATTCATACAACCGTTATAGAATTCAGCCACTAAATAGCCCCACCATCTATTTATATATCTATATATAAAGGAAACCCCAAAGGAAGCTCCACAATTTATCTCAAGATTTTTATATATTAAAATATGTATATATAATTTAGACATAAAGAAGAGTTTAATTTTAATGAAAACAATCAATTGCTAACTATTCAAATTCTATCTATTATTAATTAATTTTTCATTTTTGTGTCAATACACTAATAACTATTAAACTATTAAATTATTATTCTGATTTTATTAAAATTCTTTTTTTTTTGTGTAATTTAAGACCACAAAATTCTACAAATTTATCTATATATATATATATATATGTGTAAAGGAAACTCAATGGAGCCTCCACAATGATTCTCATGAATTTATTTATTAAAATATTTATTTAAAATTTGCTCATAAAGAAGACATTAATTTTAAAGAAAGCACATAATTGACACTACTTTAATGATGATTTTAGTGGAATATTATTTAATTATTTTTATATTAATATGAAAATGATATTTTTCTTATTGGAATATAGAAATTGATAAAGCCAATTAACAAAATATAATATTATTTAACAGATTATAATATAATATAATATATAATAGTTTCATAAAACCTCCTAATGTTCTCATATATATATATATATATATATATATATATATATATATATATATTATTCAATTTGTTATTATTTGTATAAAATTACATGCACCTGACCCTTGAACTCTTAATACATATACATGATGCTTGAGTTTGAAAACATGCTTGATACAATTTTTAGATGAAAGAAACTATTGACATGCCTTTTAGATATCAAAAGGTTTAGAACAATTAATGTTTGGTTAATTTTTTTAACTCCTTTTAATTTATTTATCCAGTTGGATAGTTGGCTAGGTAATTACGTTTTAATTATCATGTTAATGGGTTTTTAAACTTTTAACTATTTTTGGTCAAAAAAAAACTTTTAACTATTCAAATTCATTTTATCTACAACTATTTATATGCTATAAAGAGTGCTTCAAGAGACATTGTACCATATCTACCCTTGTTTGACATTTTCACGAGTAGTTATTTGCTTTGGTGCAAGTCTATCAACTTTCTACCTTAGTTCAAAATAACATAGGAAGAGATTGCTAATTAAACCCCATTGGTTTCAATTTAAGCTTTTTTTTTGTCAACTTTTTGTTCTCATACTTTTCTGAATTATTAGAAATTAATTTGGGTCCTATGGTTTTCCAAATTATCGTGCTTACTTTTTATTGTCAACTTTTAGGTCTCATTTTTTGTTGCTATCTATACCTTCTTTCGATTGTTAGATAGGGAATCCCCCATCCAAGACTTCAACAAGAGTGTAGTAGTTGTTTTAGCCTTTCAAGTGAGTGCTTTAGAGGTTTGCTATTTTCTCATTTCCTATTTAATTATGTGCGTTTTTTATATCTCATTTTCCATTTCTCCAATCAAGGTACCAACTTCATTTTTCTACCTCTTCTTTTAATTTTTTCAAGTTGCAGGCTGATGAAGAATCAAGTAATGTGCAAGAAAAAGAAGAAAATGAAGTAATAAAAAAAAGGAAGAAAAGGAAATTCTAAAAGATCTATATGAGTGAAAAAATAGTTTCTATTTCAAGAAATTTACTGTATTTCTTCATTAAATTGATAGC
The DNA here is from genome assembly GCA_039519185.1 of Astragalus membranaceus. NCBI lineage: Eukaryota > Viridiplantae > Streptophyta > Magnoliopsida > Fabales > Fabaceae > Astragalus > Astragalus membranaceus. The sequence goes on along the minus strand of CM076848.1, from coordinate 24,513,912 downwards.
ACCGGACATTTTTATTTTTGTGTTGGAAGATCTATATTTGATTCTTCATTATTTAAGCTTTATTCTTTTTGACGAATAATATATCTTAATTTTTTATTCGGATAAAATTACCGTTATATTTGATGACTTTGACATCACCATGTGAATTTTGGTGTCAAAAACTTTATACGTTAAATTATTTCCACCCAATTTTGATTACTAACTAAGTGAATATCTTATCAAATCAATGGATAGTCCGCTAAAATACATTGTGGATAATATATAATATATATATATATATATATATATATATATATATATATATATATATATACATTTCTCTTAACACGTGGATATTTTACTCTTCCATGTTTGATGACATGAGAGTCTTTTAGTGCATACTCTATGGTAAGAATTGTCCTATATATTTTTGAATTCATTCTTCAATTAATATTCACACTCCAAAGTAATGATTTTTTTAAACATTCTTTGGCGCTTTTGATTTTAGGATTGAGTTCTTTGTATGACGATTAAATATATGATGATGAGCTTTACACTAGCAATTTCAATTAAAAATATTGTAAGTAAGTTTTCTTCATCTTTCATGTCTATTATAATGTAATGTTTTCTTATTGTATCCAAATGAGATTCCACAATGCTTCTCAAGGTTTTTTATGTATTAAAATATTTACTTATAATTTAAACATAAAGAAGGTTTTAGTTTTAATGGAGACACATAACTGCCACTAACGTATTGACATAAAGAAGATTTTAATTTTAATGGAGACTCATAATTGAGTGAAAATATAGAGGTTGATAATAAAAACTAACAATATAGTTACGTATAATATAATATCATCTGTAAACAAGTTTCTATATGTTGATAAATTATGTCTACTTATTGAAAGATTACAGTTTCGAAATTAGTATAAATTATTTCATTAATTATCAATAAACGAATGAGTTAGTATAATATGAGTGAAAGAGGTAGAGATTTAATTAATTTATCATGTATTTAAATAATTTTTTATTAACTATTGTATTTTATTTTTATATTTAAGTTATGTATTTGTTTCTTTTTTAATAAATTATTCATACGTTTCTTTAACTTATATTTCATAAGTTTATATATGTGCTTTTATATTTATTGTAATTATATAAAATAACTTCAACATATTATATTGACATATAATTTAATCAAATTTTATTGAACTAAGAAATCATGAGTGGGCCTTTCAATTTTTTTTGGAGTAAGTGTTATGCAATGAGAGTGGAGAGTTTCACATTAATGTGATTCATTTCTTAGTTTCCATAAATTCATGAGTGAGTAAAATATAAGTTGAAAATGTATAGTTTTAATCGGTTATAATATATAAGACACAACTATTTATAGAAGAAAATTTTAGATGGTGTGGGGAGAGATTTTGGTGGAAAATTTAGAACAAAAAATGGGATGTGCAAGTGAGCATTAGAAAAGAGTGGTCAATCGAGAAGATGTAGAGTGCGCAGAGAGAAATGTTAGAGTGTGCAGTCAAGGGAGTGAAAGTCACGTTACATGCATAGGAAGATAAAAAAGGAATCTCTAGCATATTGGACCTAAGTTTCAGCTTTTGATAGGTTATTTTCAATTGTAATTGTCATTATTCTTCTACAAGCATTTGTGTCTCTCTTAGTTTCAATCGAAGCATTTTTCTAATTTTCAACTTCTAGGTACCTTTATTCTCTGGAGTATTAAAAATAATTTTGGCCTCATGGATATATTTTCTAAAATTATTGTGCTGAAATTTTTGTGGTACCTTTTTTATGTTGCCTACCATCAATACCCTCTATACCTCAAAGGTGGAACATTTCTTAAACATTCTCTCTAAATCTGGGTTGTAATGAATCTTATGGAATTATGTGCTAATTTTTCAATTCATTTTAAGAGTTCATTTCCTTACTTAAATTTTTTATATGATTTTTTTTATTTGAGAATTCACAATGAGTGTAAGTTGTCTCTTTCTTGCGGAAATGAGTAATATATTCAAATAAAATATTGAAGTTGTTATATAAAAACATTACATACTAATTATAATTTTCCCTCAAAAATACTAATTATCATTTAAGAAAAATGCTTCAAATATATTTAAAATGAACTATACATAATAAATATTCCAATTGAATATAAAACGTTGTGATATTTATTAAATTTTTACTGATTTTTTATTTTATGTTTTGAACAAATTTTGTTATCAAGTCTTTGTTTATCTTCTCTTCCACTTTGACTTAAATTTATTATTAATTCAATATTTAAGTAATATTTAACTAATTTATATAATTATTTAACAATAAAAGTGACTAAAACTATAATATTCTTGAGAATCGCAACAACGAAGTTATATCTGAACTTTTATGTATGTATTTAAATTATATCACATTTACATATTTTTAGAAAATTTATATAAAATATAAATAACATGAAAATATAATGAAAAATATAGTACCACTATAATAAAACATATAAATATATAGATATATATTCGATAAAGTTATATAAGAGATATTATAATTTATGTATTTTTATATGTTTAACTTCATAAAATTTAAGAAAAAAATATTTTAATAACCCGTGCAACGCACGGGCATTCCGCTAGTAAAAGGGTAATTTAGTCTTTAGCTAATGCAAATTGTTGATTTCTTAATATGTGTGTAACAAGGCAAAAGAACCAAAAATTAGGAACAGAGGGAGTATCTAATAAAGGGTTTTCAAGATGCATCACTTGATGCTAGACTAATTGAGATAGACTAATTGAGCAAAGCCTGTAACAAGATTGATTGGCAGTATCTTGTTGAGGTCCTTAGGCGACTAGGATTTAAGCCTAAGTGGGTCCGGTGGATCCAAATGTGTGTTGAGACTTTATCTTTCTTAGTTTTAGTTAATAAAGATTTTGTTGGCCTTGTATTTCTTGGGCGTTGTCTTTGTCAGGGTGACCCTCTCTCACCGTATTTATTTATCCTCTATTCTGAGGGGTTAACAACTCTAATTAACCAAGCAGTTTCTGGAGGAGATCTTTAAGGTGTTAGCATCAGTAGAGGTGCTCCTAGTATATCTCACCTTTTATTTGATGATGACAGTTTCCTGTTCTTCAAAGCCACTTTTCAAGAGATAGAGGCCATGAAGCGCGCCTTAGCCACGTATGAGTTTGCATTAGGTTAGCAGATAAATTTTCAGAAGTCAGATATTTTTTAGTTGCCATGTGTCCTAGGATTTGCGTGACGACTAGTTTGTCGGTTTTCTTGGTGTTCGTGTTTGCCTTGGAATAAAGAAATATTTGGGGCTGCCTCCCATGAAAGGTCAGAGTAAGAAATCTCTTTTCCAATTTAACGAGGACCATGTTTGGAGAAAAATTAACTCTTGGAGTGGTCGTACACTGTCTAAAGCTACGAGAGAAATCATGATTAAATCTGTGTTACAGACAATTTCCACTTATTTTATGAGCATATTTTAAGGGCTTAATTGCAGTTTTGGTCCTCCTATTTTATTGGATCCGCAATTTTAGTCCACCCATTTTATTTTTCGCAATTTTGATTCCCTAATTTTATCAATTCCGCAATTTTAATCCCCCTATTTTTTCTCGCAATTTTGATCCCCTATTTTATCAAATCCACAATCCCCCCTGGGTTAAATTGCCAAACAATTTTTGATGAAAATTTTGACGTGACAGTAAGGTGTCGTGCTAGTGTAATCATTGAGTATTCACATATTTATATTTTCATTTATATATTTTGTATATTATTTGTCGTGACCGTGATCCCGACATAGACGGCTCAAAAATTGATTATTTTAGGAATCGCCACCCAATTTATTAAATAGGGAAAATTGAGAAAAACCTATCTAAGAGTTATTGGTCTGTGTAAACTAGGTTGGATTCGGGAGTCGGTTATGCATAGGGAAGGGCGAAAACTTAATTCCACTACACCCCTAGTACATCCGTCCTAAGACAGTTACCCTAAATCTGGTTGTGCAAATATAAATTACGAATTTATTTGTTTTACCCAAAAATAAAATAGTAGAAAATAACAATGATTAATTTAGAAAAGTTTAATTTTGACTTGATGGGAAAGCCCCGCTCCTACGTATCCTCAGGTACAATGAGGAACTCAAAAGTCACGTAGTTCTTTCTCAAAATTTTTGTTGGTTGGTTGATTTTATTTTTGAAGGGGTTTAAGATCAAAGTCGTACAGCTAAAGTCTCTTAAACCGGGATTGACAAGGTGTACATCTCAGTCAAACCCATTTTTATAATTTTTATGAAAATAGGTGTTAAAGGAAAAAAATTGATTATTTATTAGGAAAATTTTATTTAGCTTGACCGGAGGCCCCGCTCCTACATATCTCCGTGTGCGGAGAATCAAAGGCTATGTAGTTCTTCTTGAAAAAAATCTTGTGTGTCGGTTCATTTTAGTTTTCGAAAGGGTTTAAGATCAAAGCCGTACATCTAAAGTCTCTTAAACCGGCTGGACAAGATGTACATCTCAATCAAACCCATTTTTATTTTTTTAAGAAAAAAGAAAAGAGAAAAATGCTATTTTATGTGAACTAGGTTTATTTACATTTTTAGAAATAATAATGTAAAAAGGGAAGATAAAAATAAATAAATCAATAAATAAATAAAAACTAAATAACGATACACATAAAAATAAATAAATAAATATATACATAAATAAATAAACAATAAATAAGTAATAAATAAAAATGTACGTAAATAAATAAATAAACAAACACAAAACTAACCTTAAGTTGATAAACACGATGAAGGCCGAACCAGACAAAGCAGTCTGACCAGGTCAGCCGCGAACCGGACTCCTATCTGGTCCTTTTTTGCACCAAAATCGCCTTATGCAAAAACCGCTTTGAGAACCGGAAAACCGACTCAAAAACGTACAAAATAATCAAAGACGGACTTATAGTGTAATGGACCGCAAAGGCTAGCCCAAAAGATCACTTAATCTGCCAATGACTTCCCCCCCTAATCTGCTAGTTTTGCTCTACTTTTATAGGTGAACGTTTAGGTGTGGAGACTTGCTAGACAAGTCGACTTGTTGGGCAAGTCGACTTGTTAGACAAGCAGACTTGTTGGGCAAGCAAGGCAAATAGGCTTGTTGGGCTAGTAGACTTGTTAGCCTGAAGGTTGATACTACTAACACCCCCCTTTTTTATTTTCTTTTGTAATTTGTATTATTTCTTATCTATTTTATTTTTTATTTTCGTTTTTTAATTAAAGATATTGTAACAAGAAAAATAAATTAAATCTACTTTGTAATTTTTTGAATTAGCATATTTTTTTAATTTTTGTTTAACCACTAAAAAAAGTAATAATAACGCAAAATTAGTAAATTAGCGCAAAATTGCCTATTCGAGGGATTAAGAATCAAATATACCCGAAAAACATATTTTTGTGATTTTTTTTTTGAAAAAGTAAAAATATACCGGTTAAAATTGGGTGTTCACATTATTATACTAAACCAAGAGTATTGAGTGTATATTTTGTATATCATTGGGTGTCGGCATGACATGTACCTACCGCGTCAACACTCAATGATTACACCCGCACGACACGTGTTTTCCACGTTGGTATTTCAAAACAAAAATTGGACGGCAACTTAACAGGGGGACTAGAATTGCAGATTTAATAAAATTGGGGAAACAAAATTGCGAGAAAAAAATATGGGGACTAAAATTGCGGATTTGATAAAATTGGAGGACCAAAATTGCGAAAAATAAAATGGAGAGACTAAAATTGCGGCTTTAATAAAATAGAGGGACCAATTAGCTTAATTGGGATAAATTGTGTGAATAAAGATGATGGAGGAACGAGATTTTGGAACTTATATGTATTTCATGTGGCTCTTATTGGCAAACAAGGTTGTGTTTAATGTCTTAACCGGATTCCCTAATCTCATCTCAAAAATGTATAAAGTGAAGTATTTCTCTAATTGTGATTTTTTTAGGTTCTGTTTAGGGGTAATAGTAGTTATTTATGGCGTAGTATTTGTGAAGCAAGGGAGGTGTTGAAAGCATGATATAGATGGGTTATTGGTTATAGAGCTAAAATCAACGTGTTGGGTGACAACACGTTATTTAAAGTGAGTTGTCCAAAGTTTAAGAGTTGCCCATTCTTTTCCCACAACCCTTTCTACTCACCACACATCCCAAATCCTAAAATATTCCAAAATTACCCTCGCGTGGAAACCTCCCCAAGCTGTATTTTAGAATGGTTCGGTTGCCCGTCTCCGAACTGGTTCAGTTGTCCATCTCCGAACTGGTTCGGTTGGCAGTCTCCGAACCAGTTCCGTTGTCATGTACCGAACAAAATATAGAACAACAGAACCCTGTAAATTCCAAAAAAGGGGGTGTGTGTCAAAATATATAAGGTACGGCTGAGAGCAGCCGAACAGGTTCGATTGGCCATAACCGAACCAACGCAAATTTCAAAAAAAAAAAATACGGAGGCGTTGGCCTCCTTATTTTCAAAAATTCAGATATTTGGTCCTCTATTTTAAAACTTGAACATTTAGTCCCCTTATTTTTAAAAATTCCGACATTTAGTCCAAATAGGGGTTTTTCAATTTTTTTTTGATGACTTGGAGGCCTTTAAATGACGTGGCCCTCACTAAATGACGTGCGAGGATTTTGTGATGTTTTTGAACAATTCTTCTTAATGTGTTTCCCCTTCTCTGGGATTTTGCGATGTTCTTGAAGGGTTTATTGGTTGTTTGGTTCCTGAATTTTTGGGTTGCGATGTTAATCTTAATAGAACACCGTTGTTTGTACCTATTAATCTCAGATCTGGGAGAAAGAATGCGTTGGGGTAGAACATTCAAAGCCACACTCGAATCTCAGAACATTCAAAGCCACACTCGATCTGGGAGTGTTTTGTGTTTGATCTGTGAGAAAGAATGCTTTGGGGAAGAAGAAGAAAAGGATTATCGTGTTGATTGATTTGTAATTAAAACTAATTTTTATTTTTTAATTAAATTTTAGTTATAATATTTTATTAAATAAATAAGAGACATGGCATGCTGGTGTGGATCATTAAATGACGTGGCAGTTACATGTGCTGCCTACATCAGTTGCCACGTCATTTAGTGAAGGCCACGTCAGTTTTTTTAAAATAAATAAAAGACATGGCATGGCATGCTAATGTGGATCATTAAATGACGTGGCAACTACGTGTGTTGCCTACATCAACTGCCACGTCATTTAGTGAGGGCCACGTCATTTAAAGGCCTCCAAGTCAGCAAAAAAATTGAAGAACTCCCATTTGGACTAAATGTGAATTTTTTAAAATAAGGGGACTAAATGTCTGAGTTTTAAAATATGGCGACTAAAAGTCTGAATTTTAAAAATAGGGGGACCAAAACTATGTGTAACATCCCTAATTTTTAAAATGTGATTCACGGGGATTATAAATAATTTCTTAAACAAGTGAAATAATAATACGTGAATCGGATATGGGTTAGTCGAGAAAACGTTAAGTTATGGCTAAGTAGGTGAAAACTTAGGCAAAAATAAGGATTAGAGTGAAATAATGAGCCAAGGGCATTTTGGTCCTTTCCAACCATTTAACCCTCAGCCCATTAAAACATAAGGGCCCTCTCTTCACTCTCATTTTCAGCTGGAAGAAAAAGAAAACAGAAAAGAGAAGAAGGAGAGAAAAGAGAGAGTGGGGCGAAAGGAAGAAGAAGAAAGGGGAAGGGGAAAGCCATGGATCATTTTTGCATGTAAGTAACATCTGCTCCTTTCCTTTCCATTTTTCGAGCTCTTTCCATTGAGCCTAATCTCAGCCTTCCATTCTGCTCCTAACTCGAATTGCCATGGATGGAGGTTGAAGCTCAATGTTGACAAAAATCTCAATTTTCTTGCTTGCATGTTGTGGGTTGTCATGGGGGATGCAGTGCTTGGCAAAGTTTGAGCCCTCATTGTTGAACTAAGTCAGTTAGGAAGAAGTTCAGTAGCAAAGAAGCTCAAGTTTCGAAATAGGAGCTGTTGGTTTCGTTTGAAAGCGGTTTGGACGGTTGCGGGGATTGTTCGTGTGATTACGGTTCGATCGTCTCGAGTGAGGACGTGACTTTCTCGGGGATTCGTCAAAGCGGTGAGTTTTACTCACGATTAGGGATTTAACTATTGTTCTGAAACTACTGCATTTTATTCAAAACATTTATCGAGTCGAAAACTGTTTTTCTAAATAATCGTGTTTTACGGTTTTTATAAAAATATATATGTACTATGTGGATTATAATTGTACCGGCATGTTGCTGGAATGTTGATTGTTTTGTTGGAAATTTGATTGGGTTTCTATTGGAAGCGATCGGAGAAGCGAAATGGAACGAAACGAACAAATAACGAATCTGCTACAGGCAGCATGGGCCGTGCCACCTATAGCACGGGTCGTGCTAGACTTTCTGTTTGAACTGAAATGTGCAATTTCAGTCTAGCACGGGTCGTGCAAGACCTTCTTCCACCGGTTGCCAAAATTTCGTTTCGATTCCAAATCTCTTCTAATCTTCTTCCCAATTTTCGAAAAACCGGAAAGTAGACCGCGTGTGGGTACATGTTTTTGAATAATAAAACGGATTACATGTCCAATTTGGTAGTGTATTATAACGCCGGATGTCTAGTATCGTATTCATCAAAACGGGTTATAGAACAACGATATATATAGATTATATCGAATATAGAAGTCGGCCAATGCGGGTGTGATATTTAGATTATATCAAAAATAGGAGTCGGCCCAATGCGGGTATGATATATAAATTATATCAAGTTGGGTGACGACCTAACAAATAGCATACTGGGCGGGGAAGGTCATGAGCCCCTACCCTACGCTCTGGAAACGTTATGGAATAGTTAATAACTGGGGTTTATCGGGATTGTGGTTGTTGCACGGCCGATGTTATGCTAAGTTCAATGCACGATTCGCCGAGATTGTGGCTGTTGCACGGTCGATGTTTCGATTGGTAAGCTTGTAATGGTAAAGTAACTTACAAGGCTTAAAAATAAATGAATAGCACATTAGATGCCGAGATTGTTGCTGTTGCACGGTCGGTAATGGGCTAAGTATATATATGAGCAAATAGTTTATAAATTTAACTATGTTACAATGGTTTTATAATTGATCCGAGTGATAGTGAGTGGGCACGGTAGAACTCACTGAGATATGTTATCTCACCCTATCATTATTGTGGTTTTTACAGAGAAACAGGGTAAGAGGAAGACAAGGCAGCACGAGTAGGTGACGTGCTTATGGAGATGCCGAAGACTTATAGTCTTGAGTTTCCGATTATGTTTCCCTTGTTATTTTCTGTTATGGTCATGTAACTTGTATTGGATATGAGTTGTATAAACCTATTCCGCTTCTCTGGTTATGATATTGAACAATAGACCTTGTATCCCTTAAAAGTTGAGGATCAAGTTAAATTTCATGGACTTGCAGACAGGTTGATCCGAGACATTGTGTTTTATTATCGGAAAAATTTAGTAGGTTCAATATCTAAACAGGGATCGTGTCCTCTGATTGTTGGCACAGATGTGCATCTCAGTGTATCTACATGTTAGAAATACTGGAGTGTTACAGTATACTTTAGCCTAAATTTTTTATTGATATAAATATATTTTTTAATCCAGTTTGCGGTGGCTACAATAAAAATAATGTACAAAACAATGGATATTGGATATACATATTTTATGATTTAAAAAAAGGCAGGAGCTGTATTTTTTTGAGAATGAGAATTGCATTACCTTTATTTTTGGGAGCTTTATATTTTGGAGAATGAGGCACAACTTTATTTATGAACTCAATCGAGATTCTTCTTCTTGAAGAAACAACATTTGAAGCTTGTATGTCAGTATGTGGTCGGAGGAGAGTTTGAAGAAATTTAAGCGGCCTCTAGTCTAGGGGTGTGCATAATAAATGGTTAACCACACTATTTCAACAAATCGAACCACACCACACCAAAAAAGTCCAAACCCAATTATATGGTTTATGGACCAGTCCTTATTTTTAAAAGAGTCCTTGTACCCACACTTGATTAAAAAAACCGGTTTGATTTTTTAACCCAAATCCAAGAGCCTCAGTCTTTATCGCACCTGTCCTTTCGCTGAGACTAGCAGTAATGCAAGACTTCAGAGGAACATTGGGAGGGAAAGTTTGAGTGAGTAATGAATGATTCCTTTCCAGTCGGTTTCTCGTTTTTTTTTTTTTTAATTTTTAAGTTTTCTCTTTCATTTTCATTGTCAATTTGTAAGGAGCTCTGCTCCGATTCATTGTTAATTGTTATATTTCCATTTAAGTTTTCTTAATGTACTCAGAGATCTATCTCTCTGATTGACTGATTCAAAATAATATCTCACTGATCGAGTGATTTTAGTATCAATTCAATTTAGTTTTCCTATTAATATTTTGGATCTTATTAAAGATAATGCTATAATAAAAAAAAAGATAATGCTAAAAATTATATCTAATTTCTTTAATTCCTTGCGAAGAATTTTCCCTTGATCGAAGTATTGGCTACAGATTATGTTCTTTAGACTTTATTCAGGTTGTGGTAATTTGAAAAAAAAAATTATTATAAGATTAAAATGAGTACAAACAACACAGGGTTTGTACTCATTTTATGCTACGGTGTTCATTATGGGTTGGATCTTGTAATTTGCATAGGGTAGTAACAGATTTATGCTACAAATAGTTTTTTCCAGCATTTCTGCCAAAATCCGGTTCAAGCAAAAACCGGTTTTCAACCGGTCCACACAAGGAAAACCGGTTCAAAAAAATAAACTGGTTCAAAACTGGTTTGGAACCGAACCTGAACCGGTATGAAGGAAAAAACGGTTTTTGTAGAAATGGTTTTGTGAACCGATCCAAACTGCATATATGGTCCAGTTTGGTTTGGTTCATGCACCATGCACACCCCTACTCTAGTCACAGTTAGAGGTGGGTGTTGGGTGACCCAAACCAAACCGTTCTCAAATGAATTGGGTTGGGTTGGGCACCGGGTTCATTAGTAATTTTTTTCTAAGATAAAAAAAGGAAAAAATAATATATCTTAATATGGACTTCCATTACAACTGATGAGACCAATACAAACCAGTTATTGAGAGGAACTTTGCGTATTTTGTCACGAAATTAAATTCGTTTTTCACCAAACCAGTTATTGAGAGGAACTTTGTGTATTTGAACACTTAAATTTTTTTCTGAACTTGAAGGTACTCCAAAACACACTGCCCAGCATCACATCTTACATATTTTGTCATGAAATTAAATTTTTTTTTTCACCAAAACGGTTATTGTGGAACAAACTTTGCGTATTTAATCGTCTAAATTTTTTTGTATATATTCTAGAGTACTCTTTTGGAGGCCTCTAAAAAATTGGATTAAGTTGAGTCCTGTGCGGTAGTACGCCTTGCATACAGAATGACCGGCCCTATTCCAGATACCATCCAAGTGAAACCAAATATATTATTAAAAACCCAATATATTATTAAAAACCCATAAAGAAAACAAAGTCACGGGGGATGAGAACTAAAACCCGTGCTAAAAATTAAAACAAAAAATAAAAATAGAAATAAATTTTAAGCATATCTAAAGTTATGCTTTCTATATTTTCTTATATTGTATTTCTGAGCTTTAGATTTAACCACTGTGAACTTAGAATCAATATTAGCAACATTATCAGTAATCTCTAGATTATTATACCCTTCTTGTTCTACTTTTGTCCAATGCATTTTTAAAATATTTAAGTCAGATTTCACTCTGTCAGAAAAAGTTGTATTATTTAAATCATTTTCGAGTAATTTTAAAAGATAAATCCTTCTGTCTGATTGTTTAGTGGAGACATCTTCAAAAGACATATAACTTATGCGGGAGAAACAATAGCCTCCACAGTACTATCAAAAATTCTCATACCATTCTCTTGATGGACCTCTTCAGATCGAGGGGTATCATTTCTTTTCTAACAATCAAAAACTGGGTTTATGTTCTTTCTAGTAGTTTCAACGATTTATTAATCGAGACTTTCACTACAGTCTGAAGAGAATCAACATTATGCGAATCCATGTCTAGTGCGATGGGGGCATTTTCCCCCATGAGATGAAAATAATTTTTTAGGTGTGCTTAATAAAAACACTTTTGACCCCCATAAGAAAAGAGGGGTTGCCTCCATGTAAGTTAATTACTTTTTGAATGTTTGTTTAAAATAATCAGAGATATAAGAGATTATTAGTACTAATTTTGTTCTTTTATTCTTCCCATTTTTATTGTTTCGGTCTCTTCTAACACTAAATTAACATGTGAAGAACTTAAGTATTTTCTGTTATTTTAAGAGTAGAGGCCCAAAAAATGTCTTTTACAAAAAAACAAAGACCTATTTTCTCTATAAAAAATGAATAGTACCAATTTGACCATTAAAAAAATGAAATACTAGTCAAACTAATCTCTTAAGAGGAATAAAATATCCCAAAAATTATTTTAAAAAGATTAATATTTTAACATTATCTAAGAACCAAATTCATACTTTTCATTTTTTTTAAATTATGTAAGTCCCTATTTTTTGTATCAGTTGGAATATCTACTATTTTCTATCGTGAGAATATTTATTTTATAAATATTTATAATAATTTTTCTAAAAAAATGTTTGATTAATTGCCCCCACCACCATAAATTTTTGGATCCGCCACTGTCCATATAGACATTTCCTCGACCCATTGAGTGCCGGTTTGGTTTAGATTTTGGACACTTTAATTATTTCTAGAAACAAAAATAAGCCAATAAAATTAAACGCTACAATTCGTGAGTGTTAGGGTGGCAAAATTGAGGAAGATAGAATCGATTTCAAGTGGATCCTTTGGAGCCTCTCTTATGAATGAGGTGTGGACCATTTAAACTGTATCTCTAGGAAATAAGAGTGTTTGTTTTGGTGGTGTTTGTTATCGCTTGTAGGGGTCTCCCCACTCACAGGTTGTGATCTAACGGTTCTTATTCATTTAAAGTTTTATAGGTGTCTACATCACTACATGTAAAGGTTTTGAGTGCCTCTACTACTCGATATTACTGGTCCATTGATCAAAAAAATTGCTTCTCCGATTAAAAAATTGATTCTGGGTTGGTAGAATTAATTTTAATGGAAAGTAAGAGTTATTAGTTTTTGTGTTGAATAAAATCAATTATGGGGGAGAGACCAATAAATGTGGTTCTACTTTTTGTCATTCAAACGACATTTGTTCTTCTTATCCCACTTTTATAATATCATTACCAAACACGATTCGATTTTTTTAAACTCATTTTTAAAGAAATGAATTCTTTTGACACCAAATCTTGAGAAAAAAAATAAACACTCACAACGGAGTAGATTGGGCTTAGCAACCAAGATAATTGTAATGGAGCTGCCAACTCAGCAAGGTGACTCAGCAACTATGGGTGACATGGCAAATGATCACGCGGGAAGTGTGAGAAGAAGCACAAGGGCGCGTAGGAGCAACACCCGTCTCGAAGGATACAGGCATTAAGTAATGAATGATAGAGTAGTGGGTTTTTGTTGAGTATTGAAATGACAATTTGTCCCTCTCCTCTAACTGAACATTTTCTCTCTTTTCTCTGAATATTCCTCCTTCTTCCTGTACTGTTGAGGTTATACTACTTGAATACAACAGTACCATTTACTTTATTTGTGCGTGAATTTACTTGTCAATTGATAAGCATTACATTTGGTTCTTTCATCAACCTCCGCAATACGCGATTTAAGGAGCTCACAAATGACCTTCGCAAATTATCTGATTCTGGTTGGTGTGTCATTAATGTCTCGCCCTAATTGGTGTGTTGTCTTTTTTGGGTTGTAATATTTGGACCCTTGTTTTTGGGCCTTCAACTAGTTGTGTTTTGTGATGTGTCGGGCATGCATTGAGCTTGTACCTAAGCCTCAGGGTACAAGGTTCGATTCCCACGGAAGGCAAAAACTCTACATGGGGGGTAGAGAAGGTCATGAGTGCATTGTCTTACTTTAAAAGCGGATTTACCTTATATGGGGGTAGATCCGCTTTTACAAATAACAAATCGGATTTACCCCCACTTAAGGTAAATCCGATTTGTTATTTTTAAAAGCGGATCTACCCATCTTAAATAAATCCGATTTAAATTTTTTAAAATTTTTAGTGGAAATCGGATTTACCTAAATCCGATTTAAATTTTTTAAAATTTTTAGTGGAAATCGGATTTACCTAAATCCGATTTCCAAAAAAAAATGAAATCAGGATACGTTTGGGATTGAGCCTAACCCGTTATTGAAATCAACGCACTCTTGACCAAAAAAATTCTAATTAACACGTGCATTATATGATGCTCAATCACATAACAATTTTTGACGTTCTCAGAATAAATTTCAAATGTTATAGAAATCAAAATTCACCATAATACTTAAAGCGAACCCATTGTCTCGCACCTGGATCAATCGACTTTGATTAATAAAAAAGTTTTATATTTCATTTAATGTACTCATGGATAGGTGAAAGGATTTTTTGTATCGGTAAGAAATAAAGGCAAAAACAAAAACTACTCTCTACTATGTTGCATTCCCATAACATCAGCTAAAACAGTCATAGATAAATCAGTTGGGCAATGCCGCCAAAATAATTGGTCCGGACTCGAGGAAGCTCCGTGCTTAGCTAACCAGTCAGCAACCTGATTTCCTTCCCGGAGAGTGTGGACGAAGGAGAGAGACCAATTGTAGTTCTTGAACTCACGGATGAATGAAACAAGATGAGCATATGAATGAGTATGGGGGACACCCTCGTTGATTAAAGACAAAGCTATCTGACAATCAGATTCACAAATAAGGTTCCTGCAGCCATTCTCCCAAGATAATAGGAGACCTTTAACAATAGCTAGAAGTTCAGCATTAATATTAGAGGTAATGCCACAGTTACCAGAAAAGCCCAAAGGCCAACCGCCATTAGAATCCTAGCTAAGAACACCACCAAAACCTGATCTTCCTGGATTACCAAAGCTGCTACCGTCAGTGTTAAGTTTCACAAAGCTATCTGGAGGAGGAAGCCAAGAGACAACACGCTTTTGGGGGATTTTGTTTTTGGGAACCATCGTTGCTTGCAAGGCTTGTAAATCAGATGCAATTGTATTCTGTAATTTCCAAAGAGGATCTTTGATATCATTCAAAACCTCATTATTACGGGACTTCCAAATATGCCAACAGGAAGTGAGAAACAATTGACCTGAATTATCGTTAGCAAAGGATGTGAACCAAGGGAGAAGCTCATGCTGAAAAAAGTCTATTTTGGAGCTAAAGGAGAAAAACTGCCAGATATTGGAAAATGAAGGGCAATCTCTAATTGCATGAAGAATAGACTCATTATGGGCCCCACATCTTTGACAAGAAGGATCGTCAGTGATATGTCTTTGCTGGCGAAACAGATTTGTTGGCAAGCTATTGTGGAGCACCATCCACGCAAAGAACTTAACATTTTCACGAACAAGCAATTTCCAAATCCAAGACCAATGAGAAACATCATGGGAATTATGCAAGACATTACCATCTGCAACAGTAAAATCAATATCGTGAATGTCGATGTAAGGGAGAATATCACACAATCTTCCTTTGTGAAGCCATTTATCATACCATAGAGACACATCACCTCGGCCAATACGTTGATATATCCATCCTTCAATGGATAGGTGAAAGGATGATAAATGGATAAGTTTATTATTCTTATAATTTTTTTCATTAATCTTCTTTCCATGTCATAGAACAAAACAATCGAATATCAGAAAATGCAAATTAATTGTAGCCAAGTAAGCAAGCATAACTAACAACACTAGCATAGAAATGGATCCATTTCAGAGTTTCCCATGACACATACAACAAACATAACACCATTATTACAAACTTAAGAAGACACTAGCACTTCAATGTCTTAGCAAAAAGTTAACACATATAAAGAATGTGTGTAGGTATGTATCCACCCCTTTATGCATTTTCATATATGCATCACCGATGCTTCAAAACTTTTCATAGCAGAAGCAGGCAAACCCAGAAACACATTTATGCTTTTCTTTTCTTGAGCATGTGACAAGAACACAATGACTTCTTTGGCTGGCATGACAACAGGACCAGACCACAGAGGTTCTCCCCATCCAAAGTCAGTAGTTTGAAAAGACAATCTAGTCCAAGCTGTGATAATAAGTGTAGATGTTAGGGTATGCCTTGCTCTAGTAACTTCAAAATAATCAATAGATGATCGCATATAACTATCTGTGACCATATCAATTGCCTTGTGAACTAACCCCACTGTAAATGAAAGAGGTTTCTCCAATAACTCACTTGCTTTACAAAGAGAATTTGTTAGCACAATAGCATTCCCAAAGTATCCCTTTGGTATTGGAGGAACAAATCTAGACCGTCCATCAACTGCAATGTGTAGCTTTGTTTGTTGATCAGGATGCATTTTTAAAGCAGCTGTTCTAGCTCTCCATACAAAACTTGAGAGAGCTTCAAAAGTAGAGCACTTTTCTAAAACCCCATTATGGGTGGCCTTTTTCTTAAGTAGCTCAAGCTTCTTAGGACTGAAACAGAAGGTTTTGTAGACCATATTTTCTTCTTCATAGAGTTTTGTGATATTTGATATGTCTTGGATTTCATCATGTTCATTGTGTTGAAATTCTATTTTGGGAGGGTCACGTGCTTTGAGTATGGTTCGATCAATAAATGGTGGAGTTTTTAATTCTAAGCCTCGGGCTTTCTCCCCCCATGCATTCACAAACTCCATGGCGCTTAGTCCATCTTTCATGCAATGCATTAGGTTTAGACCCAAACTGAATCCTCCGCATTTGAACTTAGTCACCTGCAAGTATATTTAACATCTTAGAGCAACTCCAATTGGGTTATTTCCAAGGCTTATTAATGCCTCTACCTAGGTGGAGGCACGGTTCTTATATAAGTAATCTATTTTCTTAGAGTTCTTAATTATTATTAAGGTTTTGTTTGGTAAAAATTAGTGAATAGAGGATATGCTTATGGATAGTGTATAAATTAGTTGATTGCAGATGAGTTGTTGGTAGCAGATAGTTGATAGGTTAGCGGATTAAATTTAAAGTATTTGCAAAATTAGCGGTTGAATTAGCTTATATAAATATAAACTGAAATAAATAATTTATAATTATTACTTAAAAATGAGAGGGATTAACCATTTAAAGCATGATAATTAGGAACTTATTTAAAATAATAGGATAAAATGAGATATAATGAAACAAAATAAGTTATAAACTATATCACTATTTCAAGTAGGATATAGAAAAATTCTATAAGCAAGTGAAAAATTAGAAACAAAATAAGTTTTTTTTTACAAGAGAAACAAAATAAGTTAAAAATGAGATATAATGAAACAAAATAAATTATAAACTCAATCGCTATTTCAATCGTTATTAGGAATCAAAAATATATTTAACCGCATTTTAAAACGCATGAAATAATTAGAAAGCATGTCAAACCTGAACTGTCATAAGAGGCATTTCTAATATTCTCTGAACACCTGGGGTGTCATAAACAAGTTTCCTAAGATTATGAGAGTTTGGTTTTGTTAAATCTCCAATATCTTGTATGTTACAATCAGCTTCAGCCTCAACAAATACTGCACCCTCCATAGTGTTAGTATCCACTATCAACTTTCCTTCTGAGCTGATAATCAACTTTCCAGCCATAGGGTAATAAGGGACAAGAATCTTTGACAAAGATTCCTTTATAACTTGCACAGCATCCTCATTTCCTCTTTTAGCTGACTTAAAGAAATAAACCGTGTGAACTGGATATGCCTGATGCTGGTCAATGTTTGAAAGGAAATAGAGTCCCTTTTCTGTTTCCTCTGCTGGCAGAACTCGAGTTGGTTCTCCTAAGTGCCGCACATTAAGTTCAATGTTAGATATGTCCACATTTCCCATCACGTAGTTAAGAACCTAATTTCAATAAACACAAGATAAAGAGTGAGAAATTTGTCAGATAAACTGAAAAAGTTAAAGGGACTGCAATAAGTAACAAAGAATATGCAAAACGAAGGACTAAATTCACTGAGCTTTTTACCTGAAACTATTTAGTGCAGGAAATGTTGAGAGACGCAAATATTAATAAAGATGTAATTATACTTGTAAGGCCATTTGGTGTAGGGAATCGATAAGTGTTATATAGGAATTGGTGGAGGTGAGACAAAAGATTTGGCCAGCGTATTTGTGATTAGTTGTTTCTTTTTGACTCAATTTGTGATTTGTTGTTGCAAATTAATTAAAAATACAAAGCAAACTTTAGCGACAAGATTACTTTTTCTATCAACTAAAATTTTTTTATTTAAAAAAAAATCAATTATTATAAGTATGACCCACTATACTTTTTAGGGGTATTTTGATAACATTACAACTTACAAAGCACATTATGGTGGGGAAAAAATAAATTTCGTAGTAAAATATGTAAAGTGTAATCCTAAACACTATGTTTTGGGGTACTTTAGAGTTTGAAAAAAATATCTGTTTAAATATGCGAATTGTGCTCCTTAATAACAGATTTGGTGAAGGAAAAAAATTATAATTTCATAACAAAATGCGTAAAGTGTGATGCTAAGCACTCTATTTTCGAGTACTTTAAGATTCAGAAAAAATTTATATGTTGAAATACTCAAAGTAGAAACTAATATAAATTCATAAATTGCTCCGACGGAGATCGAATCAAAAGCAGACAACCAAGTAAAGTAACTAATCGTGTACCCAAAAAAACTAACATTAATTGGGTACGGAGCAGCGTTAAAACTCTGAATCAGCTGTCCTGCCCTTCGAGTCACCTACAATTCAGCGAGGGGATTAGTCACTGCGGTTGGCGATGGATACCCTGGGTAAAACCAAAAAAAACTAATTTGTTGCTTATGTGGCACTCTCATTGGTTCACCTCACATTGAATCAATCCTACGTGGCAGTTGTTGTATCCACATCAGCACACCAGAATCGGTTTCTGTTAGTTATGAATATAACAGATTTTGATGAATCTGTTATGGGCGCCAAAACAGATTCATAGCTAGCATATATATGATTCATTCTTAGTCACCTGTAATCATATAGATCGACAGAGAATCAAGGCGTGTGGAGAAAACACTGGGAAACCGTGGGAATTGGGAGTGAGGGGGAAATACAATTGGGGAAGAACAATCAATTGTAAATTCATCAAAATTCCAATTCAGTAAAGAAATGGACTGCAGGAATTGCTCAGCCCCCAGATGTAGGCATCAATCTTGATGTCGAACTGGGTAATCAAATCCTTGTGTGCTGATTTCTGCTCAATTTCCTTTTATCTTGTTTTTAGGGTCTCTTGTTGCGCGCAACGGGTTGATGATCAATTCAACACTTCTGAGTTGAATTGATACTCGTTAAGTTGTTCATTGTTCAATTCTTGATCCGTTGATTCAATTACATTGAATCCATTGTTCGTTTATTGTATAATTCGTGGGTGTTCCAATCTTCGTGGTACTGTTCCATTGACTTGCTGGGTTGAATTCCAGTCGCACAGTTCTTCAATTCCCAACATAATCTATATAAGCACGCATACAAATATATGATTCTTTGGCTGAGAATTAACATAAAGGAGACCGTCAACCTTATCCAACTCAATAGCCCTTGCTGAGAAATCACATGCATAAAACATGTTATTTCCAAACTGTATCATTAAACCTATCTCTACAATGGGTATGTACAGCAGTACAGGAACAATTAAATAAGAAAACATGTTGGTCATAATTGTCCAACTAATACCAATACTATTCCTCTATAAAATATTACTAGCACATATCAATGAGCAAATAAAATATTACTAGCACATCTCCACGTGCAATGCACGGGTGATGACAAAATGCTGTAATTATTTTTGTTAAAAGATTATGTAATTACTTTTATTAGTTAATTTGTTGAAATGAAACAAGTAAATTTCAATTAATATATATATATATATATATATATATATATATATATATATATATATATATATATCCACCTGAATGGGAGAATTTTAAAAAAATAAAATACAAAGGCTAGCCAAATATACCGACACGGTGACACATTCAATGTCGTGATTACAAAAGAGTCAATTCATGGGATAAAAGTATTTTTGGAGCATAAATTTTTGGAAATGTGACAAAGATGAGGTGCCTCAACTTGTGCGCATCTTGCGGTGTTTATAAAAGTAACTTTAATCAAGGAAAACCATATTGTATTTGAAATTGAAGGCTGGTTATATTCAAGAACAACCCACAAATAAATAATTCAGACTATAAGCTTCCATTCAGTGCAGCCTGGAACTATCTCATCAATGGCTACGGCATGTAGTACTAAGTCATTTGCTTAGTAATAGTTACTAAATCATTACTAGCCATTGGATTGACAAAATTTCAATGAAATTCAATCTAATGGCTAGTATTTAATAAGGATATTTGTGTCACATCCCTTTTTTGTTTTAATTACATTAAATAATGAAATAAATGTGCCTTTTTTTAGGGATTACTAAAATAAAACAGTTTTTTGCTCCTTGATTTTCTCTTTCACTATCTTCTCTCTCACAATTCCACTATCTTCTCTCTCACAATTTTCTCTTACGCTCATCTTTCACGTTATTCTTCTTCTTCTTCTTCTTCTTCTTCTTCTTCTTCTTCTTCTTCTTCTTCTTTATTTTTCACGCAAAAGAAGTCTAAAAAACGCATTCACGCAAAAAAATAAGACGCCCACGGGTGTTTAAAAAATGGACTCCGTTGATCCACGCCATTGAAGCACGCTCCTCCTTTACGTCATTGATCCACGTCATTGAAACACATTATCATGGATACCGAAAAATAGTGTAGTGCAATAATAACCATAGAAATAGTTTAGATTGATTATTATTGTACTAACCAAACAATTGAAAGGTTTGGTTAGGAGAATAATAACCATAGGAATAGTTTAGAGTGGTTATTATTGTACTAATCAACTATTGAAATGTTTGGTTAGTGCAATAATAACCAGGAAAACACTGTACTTTGGTTAGGTGTCATGGTGATGGTGGTTGTGTATCTGTGTGATGGCGTAGTCGACAGAGATGAAAGCGTTTTAATTTTGTTTCAATGAAATGGGAAAGAGAGATGAAACGATCCTTGAAATGATGATTGACCAAATATTTTAAGGCAAGGTCATCATCTATCCAGTGGCCATCACCATTGATGTAAGTCACATTGAAACACATTATCATGGATATCGAAAAATAGTGTAGTGCAATAATAACCATATAAATAGTTTAGATTGATTATTATTGTACTAACCAAACTATTGAAAGGTTTGGTTAGTGGAATAATAACCATAGAAATAGTTTAGAATGGTTAGTATTGTACTAACCAAATTATTGAAATGTTTGGTTAGTGGAATAATAACCAGGAAAACTCTGTACTTTGGTTAGGTGTCGTGGTGACGGTGGTTGCAAATTTGTGTGACGGCGTAGTCGACGGAGATGAAAACGTTTTAATTTTGTTTGAATGAAATGAGAAAAAGAGATGAAATGATGGTGAAGAGAGACGTTGTTTCACAAAAATAAGGAAACAATTACAATTAAAACGGTTCCAATATTTTAGGAATAGGCGCATGATTTTTGGGTTAGTCATTAATATAGATTTCTTGATTTTTTTAGGCTTTTTTTTAATTAAAATAGAATTTACATCTATGACCCTTTAGTAACTATTACTAAATTAGCAACTTAGTATATAACATAAGTCAGACTCCTCATCAATGAAGTTCATATTGGTGGAAAACAAATTTGTATAAGAAATTAAATGAAAATACAAAATATTAATTAATCTAAACATATATAAGATCTAAAAGATGTAAAAGCAGGGAAAAAAAATAGAGGATAACAAAACATAAAGACAATACAATTAGGAAAGAACTTAACATATAACTTAAGGTGTTTGGATTCAAAGTTTGACATAAGCATGGAAAACAAAAAGATGGGGTGTGAAGCAGTTTAATTTTTTTTTGGAACTAGTTTCAAGTGCGTATGCAAAGACTCCAAGAATTGTTCCAAGTCTCTTGATCCCCCCATGGAAACTCCACCACCATCCACCATCGTGGATACTTACATGCCGCCTCCCCCTAAGGAAAATGCGACGGTTCCCACGTCTCAAGAAGAAGATCTTTTAATGCGAAGTACCAAGAAGACTAAACCCCGTAACGAGGAAGCAACAGAGGGTCCAATCTTGGGTGATCAACCCAATCCGAATTCTCCGCTATCCTATCGTGATGCTCTAACGGCTATCTTGGGACCGGAGAGTGATGGAGAATCAAGTTGGGGTGACGTAAATGAAGCGGATTATCCGGAAAATAGTTGGTACAAAGATGAGGAGTGGGAAGCATCTAAGGCGGCCAAACCTATTGATCCTACCCCGGAGATTCCGTTATCCGATGAAGAGTTTTCGCAATGGTCTAAACCGTGGAAAAACACGCTAATTGTTAAGGTGTTGGGGAAGAAAGTCAACTTCAAACTCTTAGATGCGCACCTTAGAAATCTTTGGCAAGACAAAGGTCTCATCAAGATTACAGATATGGTGCAAGATTTTTATCTAATCAGGTTCACATCACCCGACGACTATAGGCATGTCCTCTTTGAGGGACCTTGGAAGATCGCCGATCATTATCTAATAGTTCAACGTTGGCGTCCGTTGTTTTCCTTTTCGGCTAATCTCAAGCGTAAAATCATGGTTTGGGTTCGTATTCCGGGTCTTCCGTTGGAATTATGCAATGAGGCTTTCTTGAAACGCATTGGGTATACTCTTGGAGTCATGCTAAAGATCGACAATTTGACATCCATACATAGTCGAGGAAAATTCGCTCGAATTTGTGTCGAACTTGATCTCGATAAGCAATTATCTTTGCACATCTTGATTATAGGGGTGAAATTGTCGTTGGAATACAAAGGGCTTCACTCGATTTGCTTTCGATGTGGAAGATATGGCCATAAGAGGGACCAATGTAGAGAGTTATTGGAACAACCGGAATCCACCTTCCCAAACTCCGCTATAGAGACGTCAATAAATGCAACAAATGAAGAAAATTCTGCAGATACGGTGGCGGCAAGTAAGACACAAGAAAAGAATATGATGATGATTACTCCAGATGCTCAACTTCACAATGGCAAGGCGGTTGTGGATTCTTCAACCAAGATACAGGACCTTGATTTAGGTCCTTGGAATCTCGTATCTTCATGACCCAAAAAGAAGAATGGAATCCCGGGTCCTATTTCGAATGTGCATCCGTCGAATTCTGTGACCCATCGTGACTCATCAGTGGGTGCTGCTCCGACGATCAAGCGAGCTGCGCCGGCGACCAATCAATTCAAGGATTCGTCTTCTCGTGGTTTTGCAGTTCTGACAGATGTCCCTGGCGACTTGCAAAGCGTTCCCATCCAATTGGTGGTCGCTGTCAAAGACCTGCAACCCTCAGCCATGGAAACAACCGTCAAGAAGGCTCGTGTGCGTGACCCTTCAACAGGTAAAAATAAGCAAACAGGGGTCAAATTGAATCCAGCAAATCGCAAATTGGTGATTAGTTCCACTAATTCGAAACCCATCGCTGCCCGTCGTGGAGAAGGTGGCTCTGGTGGTACTCCCAACGCCTCGCTGCCGGTCACTAACAAGGGTAAGGGTCCTGCTCTTCCAATTGAATCAGGTGCTGCCAAACAGGGTTCATCAACAGGGTTGAGTAAACAGTGGCTGGAAACGTTGAAGATGTGTGGTAAAAATGATGCTTTGGCTATTATTGAGGCTTCAAACCCACTGCGAATGGGCCATGTTGATAAGGAGTGTGCTGCCTTTGCTGATGCATTGAAGCAGAGAAAGTTGTCCAGCAAAACCCAAGTTCCAGCTGGTAATAAAGTGATGTCTAAGCCCGTGCTTGGTGGTAACGTTGAGGAGTCCATTCCTCCTTCCCTCTAACCGTTTCTATGAATATTTGTTGTTGAAATTGTAGGGGAACGGCCGCTAAAGGCTTCTCAAATTTAGTTCGTGATATGCGTAGTGATTACTTATTCTCCTTTTTGATTTTGGTTGAAACTCACTTGAGTGGTAACAATGCTAACCATCTTCGCAAGAGGCTTAATTTTGATGGCAGGTACATTGTTGAGGCGTCGGGCCAATCGGGAGGGATTTGGTGCCTTTGGGATCCTTCGGTGTGGGTGGTCTCTATTCAGGAGAGCTCCAACCAATTTGTGCACATGGAATTGAGATATAGGAATGCCCCCCCTTGGCTTCTCACTGCGGTCTATGGAAGCCCCCACCACTCTCCTAGACAACAACTTTGGGAGGACTTACAAAATCTTGCGAACCACATCGCTCTTCCTTGGGCGGTGATAGGCGACTTCAACACCAATGTCCTTGACATTGATAGAATGGGTCCCCCTCTCTTGGGACCGACTCAGCATGATAGAGGTTTAGTGGATGTGTTAGATGCAGGGAGTCTTATTGATGCTGGCTTTGTGGGTGATCGATATACTTGGTTTTGTAATGGCGTTCATAAACGTTTAGATCGGGCTGTGATTAATCTTGAATGGCGTCTCAGGTTTTTGGAGGCTATGGTTCATCATTTACCTTTTTTTAAATCGGACCATAGACCCCTCCTCCTCAAACTTGAGAAACCACTTAGGACTAATAGAAGGCGCCGCCCTTTTCGTTTTGAAGCTATGTGGTTAACCCATAAGTATTTTCCATCAGTTATCTGCAACCATTGGCGTCAAGAGAATTCTAGTTGGTCTTCCAAGCTTATGGAGCTCCGAGGGGTTTTGAAAGATTGGAACCATGACACTTTTGGGGATATTTTCCGAAAAAAGAAAAGACTTAGAAACAACCCGAAATCTATTGACTTTAAGCTTAGTCAATGTTGGTCTAGCGATCTCCTTGAATTACAAAAGAAAACTTGGCGCCTCTATGAGGAGACGCTTGCCAACGAGGAAATATTTTGGTTCCAAAAGTCTAGGGCCAAATGGTTGGATCAAGGTGACCGCAACACTAGATACTTCCATGGTGTTACCTCCATTAGACGTAGAAGGAACTATATCTACACCCTCCAAAACCAAAATAGTGTTTGGATTCAGGATGCCCAAGCTTTGGAACGACATGCAACGAAATTTTATAAAGATCTTTTTAAGAATGATTGTAATTATGTTCCTTTTATGCTGCAGGGCCACTTTCCTAGATTGCCGGAGGAAGCCTTGAGCCATCTTAGCAAAGAAGTCTCTAAGGAAGAGCTTTGGAATGTGATCAAGAGCTTTGGCGCCTTCAAAGCACCGGGGCCTGACGGTTTTCAAGCCATCTTCTACCAAACTCAGTGGCAAGTGGTTGGTGACTCGCTCTTCAAGCTGGTCAAGGACATTTTTGAAAACCCCGCCTTGGTGGGGGAGGTGAACCATACTCTTATCTCCCTTATCCCTAAATTAGATAATGTTTGCAATATGAAGCAATTTCGCCCAATTGGGCTTTGTAATGTATCATATAAAGCTATCACCAAGCTTATTGCACATAGAATTCGTGATTTCCTCCCCGACCTTGTTGGTCCGACCCAATGTGCTTTTATCCCTAAAAGACAAAGTCGGGACAACATCATCGTGGTTCAAGAAATCTTCCATTCTATGCGTACTAAGAAGGGCCAATCAGGGTGGATGGCAATAAAAATTGATCTTGAAAAGGCCTATGATAGACTCAATTGGGAATTTATTCGTGATACATTAAATGATATTGGTTTTCCCCCTAATATCATATCGGTTATTTGGTCTTGTGTGTCTTCCCCCAAGTTGAGACTCCTTTGGAATGGTGAAGCCCTTGAGGAATTCCAACCCTCAAGAGGCATTAGACAGGTGATCCTATATCCCCCTACCTATTTGTCCTTTGTCTTGAACGCCTTTTCCACATGGTGGAGATGGTCGTGGAGGAGGGCACTTGGAAACCTATGAGGCTATCAAGAATAGGGCCTAAGATTTCTCATTTAGCCTTTGTTGACGATCTTCTCCTTTTTGCAGATGCTAGTTTACCTCAAGCCGAAACTAGCAAGGAGATTCTCAACACTTTTTGTGCTAGCTCGGGTCAACGAGTTAGCCTTGATAAGACTAGGATCTTCTATTCGAAGAATGTTAATTGGGATCGCCAGCGTGAGATAAACAATGCTCTTGGTTTCTCTTCTACGGATGACCTAGGAAAATACCTAGGAATTCCTATCCTTCACAAGAAAGTAACAAGACAAACATTTAATTTTGTCCTTGAAAAAGTGAACCAACGGTTAAGTGGGTGGAAAGCTAGAAACCTTTCCTTAGCGGATCGAGTGACTTTAACAAAATCGGTCCTTCAAGCTCTACCCACTTACACCATGCAAGCGGCTTGGATCCCTAGAAGTATATGTGACGAAATTGATAAAAGATGTACACTACAACAATAATGGCATGCGGCAGCGGTTCAAAAAGAATTCTGCGGCGGTTTTAACCGCCGAGGAATACCACGCCCGGCGGTTCCTAAACCGCTGCAGTTTTCTCCGCCGCGAGGGAATTCAACGGCGGTTTTGGTAGCCGCTGGTATAACCGCCTTCATTAACACAATTATTCCCTACTAGTAGCAAATTAAAATCAAAACAGTGAACCTTTACATTCTTTAAATCAAACCAAATCAGAGCAAATAAACATCGTTCTTTAAAATCAGGTCGTAAAAAAGCAAAGCAGTGAACTCCAAACCCTAAAATCTCAAAGAAGCCTTATATCTACAAGGGTAAAAATGAAGAAAAAGAAACACAGAATAAAGCAACATTAACGTGAATACAATTTCACATCATTAACACACACCTTTGCAATTGCAACCTCAATCTCTTCTTTAGATTGATTAAAATAGGGTATGAAGAAAACAAAGGATTGAACTCGGAATATTTAACCATGAGAAATAGAAAGAGAGGAAGAAAAAAGATGAACCTGGTGTAGGTGTGGCGGTGGCGAGAGATTTCGAGAGGTTGACGGTGGCGTTTGACGATGAGAGGTTGGCGGTGGCGTTTGACGATGATGAGAGGTGACTGTGAGAGGTGTGCGCGAGAGGAAGACGGCTGTGAGAGGCGCGAGAGGAAGACGACTGTGAGAGGCGCGAGAGCGATGAGAGGCGCGAGAGCGGTGGAGTTTGCGACTGAGAGGAGCGAACTGATCTGATTAGGTTTTGAGAGATGTTTATTTTTTTATTTTATTTTTTATTTTTTACTTATAATAAAAATGAAATATTTTTTAGAGGGAGCGAGTTTTTTTTTTTACCAAAAAAAAGAGAGGGAGAGTTGGAGTCTGGAGGGACGAATATTTTTAATAAGCGTCGCAGATTTAGCGACCAACCGCCGCCGCTTGAGTTTAAAACCAAACTGCCGCAGAATATAAAATAACCGCCTCCATATTCGTATTAGCTGAGGCAGTTAGTTTAACCGCCGCCAAACAATAAGCGGCGGCGGTTTTCTCAAAACCGCCGCAGAATGTCCGCCGCCGGTTGACAAATTTCTTGTAGTGGTAGATCCTTTATTTGGGGTGAGGAGGACAATATCCGGAAAATTCATCCTATAAATTGGGATACCCTATGCTCCTCCAAAAGGGAAGGGGGCATGGGGCCTGGGGCTTAGACCTGCTCGTTTGGTTAACCAGGCATTTATGCTAAAGAATAGCTAGAACCTGTGCATCAATACAAATTCTCTATGGGTCTCAGCTGTTCGGCAAAAGTATAAATGCGGAAATGATAAGCTTCCTACTATTAACCCGAAGAGACAAGGATCTAATTTGTGGCATGGGCTATGCGCTAATCGGCACACGTTTAGATCCAAATTGAGATGGAATTTAGGAAAAGGAAACCAAATTGATTTTTTGACGGATACTTGGATACCCGGTCATAGTCCCCTTCTCAAAGATGGAACAGGGAGTGTTCAATCAAATTACAACTCTTGTTACAACTTTATAAATTCTAATGTGGAGTGGGACTATTACAAATTGGGGAATTTGGGTATACCTAATCTTGTTAACATCATTTCTAATATCAACCCTCCTATTGCAGATGCCGATGTTGATGATTTCCTATGGAATGCTAGTCCAGACGGAGTCTTCACCACAAAGTCAGTCTTTGAGAATCTCCATCATCCAAATACCAATGCTATGAGGGATTTTTCAGCTGTCTAGAAATGGAAGGGACCTGAGAGGATCAAGCTATTCCTATGGAAAGCCCTCCACTAAGCGTTAATGACTAATGCCGAACGCACCCACCGACACATCTCCAATTCTGATTTATGTCCGCTGTGTGGTGACCACACAGAGACACTATTTCATTGCTTCAGAGATTGTCAAAGGGTGGCCACGGTTTGGATGCAAATCTGCGGTAACTCAACATCATCAAGTTTATTTCATCAGTTACAGTGGAAGGAGTGGCTGAATAACAACCTGTGGTCCAATGATAAATTCGATACCTGGATTTCTTGGAGTCTGATATTTGAAATTGCTCTAAACGAGATTTGGAGAACCAGCAATAACATCGTCTTCAACAATGGTCAGAGCTCTTCTCAGTCGCTGTGCAAATCGATTGTGTGCCGCGCTCGTGCCGTAGTCGATGCGAAACTCTGATCTGATCGTCTTCTTCCTTGGGATACTTACAATAACGCTAGCGACGGCCTCTGGTGGAAGATGCTGCCACCTGGTTTTTTCGCGTTCCACTGTGACGCGTCTATCAACAACCATGGCGCGATGGTTGGTTGCGGAGGCATCCTTCGTGATGCGTCGGGTAGATTCGGTTTTGCATTCAGTCGCCGTCTTGATCGTTGCTCACCGCTGGAAGTCGAGCTATAGGGTTTGCTTTGTGGCATTTCTTTAGCTAAAGAGAAGGGATTCACTGATATTATGGTGTTCAATGATTGTGCTAATGCGTTGGATTTGATTCGTGATGAGATCAACCCATCGAATAAGCTTTGTTCGGTGATTCGAAGGATTCATGAAATCGTGGACTCCATGGGCGAGGTGAAGTGGCTGTATGTTCATCGGAATGATAATGGTGTGGCGGATGCGTTGGCCAAGCACGGTGGTTCTCTCAGCCAGGGTTTGGTGGTTTTCGATGTTGCGCCGCTCTTCATCGCTAACCTGATTGCTTTAGATGTAGATGGGTCTCGTTTGACTCGTAGGTAATGCCTTTGTTGGGTGATTTTCGGGTTTTGGGCTTCTAGCCCTTTGTATCACCAAAAAAACAAAGTAAACAGTGAAAACAAATGAGTCCTGAAAGGTATTAGCAGCATCCTAAGACATTTTCTTTCCCTGGCGATTCAAAGACACAAAATATTAATTTTCCTTCTAATATTAAATAAAAAAAGTTGATAAGTGGGCCACACACCTATATATCTCAAAGTGCGTTTGAGAATTCAAAGGTTAAGTAGTTCTTGGCTAAAAAATATTTATTTGTTGGTATTATTTAAGTCATGATTTATTTGTTATTTTTTGAGTTTGTACAATGTCTAAACTAAAAGTGCATCGTATCCGATGCAAATATGGATCTGGTGTACGTAATCGTCGACTTTGTGATTTGTGTAGTGACCAGACTAAAAGTTGATTCAATGTGATTACTATTAATATTTATTTAAATGAATTGAGTAGATATTTTGTATTAAAAAAATGTGCTTTAAAAAAATAAAAAGAAGAAATATAAATATAAATTAGTTTTTTAAACGGTGAAAATAGTAAAAGAAGTGAACGGAAGCCCATGGCAAAGTGGGAGTCCATTCATAAATAAAAAATGTGTTTGTGCTAATTACAAAAGATAAAATGTACCCCAAGGTCTCGGGTTGGGAGGGGAGAACCTCACGGGCCGGCAAACCCGGGTACTCGTGGCCAACCAGGTTCCCTGGCGTAGATTAGTCATCGATAAAGCCGGTGAAAACAGCGCACCAAAAACATGGTAACCAAAAAAAAGAGAAAAATGAAGAAACAAACATTACAATTTTTTAAGAAAAAGGAAAGAAAGAAAGGGAGAGTTATAGTTCTTGGGTACAATTTTTTTTTGGTATTTTTAAAGTCGTGATTTATTTGTATTTTTTGGATTTCCGTACTGTGTTAACCAAAAGTGTATCTCACGCGATCATTACTGATATTTTAAATTTATTTTTTTTAGAAAAAGTTTTGCAATGACTAAACCAAAAGTACAACTGACATACTAACATTTTAGATTTAAACCTTATTAATTAGAAAAATATTTGTGGTGACTTAATCAAAAGTAGATCTAGTGTAGTTATCGACTTTGTGAATTTGTGTACTCTCCGAACTAAAAATTGATTTAGCACTATTACTGCTAGCATTTATTTAAATGTATTGGGTAGATATTATAGGTTAAGAAAAATGGAGTTTTAAAAAAATAAAGAGAATAAGTATAAATATAAATTAATTTTTTTGAAGTGGCTAAAATAGTAAAAGAATTGGACTAAAATATATTACCCAAGTAGGGGTTAAAACTAATATAATAATTAAAAAATATAAAGAAATAAAAGTGAAAATTGAAGGAAAAAAAAGAGAATTTGGAAAAAAAATAAAAAGAAAGAATGTCAGGAGAAAATACTGTAGACTACTAAAGCATTATATATAGAGAGACTAATAATGTTGAGAATCACATGAGTATTCTTTGCATGCAATTCCTAGGGTTATCAATAATCATCTTATTCAAAATGCAACTCAATCAACTTCTTAAACAATTCAAGTTTTGTGTCATGATCCACTTAGTCAAGAATTGGAGAGATTTACAAACTGAATTTGCAAAATATGAAAAGCCATGAAGACATGGTTAGCTTTTGATCAACTCATTATTTATTATATTTTACAACAATACATATACATAGTACAACATTAAAATTTTAACAAAAAATTGATTTAGCGCTATTACTGCCACTACAAGAAATTTGACTTCTGCCCACGGACCAAAACCATCACTAAATGTCAAATGTTCGTAGGTAAAAGTAGTTTTGACTTTTCCCCACGGCCGTTTTTTCCATAGACAATATACGACGTCTAACCACGCATATTCGTCCGTGGGTAAAAATTTTACCTACGACGTCTAACATTTATTTAAATCTATTGGGATAATTGGGTAGATATTATAGGTTAAGAAAATTGTGGTTTTAAGAAGATAAAGAGAAAAGGTATAAATATAAATTAATTTTTTTAAAGTTGTGAAAATAGTGAAAGAATCAATTTACAATATAAGAAAATCAACTACACCATTTAAAATTTTTACACGTGTCCACTCTGTCTCCACTCTTTGTTCAACTTCCACCCACTACCTCTTTCAAAATAAACAAACTGCTTATAACCGCATCTCTTCCACAACTCCACGTTTCAGAGACTCACACTAATACCAGTTATTTCCTCCTCTGCACAATCTTTCATTTATCTTCCTAAATTTCCTCCTCTGCACAATCTTTCATTTATCTTCCTAAATCTCCACGTTTTCTACTTCCTAAATCTCTGCATTTTGTAACCTTTGCTAATCAGTTATCTCCACGTTTTCTACTTAAAAGGAAGGATACTCAGATTCCACTCAGATTCCATTCCAGCAAACACGATTTTGATAACAACAAACAGGTTTTTCTCTGTTCTTTCAATTTCACATAACTCTTATGCCATTAACATGCAAACACTTATCATTCTGATTGTTTTTTTTGGCAAATGAAAAGTAACCAAATATTTTCAGACCTCTACCACATTCATCTTTCACTACTGCCTCTTTTGTCTTATTGTAAAGTCGTCATTTTAATTTTGCCATTGTTGCACGCCAACTGTTTGCTTATTTGCCTCTATTGAGTTTATAAGCCCTCCTTAATATTGCTATAAATTTTAAATGTCAGTGTATCTCATTCTTTTCTTTATTTAAATTGATTACATGAGCAAGTCTTTATAAGATGTCAGTGTATCTCATTCTTTTGTTTATCTAAATGATTACATGAGCAAGTCTTTATAATATGAACATATTTCAATATAGGCCAGTCTCTCAAATTTGATTGAATGCGAAACTTATTGTACTGTTTGGCAATTTATGCCAATTTCGTATCACCAACTTGATTTGTCATTAGGATAAAATGGTGTTCTACATTTGTATTTTAGTTCTCTGGCAAGCAATAATAAAAACCATACAACCATTACATTCTTTCATATATTTCCATATTTCCTCATTTTAATCAACATTCTACTCATTGTACGTAGGTTCAATTTACATAACTAACTTGGTACCGAGCAATTCACACTATGCCGCGTAAATTGGACATGATTAAGGATATCAATGCTGAGAAAGAGACTTGGAGGTTGGCAATTAGAATTACGGATCTATGGACCATCAAATACCAGTCAAAGGCATCACACATTGAGGGAATTTTTATGGATTCAAAGGTTATTCTTTCATTATCCTACATTTAAATTTAAATAAACACACAAATATTTTTTCCCAATATATGTTTTCTATTTGTTCATTAATATATCATTAATGTATTAGGGAGACAAAATACAAATAAAGACATTTACTACTGATATTGATTATTGGAGTGAGGTGCTTAAGGAAGATACGACATATATTATTGAAAATGTGGGTGTAAAGCCTAATGACCTGGACTACAAGGCATGTGAGCATCCTTTTAGACTTGATTTAACAAAAGGAACAAGTGTTAAGCAACAAGAACTTCCAGAAATACCCCATAATGCATACAACTTCAAAGACTTTGAGGAAATTCTATCTAGAAAGGTCGATGTGTCTCAGTTAGTAGGTACAGACTTACCGTTAATGTTAACTTTATTTTTTATGTCAAAAATTATATATATTATCAGTTATCTAATTCTTTTTTAACTATCCAACAGATGTAATTGGAGAGTTTCATAAAACCATCCACACACAACCTAACCCACCAAAAAACAAGGTTGTGATTTCAATAATAAATCTTAGGTAATAATCTAATTTAATGCATTTTCAAATGTTACACTAAATTTCCACCTATTCTAACACTTTACTATTTTAGTGGCATTATGCTTAGTTGTACATTATGGGGAGAACACGCCACTAAATGCCTTAGTTTTACGGAAAGCAAATCTTCTGGTCCTATTATTATTATATTGACTCAAGCAAGAATTAGAGACTCAGAAGGTTACAATACTACACTTCAACTTATATTTAAAATCACAGTATGAAATTAGATTGTTTATCAATGGTAATATTATAACACGCACATTTGTCATTTATGAATAGGCAAATACCCTGTGTCAATTTCAAATTCTCTATTTGGTTCCAAGTTGCACATAAATGAGAATATTGCCGCAATACAAGATTTCACTGCAAGGTATAGAATCTTATTTCAGGTATCTAATATGAGTTACATAAGCTTATTCTTAAATATAGTTAAATTTTAATATGTGAGATGAAAATTGTAGTTTGGCTTCATGCCATCACTCTGAATCACAAAGCCAAGGTGGTAGCCAATTTTCATCCTATTCTCAAGTAGGCCTTTCAGAACAAGACAAATTTATGTACAATGCAAAGGTGATAAGTATTGCTGATGCACATGGGCTTCCACAGGTATGCAAACACATAAAATACTAATTTAATTTTTCACACATCATTGTTGATACTAAAATTTAAGGCTGACTCACCATATGTTATTAGTTAAAGTTTTGTATCAAATGTTAATTTACTAATTTTTAGAGTGCAGCTTATGTGACTTGCATATATTATTATGTTTATATCATTAGATTTGCCCATAAAATGAATAACCAAATTCTTCGATGTACTCTACTCACATATAGTTTGAACTTCTGAATAGGACAAGCCATTCATAACTATTGGAACAATAAAAAAGTTTATTACGGGGAGTGGATGGTTCTATGAAGGGTGCTTCAAGTGCTATAAAGGTAGACATCCACCAAGTGAATCAAGTGAGCAGTCATATAAGCCATGGACATGCAGCTGTGGGATTCAACATAACAAACCTTCTTTAAGGTTGTTTTCATTTTGGTTACATAATATAATATATACTAAATTATACATTTATAAATACCTTACTTTTATTTTTTTGTGATGTATTAGGTATAAATTGCAAGTTGAGGTTCACTATAAGGATCATAGCAGTAAATTCGTTATATGGGACACTGAAGCTGCTAAACTTATTGGGAGGGAGGCTATTGACCTAAGGCAGCAACTGATTGAGGTTTCGTACTTCTTTTACTACTACATGTCTATATCAATATTATAGATGTATGGTATTATAAATATACTTTTTCCTTTCTAATATGTCTATAGGAGGGTGAAGATGATCCAAAGATTTTTCCAGAAACTCTCGATCAAATTTTAGGCCAGTCTTTTGCCCTACGCTTCAAAGCACAGATGAAATTTAATTCTCTATCTGTGACAATGTTGGATGGGGATAAAGATTTTATAGAATCACTTGAGAAAATCATTGAGCTTAATGAGGTATACCAACAACATTAGATACGTATTATACAAGTCTTTTTCCATATCTGGATGTTTATATAATTAATACATTCTTTATATCTCATCTTTAATTTAGTAGCTTATTTGATCTATTTCGTAGGGAAATAAAGTTGTAGTTAATGAAGGAAAGTGTGTTGTACCCAGTGAAGATATCATTCAAGTTGACATTGACAGTGTAAGAAATTAAGGCATGTGTATTTGGTCTTCAATTTTTTTGGGCAGAATGCTTACCATTGTAGTTAACACAACCAATGTTTTTGGTTTTATAGCAATCACTCTCTGCAACTGCCGATCATGATCCTGACGTGCTCAAAACCTTTACACCTGCAAAGCGAATGGCAGCTAAGAAACAACCTGATGATGTGTCTACCAATGATT
Organism: Astragalus membranaceus; assembly: GCA_039519185.1. NCBI lineage: Eukaryota > Viridiplantae > Streptophyta > Magnoliopsida > Fabales > Fabaceae > Astragalus > Astragalus membranaceus. The sequence continues at coordinate 24,478,986 of CM076848.1, read as the reverse complement.
TTGTGCCAGCACAATTGTCGTCCACAAAGATCAGAAAGCGTATAAAAAAGGAGTCAAACTAATTTACAAAATTGGTTTTTTGGACTATGTTCTGTAGTTGTTTTTAAATTAAGTTTACACATTTACAATGTATTGTTAGACTATCTGATTGAAGGTACTTTAGACATAAGTCATGTCGAATGACTTTATGCCTCTTAAAATTTAAATTTGGTACTCCTTTGATATTGTTACGGCCCAGGATTTTCTTAGTCCTCAACTCCCTCTTATTAGTACTTTAATTTAACATGATCTTAACCATTCTATGATAACATCCCAAAAACATGGCCTTTTCAAATATAACCATAGTCAAATCTAACTCCCTTTTGGTTGCTGCCACGTGTATACACATAACTTCCTTTTATCTTTTCAGTTTTCCCTTCTCTTTTCCTTATTTCTCTCTCGGTCTCACTGTTCTCTCTTCCACTTGCGCTAACTTCTTACAAAAATGTAACTCTGCCTAAATTTATTCTTCTCCCTGTTTCCATCAGCCAATCTGCACTCTAACAAGCACCACTACTCATCTTGCAAATCTCTTCAACTTCATCTCCATTTCCAATATTCAAGTAATTATTTTTTCTTCTGTTTTGATGCATTTGATTCAACATTGTTGCATTTTACGGTGGCCATTTTCCCCTTTTGTTAGAAATTCTTTTATTTGATTGCAGCACATGATTCTTAGGGTTTTACATTGGAAAATTTCCCCCAAAATTCTGTTTAGCAATTTGGGGTTGCTTAAAATAATCGGCCAATATCAGATGTCATCAGTGACATCAGTTTTGTAACTTCCTTCATTGAATTCTGTATAATATAATTTAAAAACAAACTCATGCACTCCTATATGTAACTTCCTTTATTGAATTCTGTATAATTTTTTCTTTCCTTCCTTTAATTCTTTGGTTGTCAAAAAAAACCCCACCACTTCAAATTCTACAACCTATTTAGTGAGATGATATCCAGAAGGTGAAGAAGCCTTCCTTTCATCTTCATATGATGTTTATTGAATTGATGTATGATTTATTCTTATGTTGTTGTATTTCTTTGATTGTTGCACTCTTTATATATACACTTGACCCATAATTACAAGGGTACTGTGGATACATCCATAGCTTTCATCATTGCTTTTTTTGTTGTCTGATAATTTTATCTTGCATCATCTCCAAAATATACTCAACGTTTTCAATAGAATAATTAATCTTTAATTTGCATTTAGCGATTTCATTCTTTTCTCTCAATTCTATTTGTTTGCCCAAAGAAGAAATGAACCATTTCACATCAAATTTGCATGCTTTTTGCCCATAAGGATCAGTTTCCTAATGTCAATAAGTACTTACGACTTGCTACTTCCTTCATGCTCTTTCTACCATTAATTCCATTTGCCACTTGAAGCACCTCTTTTACAATTTGAAGTAGGAATATGTGCTCTAATTTTTTTATACGTTCTGTTTACCCTATCTTTTTGGCTTTAAATAGACTTTTCATTCCTTTAATTAATATAATATACCTTATTTGTTAATCTATCTAATAGTGTTTCTCACTTCATAGGGATCAATGCCGCGTGATTTTGACATGATAAACGACAACAATGCTGACAAAGAAACGTGGAAGTTGGCAGTGAGAGTTACCGATTTATGGACCGTTCAGTACCAATCCAAAGCATCGCACATTGAGCGAATCTTTATGGACAAAAAGGTCTTACTCTTTCTATGCTATTATATTTCCCTTAGGACTGAACTATTATTTTAGATGTTAACATATATTTTATTCTTTTTTTTTAAAGGTATATATCTTCATTCAATAGTTGATAGCAGACACATTACAATTGAGATAATAGTATTAATAATAATAAGTAATCTTTATTATAAGATGGTAAACCGATATCAATATCCAATACATTCAATAGTCAAAATGATATATATATATATATATATATATATATATATATATATATATATATATATAGCTGTAATGGCTCAACCTCCCTTAACTAAATATCAAGGGTTCGATCCTCGCCTTGGGTATGGACCATGTTTAAATCCCTGGGTCAGTTGTCTCATCCTTAAAGGTGCCTTCAATCCAGGAGATTAGTCACTGCCTTCGGCGGTACAAACTCCGGTCTGAACCACATATATATATATATATATAGAGAGAGAGAGAGAGAGAGAGAGAGAGAGAGATTTAATTGCTTATCAGATCCACTTGAAAATGGCAACTAAATTTTGTGTCTCTCACCCACGCCCAAATAAAAATACTTCTTTGTCTCACGGTTATCAAACTGCAGTTTAAATCATAAATTGATAACAAAAATGGTCCCTCTCGATAACCGTTAACATACACAAGCACATACATATTCATTAGTTAAACAAAAAAACAAACTCTTACACAGTCATCAAAATAACTCCCTGCATCAACGGAAAGGAGAATACGATGTTACAATGGTGCCAAACCCAATTTGAGAAGTCGTAGTGAAGAAGCAGCGTACCAAATGCCAACCTTCACCATCTGTTACAAAAAGGTTCTATACACAATAATCTCTCTACCAAATATCCTATATTACTCATTTCATTCTTCTCAATTCAGTTCAATCTTTTTATCTCTTTACCTCTTTTCTTTTTTTGGCAATCCATTTAATTATTTTGAATTTTCAGTAATGTTATTCACAATACCCAGAAATTACAAATAACATGGTTTTCAACATCTCTCCCAATTGATTTCCATTATCGCCTCTTAACTCTTATGGCACATTGTTCAATTTTACTTTGTCGTTGTGGCACTCCAACTGTTTGCTTATTTGCCTCTACTAAATTTCAAGCACCGTTGTATTCTATGTCAATTTATAATTTTGTTACCAAAGTAAACACACAATTTTAGGACAAAAATATTCGTATGAAAATTGAAAATTACAATTCCCACATGCCATTTCATCTTTATGCATTACATTTATTGTTTTTTGTCTGTAACCTATAGGTAACATAAATCATGGACAGACAACAAAACTTACAAGAGGCTTCAGCAAAGGCGCGTTTGAGAAGAAAATTGATTCTAAAGAATAAGCGTGCGTTACATTTGAAAAGGAAAATGATTCTAAAGGGAAAGCGTGTTTGCAAATCAATCAATACACCTACTTTAGGTAACACCTCACAGGACTCTACTTAGTTTGTATGACAATTATATTTCTAACAAACATGTTTTACCACTTTTCAGAACCATCAAATAAGTATTCAAAATATGTCCAGGGTTTGTGTATTGGTAGTCCGTCAGTTTCAAGGTTTCCAATACACCGTACACCTTTGTCAGATATCTCTTCCACCATGCGGAATAAGAAAGGAAGATGTGATACTCATATTAACGTAATTGTCTCTTCAATTGATACCATACAAAGTCAACCAAGTGCAAACCCTCATGTAACTCAGAGAAAAAGAAGTTTGGCTCATATCAAGGAAAATATCTCGAGTACAACTACCCAACAATATAGAAGAAATAATGGTCATTATCCTGAAATAGGTGAGTGTTCCAATACAAAGCACGACGTTGAAACACCATCATTAGTTCCTCTTTTTACGCCAAATACACACAAATTCACTCACAGCAAATATATATCACCCGAAGATACAACAAATGATCATGGAACAAACAATGATTATGTTACAGGTAATAATCCTTTATTATACACTTAATTTATTCATCAATCACACATTGGTGTTACAAAGTTTACATAACTTTTATATTGAATTAATCAGGCAGCAGTTCATACTCAGACGAAGAAGATATATCTGAAGCTGAATCTATTGCTAGAGATGAAGGTAACATATACATTATAAACCTCACAGCTAAGGTTTCATATAATTTTTGAGTTCAAATAAATCAGTATTTAATAATGTTGTTTTGATATGGCATATTGAACGACCATTTTAATGTGATTTTAGTGTGCCATTCAAATAATGAAGACACGTCTGACAGTGAAACTTCATTTGATGGAAACACTTTTGGTCAAGGTATAATAAAGTTCATTCAATTATAGGTTCCTACGAGGATATTTTTCTAATATATATATATATATATATATATATATATATATATATATATATATATATATATATATATGCAGGGTATTTTGATGCTGGTGACCCTACCTATGAATGTCAATTTTGTGGGGCATGCATGTGGTATGAAGAGAGGAATCAGAAATATAGAAATCCATCTACTCCTAAATACCAGTTATGTTGTGGTGTTGGAAATATTGAACTTCCACTATTGCAGACACCGCCTCCAATTCTCCAACATCTTTTATTTGAACATGATTCACCAAATAGCAAAAACTATCAGAAATACATTCGAGTATACAACATGATGTTTTCCTTCACATCACCTGGAACAACGGTTGACACATCATTTAATGACGGTAGGGGACCGCCAACTTATAGGATACAAGGTCAACCATGTCACCGTATTGGAAGCTTATTACCTATGCCTGGTCATACACCAAAGTTTGCCCAACTTTACATATATGACACAGAAAATGAGATCCAACATAGACTCAGCGGCTTAAGGTAAATATTTCATAATTCAAACTTTTAAATCATTAATCCATTTATACATATATATATATATATATATATATATGTGTTCTTTCAATAATTTGAACTTTTTTTGAACCAGGAACAATTCCAATCTAGACCCCCAAATTGTGCAAAGTTTGTCTAACATGCTATATCAACACAACACACATGCCAAGTCTTTTAGGATGGCAAAGGAAAAATTTGATGATTCATCCCTACAAGATCTTAAATTAAAGCTCATTTCTGATAGAGTTACTGATGGAAGAATTTATAACTTACCCTCTGTTTCAGAAGTGGCTGCTCTTATTGTAGGTGATGTTGATAATGGCTCAAAAAGAGATATCATTCTAGAAAAGCAAAGTGGTCGATTGAAAAGGATATCTGAGCTGCATACAAGTTATCTAGGTTTGCAATACCCATTGTTGTTTCCTTATGGCGAAGACGGATATAGACAAGGAGTTTGTCATAGAGCTCGAATCATGTCTCAAAAAAGAAAAAATAATAAAGTCACAATCAGAGAATGGATGTGTTTCCGTCTTCAATCAAGAGTAAATGAGGCACGCACATTATTGGCCTCAAGAAGGCTATTTCAACAATTTGTAGTTGATGGCTATTGTATGATGGAGTCACAGAGACTAAGGTTTATTAGGAATAATCAAAAGCAATTGAGGGTTGATAAATACAACAACTTGAATGACGATGTTGACCAAACCCTAACACAAGGTGCAGAAAAAGGAAAAAGAATCATATTACCATCTTCGTTTGTGGGAAGTCGACGGTTCATGGATCAATTGTACTTTGACGGAATGGCTATTTGTAGTCATGTCGGGTTCCCAGATTTATTTATAACCTTTACATGTAATCCAAATTGGCCAGAGATTCAAAGGTTACTTCAACCATTGCAATTGAGAGCTCAAGATCGTCCTGATATAGTTGCAAGGGTCTTTAAGATGAAGTTTGATCATTTGTTGGCAGATTTGAAGAAAAAACAAATTCTCGGTAAAGTACTTGCATGTATGTACTCTATACCTTCCTCACTAAGTTCATCTATCTCATTCTTCTTTCAAAACAACTCAACATATTGTTTTGATATTTACTTTTTTCCATTCAGATATCTACACAATTGAATTTCAAAAAAGAGGATTGCCGCATGCACACATACTTATTTTCTTACATCCCTCATACAAGTATCCTACTGCAGAAGACATAGACAAAATTATCTCTGCAGAAATTCCGGACAAATTGGTAAATAGACAATTATATGATTTGGTCAAAGGTCATATGATCCATGGTCCATGTGGACTCCTAAATATGAACTCACCATGTACAAAGGAAAATGGCAAATGTTCTAAGTTTTATCCAAAGCAATTTCAAAGTTCAACTGTTGTCGATCAAAATGGTTTCCCTGTTTATAGGAGGAGAGATGATGGCCATATCATTGACAAAAGTGGTGTAACATTTGACAATCGTTCAGTTGTTCCCTACAATCCACATCTTTTGCTAAAATACCAAGCTCATATCAACATGGAATGGTGTAATAAAAGTACTTCTATCAAGTATTTATTCAAGTACATACACAAGGGTTATGATCGAATAACAGCTGCTGTTGTTCCCGACCAAGATGAAGTAGGTGAAAACATTCAGATTGTCGACGAGATCAAACACTACATAGATTGTAGGTATGTGTCACCATGTGAGGCATGCTGGAGATTATTTTCATTCTCAATACATGGAAGGCAACCAGCTGTTGAAAGATTGTCTTTCCACTTGCCAAATGAACACTCTGTTCTCTTTGATGATATGGCAACCATTAGTGATGTTTTGTCCAAAGCAACAATTAAAGACTCAATGTTTATATCCTGGATGAAAGCAAACAAAATATATAGTGAAGGTAAAGAATTGACTTATACAAAGTTTGTTCAAAAATTTGTCTATGTCAAAAATAAGAGAATTTGGAAACCTAGAACAAAAGGGAATACTATTGGAAGACTCATTTGGGTTCCTCCAAGTACAGGGGAACTTTTTTACTTACGAATGATGCTATCAGTTGTAAAAGGTCCATGTTGTTATAAAGATATCTTAAAAGTAAATGGAAAAATCGAAGATAGTTTTAGACAAGCATGTTATGCCATGGGATTTCTTGAAGATGACCAGGAGTATATTGAAGCTATAAAAGAAGCAAAAGATTGGGGCTCAGGTCTTTACTTGAGAAAGCTATTTGTCACCATGTTAACCTCCAATAGCATTAACAGACCAAAACATGTATGGGAAAATACATGGGAATGGTTATCAGATGGAATTATTTATCAACAAAGACAATTGTTACGCATTCAAGGTACTCACTTTACATCTCTTTTTTTCCTCACACATATAAAACATTTATTCATTATAAATGCGCTTATGATACTCATGAATATATACTTTCAATGTCCAGATCTCCAACTTACTGCTGATCAATTGCAAAATTTAACCCTTATAGAGATTGAAAAGTTAATGCAAAATAACAGAAAAAGTCTTAGAGATTTCCCATCAATGCCATATCCAAAGGGAAATGTCACTTCTCACTTAGGGAATAGACTCATATATGCTGAACGCAATTACAATGTTGAAGAATTGAAAGCTGAATTTCAAAGTTGCTTCAACTCTTTAACAGGTAGAGTAGACTTTTCTTACCTTCATTACAAATGTAACCATTATGCTTAGTATTATATTATATTATATTACCAACCGACTAAATATTACATTTATCTATAGATGAACAAAGAGATATATTTCATAAGGTGATGCAAGCAGTATATAATTGTCATGGTGGCATGTTCTTCCTCTACGGTTATGGCGGTACAGGTAAAACATTCATGTGGAAAACGTTAGCTACAGCTTTGCGTTCAGAAGGATTTATTGTTTTGACTGTTGCATCCAGTGGCATAGCATCTTTATTATTACCCGGAGGTAGAACAGCCCATTCAAAATTTGCAATACCTGTTCCTTCAGTAGATAACTCAACTTGCAATATTAAGAAGGGAAGTGAACTTGCAGAGCTATTAAAAGAAACAAAGTTAATAATATGGGATGAAGCTCCAATGACAAGTAAGTTCTGTTTTGAAGCATTAGATAGAACTCTTCGAGACATAATGAGTGACTCACCTTATGGAGACTCTCCATTTGGAGGGAAAGTCATTATTTTTGGGGGAGACTTCAGACAAATACTCCCAGTCATTCCTAACGGAACTCGATCAGACATTGTTAATGCAACAATTAATTCTTCCTATCTATGGGATTTTTGTCAAGTATTAACCCTAACAAAGAACATGCGTCTACAACAAGGATCAAACAACACCAATGCATCAGAACTCCAACAATTTTCTCAATGGATATTAAATGTCGGCGATGGGAAATTGTCACAGCCTAATGATGGGTATGCAGAAATTGAAATTCCTTCTTCTTTTCTAATTACTGATTTTGTAGATCCTATAGATGCTATAGTTCGCAGTACTTATCCCAATTTGGTGGATCAATACTTGAATGAGGAGTTTTTACAAAATAGAGCTATCTTGGCCTCAACAATTGAAACAGTTGATGAAATTAATGACTATGTTCTTTCATTGATTCCAGGTATTTCCTAATCTTGATAAGTTTAACATATTCCACACACGCATCTATCTTTATGAAAGTCTATATTACAAGATCATTCTTAATTAAATCTGCTTATTTATAGGTGATGAAAGCGAGTATTTAAGCTCTGATTCCATCGACAAATCTGAACAGCTTGAAAATCCAGAACTCCAACTTCTAGCACCTGAGTTTCTAAATACCCTCAGAACTTCAGGTTTGCCAAACCATAAGATCAAATTAAAGATTGGTACACCAATCATGCTAATGAGGAATATAGACCAATCTGAAGGACTATGCAATGGGACTAGAATGATTGTGACAAAGCTAGCAACTCATGTGATAGAAGCTAAAGTAGTGACAGGGAAAAACATTGGTAATGTTTTCGGTATCCCTCGGATGTCTATGTCTCCATCTGAATCACCATGGCCATTTAAACTCCATAGAAGGCAATTTCCGCTGATTGTCTCATATGCCATGACAATCAACAAGTCTCAAGGTCAATCACTAGCAAGTGTGGGACTATTCCTACCTAGACCCGTTTTTAGTCATGGTCAATTATATGTAGCACTATCAAGGGTTCAGAGCAAACAAGGTTTGAAAATCCTGCTACATGATAGTCAAAAGAAGGCAACAAACACCACTATTAATGTTGTCTACAAAGAGGTTTTCCAAAACCTCTAGCATTTAACTTTGTCAAATTGTCAAATATAATATCTAGAGACATACACGTGACATTTGTATATTGGATGTGGCTCAAGTTTATTCTAAATAAATTTTACACTATCATGTCCAACATATGTTAACTCACCAAAACCATTTCCTCTTCGTCCTCACGGTAATGTCATATTTTTTAATTCCTACTTTAAGTTCAATTTTAACAAACGTCATCAATATCCTTAAAAAAGAAATGTTAATACTTATATGCTCTTTTCATTCTCAATACATCCAATATATTATTAAATTAACTACAATATGTTATTAAAATAAACAAATTAACCTTAATAACGAAAATTAATCACTAAATTTTATGATCATACATTTACAATACCTCTAACAAATTTGTACTTAGAAACCTCACCCGTGCGAATGCACGGGTCTTCCACTAGTTAGGCTAAAATATATTGCCCAAGTAGGGGTTAGAAGTAATATAATAATTAATAAATTTAAAGAAATAAACATGAAAATTGAAAAGAAAAAAAGAGAAGTTGGAAAAAATAAAAAGAAAGAACGGCGGTAGAAAATACTATAGACAACCAAAGCATCTTACATCTAATTTGAATACGCTCCTGCAGTTGGAAATGCAGGTGGAATTGCGATTTGCAGTATAACATTTCTCTCAAACAAAGCATGCGGTAGGCCCATCTTTATTGAGTCAATTTTTTCGGACTGCAATCCATTTTATTAATGCTTCTCTGTCCCACCTTTATTACATATTATAATATAAAGTTGCCTTTTAACTTTCTCTTACCTTTATCATATCATTTTTTTATTCAATGGATACTGTGTGCGCTTTATTGTTACGTGTCTGCCTTCTTCATTGTCCAATTGTTTTTACTCCTCATGCATTTCAATGTCAGACCTTTTACGAATCATTACCTCCAAAATCATTGCTTTGGTTTTCTTTTATTTTAGACTCATAAAAAAGGATCTTTTGTTCAAATCAGTTTCTATCTTTTAGACGCACGGAAGCATTTTTTTGTTTTTTTTCATATTTTAAGCAGTGTATTTTGAGGTATTTTAGTGTTTAGAAACAAAAATTAACTGTTCAAATACCTGTAGTTTGTTCCTCAATAACCGCATTGTTGAAGAAAAAAATCGTGATAAAATACGTACAGTGTGATGCTAAGTAGTGAATTTTGGGGTACTTTAGAGTCTAGAAAAAAATTTAGATGTTCAAATATGATAAGTCATTGCTTTGGTTTTCTTTTATTTTAGACTCATAAAAAAGGATCTTTTGTTCAAATCAGTTTCTATCTTTTAGACGCACGGAAGTATTTTTTGTTTTTTTTCATATTTTAAGCAGTGTATTTTGAGGTATTTTAGTGTTTAGAAACAAAAATTAACTGTTCAAATACCTGTAGTTTGTTCCTCAATAACCGCATTGTTGAAGAAGAAATCGTGATAAAATACGTACAGTGTGATACTAAGTAGTGAATTTTGGGGTACTTTAGAGTCTAGAAAAAAATTTAGATGTTCAAATATGATAAGTCCGTTCTTCAAAAACCGGTTAGGCGAAAAAAATTAATTTCAAGACAAAATACGTAAAGTGAGATGCCAAGCGGTGTGTTTTGGTGTACTTTATGACTCAAAAAAATTTAACGGTTCAAATACGCAAAGCTTGTTCCTCATTAACCGGTTTGGCGAAAAGAAATATAATTTCGTGGCAAAATACATAAAGTACGATGCTAAGCAGTATGTTCTGGGGTACTTTAGCGTTCAGAAAAAATTTAAACTCTTCAAATGTGCAAAGTTTATTCCTCAATAACTGGTTAAGTGAATTTTTTATTAATATCATGACAAAATACGTAAAGTTAAATGCTAAACAGGGTTTTTTGGTATACTTTATGGTTCAGCAAATCCTCTTTTCGTGTTTAGTTGCATCCATCATTACTAAAAGTTGCTTTTTTTGTCTTGCAATATATAATATGCCATATAAACTTACTCCCGCGGGAACTTTAGTAATATTTACAAAAGAACACCTCATCATACTCTTTCAACTTTGTATATGTGCTTCTATTTTATCGGTGGTTTTCATATAATCCTACGTGATATCCACGTGTTTTACTTTCCATTTGTGTTGTCTTTTTATTTTGTCATTTCACACCACGGGTATTAGAAGCATACTTAAATTAGTGTTTATATTTTTATTCGAGTACCGCGTTGCAACATTTACTCCCACGGCTTCAGTCACATTTACCATAGAACCCTATCATCTTCTTTCAACTTTGTATAGCTGCTTCTATTTTATTGATGGTTTTCATCTAACTCTGCATGATACCCACGTGTTTCACCTTCTAATTGTGTTGTCCTATTTTCTTTCTAATTATGGGTTCAATTTTTATATTTACACTTGATAAATATGGATTATGTTATTAAAATTCTTTAGATTTTTTTTACGTGCAATTCCAATGTCTTTGTTAATGTTCATTTTTATTTTAATAATCTTCTTATTTAACTGATAGTTTTAATTTAATTTTTATTCACGGGAACTTCAAGCACATTTACAATAGAACATCATTCATATTCTTCTTAACTTTGTATAGGCGCTTATTTGTGTTGTCATCTTTATTTTAGTCATTTCGCATCAACAGGTACTACAAGTATACTTAAATTGGTGTTTACATTTTTATTTTTATTTATATTTATATTTATATTTGATGAATGTGTATTATGTTAATTGATAGATATATAATTTAATTTTTATTCGCAGTTATTAAATTATATATTTTACAGACCAACACTGTCACCCCAATGTCACTTTTATTTAAAATTTGTATGAAATTGTCTAGCTTTGCAACTACTAGCACTAATTATGTTTAGTTTCCTGCTACTCTTTAACCTTTTGTTGATTCAGTTATAATTTGTAATTATCATGATATTTCCTAAGTTTAACAAATGAAAATGAGGAAAGCCCCGTGCGTAACAAAGATGATTGAGATGTTGTGAGGGTATGAGGGAGACGATGAGTGGTGAGTAATAGAGATGAAGTTTAAACTGGTGATTGGAGAAGAGTAGAAGAGTAATGGAGTCTGATAAAAAAATTAATAGAGTCTGCTTTAATTAACTAAAATAAATTAATAAATGATGATGTATCTTTTTTTGGTACATAAATGATGATGTATCTTAAAATTTTCCCCTTTTTTTAGCGCTCTATAATATCCTTTTTAGTGGTATATTATAATTCAGAAAAAAATGTGACAACTATTATTTCCTTTTTATTGTGATAAAATAGGTGAAGTGCGACATTAAGTAGTGTGTTTTGAGGAATTTCAAAGCCTGAAAAAAAGGCTTAAATGCACTTTTGCTCCCCCTATTTTACTCAATATGCAATTTTGATCCCCCTATTTTTTTTCAAGCAATTTTGGTTCCCCTATTTTACAAAATTCTGTAATGTTGACTAAATTGGAATTTCAAACTCTAAGATGCTAATATGTTAGTAATATTTTAACCGACGTGTCAATTAACTAAGTCTTGTAGACATGCCACTTCATTTCTTTTAGGCTTAATTGCAGTTTTGGTCCCCCTATTATGACCAATTTTCGATTTTGGTCCCTGAACTTTTAATTTGACGATTTTGGTCCCCCTATTTTCCCAATTTGAAAAATCAAGGTCCCCCACCCAATTTTGACTGACTTTTCCTACGTGGCAGCCCACGTGGACTGCCACGTAGGCACACCCCCACCCCCCCACCCCCTCAATTTTGACTGACTTTTCCTACGTGGCAGCCCACGTGGACTGCCACGTAGGCACACCCCCACCCCCCCACCCCTCGTCCCCCCCCTCCACTGTTCCCCTCCCCTTCGCACCTCCCCCCTCCCCTTCGCACCCCCTCCCCTTCGCCTTTCCTCCCCTTCGCCCATCCTCCCCTTCGCATCGCACCTCCTCTCCCTCTCGCTCTCGCTCTCGCTCTCGCTCTCGTCGCAGATCGTTCTCGCTCTCGCTCTCGTCGCTCTCGTTCTCCGCTCTCCCTCCCCCTCCTTCGTCGCCTCCCTTCTCCGCTCTCCCTCCCCTTCGCAGATCTCTCCCTCCTCTCTCTCTCTCTCTCTCTCTCTCCCTCTCTCTGCGCGAAGATCTCTCGGTGGTGGGTTGGGGTGGGGTGGGGGTGGGGTCGGTGGTGGGGGGTGGGGTGGGTTGGGGTGGGGTGGGGTGGGGTCGGTGGTGGGGGGGTGGGGTGGGTTGGGGTGGGGTGGGGTCGGTGGTGGGGGGTGGGGTGGGGTGGGCGTGGGGGTGGGGGTGGGGTGGGGGGGTGTGCCTACGTGGCAGTCCACGTGGGCTGCCACGTAGGATAAGTCAGTCAAACTGAGTCAAAATTGGGGTGGGGGACCTTGATTTTTCAAATTGGGAAAATAGGGGGACCAAAATCGTCAAATTAAAAGTTCAGGGACCAAAATCGAAAATTGGTCATAATAGGGGGACCAAAACTGCAATTAAGCCTTTCTTTTATCTGACTTTTAAAAGATAAAAATCATTTAATTATAAAAAAATTATTTCATCTACAATCCCAGCCTCCCCGACGACACCTACTTCCTCGGCCTCACTGTCGATTCCCCCATAAACATTTATCTGACTTTTAAAAAATAAAAACTATTTGATTATTTTAAATAAAAATTTTATAAAATTAAAGTAAATGTTTTTTAATAAAAGAAATGAAGTGGCATGCCTTCAAGGCTTAGTCAATTGCGATGTCAATTAAAATATTGACACACCAGCATCTTAGAGTTTGAAATTCAAATTTGGTCAACATTACAAAATTTTGTAAAATAGGGGGACCAAAAGTGCCCGAAAAAAATAGGGGAATCGAAATTGCACATTGAGTAAATTAGGAAGACCAAAAGTGCATTTAAGCAAAAAAAAATTAGATGTTCAAATACATGATGTTCGTTCTTTAATTTGGTTAAAAAAATTAATATTGTAACAAAATACGTAAAATGATATGCTAAGTTTTTGTTTTCGCATACTTGAGAAAAATTAAATTTCATTACAAAATACATAAAATGAGATGTTAAACAATGTGTTATGGCATACGTTATGGTTCAGGAAAAAAATTAACTGTTCAAATACGCAAAGTTTGTTCCTCAATAACCGGTTTGATACAAAAAAAATAATTTCGTGAAAAATATGTAAAGTGTGATGTTGAGCATTATGTTTTGAGGCACTTTTAGTGTTCGGAAAAAATTTAACTGTTCAAATACGCAAAGTTCATACCTCAATAACCGATTTGGTGAAAAATAATAATTTCGTGGCACTAACCCGTGCAACTCACCCTTTTACTAATTTCACCACTTTAAAAAATAAATTCCTTTTTATACCTCTTTATAAAAAATTATTTATTTTTATACTTCTTCTCTGTATACTTATGAACCTAAAATATCTATTGAATCTACTTAATTCGATCACTACAAAATCTTAAATATACTTTTGGTCCAAAAGAGTTGCTATTTGCACCTTGTGGAATTGTTAATACCGTTCTGATAGTTGTAGACATCATATATAATATAACAGTAATAATCATTAATAATATAAATAATAGTAGTATTCCTATTTTTTTAAGAGATAAGGGAAGTTAAAAAGGGCAAGCCCGTGCGGAGCACGGGTGTTAGAACTAGTTATAGATAGAGAAAGGCACATTTCAATGTGCAATCCACTACATTTTGAAGCAAAAAAGTTCATCTCATAAATGCAGCCCTTGAAACCTCAAAAATATCAACTTTGGCACATGTTTCAAGCAACCAACATTCATAGTATGAAGCACAATATTCTCATAAAAAAATACGAAGCACAATATAAAGTGAAAGAATATGATAGGGAGTTCTATTATAAATGTACGTGGTTGAACTTTCTGTGAATAAAAATTAAATTTTAACTATAAATTAAATAAAATTATAAAATTAAAAAGGAATATTAACAAAGACGTTGAAAATAAACATCCATAGATAATAAGAAAAAAAGTACAGAATTTTAATAACATAATTCATATTCGTCAAATGTAAATATAAAAACCTAACCCATAATTAGAAAGAAAATGAGACAACACAATTAGAAAGTGAAACATGTGGTTATCATGTTGGGTTGGATGAAAACTACCAATAAAACTTCCTAGTATCTATTTAAGTGCCATGATACAGTGTTAAGGGTACTGTAAACACTCTAATACTCGAGCCATTGAATTAATGATGGAGGCGGGGGAGGTTGCAAAAATTTATGCGTACCTGAAAGGCTAAAAAGATGTCTTATTTCTCAACAGGGGCGGATTTACTAAGGCCCCAGGGTGTGCAGCCGCACACCCTCACCTTTGAAAAATTTCCATGGTACCCCTATTATATATTTTTTGGTAAAATATGTTTTTAGTCCCTACAAAATAGGGTCATGTTAACTTTAGTCCCTACATTAACGAAATAGTCTTTTTGGTCCCTACTTTTTTTCTTCGTTTCCATTAAGAGTCCATGTCGTTAATACCAGTTGATTAGGAAACAGAAATGTGACGTGGCTGTTACACGTGGATTTTTTTTTACTTATGTGGCAAATAAGGGTTTTACACGTTGGATATTAGGTGGCAATTAGGGTTGGTTATGTACTACAAACACTTAGAAAATTTTCTAAGTTTCAGTCTTCGTTGCAACCAAGCACCAAGCTCTCTCTGAAAAAACCCTAAATCTCTGTGTCTCAAATCCTTCACTGAAAACGATTTCTCTGTAAAATCGAAGCACGTTCATTGAAGTCGGAGAAGGAAACGCGGAAATTGTGGTTTACAGAGGTTGAAGGAAACGCGAAGACTCGAAGAGGAAGAAGGAAACGCGAAGCTGCTCGAAAACGTCAGAATCGCGACATAAACCCTTCGTTTCTAACTTTGTTTGCTTCTATCTTATTCTAGTAGTTGTTTGTTGTTGTTGTTTATCGATAAAATGCGCTTTTGTACTGTTTTTTTGAAAGTTAGGGTTTTTTATTCGTTTTTCAAAAGTTGTGAGTTTTATATTGAACAAAGTGGGGTATTGTGGGATATAGTGGGGGACAGTGGCTTTGTTTGTTGTTTGTTTATGATTCAGAAAATGTGTTGTTAGAAAACGTGTTTTTTTATGGGTGTGTCTTATTATGATTTAGTAGAGACCAATTTTTGGAATCTTTATTATGACTACTGTGTATTGAATGGAATTGATTACTTTTTGCAGGTATGGGATTCACTGTTTTGTTTAATACTAAGGGCCTTTTTGTAAAAGACCCTCACCTAAAGTACGTAGGTGGTGAAGTGCATGCTTATAAGAACCTAGAATTAGATTACTGGTCATACTTTGAAGCCCTAGGTCTTGCTAAGGAATTTGATTCTACTATTAGTAATGAATGTGTGAGGCTATGGTGGAAACCTTTAAACCTAGCATTGGACAATAGCTTGAAAATTGTGACAATGGACATAGATGCAATGCAGATGGGTGGATATGCAGTTGAACACAACACTGAAGTTGAATTATATGTGGAGTATAATGTAAAAAAATGATCAAGTTGTTGATTGTCCAGTATGTGTTGGGGATGTAGAAGAAGTAGCAAGTCAGCCTAATGTTGCCAAGGATAAGGATGAAGGTTTTTCTATTGAAGACATTGAAGATAGTGAATATTATCCTAGTGCCAGTAGTGATGATTCTATAGAAGGTATAATTTTTTATGACAGAGATCAAGAATTTGTGATGGGTTTAGAGGATGGGTTTGAGGAGCAACTAGCTGGTGATGATGTTGAAGCTAACCAACCACCACTTAATAGGGGACTGTTTGGTGATAATTTTCAAGCATCAATACCTGTATCAGCTGAGATAGATGCAATGCATCCTATTGAAGATGAATATTACACTGATGAGCTGGACAGTGCATCTGATTCTGATCCAGATTCTTTACCTAAGCCTAAGTACCAAAAGTTTGCACCAGAGGAATTAAGTAAGACATATAAGTTCAGTGTTGGGATGGAGTTTAACACACTTGATCAGTTCAAAGATGCCATTCTTGAACACAATGTTCTTAATGGGAGGGAGGTCAAGTTTGACAAGAATGATAGTAATAGAGTGAAAGTGGTATGCAAATTCAACAAGACTTGTAACTATGCTGTGTTGGTCAGTAGGGTTCTCAGGTCTCATACTTTTTTGTTCTTGTAGGGTTTGATCCAAAATTTTGATGAATTGGTAGAAGGTATGGAACATAGATTCTGCCTAAGACACTTATACGCCAATATGAAGAAGAAATTTGGAGGTGGCACATTAATCAGAGACTTGATGTTGGAAGCAGCCAAGGCAACATATTTTGAAGCATGGGAGGAGAAAATGTTACAATGGAAGGAAGCTGATGAGAGAGCATACAATTGGTTGGCAGTTGTTCCTACCAAACAATGGTGTAAGCATGCTTTTCCATTTCATTCTAAATGTGATGTGCTGATGAATAACCTTAGAGAGAAACCCATCATAACTATGTTTGAATGGATTAGGACTTACTTAATGGGTAGATTTGCTAGCCTAAGGGAAAAGGTTGGGAAATATGGAGGGGAAATTATGCCTAAACCTAGGAAGAGACTTGATAGAGAAATAAAGATGAGTGGAAATTGGTTTGCAACATGGGCAGGTCAACTTAAGTTTGAAGTGACTCATTCTCTTTTCATTGAGAAATTTATTGTTGACCTAGACAATAGAACTTGTACATGTAACTTTTAGGAGTTGGTAGGGATCCCTTGTAGGCATGCAGTGGCTGCCATTTGTTTGAAAGGAGAGGACCCAAGCATTGTATATCAGTATGTACTACAATAGAGCCTGATATGAGGATTGCTATGATCAAATTATTTCACCAATCAATGGTCAAAACAAGTGGCCCAAAACTGATTTGCCTGAAGTGTTGCCTCCTCAATACAAACGTGGGCCTGGAAGGCCCAAAATATTAAGAAGAAGGGAGCCTGATGAAGACACCAGCAAGACAAAGTGGTCTAGGAGTGGCACAACTAATAGATGCAAGAGATGCTTACAATATGGTCACAACACAAGGACTTGCAAAAATCCTCCAGTTCACATTCCTACACAAACTGGTGCACCAGCAACTGAGGCACCACAAACTGATGCACCACATACTGATGCACCACAGACTGATGCACCACAAACTGAACCAAATACTACTCAACCAAATCCATCACAACAATTTTGGCAACTCAGGCTTCACAAACAGCTGCTGCACAACCAAAAAAAGGGTATATTACTTGATTATTTTATTATATTTCATCTTACTTTATTATATTTGATGTTGATCGATTGTTTTTCATGTTAATAGGGGAGGCCAACTGGTAAAACAGTAACAAGGAGTGCAGCTAATGCAACTGGTAAAACAGTAACAAGGAGTGCAGCTAATGCAACTTATTCAGCAACTGTTTCAACTGGAAGAGCAAAAACAATGACTGCAGCTAATGCATCTGATAAGGCACCTTGGAAAGCACCTGGTAGAGCTGTAATGAAGCCTGCAACTACCAGGAAAAAATTGCCAATTCGAAGATGCAAGAACATAGAGACACCAACTGAGGCACCACCAACTCATGCACCAAAAACTTCACAAGTGGTTGAAAATAATCTGATGGATCCTGATGAAATGGCTAGCATCTTATTTGAAGATTATGGGAGTGACTCAACTCATGGAGCAACTCCTTGACTGAATGTTTTAGATATTAGTATTAACCTATGTATTAGTATTATTAACCTATGTAATGACAGTATCCAGTAATTTGTAATGTAATGACAGTTAGCATAGCTAGTACATTTTGTAATCACAGCTAAGTATATCTTGGTAGCTGTTTGGTAGCTTTAAATGCACCACAGCAATGTAGTATTTTGTAATGACAAGTTAATACATTTTGTAGCAATTATTGTGTTTTTTATCAGATTATGTTTTTCAGTATTTCAGTTTATCAGATTCTGTTTTTTATCAGTTATTGAGTCAAATGAAGCAATTGTGCATAACATTATGAGGTTAATTATACAAGAAACTCATTTCATTCAAAGACAGCAATGAAAAGACCTAAATTACATAAACTTAATAAACTACAAAGACAACATCTGTAACACCTAAAATACATATTTAATACAAAGTATCAGATTGATTACAACTGATACAACAAGGAAAAAATGGCTATCTTCCTCTTAAATCTCTCAGAAACCCCCCCTTAATATCTCAGTATTCAGTTTCTTCTGCAGTTTCCTTATCTTCTTCATCACAACTTAGTGATGCAGACGGGGCGGGGCGGGCACGGGTACCAGCTACCCGCTACCCGCCCCGCGAGATGCCCGTGAGACCCGTGCCCGCCCCGTACCCGCGCGGATACCCGCATAGTGGGTATTAAAAAATGGGTATTTTCCCTTAACGGGTACCCACGGATACTTGCTAGTGTTGTAAAAATAATTTTTTATAAAATAAAATTTGAAATACTATACAAAATTAACCTATTAAATTTTATAAACCTTTTACTAACTTATAATTGTAAACAAATGGAGATAAAAAATACTAGAATTACAATAGGAAACTTTAAAAAAAACAACCCACTAATTATCCAAAATATTAGGATAAAATATACAACACAAGTTATCGAAAATGACAACAAAATATCAATAAAAATCCACTTAAACAACAACAATGATGGAAATTCACTTCATCAATAAATATATGCTACGGGTACCCGCGGGTACGGGTACCTCATTACCCGACCCGCCCCATTTATTGACGGGTATTTTAAATGTCCATTTATTTTGCCCGTGGGTACCCCTTAAGGGACCCGCCTCGTGCCCATTACGGGTATTACCCGCGGGCGCGGGTTTTTTTTGCATCCCTATCCCAGCTTCCATAACTTCAACTGCTACTGCAGAGACAGCTTCACTTTCATTACCAACAGCAGCTACAGTTGACTCAATCTCCTCACCAACTCCAGTATTCTCTTCAAATTCATCTGTCCATATTAACAAATCGCAACTACCTTTCATCTACAAAAAAATTTCAAAAAAATCAAGGTTTAATAACAGATTCATGAAGAAAATATTGAGAATTCAGAAACAGATTTTAGAGAAGGTTACAAAATGAATAATACCTTCCATTTAGGGCACCTCCAAAACTCGCGACCAACTCTTCGCAATAAACGCTACCATGATGGATCCACAGTGGCATCTTGGACAATCCATGGGTCTTGTCGATGAACTCATCGAAGCTGTTGATGTACAACGCGATGATTCTTCCTATTCAAAGTCCCCCCCTTCGCATATTCAACAAGATTTCAACAAAGGAGGTTTCAATCTGAGTTGAGAGAAGAATGATAGATTTCTGGTTTAGGGTTCTGGGAAGTTTTCACGATGAGAGTGATGATTTGGGATTTTATTGTTTAAGCCGGGTCGGGTACGGTTTAAACCAGTTTGGTTGTTAACCCAACCCTAATTGCCACCTAATATCCAACGTGTAAAACCCCTATTTGCCACATAAGTAAAAAAAATCCACGTGTAATAGTCACGTCACATTTCTGTTTCCTAATCAGCTGGTATTAACGACAGGGACTCTTAATGGAAACAGAGAAAAAATGTAGGGACCAAAAAGACTATTTCTTTTTTTTTAAGCAACCGGGCAGCCAGCCCGAATTTATTAATAAAATAAAGAAAAGACATAGAGAGCACAAGGGGGGACTAGACCAAAACCCTTGGTAACGATGACATAATAGTAAGCCCAACAAAGGCCCCTAAAATTAACAACCAAAGAGCTCTAATAAAAGAAAATCTATGGCGACGAGGACGACCCGAAAAGTAAGCAGGGCAACACCTGAAGCCCCCGCAACCTCCACCCACCGCCAACTGAGCACTCTCCAAACCACCACAGCCAGATCCACCTCACTATCCTCACATTAAGCACACTTCCAAAGATCGAGGTTAGAGGTGGAGGCCAGGAGACTATTGGGACGAGATCAGACGCTGCAGGCAAAGGGAGGAGCCCGGCGAAGAGAACTGCTAACTGTAATCTAAGGATCCAAACTCCGAAGCAGGACAACACCTGATAGCCCCCACACAACCACCGCACCACCGAGCCTCACCTCACTATCCTCACATTAAGCACCCTCATATCTGATCGAGGTTAGAGGTAGAGGTCGGGCGAAAGACAGAGGGGAGGAGCCCTTCAGAGAGAACTGCAAATTACAGTCTGGCGCCCGACAATGGCATTGCGACAGCAGCCACCAAAACAATTCTGATAAACACACAGAGAGAACCCACCAAAACAGCACCCACCGAAACCCACCGAATCAGCACACCCCCTGTCTTCCTGCGTCGAAGCACCAGCCGCCACCGTGAAGCCGTGTCACCGGCCAACACCGCGACACAACCGAGCTGGACCGAGGTCGTCGATCGCCAGCCACCACCACGGCATTGCGCCCCCAGCCATCACCGTGACGCAACCAAGCATGACGCAAAACAGCGACATTCAACAAATGTCGACGACGAAAGACGGGGCAGCAGCATCGAAGGGGGATGATGCCTTGATTGCGGATCCAAGAGCGATCCACCAGCCACAATCGCGATCAACACAGACCCCTTCCCGTTCAAATCTTCAAACACCGCGAAACAGAAGCCCACCACGGACCTCCAAAAGCGCGCAGATCCACCAAAAAGGAGGATCCAAACCAGCAACGCCGCGGGGCAGAGTCCTTGAGCAACAGGGGATAGAACAAGATCACGAAACGAAGCAAGCGGAGATCGAGCCCAGATCCTGTATACAGTACATCCAACCGCAGCAGATCAGAGAAGGAAACGAACGCAGGAAAGAAAAAACGATCGCAGGATCACATTCGCAGGAACAGAACAGTCCAGAAGAAGATCGCAGGAACAACGATCGCAGGATAAACACACAGATCCAGATCCAGAAGAAGATCGCAGGAACAGAACGATCGCAGGAACAGCAGAACGATCGCAGGAGAATATCGTGAAACGCGCCGAAACCCAGAGAAAGCCTCCGCAGAACAGAAGTCGCCGCAGAACAGTGGATCGCGAACACAGATCCATGGAGAAGCGCAGATCAGAGGAACAGCAGGGCGAAGGATCGCTGAGAGGAGTGGGGAAGAAACCGGGGAGGGAGCCCCCCCCTCCCTCCCAGCGGCGGCGGCGGCGCAAAGTTCTTTCCTGACCTTTCCTGAAATCACACCCAAGAACCACAACGCAATTAAACGTCTATTTGGATTTGCCATCTCTCCAAAAAGACTATTTCGTTAATGTAGGGACTAAAGTTAACATCACCCTATTTTGTAGGGACTAAAAACATATTTTACCCTATTTTTTTGACCCCATATTATTTATTTTTTGCACACCCTCTACACCAAATGCACTAATCAGTGCTTATGAGGCCCAACCCAAAAAAATTTGTGACTCATTTCATTTAGCTGGCCCAAACCCAAAATGCAGTCACACTCACGGCCAACAACACTCACGGTTCACCTTCTTCAACACGCAAGTTACGCAACAAACAACAACACGCAATCACACTCACGGTTCACCTTCTTCAACCGCACGTTGTCGCCGTCGCCGCCCAACACACACCACCAGACCAACACACACGCCCTTTTGTTCTGATTTTGAAGTTCGGAAATTCTGCCTGCGTGAACCCCCCCCCCCCCCCTACGCCCTTTTGTCTTCTGTTCTAAAGTTCTGCTGCTTCTCTTCATTCTTCAAGTTCAAGGTTAGAACTTAGATTACTCATTCATTCTCTAAATTCTTTTGTTCTGAAGTTCTTCGTTTTGTTTGTCTGCTTGTCTTTATCTTTCTTTAAAGCACATGTTTGCGCTTTACGTTACATAAAACTAATGAATATTATTTAGTATCAATATGAAATCAAATTGCAGGAACATGTTTGTCTTACTTTTGTTTTTAAAGCACATGTTTGTCTTACTTTTATTGTTAAATTAAGCACCGTCACTGACAATGGATAATGGATTTGATTAATTAAATTGTTTATTGAATTAAAAAATGTGTGCATCTCATTTTACTTTTGATTAATTAATGGATTCAGATTTTAAGAGACAATGGAAAACTACTTCAAGAGAAGATTATCACCACACGATCAACAATCAGGCGAAACAAGGTCGCAACGTCAACACATTGAAATTAATTTAGAAGATTTGCCATCGGATCCAGGATTAAAATATCCTAATATCATCCTATGATCGAGAGAGGATACGAAGAACATATTTACAAAAGGGACCATGTATGTCAACCTACTCAACACAAATTTCCTCTAAAGAAAATTGGAAATTCACTTAGAAGATTTAATCTCTCTTGGTTTAATGAATTTAGCAACTGGCTAGAGTATAGCTTAGAAAAAGATGTTGCGTTTTGCTTGTGTTGTTATCTTTTTAGGCCCGATGTTGGCAAGCAATCTGGCGGTGATACTTTTGTGACACAAGGATTCACGCTTTGGAATAAGAAAGACAAACTCTCATCTCATGTTGGAGGTCCTAATGGGGCTCATAACATTGCTTGGAAGAAGTGCCAAAATTTAATGAATCAAGACCAACATATTGAAGTTGCAATAGCTAAGCAATCTAAACAACTTCGCGACGTGTATCGAAGGCGTTTAACGGCTTCAATTGTTTACATTCGCCTTCTATTAAAGTTGGGATTACCACTTCGTGGTATGATGAATCAGAAGAGGTTGCTAATCAAGGTAAGTTTCTTGAAGTTCTAAAATTCCTTGCTGAAAATAATGAATCGGTCAATAGTGTTGTATTGAAAAATGCTCCTAAAAATCATCAATTGACTGCGCCAACAATTCAAAAGGAGATTGTTAATGCTGCTACATTGGAAACCACAAATGCCATTATTACTGATCTTGGAGATGAATTATTTGCTATTCTTGTTGATGAGTCGCGTGATATATCCAATATGGAGCAAATGGCGGTTGCTTTGCGTTATGTTAACAAAAAAGGTAGTATTGTTGAGCGCTTTCTTGGTATTGTTCATGTTAAAGAAACTACATCATTAACATTAAAAATGGCAGTAGAAGAATTGCTTTGCAAACATGGGCTTACTACATCAAGAATTCGTGGACAAGGTTATGATGGTGCTAGCAACATGCGAGGAGAACTTAGTGGTCTCAAAAGTTTGATCTTAAGAGATAATTCATCTGCATTTTATGTGTATTGTTTTGATCATCAACTACAACTTACATTAGTTGCATTGGCAAAAAATCACATTCGAGTTTCCGCTCTTTTTAATTTTGTGCCTTCTTTGATAAATGTTGTTGGAGGCTCTTGCAAAAGACTTGGCATGCTTCGGGAGAGACAATTTATGAATGTCATGGAGGCGTTGGAAAAAGGAGAAATTCCTAGTGGCCAAGGTTTGAATCAAGAAACTAGTCTTAAACGAGCAGCTGATACTCGTTGGAGTTCACATTATTCCACTTTGATAAACTTGATATTGATGTATTCTTCTATTATTGATGTTCTTGAAATCATGAAAGTAGATGCCCTAAATCCAGATCATACAGCTGAAGCCGGAGATCTTTTAGAGTTGATGAATAGATTTGACTTTGCATTCACATTGCATTTGATGAAAAATGTCTTGGGTTTTTCAAATGAATTGTCACGGGCTTTGCAAAGGAAAGATCAAGACATCATCAATGCTATGAACTTGGTTAATATCACAAAGGAGCGGTTACAAACCATGAGATAATGGATGGGAGTCCTTGTTGCACGAGGTAACTTTATTTTGCAATAAACATGACATTCCTAATATGGTAGATATATTTTATGAGGAGAAATCACGACAGGGAAGCAATTCTCAAGCTGTCACAATAAAGCATCACTATCGTGTTAGAATATTTTATACTGTATTGGACATGCAGCTTCAAGAACTAAACGGTCAGGGTCCTAGATACGCCACGGTTTCTCAATATGTAGGCAAGGGGCTCGCGCTGCTCTAAGTCGTAACTTGCTAATGTTACGATATTCCCCTAGCTAGTAGTATGTTAGGATTTGAGGGAGAAATCATATTAGAGAAAGTTTCTAGACTCTCTAGTGCAGGACTACTTCATTCAGTGTGTATTAACATTTCCTCCACCCATTCATTGCTCGTTTGGTTTAGATTTTGGACGATTCAATTATTTCTAGAAGCAAAAATAAGGCCAATAGAATTAAAAGTTACATTATGTGAGTGTTAGCTAGGGTGGCAAAATTGTGCAAGATAAAATTGATTTCAAGTGGATCATTTGGCGCCTCTCTTATGAATGTCGTGTTGACCCTTTAACGTGTATTTCTAAGAAATATGAGTGTTTGCTTTTGTGGTGTTTGTTATTTCTTATTATTAGGGATCTCTCGACTCCCGAATTGTGATCTACATGTAAAGGTTCTATGTGCCTCTGCAAGTCGAAGTTACTCAGTTAATAAAAACTTTTGCTTCTTCAATTAAAAAAAATTAGTGGAAAGTAAGAATTACTAACATGTGTTGAATAAAGTTAATTTTTGGTGTGGAACCAACAAAATTCTTCATACTTACACATCAAAATTGATTATATTTTTTTGTCATTCAAACGAAATCAGTTCCTCTAATCCCACTTTTACAATATCATTACAAAACACAAATTAACTTTTAAACCAAAACATCTATTTTTTTCTACCAAACCATGTGTAAAATGTAAACTAAGCACCAAATGCAGTAGGAAAAAAGAACAGGTAAAAAATAGATGAATCATATTTAAAACAGAAGCTAACCAGCACATCAACAATTTCCGGGCAAACACTTTTATTTTGTGGGAGCACAACACTTCCAAACCAATTTGTAGGTCACCTCATTGTGAATTACACATACAACTAAACACTACCATAGAAATGGCTCCTTTTCAGAGTTTTTCATGATACCATAACACTAGTATTACAAATCTAAGGTGATAGTACTTCAATGTCTTAGCAATAATAGCAAAGTTCACACACATAAACAATGGGTTGGTACATGCATTTTCATATCTGCATAACCAATGTTTCAAAACTTTCCATAGCAGAAGCAGGCAAACCAAGAAGCACATTTATGCTTTTCTTTTCTTGACCATGTGACAAGAACAAAATGACTTCTTTCTCTGGCACAACAACAGGACCAGAACACAATGGTTCTCCCCATCCAAAGTCAGTAGTTTGAAAAGACAACCTAGTCCAAGTTGTGATCAAAAGTGTAGATGTTAAAGAAGGCCTTGCTCTAGTCACTTCATAATAATCAATAGCTGATCTCATATAACTATCTGTAACCATATCAATTGCCTTGTGAACTAATCCAACTGTAAATGAAAGAGGGTTCTCCAATAACTCACTTGCTTTACAAACAGAATTTGTTAGCACAATAGCATTCCCGAAGTACCCCTTTGGTATTGGAGGAATAAATCTAGACCGTCCATCAACTGCAAAGAGTAGCTTTGTTTGTTGATCAGGATGCATTTTCAAAGCTGATGTTCTAGCTCTCCATACAAAACCTGAAAGAGCTTCAAATGTAGAGCACTTTTCCAAAACCCCATTTTCTGTGGCGTTTTTCTTTAGTAGCTCAAGCTTCTCAGGGTTGAAACAGAAGGTTTTGTAGATCATGTTTTCTTCTTCATAGAGTTTTGTGGTATTTGATATATCTTGGATTTCATCAAATTCATGATGTTGAAACTCTATTTTTGGAGGGTTACGTGCTTTGAGTATGGTTCTATCAAGAAATGGTGGAGTTTTTAATTCTAAGCCACGGGCTTTCTCACCCCATGCATTTATAAACTCCATGGCACATAGTCCATCTTTCATACAATGGATCATGTTTAGGCCCAAAGTGAATCCTCCACAGTTAAACTTTGTCACCTGCAAGTTCATTAATTCAACATCTTAGAGCTAGCAACTCTAATTGGGTTATTTTTAACGCTCGGTTCTTCTATAAAAGCATTCTGTTTTTTAAGGATATAGTCTATAGGTTAAGCTCAAACGCTATTTTGAATTGAGCGTCCGAAAAAATGCTATAAGGTAGTAAAAAAAGCTATTAGCTCGTGCCAGCAAACAATTATATTTTATTTTTACGAGTTTATCAACTATAAGTTATCATGTCTTTCCAATATGGGTGGGAATAGGCCAAATCGACCAATAGGGTCCATGGCCCAACCTACATCAGGCCCGGGCCAAACCCAAACTTTTTTAGAATAGATAGGCCAAGGTTTGTATGTGTCTTACAAAGTCTAACCTAGCCTAACATGTTGCCACCACTACTTACTACTACATCTGTCCCATTTTATAAGTTGTTTTAGTAAAATCAATTTGTCCAAAATTAATTGTTGTTTCATTTTCAATGAAGCATTTAATATACTTTTCCACTAATGCCCTTATTAATCATGACAACTTTTTATATTTAATAAATAATTCACATTTATCTATGTAGAGAAATAAATGGTCCCACGAGTAATTTGCTTATACCTATACTTAAACCGGCCGAGCTAAAGAAGTCCCAAAATGTATAAGACTTGGATCATCAATTTTAAACTCGTTTTAACAGTTGAGTTTTTAATTTGACCCATAAAGCTTGAGCTCTGACTGACTAGCCCGATGGCTGGGCTTTGGGCCACCCGCAAGTCTGTATACATTATTAATTAATAAAAAATATTCTTTATGTTTTATTAGTAATGAAAATACATATTTATATTATCTTGTATAAATTTATAAAAATATTTATTTAGAATTAGATAGGTAAGTTGGCCTTGCCCCATAAATTAATGTTTTGAGACCATAACATTTAGAAAAATAATGCATAATATAATAACAAAATATGGCCAGCCCCGCATTTTAAAACGCATGCATGAAATAATGAATCACAAAACATATATGTCAAACCTGAACTGTCATAAGAGGCATCTCTAAAATGCTCCTCGCACCTGGGGTATCATAAACAAGTTTCCCAAGAGTATGAGGATTTGGTTCTGTTAAGTCTCCAATATCTTCTATGTTACAATCAGCTACGGCCTCAACAAAAACTGCACCCTCCTTTATGTTATTATCCACTATCAACTTCCCTTCTGAGCTGATAATCAACTTTCCAGTCATAGAGTAATAAGCGACAAGAATTTTTGACAAGGAATCCTTAATAACTCTCACAGCATCTTCATTTCCTCTTGTAGCTGACTTAAAGAAATAAACCGTGCGAACTGGAACTGCAATATTTTGGTCAAGGTTTGAAAGGAAATAAAGTCCCTTTTCTGTTTTCTCTGCTGGATGAACTCGAGTTGGTTCTCCTAATTGCCTCACATTAAAGTCCATATTTTCCATCATGTAGTTAAGAAACCTTTCAATAAACACAATATAAAGCGTGTGAGAATTTTGTTAGACAAAATGAAAAAGTTATAAAAAGAAGTGAAGCAATACGTTACAATGAATATGCAAAAAGAATGAATAAATAAATTCACTGAGTTTGTCACCTGAAACTTTAGTGCAGAAAATGTTGTGACAAGCAAATGTTTATGAGAATGTAATTATACTTGTAAGGGGTATTTGATGTAGGGGGTAGATAATTAAGTGTTATATAGGAATAGGGGAGCTGAGACAAAAGTTTAGGTCACCATTTTATAGCTAGCTAATTTGACAATATGTGGTACGTAGAAACTCAATAATGATAGGGACAGAATTGTATGGGTATTTTTATTGTTTATACGTGCAACTAATGCCTGAGGGCACAACTGTTTTTTCTTTCAAGATGTAAAAAATTTAACTTTTGGTCCCAACATATCTTCCTTTACATTTTTGGTCCCTATCGTTTAGTTGTATTCAACTTTTAGTCCCAACTTATATCTTCATTACGAATTGGCACTTGCACGTCACACTTTTAATGACTAAAATGTCAAATCAATAACTGCCTCTTGCCAGCACATGATAAACACGAAATCAATATAAAAGTCATATCCCACCTAGTTAGTTGAAATGTATTGATCAGAAATTGAAGTAGCACTTGGAATTGGATGAAGTATAGTCTTGAATATAACTTGGTCGGTTTAACACGAATTGGACTTTTTAGTTTGCAGCAACGTAGCAAGTGACTGATAAAAAACATTTCTTCATTAAATAGTGTATATAGTATTTATTTCTTATTTCCTTTAAACTGAGAAAAAAATATGACCATAAATTAGTCAATATATATAATAAGTGCGGCTTTTAACATTACCTGACAAAAATATTTAAAGAGTGGCGAAAGGTTGGCAGTTGTCCAGAATCTGGATGAGATCAATAACAATGGCAAGCAAACGAAAATAAGGTGTGCTGTTGAAACTTGGCAACGTGGCTAAAAGATATTCATATGCTAACTTCTAAATAGTATGCATCCAGTCACCAAAAATGCTAGACAAATTTCTATGGGATTGGGACTAGTGTTAAACTTTGACAAATCCTTGAATATATACAAAGTTTGAAGGACTAATGGTAATAAAAAAATCTACAATGCTTTCACCAAACATGATTTAAATTAATAAAAACAACCCTTGATATTTAGTAAGCATGAGTTTGACATATAACTATAAGGGTGAGAATCAGGCTGCTCAGTGCTCAATGAAGGGCCAAATCTAACATCAAACTCGTTCATACCCAAAACCAGAAAAAGTAAATGCCATTTATCTTCTGTAATGTTTTCAAACTTATAACATGTACTTGTCGAAAAATTTATAACATGTACTTGTCAAAAAAAATTAGTTTATAACAATTATATTATTTATAAAAATGAATAAACAAACAAAATCCTATTACTTTACTCAAAAAAACAAACCAAAACCTATTACTTAAAAGGCCATGCTCTCTAGGCTGTTCAAAAATGTCTTTTAAGCCTAATAAGCCAACCTATATAAGTAATAATATTTACTAAAATTATAATTATAATAAATATTATTACTTATATAGATTGGCTTATTAGGCTTAAAAGACATTTTTTTTTCATGTTAAAAAAATAATGAGATTTTGTGCATTGAGTTAAAATTGTATACATACGACATTTTAAATAATTTTGCATACTTGTTGACATTCTTAATAACTCAAGTAGTGGTTGTTTTCATTTTCATATTTTATTCATCTATTTATTTTATACAACTTATTCTCATTGGCTTATTAACCCATTCATCTATCCAACGATGGATTACATCATTCTTAAATGTCTTAATATGATATGTGAAACGTGTAACATCCCCAATATAGCTAATTTAATTTGTTTAAATTAGCAATGAGTCATAATTAATTAATTAGCTGAACCAAATTTAATTAACTAAAAATATTAAGTTACGAGATGGTTGAGTCAAATGATTCATTGCTGTGCATAATTGTTATATTACGCAAAGTATAGGAGTCATGAAGATTAGAAATGGAATTAAGAGGGAATTAGAAAGCCAAGGACAACTTAGTCTTTTGAAACAAATGAGTGAGGGCAAAATGGACCTTTCCCACCCACTTAAGCCCCAACCCATTTTCTGAAACACAAACAACACCTTCATTTGTTAAAGAGAAGAAAAATCAGAAACTAGAGAGGGAGAGAAGAGAGTGAGTGGCGAAGAGGAGAAGAGAAGGAAGAGGGGAGAACTCCTTGAATCCCCATTGCATGTAAGTGATCTTTGATCCATTCTCCTCCATTTTCCAAACTCTTTCTATTGATACCAAATTTGATCACTAAATCACTCTCTCCTCTCATCTACCATTTTCAAGACCCAAGCTCAAATCGAGCAAAGATGGAGTTTGGAGGTTCCTAATGACTTGCATGTTACATTAGAACAAGGATAGAATTTTGGGGGAAACCACATAGCTGATTGGAGTAGCATGGAAGGAGGGAAAATAGTTGAAGGTGATTAAATTCGAAGTCGAAGTTGTGTGGTGTTCGTAGGAGCAAGAGGAACCGTTACGGGGATAGTTCGAGCAGTTACGCGTTGAGGAGCCTCTCGCATTTCGGGTTTTTGTGATTTTCATCACAATACGGTGAGTTCTATACTTGCTTAGGGATATTTTGTTGATATTGAGTGTGCGTGTTTCTGAATCAAGGTGCCTCGCGTTTCGTTTTGAAAAGAATCGAGTCAAAAACCGTTTTCGAAAAAAAATAACGTTTTACGGTTTCGTAAAATTATGATATATGATCATGTTGATTTGCTTGTAATTCTGGACTGGATTTGCTGGTTATAGTATCTGTTTTTAAGTCACAAAGGTCATTGAATGTCTCGGTGCCGTCTAGAAAGCGAAACGGCACAAAACCGTGTTTTGAAAAGCTGTTTTCCTGCAATTCTGCTAACCATCGCGTCGCGACCCGTGCCATCGCGTCGCGACCCTGCTTAAATTTGTGACAATTTTCGCTTATGTAACTTTTCGCGTCGCGACGGAACCTGTTCGTGTCGCGACGCTTTGCAGTTTTCAGCAAAATACACTGACTTCGTTTTCGCGATAACTTTTGATCCGGGAACCCGATTGAGGTGTTCTCAGGTGCGTTTGAAAGCTTATTCAAAGACCTAATCAAATGAATGAATTAATTTTTATAATGATGATTATTTGAACTTTGTTTATGAAAATGAATTAAACCGTTTAGGGTTACGGGTGAGCATACACAAGTATATGTTAATACAATGGACTAAAGGTCCATTGAGGTTTTGGTAACCATTAAGATGACTTGATATTGTATCAAGGTATTTTAAATAATGATATGATAAATAATTACTTGATTTTAATCAAGATATGATAATGAACTACTTGATGAAAGGATCAAGGTATGATAAAGGGGTGACGACCTCTATGATAGTACACTAGGGGAGGGAAGTCATGAGCCCATAACCTAGGCCCCTTCTATGTTTGCCCACTGATGAAAGGATTAGTGGATTGGGTTCACCAAAAGCCAAAGAAATAACCGGATAAGGTAGGCTTGAGGTGTTGTGCTAAACTAAAGAAAAGTATAAGACATGAATCGTAGTCGCTTATTAGGGCTACGGGTAAGAAGAAAATATATGTCCACATGGTTGCTTATTAGGGCCATGATGTTCAAGTAAAAGCATAATGAACCGTTAGAGTTAGTAAGGGGTCTCGATAGGACTCACCGAGATAATGTTTATCTCACCCTTTATTATTGTAGGGAAAGACAAAGGCGAAGAAGCACGGATAGATGGTGTGCTTTATGGAGCTGTTATTGCAGAATTAGTTTTATGGCTATGCCATTTTCCCCTTTGTTATCTTTGTAGTTCCGATTGCATAACTATTACTTGTTAACAGTTGTAAATCGTTTCCGCTACTTATGTTTTGGATATTCAACACCAGGTTGTATAAGATTTAAGTCGTAAGACTCAAGTACTTATGTTAAGTTAATGAGGTTCATGGAACCGTATGATAGTTACTTATCGAAGTTTTTAGTTGTGTTCAATATTCCAGGCATACAAGTTAACTCTGATGCATGCCATGTTGTGCATTTCGGTATTTCTACAAGTTAGAAATACTGGGGTGTTACATTATGGTATCAGAGCAGTTCGAGCTAGTCGGGCTTAGATTAGTTGTAGGGTTGTGTGTCCCTTGAGTAATTCTGCTATCTTGCTTCTTATGATGCTAAAAGACATTGAGACTGATCAACTTAATACTTGGTGTATCGTTTGTAGAATTATGGCAGGAGGATCAAGGAACACTCAACCAATCGATCCACATGCTGCTTGGATACACAACATGATGGAAAGGCAGCAAAAGATGCTGGAAGACATGCTGCTAATGCAACAGAATGCTCAAGCTCGGCCCCAACAAGCTCTTGCGCCGCAAGTTAACCCAAGGCAGGTTTACTCCGAATTCTTGAAGATGAAACCCTCCGAGTTCAGAGGAAGACCTGATGTCATGGAGGCCCAGCATTGGCTGGATGATATTGAAAAGATTTTCCTGACTATGCAAGTTACTGATGAGGATAAACTGAGATTGGCATCCCATATGCTGAAGGGAGAAGCCAATAACTGGTGGACTAATGCTAAGACCATGATGGCAACTATGGGTACTCCCCAGACTCGGGAGAATTTCAGACAAACATTTCTGGAGCAATTCTTCCCAACAGCTATAAGGTTCGATAAGGAGAATGAGTTTTTAGCTCTCACTCAGGGAAGTTTAACTGTGGGCCAATACACGGCTAAATTTGAAGAGTTGTACCAATTCTTTGGTTTGGCTGGGTATGCTCCCAATGACAGGTGGAAGACTGACAGGTACAAGTATGGGTTGAGAGAAGATATTTCCCAAAGTCTAAGTCCTTTTGCGTATACCAACTACGCAGCTATGGTACAACAGGCTCATATTGCTGAGAATGACTTGAAGAAATTGTATGCAAGCCGAAAGGCGTACAGTCAGAATAAGAAGAATGCAGGATCATCTAATTCTCAGATGGGTCCCAGACACAACTCAAACAAAGGGAAGCAAGTGCAGTCGTCTGATTCCTCAAGATTCAACAAGTGTTCTACATGTGGGAAGCCCCACCAGGGTGAATGTCGTTTGGGTTCCAAGCAATGTTTCTACTGCAAGAATGAGGGCCACTATGTTCATGAGTGTCCAGAAAGGAAGAGGAAAGAGACGGATCATGCCACTACAACTCATGGGAGAGTTTACACTTTGGACGCTCAGAATGCCACACCTTCAGACAATCTACTAAGGGGTACGGGATCTTTTTTCTATAACTCCGTTAGTATTTTATATGATTCAGATGCAACTCATTGTTTTATTTCTCAAGTCTGTGTCAATCGGTTGGGATTGGCTTTGACTCCGTTGCCCTAACCAATCTCCATTAAAACTGCTGCCGAGGGTAGTATTCAGACCCAAGCCTTATGTGAAAACTGTCTTCTATCCATCGGAGACAGAAATTTTGTGGTGGACTTTATTTGGTTACCGATGAAGGGTATGGACATTGTCCTAGGTATGAGTTGGATGACTGCCAACCATGTAACTATTGATTGTTTTCATCGTACTATCGGTTTCTCCTCCGAGAGAGTGGAGATACAACCGACCAATTCTGAAGTCGTTATCTCATTCACTTCCGCAAGTCAGTGTCTATTCCAGGGTGCGGAAGCTTATGTCATGATGTTGTCTGCATCGGTGGAGACAGATTTAGATTTATCTTTGGTACAAGTTGTTAACGAATTCCTAGATGTATTTCCCGATGAAGTTTCTTCGTTACCTCCGGATCGTGAGGTGGAGTTCTCTATAAAATTGGTTCCGGACACAGGGCCAATTTCTATAGCTCCTTATAGGATGTCTTCTTTAGAACTGAAAGAGTTGAAAACCCAACTTGAAGAGTTGATATCAAAACAATTTATCCGACCGAGTGCATCGCCATGGGGAGCCCCTGTATTGTTCGTCAAGAAGAAGGATGGAAGCATGAGGTTATGCATTGATTACCGTTAGTTGAACAAAGTAACTATCAAGAACAAGTATCCCCTACCAAGGATCGATGATTTGCTAGACCAATTGCGAGGAGCTTCAGTATTTTCTAAAATTGATCTAAGGTCAGGTTATCACCAAATCAGAGTTCGAGCTTTGGATATTCCGAAGACCGCTTTCCGTACTAGGTATGGACACTACGAGTTCGTAGTGATGCCCTTCGGTTTGACCAATGCTCCGGCTATATTCATGTATTATATGAATCGAATTTTCAATCCTTATCTGGATCAGTTTGTTGTGGTATTTATTGATGATATCTTGGTGTACTCTAAGACTATTGAGGAGCATGTGCAACATCTCCGAATTGTTCTGAACGTACTCCGAGAGAAGAAGTTGTATGCCAAGCCATCTAAGTGTGATTTTTGGATGCCTGAAGTAAAATTTCTGGGCCATGTGATATCCCAATCCGGTGTTGCAGTGGACCCCAGTAAGATTGAAGCTGTAATAGAGTGGGAACAACCATCTACAGTCACTGAAGTGAGAAGTTTCTTGGGATTAGCTGGGTATTATCGGAGATTCATTCAAGGATTTTCTCAGCTGGTTCTTCCACTCACTCGGTTAACTCGCAAGGGTCAACCGTTTGTATGGGACTCTGACTGTGATGAATGTTTCGCATAATTAAAGAATCATTTGACTTCTGCACCCATTCTAATTCTTCCAGATCCGTCTATGGGATTTCAAATTTACTGTGACGCCTCTGGTAAGGGTTTAGGATGTGTCCTTATGCAGAATCAACAGGTAGTTTCTTATGCCTCCAGACAGTTGAAGCCACATGAAGAGAATTACCCAACTCATGATTTAGAGTTGGCGGCGATTGTGTTTGCCCTTAAGATTTGGAGACATTACCTGTATGAGTCTCGTTTCGAAGTCTTTAGTAATCACAAGAGCCTTAAGTATCTGTTTGACCAAAAGGAGCTGAACAATAGACAGAGACGATGGGTAGAGTTTCTGAAGGACTGTGATTTTGAATTGAAGTACCATCTAGGGAAGGCTAATGTTGTAGTTGATGCTTTGAGTAGGAAACCTATTCTCACGGCAGAATTGATGATTCATGAGATGGCATTGTTGGAATCGTTTAGAGATCTTAACTTGAAAGTTAAGCCAAGAAGAAACAGATTGGTGTTGAGTCATATTCAGATTTCGAGTCCCTTGAGAAATCTGATTCGCTCAGCCCAAGAGATTGATTTAGAGCTGCAAACGCGGAAGAGGTTGCTGAATTACACTGAAGATAGTGATGGTGTAATTTGCTTTGACGGGAGAATTTGTGTGTCGAATGACGAAGATGTCAAGAAGCAAGTTTTAGAAGAGGCTCATAAGAGTCAGTTCTCAATACATCCTGGGTCTACCAAGATGTATAGAGACTTGAAGCAGTTGTATTGGTGGCTGGGTATGAAAGTGGAAATTGCAGAATTCGTGTCTCGATGCTTAACTTGTCAAAGGGTTAAGATAGAGCACCAGAAGCCTGCCAGTCAGTTACAGCCCTTGAATGTGCCACAATGGAAATGGGAAAGCATTTCTATGGACTTTGTCATGGGGTTACTGTTCGCGCTCGTGTGTTTTCTAGTCGCAATATCAGTGCAAGTATACACGTCGTACAAGTAATAAAGTGGATAAAAAGTAAGAGATCGTTCCCACGAGGATTGATTAACTTTAAGAGTTCAAGTCTTTAAAACACAAGTGAAACAGGTAATAAATCGGCACTAAAAGTAGGTGTTAAGACTAAGAACATAAATAAAACAAGTAAATGAGAAGTGGTTGTGAATATGGAATAGTATGAGTTGGATTGCTGCATGCAAGTAAATCTCCTCTAGTCAGACGTTATAACGTTTACACGTTATTACGTACAAATGCCATGTTGTATAGACGTTATAACGTTTGAACGCTGATGCAAAAGAGTTGTGCTTTTCAGTCACAAAACGTCAGAGCTTCAAGTACTAGAATTCCTATGTCTAGGTTCTAAGTAGGCCTACTCCTGTATTTTAAGTACCCACAGCAATGTCCTATGAACTATTATCCATTCTATGTCTAGACTTAGATAAAAATGCCTAAATGTCTTTAGTGCACCTTTTCATTCACATAAATCTTTGAGTTCTTTTCATAGACCATGTCTGTACCTATGAATCTACTTGTTTTAAGTGGCCAAGTTCAAAACAAGTTTGGAAATATTAACATGCAAAGATTTAGAACGCATAAACATCAATACATCATAACATTAAACTAGAGATTCATTACATGCAAAACAACAACCCAACTACCAATGTTTAGCTCATGCTGAGCATCCTTACAGAAATAAGAGGAGTAGAAATCCAAATACCGTACATAGAGAAAAGGAGACTAATCGCAAAAGATACGCCTAAGTGGCCTTCCTTCATGCACGCTGTAAAGACGTTACAACGTCTGAGCTTTACAGTAATGGTTGCGAATGAAGATGGAAATTGGGGCCTTGAGAGAATTTAAAATGAAGAAGTCTGTGTCCAGAACTTCTTTTAGAAAACTATCTCTGAAAAATGGAGGAAGGTGGATGATGAATGGAGTCGTCTCTGTTCGCATGGTGCACCCTTGCCTTTTTGTAGAGAGAGAATAGCCATGGTCAAAAGAGGGTCACATGTTGCTGATGTCATTCCCCACCTTCCAAGTTTGCTTGCGAGTTGACTCTGCCCTGAAGTGACACCGCACTGCTACAGTGCGTCAGCCGCGTCAGTGCTGAGGAGAGAGAAGATCTTCTTCATTTCCAGATCTCTGGCCATCATTACATGCGCGCCAAAATGATATATTATTTTCTTGCTCTGCTATCCTTCTTCAGACGTGATGAGAGACGCTGCCACGTTGGGATTACTGCACAAACACAAGAAGCATCAAAACGCTCACAAAGGCGCCAATTGGCACCAAAATGCCTAGAACTTGTAATTTAGCCCCTTTCTTACTAAAAGCAATAAACTAACATAAACTTTACTAGAAACAACCTACTATTGCCAGAGAACTTGCATGATTTAACTTTGAATAAGTATAAATAACTCATATAAATATGAGTTATCACACCCCCAAACTTAAACCATTGCTTGTCCTCAAGCAATTGAAATACAACATACGAAAAGATGCAAGAAACTAAATGCACCAACAGTTTACACCCTGCTCATCTATTTTTGATCAAAATTTATCCTCAAGGGGCTAATTTCTTCAGACTTACACTACACACTCACGCACCAATGCACAATTACATTCTAGATTCATTACTGCCCAAAGTGAGTGTGTGATCTCTGTATCAATTCTTTTCCTAGCTAGGTTCAGAAGCTACCCTAGCCTATGAAAGAGTGGTTTCCAAATGGTGAGAGTATAACATCTTTCAAAACAAAGAGTAGGCTAACATTTTCACATAAGATATGAGGGTTATTTGAAGCACAACAAAGGTCTTATCTTGGGCGCTAGGACTAGATTAGTGCAAACTACTTTTCTGACTCACACAACGCAAAACACACACAGCTGCAACCCCTCATTACTGAGCAACTTTTCTTTTGATTTTCTTCACTTTTGGTTTGGAGTTTTTGTGATTTTCTCCTTTTTGATCCTTTGGATTTGACAATTTTGGATTGAGATATTTGGGGTACCCAGTATTTGTTTCGGGAAATTGCAGCAAACACAGAGGACATGTGAATTTTTCCACTTATTTGAAACAACACACACTTTTTGGTCTTTTTGGAGTAGACGTTATAACGTGTATACGAGAGACGCTACAACGTTTGATAACACAGAACACAACACACAACACACAAACACACACGGCATACGTTATAACGTTACGGGTAGACGTTACAACGCTGCACTCACACTACACATGCACTAATCACCCTACAGTCTTTGCACCCAGCCTTAGTACAACCTGATATACCCCCAAACTTAGTTTCTACTGCTACTCTAAGTTTTTAATCAAGTTTTACACTCACCAAAGTCAACCAAAACTAGCTTTGCATCAAATAGTCCTTAGCTAACTAGGTTTTCCTTAAAACAGAGTTTGTGTGGAAGCAGTAATCAATTCTATTCATCTAAGCATGCATCAGCTACTCACACAAAGTCACACATAGCTATTCTTAGATTTAGCCCAAAGAGAAACATTTTTGATAATTACTTGAGTAGGGAAGGTAAACTGATTTTGCATTTGATTTTATGCATACACAAAACATAAAAATGATCCTCCCCCCCCCCCCCCCCAAACAGAAAGATGAGCAGTGTCCCCACTGCTCACTGAATTTGAAAAATGAGAGAGGAACATTCACACAAAACAGAAACAAAACAACTACTGACTACTAACTCTCTAGACGTTGTAACGTCTGGACAGCTATTTATTTGAACTGAAATTGCAAACTATAACTATACTACTGCTAAAAAGAGGGCTAACTTACTTGTTCAGAGCACCGGACCTGAGCCTTCCACTTTGTCTGGCTGGGATGCTTGCTTGCACAGTCTTCTTTTTCTTTTCCTTCTTCTTCTTTTCTCCTTCACCGTCACCAGCATCAACTGAGACTTCAGTTTCTTGGGGCCTCTTTACACTGCTCTCAGCAACTCT
The DNA here is from genome assembly GCA_039519185.1 of Astragalus membranaceus. NCBI lineage: Eukaryota > Viridiplantae > Streptophyta > Magnoliopsida > Fabales > Fabaceae > Astragalus > Astragalus membranaceus. Next base: position 24,440,078 of record CM076848.1, on the reverse strand, counting down.
TTTCTTTGCTTCCTCCCATGCTTTCTGCTTTTCCAGCTCTGCAGGATGAATCTGCTGCTGCTCTTTGGGTTCCCCCTGGGCTTTTTCAACCTCTGGCTCTTGAGACGTTGTAACGTCTGCAGCTTTTTCTTCAGCAACAACAGCAGGAGCATTCTCTGAACCACTAGCAGCGACAAATGCTGCACTGGTGGCTGTTGCTGGCTTGTTTTTAGCAGCTTCAGATTTCTTTTTTACCTGCAACTTTTGCCTTTTGGTTGCAGGAGCATCAACTAGTTGTTCTTCTTCTTCACCATGTCTTGCTTCTTCACTTGCGGCGGCTACTTCACGCCTTTTCTTCTTGCCAAATGGACTCTGGGTGGGTACAGTCATGAATCTTTGCCTTTTGGGTGGGGGAATGAGTTGTGGGTCTGGGTTGGTTTCAACAGCAGATGGGTTAGACGTAGTCACGTCTGCACTTGTTACTTCTGGAATGGATGGTTGTGATGACTCTTTAGTTGGTTCAGGTTGAGTGGGGGTTGGTTTTGAAATGGGTTGATCTTGAGGTTCAGATTGTGGTGTTTTGGGGATGTTTTGGTCATGGGTGGGTTGGGTTTTAGCTGAGGGTTGGGATTGTTTGTCTTTTGGTGATGGAGGTGTGGGTTGGGCTGGTTCTTTGAGTGTTTGGGTTGGTGGAGAGTCAGCCTCAATATCAGTCTTATCACTGGAACTTCCTTTCTCTTCTGAATGTGTTTCATCATCACTTAGGATTTCCCTACTCACCTTCTTTGATTCCTCTGCATCACTCTCACTGATGCTATCCATATCAGCTGATTTAAGTTCTTCTTCCTCACTACTTACCTTCTTTTGCTCTTTCTTTGCTGGGCTCTTTCTTTTTGTGGCTGGTTTTCTTGTTTTCTTGACTTTTTCCTTCTTCACTTTCTTGGGGTTCATTGTTGATAGGAGTATGTTGTCTTCATCTTCCTCTTGCATCCAATCTGGAAGTACTGGTTCTTCAATCACCATCTTGCCTTTTGTTGTTTGTGCATTCACCTTCTTTTGCCACTCAAATTGCTCCTTGACAAACTTGGCTAGGCTGTTTTGCTAGTCTACCAGACGTTGTAACGTCTGCGCATCAACTGACGTGGTAGCATCTGCAGCTCTCTGCCTAGCTTTGAACTTTGTAGAGAATGCCCCTTGGGGTTCCTCTCTTAGCTCAGATGCTTCAATCTCCACTCCAGCTTCCATGCAGAGATCAGTGATTAAACAAGGGAAGTATAGGTATCCATCCTTCCTGTTCTGCCATTTGTTTATCTCCCTGTTGATGAGCTTACCCACCTCAATCTTATCTCTTGACATAATGGCATCAATAGCAATCAGCCTCTCTTTATCAACCCAGAGGGTGTGAGAAGTGGGTATCAAGCAATGCCTAATGAAATGAAACCAAGCACTGGCCTCATCACAAAGGTATCTCTTCAAAATTTTGAATTCATTCCCATGGTCGCCTCTTCGCTCCCAAACAGCTCCTTCAACACATATCCTTTCTTTGATTTCAGTCATCTCTGCCACTCCGTAAGTCTTTTGCTTCACCTCAACTGCCTTGCCATAGTAACCTAGCCCAAAGTAGTCATTTATGACTCTTACACCAAATTTGACTTCTTCTCCTCGAACGATGGAGGTGCTTGAAAGTTCTCCATCGGTTCTTTCAACGATTCCTTTGTAAAAGTCATGCACCAGAGTTGCAATGTATTCCTTTCTGTGAACTACAAATTTCTGCCATCCCAATGCTGTCACTGTTGCGAGAAAGTCAGGATTTGGGTTTTCCAAGTTGAAGCCCCTTTCTGGCAGCAGGGCTTTCTTCTTTGAAGGAATGGGGATTTCTGGATTTGGAACAGAGGAAGAACTTGGGTTGACATTCTTTCCTTTACCAGATGATTTTACTGCAGCTTGCTTGGTTTTAGTCATGGTGATTGTATGAGTTTTCTGGAGAGTGGGGGATTTGAGATTTGAGATTTGGGATTTGGGATTTGGGAGAAGGGATAAGATTGCGGTTTCTGAAAGTGTATGAAGGTGGTTTTGATGATTGTAACTGGTGTGTGTTTATTGGGGAGGTTTTATGGGAAGTTGAGAAGTAGGTGGTGGCGTGGGTTTGGGAAAAAGGGGTAACCGTTGGAAGTGACGTCATGGTCACTTTGGCAGTCACGTCTAAAAAAATCATTAAAAATTGTTTCATTTGAAAACTACTTGACTCATTTTCTTTTCTTTTTCATTTAAAACTTTACCCAGGCAGCGAACGTGACAACATCCTAGACACGCAGAGACGTTATAACGTTTATACTACTTCAGCTCCCATTCCTGCACAAAACAAAAATTTAAAGACACAAAATTGCTGGTTAGTTAAAACCATTGGGTTGCCTCCCAAGAGCGCTTGCTTTAAGAGTCTTCAGCCAGACTATCCCTTTTTTTTTTTTTTTGAATTCAGGGGTTGTTGAGAGCCACTGTGGTCTTGTCCCTAACCACATGTTCTCCATAGTAATGCTTCACTCTTTGGCCATTGACTTTGAAAATGGAATTAGTTTTCTCATCAAACAGGTCCACAGCACCATGAGGATAGACTTTTACCAGCTTGAAAGGTCCTGACCATCTTGATTTTAACTTCCCAGGGAACAACTTTAACCTTGAATTAAACAACAAAACTGATTGTCCTTCTACTAGCTCTCTTCTTTGAATTTTCTGATCGTGCCACTTCTTGGTTTTCTCTTTATACATTTTTGAATTCTCATAGGCAGTGTGCCTGAATTCATCTAGTTCATTTAGTTGAAGGAGCCTTGCTTCTCCAGCCTTTGAATGATCTAAGTTCAGTTGCTTCAGTGCCCAGTGAGCTTTGTGTTGGAGTTCAATGGGCAGGTGACAAGCTTTTCCGAAGACTAACTTGTATGGTGACATGCCCAGTGGTGTCTTAAATGTTGTCCTGTACGCCCACAATGCATCATCAAGGGGCAGGGACCAATCCTTCCTGTTTGGACCAACCATCTTCTCAAGTATCCTTTTAATCTCTCTGTTGGAAATTTCTACTTGACCACTTGTCTGTGGGTGATAAGCTGTAGCAATTTTGTGCTTCACTCCGTACTTAGCCAATAGGTTTTCAATCAGCTTGTTACAGAAGTGAGAGCCTTCATCACTGATTATAGCTCTTGGAGTACCAAATCTTGTGAAGATGTTTTGCTTCAGGAATTTGCTGACTGATTTGGCCTCATTATTGGGCAATGCAATGGCTTCCACCCATTTTGACACATAATCCACAGCTACCAAAATGTATAAATTTCCATGAGACATAGGAAATGGCCCCATGAAGTCCATTCCCCAAACATCAAACAGTTCCACTTCAAGGATATTTGTCAATGGCATTTCTTGCTTGTTGGAGATGTTTCCAGTTCTTTGGCATTTATCACAGCTTTTCACTAATTCATGAGCATCTTTGAAGAGTGTTGGCCAATAGTATCCTGACTGTAACACCTTTGCTGCAGTTCTGGTTCCTCCAAAATGTCCTCCATAAGGTGATGCATGACATTGTTGTAATACATGGAGTTGTTCCTCTTCAGCCAGGCATCTCCTAAGCAACTGATCTTGACACATCTTATACAAATAGGGTTCATCCCAAAAATAGTGCTTCACGGTGTGGAAGAATTTTTTTCTTTGCTGATGGTTGAAATCCACAGGCACAATCTTGCTGACTAGGAAGTTAACTATATCAGCATACCAGGGAGCAGTAGCGTCAGACGTTATAACGTTTGAAGAAATTGTCATAGACGTGGTAACGTCTTCAGCTACTGTGGCTACTGTCAGCAGTTTTTCATCAGGGAAATTTTCTTTTATCTCTTCTGCACCTGTACCTGCATCAACATTCTCAAGCCTAGAAAGATGATCAGCAACTTGGTTCTCCACCCCCTTTTTATCATGAATTTCCAAGTCAAATTCTTGGAGGAGGAGAACCCATCTAATGAGTCGTGGCTTTGCATCTTTTTTAGAAATCAAATACTTGATGGCTGAGTGATCAGTAAAAACAATAACTTTTGCACCCACCAAGTATGATCGAAATCTGTCAAAAGCAAATACAACAGCCAGTAACTCTTTCTCAGTTACAGTATAATTTAATTGGGCATCATCTAAAGTTTTACTAGCATAATAGATAGAGTGAAAAATTTTGCCATACCTTTGACCCAATACGGCCCCCACAGCGTAGTCACTCGCATCACACATTAATTCAAATGGTTTGGACCAGTCAGGAGTGACTATCACAGGAGCTGTTACAAGGGCAGTCTTCAATTTCTGGAAGGCTTCATGACAATGCTCATCAAAGTTGAAGACGTTATCACGTTGCAGCAGCAGACACAAAGGTTTGGAAATTTTTGAGAAATCCTTGATAAACCTTCTGTAAAAACCAGCATGTCCTAAGAAACTTCTAATACCTTTGACAGTGGTGGGTGGAGGTAATTTGTCAATGACATCAATTTTTGCTTTATCAACCTCCAACCCTTTCTTTGAAATCTTGTGCCCTAAAACAATTCCCTCTTGAACCATAAAGTGACATTTCTCCCAGTTGAGTACTAAGTTGGTTTCTTCACACCTTATTAAGACTCCTTCTAAGTTATCCAAGCATGCCTTGTATGAGTCTCCATAGACTGAAAAGTCATCCATGAAAACTTCCATGGATTTTTCAATAAAATCTGAGAATAAAGCCATCATACACCTCTGGAATGTTGCAGGTGCATTACACAATCCGAATGGCATCCTTCTGAAGGCAAAGGTACCATAAGGACAAGTGAATGTGGTCTTCTCTTGGTCCTCAGGCACAATAGCTATCTGGTTATATCCTGAGTAACCATCAAGGAAACAATAGAATTCTTTGCCTGCAAGTCTATCCAACATCTGGTCAATAAATGGCAGAGGAAAATGGTCCTTCTTGGTTGCTTTGTTCAGCTTCCTGTAGTCCATACATATCCTCCATCCAGTCACTGTTCTTGTTGGAATCAACTCATTTTTGTCATTGGTCACCACAGTAACTCCACCCTTTTTTGGTACACATTGAACTGGGCTCACCCATGAGCTATCACTAATTGGATAAATGATTCCTGCATCTAACCATTTGATGATTTCCTTCTTGACCACCTCTTTCATTATCGGGTTCAATCGCCTTTGTCCTTCAATGCTGTTCTTAGCATTCTCTTCTAAGACAATTCTGTGCATACAGATTGTGGGACTGATACCCTTGATATCTGCCATTTGCCAACCAATGGCTTTCTTGTGCCTTTTCAAGGTGCTAATGAGATCACTTTCCTGCTCTTGTGAGAGGTTAGAAGAAATGATCACTGGTAAAGAATCATTTTCCCCTAAAAAGGCATACTTCAGGTGATCAGGCAACACTTTCAATTCCAGAGTGGGTGGTTCTTCAATGGATGGTACTATCTTCTTGAGATTGGAGTCTTCTTGCCCCAAAGATTCATACTTCTTTGTCCACGCCCTGGGTACATGGGAGTCAGACGTGACAACGTCTGTGGTTGACGTTGTAACGTTTAACGGATCAGCTTCTTCTGATAACAACTCTTGAATCTCATCATTGCCCAGAATCTTCTCCAAGTGGTCATTATCTTTATTGAATTGCTTTTGAACCACATGGTCAAGGGCAACCACAAAGGAACATTCCTCTGTGTTAGGTTCTGGATACTTGAGTGCGTTGAGGACGTTGAACTTGACTTCTTGGTCATTGACCCTCATGATTAATTCTCCCTTCTGCACATCAATGAGTGTCCTTCCAGTGGCTAGAAATGGTCGCCCCAAGATGATAGGAACTTCCTTATCTGCATCAAAATCCAAAATAACAAAGTCCACTGGAAAAACGAATTTGTCAACTTTAATCAAAACATCTTCTAATATGCCCTCGGGATAAACTCTACTTTTATCAGCTAATGTAAGACTTAAAGAAGTAGGTCTGGCAGTTCCTATACCAAGTTTTTCATAAATGGACTTGGGCATCAAGTTAATACTTGCCCCCAAGTCGCATAAAGCTTTGCCAAGGTAAAAATCTCCAATGGAGCATGGTATAGTAAAACTGCCAGGATCTTTCAGTTTTCTAGGGAGTTTATTCTGCATGATTAAGCTACATTCTTCAGTTAAAGCAATAGTTTCAAACTCCCCTAGCCTTCTTCTTTTGGTGATGATATCCTTTAGGAACTTGGCATAGTTTGGCATCTGCTGTAGAGCTTCAACTAAGGGAAGGTTTATGTGTAGCTGTTTTAGCATCTCCATGAACTTGCTGAATTGCTTGTCTTCATGAACTTTCTTTAGTCTTTGAGGGTAGGGTGGAGGAGGATATTCAGGTACAAGCTTTGGAACAGTCTTGATTCCTGGTTCAGAACTAGACGTTGTAACGTCTGGCTTAGACATCACAATATCTGGAATATTCTTCTCTTTTTCTCCACCTTTGTTTTTCTCTTTTTCCTTGTCTGGCACCTCAGATTCCTTAGGCATAGATGGTTCTGGATACTCAGTGCCACTTCTTAATGAGATAGCATTTACCTGTGCATTCACCACATCTTTACCATTTGACTTTGATGAAGATGGTGTTTCAGTTGTGGATGGAAGAGATCCATTCTGTCTTTGAGTAAGAGCTGAGGCTATCTGTCCAATTTGGTTCTCCAAAGTTTTGATTGAAGACTCATGGGTCTGTAAGGTTGCCCTACAATCACTTATGAAAGTTTTCATCAAGGCTTCCAAATTGCTGTTGTTGTTATTCTGCGTATACTGCTTTTGTTGTTGAGGGGGAAATCCTGGGGGTATTGCAGGAGCAGCATTGCTAGCATTCAAAGAATTGTTGTTCTTCCAACTAAAATTTGGGTGATTTCTCCAATTTGAATTGTACAAGTTGGAGAAGGGACTGTTACCTTTGTTATGTGATACAAAGTTTACAGACTGGGGGTTATGGGGACACTCTTCGTAGACATGCCCTCCTTCACAATATACACACACTACTCCCCCAGATGGTGTTGGCTCAATAGCTGCAGCAGTCTGTGTTTCAGACGTTGCCACGTTTGGAGTGCTCAAGTTCTTAATCATGTTGGCCAGAGAAGCAACCTGAGCAGAAAGGGCAGTTACTTCACTTATCTCATGGACACCAGCCTTCTTTCCAGGAGTGAATCTATCAGAAGGCCAATGGGCATTGTGAGTGGCTATGTCTTCAATAAGTCTGCATGCCTCAGAGAAAGACATGTTTAATATGACACCGCCTGATGAAGCATCAAGTATAAGCCTGGTAGGTTGATCTAGACCATTATAAAAAGTCTCCATTTGAATAACTACGGGAATGCCATGGTGTGGGCACATTCTTAGTAATTCCTTCCATCTTTCCCAAGCCTCAAATAATGATTCCCCTTCTCTTTGTTTGAAGGAAGTGATGTCATTTCTTAACTTGGCATTTTTGTTGGGAGGGAAGTATTTTCCAAGAAATTTCTCAGCTAGCTCATCCCAAGTATGAATTGAATTTGGCTCTAAGGAGTTCAACCAATTCTTGGCCTTATCCTTAAGAGAATATGGAAATAGCTTCAGTCGGAAGGCATCTTCTGAGACTCCAGGGATGACAAAGTTGCTACACACATCCAAAAATTGCCTTAGATGTGCATAAGGATCTTCTTGAGGAAAACCCCCAAATTGCCCTGCAGTCTGCAGCATTTGGAACATCATTGGCTTGAATTCAAAGTGACCAGTATGAATAGGTGGTCTTGCAATGCCTGTTTGTAAATGTGCAGGATTGAGCACGGCATAATCACGCATAGGCCTGTCCCTGTCATTGACCATGTCTTGTGGCCCTGCATTGATGAGTTGCTGTCTCTGCCAGTGTTCATCATCAACATAGGTTTCTGTATGAGTTTGTGGTCCACGACCACGTCCTCCAGCATCTGAGTGCCTTCCTCCTCTTGGAGTGCGTCCACCTCTAGAGCTTCTACCACCAGTACCATGTTCAGACATGATTGGTGGCTGAAATTGCTGTTGTTGTTGCTGCCTTCTTAACCTTTGTTGTCTCCTTAGTCGCCTGAAGGTTCTTTCAGGTTCTGGATAGAATTCAGGCTCAGATCCACTCCCTGGTTCTGTTGAACTAGAGCTTGAACTGGAACTAAGCATACGCTGTAACGTTTACCTGTTCACTCACAAAAACAACAAACAACACAGCAAAATTCTTTCACCTAGTGTTTTAATTCTTGTTGAACAATAAAAGTTAAATACAATCCCCGGCAACGGCGCCAAAAACTTGTTCGCGCTCGTGTGTTTTCTAGTCGCAATATCAGTGCAAGTATACACGTCGTACAAGTAATAAAGTGGATAAAAAGTAAGAGATCGTTTCCACGAGGATTGATTAACTTTAAGAGTTCAAGTCTTTAAAACACAAGTGAAACAGGTAATAAATCGGCACTAAAAGTAGGTGTTAAGACTAAGAACATAAATAAAACAAGTAAATGAGAAGTGGTTGTGAATATGGAATAGTATGAGTTGGATTGCTGCATGCAAGTAAATCTCCTCTAGTCAGACGTTATAACGTTTACACGTTATTACGTACAAATGCCATGTTGTATAGACGTTATAACGTTTGAACGCTGATGCAAAAGAGCTGTGCTTTTCAGTCACAAAACGTCAGAGCTTCAAGTACTAGAATTCCTATGTCTAGGTTCTAAGTAGGCCTACTCCTGTATTTTAAGTACCCACAGCAATGTCCTATGAACTATTATCCATTCTATGTCTAGACTTAGATAAAAATGCCTAAATGTCTTTAGTGCACCTTTTCATTCACATAAATCTTTGAGTTCTTTTCATAGACCATGTCTGTACCTATGAATCTACTTGTTTTAAGTGGCCAAGTTCAAAACAAGTTTGGAAATATTAACATGCAAAGATTTAGAACGCATAAACATCAATACATCATAACATTAAACTAGAGATTCATTACATGCAAAACAACAACCCAACTACCAATGTTTAGCTCATGCTGAGCATCCTTACAGAAATAAGAGGAGTAGAAATCCAAATACCGTACATAGAGAAAAGGAGACTAAACGCAAAAGATACGCCTAAGTGGCCTTCCTTCATGCACGCTGTAAAGACGTTACAACGTCTGAGCTTTACAGTAATGGTTGCGAATGAAGATGGAAATTGGGGCCTTGAGAGAATTTAAAATGAAGAAGTCTGTGTCCAGAACTTCTTTTAGAAAACTATCTCTGAAAAATGGAGGAAGGTGGATGATGAATGGAGTCGTCTCTGTTCGCATGGTGCACCCTTGCCTTTTTGTAGAGAGAGAATAGCCATGGTCAAAAGAGGGTCACATGTTGCTGATGTCATTCCCCACCTTCCAAGTTTGCTTGCGAGTTGACTCTGCCCTGAAGTGACACCGCACTGCTACAGTGCGTCAGCCGCGTCAGTGCTGAGGAGAGAGAAGATCTTCTTCATTTCCAGATCTCTGGCCATCATTACATGCGCGCCAAAATGATATATTATTTTCTTGCTCTGCTATCCTTCTTCAGACGTGATGAGAGACGCTGCCACGTTGGGATTACTGCACAAACACAAGAAGCATCAAAACGCTCACAAAGGCGCCAATTGGCACCAAAATGCCTAGAACTTGTAATTTAGCCCCTTTCTTACTAAAAGCAATAAACTAACATAAACTTTACTAGAAACAACCTACTATTGCCAGAGAACTTGCATGATTTAACTTTGAATAAGTATAAATAACTCATATAAATATGAGTTATCAGTTACCACGGTCCCAAGCCGGAAATGATTCTATTTGGGTAGTGGTGGGACCGCTTGACCAAGTCTACTCACTTTATTCTGGTGCGTTCGAATCACAAGATTGCTAAGTTAGCAGAAGAGTATCTCAAGAACATTGTGAAGCTGCATGGAATTCCCATGAGTATCATCTGTGATCGTGATCCCAAGTTTACATCACGATTTTGGAGAGCACTGAATATGGCATTGGGAACCACGGTATGTGCTAGTACTGCTTAACATCCGCAAACAGACGGACAAACTGAAAGAACGATTCAGACTTTGGAGGATATGCTGAGAGCATGTGTACTTGACAGTGGAGGCCGATGGGAGGATCATCTTCCATTGGTGGAATTTGCTTACAACAACAGTTACTATTCTAGTATCGGAATGGCTCCATATGAAGCATTATATGGAAGGAAGTGTAGAACGCCATTGTGTTGGTGGGATGTCGGTGAACAAAGATTGTTGGGTCCTGATTTAGCCCGTGAGACTACTGAAAAGATCCAACAGATTAGGGAACGGATAAAGACCGCTCATAGTCGACAAAAGAGTTATGGCGACAAAAGAAGAAGACCATTAGAATTTGAAGAAGGAGATCATGTATTTCTGAAACTTTCTCCAACCATTGGTACCGGTATAGCATTGCGAGCGAAGAAGCTCATTCCTCGGTATGTTGGACCTTTCCAAATTATCGAGCGAGTTGGGCCAGTAGCCTATCACATTGCCTTACCCCCAGCTTTGTCTAGATTACATGATGTGTTTCATGTATCACAATTGAGGAAGTACATTCCCGATCCGAATCAACCGTTGAGTTATGAAATGATTGACATCCGACCGGATTTGTCTTATCAGCTTACTCCAGTCAGGATCATCGAACGTGGCGAGAAAGCGCTCCGAACAAGATCAATTCCTATTGTCAAAGTACTTTGGGACGGTGCCTCACCTGACGAAGCGACATGGGAAGTAGAGGAAAACATGCGGGTGAAATATCCCCATCTTTTCGATTGAGGTACGTTTTGTTCAATTTCGAGGACAAAATTTTAATAAAGTTAGGGTGATTGTAACATCCCCAATATAGCTAGTTTAATTTGTTTAAATTAGCAATGAGTCATAATTAATTAATTAGCTGAACCAAATTTAATTAACTAAAAATATTAAGTTACGAGATGGTTGAGTCAAATGATTCATTGTTGTGCATAATTGTTATATTACGCAAAGTATAGGAGTCATGAAGATTAGAAATGGAATTAATAGGGAATTAGAAAGCCAATGACAACTTAGTCTTTTGAAACAAATGAGTGAGGGCAAAATGGACCTTTCCCACCCACTTAAGCCTCAACCCATTTTCTGAAACACAAACAACACCTTCATTTGTTAAAGAGAAGAAAAATCAAAAACTAGAGAGGGAGAGAAGAGAGTGAGTGGCGAAAAGGAGAAGAGAAGGAAGAGGGGAGAACTCCTTGAATCCCCATTGCATGTAAGTGATCTTTGATCCATTCTCCTCCATTTTCCAAACTCTTTCTATTGATACCAAATTTGATCACTGAATCACTCTCTCCTTTCATCTACCATTTTCAAGTCCCAAGCTCAAATAGAGCAAAGATGGAGTTGGAGGTTCCTAATGACTTGCATGTTACATTAGAACAAGGAAAGAACTTTGGGGGAAACCACATAGCTGATTGGAATAGCTTGGAAGGAGGGTCAGTAGTTGAAGGTGATTGAAATTCGAAGTCGAAGTTGTGTGGTGTTCGTAGGAGCAAGAGGAACCGTTACGGGGATAGTTCGAGCGGTTACGCGTTGAGGAGCCTCTCGCATTTCGGGTTTTTGTGATTTTCATCACAATACGGTGAGTTCTATACTCGCTTAGGGATATTTTGTTGATATTGAGTGTGCGTGTTTCTGAATCAAGGTGCCTCTCGTTTCGTTTTTAAAAGAATCGAGTCAAAAACCGATTTCGGAAAAAAATAACGTTTTACGGTTTCGTAAAATTATGATATATGATCATGTTGATTTGCTTGTAATTCTGGACTGGATTTGCTGGTTATAGTATCTGTTTTTAAGTCACAAAGGTCATTGAATGTCTCGGTGCCGTCTAGAAAGCGAAACGGCACAAAACCGAGTTTTGAAAAGCTGTTTTTCTGCAATTCTGCTAACCATCGCGTCGCGACCGTGCTTAAATTTGTGACAGTTTTCGCTTATGTAACTTTTCGCGTCGCGACGGAACCTGTTCGCGTCGCGACGCTTTGCAATTTTTCAGCAAAATACACTGACTTCGTTTTCGCCATCACTTTTGATCCGGGAACCCGATTGAGGTGTTCTCAGGTGCGTTTGAAAGCTTATTCCAAGGCCTAATCAAATGAATGAATTAATTTGGATAATGATGATTATTTGAACTTTGGTTATGAAAATGAATTAAACCGTTTAGGGTTACGGGTGAGCATACACAAGTATATGTTAATACAATGGACTAAAGGTCCATTGAGGTTTTGGTAACCATTAAGATGACTTGATATTGTATCAAGGTATGTTAAATAATGATATGATAAAGAATTACTTGATTTTAATCAAGGTATGATAATGAACTACTTGATGAAAGGATCAAGGTATGATAAAGGGGTGACGACCTCTATGATAGTACACTAGGGGAGGGAAGTCATGAGCCCATAACCTAGGCCCCTTCTATGTTTGCCCACTGATGAAAGGATTAGTGGATTGGGTTCACCAAAAGCCAAAGAAATAACTGGATAAGGTAGGCTTGAGGTGTTGTGCTAAACTAAAGAAAAGTATAAGACATGAATCATAGTCGCTTATTAGGTCTACGGGTAAGAAGAAAATATATGTCCACATGGTTGCTTATTAGGGCCATGATGTTCAAGTAAAAGCATAATGAACCGTTAGAGTTAGTAAGGGGTCTCGATAGGACTCACCGAGATAATGTTTATCTCACCCTTTATTATTGTAGGGAAAGGCAAAGGCGAAGAAGCACGGATAGATGGTGTGCTTTATGGAGCTGTTATTGCAGAATTAGTTTTATGGCTATGCCATTTTCCCCTTTGTTATCTTTGTAGTTCCGATTGCATAACTATTACTTGTTAACAGTTGCAAATCGTTTCCGCTACTTATGTTTTGCATATTCAACACCAGGTTGTATAAGATTTAAGTCGTAAGACTCAAGTACTTATGTTAAGTTAATGAGGTTCATGGAACCGTATGATAGTTACTTATCGAAGTTTTTAGTTGTGTTCAATATTCCAAACATACAAGTTAACTCTGATGCATGTCATGTTGTGCATTTCGGTATTTCTACAAGTTAGAAATACTGAGGTGTTACAAAACGGGCTTCAGTTCCCACTCCTAAATACTAGTGCTTGACTCACTGATTGGACAGTGGTACTGGAATGACAGCTTCTTTTCTTTCTTGGTATGAAAGAAGCAGCTAGGACCAATCTCCCTCACAGGGAGGAAAGAGGCTTGAGATTTGAATTCCTACTTGAACTATAGCTTGGCCCTTTGATTGTTTGCTGGTTTTTCCGATAAAGAAAGGAATGAGAACAGGGAGCTTCATTTTCAGTCCTGGCCCGGAAATGCCACCTTTTCCTGGCTTTCCAAACAAAGCCCATCGAAGTCCAGTCCAACTTCTTAGTCTTTCTTGGCTAATTAACTAGCTCATCCTTTTCAATTAGCTGCTTTCCAGACTCCGAAAAGAGGGCTTCTTGGATAATGGGAGGTTAGCTACCTTCGTCACTGTACAAAATCATAATTTACTCGTGAACCAAATAATTACAACGCTGGATTAAAGATTGGTGAGACAGTAACTTAAAAAAGTGTAACCAATAAAAAATTGGTGAGACGAACAAACCAACTTTCAACATATCAGAGAGCAAAATAATAGAACACCAAATATTCCTGTACGCAAGAGTTAAATCCCTAGACTGGTCACAAACCAATGGATCATGATAATACAATGGACAATCGCTTGTTCAGCAAAAAAAAACAATCATCTCAACTTTCATAGATCCACTTTATATTTATAACAAATAAATTTAAGAACAATGAACTAAGTTAGAAGGCAATAATGTTTACAGGCAGGTGAAAAACAAACTATTAAATATTAAATATAAGAAATAAAACACCACCTCAGTAATACAGAGGAACGGGTAAAATCTACTATGGTACAAAATACAAACCTAGTTTAGAGCATCTATGATCGCAAAGGTCACAACTCAAACCAAATATCTACCATAGCTTAATCCCTAGAGACAGCTGACAGGAGAATAAATTAAAATCTACCTACGGGAGCACCCACATGCCTCTAATTTCTGCACAGGTCAAATATTATTTTTCCACCCAAGATCATGCCTCGTCCTCATCACCACCATCATCATCATCATCATCTTTATCTGCATCAGCCTCACCATCATTTTCACCTACCTCGCCTTCATCTTCTTCATCAGACATGTTATTAATTACATCTGTGATAATATCCTTTACCTCTGCTTTTCGATGCATTAAATCCAAGCCAAAATGGGTACCTGTCAACATTTCATTTCAAAACATCTTAGTTCAAGAAATAATTTCATTTCTTTTTCAACAAGAGCGAGAACTTTGCCAATAAAAGAGATCATACCAAGTTGACGAAGGATATCAGACAATGTTGCCTACATCAAGGTAAGTACAGAATATTATTAGTAATTAGTAAAAATTGAAAACTCCAAATGTGCAAGTAAACATAAACAGCCACAGAAATATTACTTACAGTATTGAAATCTACTTCCTTCAGAATATCAACAACTACTGCGTGCATGTCCTCCCTACTAGGTTCAACCTTGGCCTTCTTACTACTTTTACCTTTTCCTAATTGCCCATTAGAAAAAACTAGCAAATCAGGATACGGTAGAAAGTAGACACAAGAATATTTTTAGAAAGAAAAAGAAACCGATAGTTTTCGAGTTTCTATTTTGTGAAACTTCTTCAAATGTAACATCGTAATATGAAGAGAAAATTTATAGGGGGATAGTTTGACAAGACTCTTCAGACAAAATAAATCAAAGGTTGGAGTTAAGAAAAAAATCTTTTGAGCAACAAGCAGACTGAAAATTGAAATCATAAAACATAAAGTAGGAAAAATAAAATCAATGCACCTTGATCCTTAACCGGACTCTTCGAGTTTTTGCTTGCCGCCTTCCCACTGGTTTCCTGCTTTTCCCTTACAGTTCTCTGTTTCTTGGATGCAGAAGAACTGACATGCTCTGTAGCAGACTTTTTTGAAGTTGATTTTTTGGGAGTTTTTTCACTGCTCTTGGCAGCTTTAACAGAAGTCTTCTTAACGGATGGAGTTTTATCTGCTTTGGCAACAGAACCCTCCTTCCCACCTTTTTTGGAAGTATGCTTGCGGGCCTTTGATTTTTCCTCATCTTCATCTGATTTACCCTCATCATCACTTTCATCATTTGGTATTGCAACATCTTCATCTTCATCTTCATCTTCATGAGACACGTCTTTTGTCTCTGAAAGTTCAGCTTTATCATCCTCCTCAACATCAGAAGATTGCTTTCTCTTCTTTCCAGATTGTGAAGATTGTTTTGGTTTCTAAAGCAAGATAAAATATGTAAAGGTGATTAAAAATAATAAAATACATATTTGAAGCATACCATAGTCAAAAATTTGAAGAATAAGGAAATTTCCAATCCAAACCTCTACAGGAAAGAAAAGCAAAATAAAAACTGAACAATGAAATACAAGTCACAAGAAACTCTAAATATTATCCACTATATTAAACAAAGTTCAAATCAAAGTCAATCCAGCAATGTAATATACATATCAAGGTGAAAAGCAGATCATCTTTGATGACATTTTACAGAATGCAGAAACTGAACAGGAAATGAGGTTATCATCTCAATGCAAAACTGGCATGAAGACCCAAATAACAACTAAGGAACCAGAATTAAATGACAGTAACCATAGCTTGTCACTACATTTCTAATTCTGCCCAAATTGACAGCATAACAGAGCATGGGAACATAAGAAAATAGAATGACAATCATGGACAGGTGCAATCAACAAAAAGCAGCTCCACCTTTCAGTATGAAACTAGATAAAATCTGAACCTCCATAATAAATACAAAACAGGTTCACCTTATGGTAGGAAACTCATTAAGCGTCAAACAACTCTAGCCTTTTTAAGATAGAAAATGGAACTTCTATATCTGCTAGGAAATTTAACTGCAGTATACTACAAGGAATGGAATCAATTATCAATTATCAATTATTTAAGCAAAAATTAATGAAGTTTTTTCATCATTACCCCTCACAAAAATCATTATTTTGCATGGGTTAACAGAGAGTGTAATCAAGTTTTGTGAATGGAAAAAATGTGGTTGGGACTTGGGAAGGGATACCCCACTAGAGGTGGTCAACCAAGTTTCACAGCAAAGATTAGGCATTGGCAAAGGCGGCAGATAGCTTGCACTACACCTAATGACATGATAACCAAAACAAGTACCAGGGTAGTATGGCTGATGGCAGAATAAATATAACTAATTCAGGTTTAATGGCCTCATTAACTAAAGAAAGAAACCATCACTAAACATGGCGTGGCAAATAAAATTGATAAATTACTGCATTGGGATGACATACACAATACATCTGTTCAAAGGTCATCTCCACAAACCCAACTAACACTGAAAATTGTCATTGTCATATTATACATATTAAATTCAACCTTGAGAACTAATATTCAAAGAACTCGCAATTAGAAACATCTCAATCATCACCAAAAACCAGATTGCCACAACTTTCAAAGTCAGGTTTTGAGATGCTTGACACAAGAGATTTCATAAATTTGGTGGATAACAGATATACAACAAGTCAGAATGAAGTCAGCATATAATAAAAACACAATACCTTGGCAGGTGTTTCTGTAGATGCTTCCCCAGGAGATTTGCTAAGGATTGCTTTTCTGGTTCGTTTCTTTCCTTTCTGTAAGCATAGAAGTAAATTTCAAAAAACTAAAACCATCAAAATAAAAATCGAAAACAAATAAAATATCATTTAAAAACCAGAGGAAAGGATAAATTGACTCTGTTACAGCTTTAAATAACAAAATCTTATCCAACTTGGAATCAAAGTTGTCATACTGACTTTCATGTCAAATATAAAGATTAGACACCGAGAAGAGAACTATTCAATAGTGTAGTTGACTTTCTTGATTGCTTGCAAGGCATATAATTGGTTAATATTGGTTTTAAAATATTTGGTCGGACTGAAATACAGTTTAAATTTTCAAAATAGTAAATAAAAAGGATGATATGTGTTAGTGGTGCATTTTAATCAGCCAAAAAAAAATGTTATTCAACAATGTAGATTATTTATATTTATTTTGATGTTACTCAATAGTGTAGTTTGACTTTCTTGATTGCTTGCAAGGTATATAATTGGTTAATATTGGTTTTAAAATATTTGGTCGGACTGAAAAACAGTCTAAAATTTCAAAATAGTAAATAAAGCAGATGATATGTGTGAGTGGCCTTTTAATCAGCCAAAAAAATGTGATTCGACGATGTAGATTATTTATATTGATGTTACTTTCAACTGACAAATGCATCATTTGACCCTATCTCATGTGTATAAGTATAGATAATAAACCTGTTCTTTCTCAGCAAGCAGAACATCCGTTGTAACATGAGGGGACTCCAGAAACTCCAACAATTTCACAGATAATTCCTCCTGAAATCAAGTCTTGTTTAATAATTTATTTTTAAATAGTACGCAAGTTAAACTTCCTTAGATGGAAAGATACTATATGAACACAACCTTCTTAGCAATGCTCTTGTTTATCGGAATATTGAGAACATCGCAGAAGTCCACCAATTTATCTTTCACACATTTGTCAATCCTCTCTTTAACCCTTGCTCTTTGTTTCTCCTGCCAAGAATTATGAAACTGTAATTATTTCAACTGAGTGTGATTACAGCATCTGGGCTCAGACACTTATGTTTATATGAAAAGATAAAATGGACAGGAATACCTTGCCAAGATTCATATGTACAGTTAAGAATAGAAAACAAGCATAATACAGTAACGGACAGAACAATACCTCATTTTCAGCCCACACATAACCGGAAAACTGGCCTATGTTTTTCTTTAAATTGTGTGCCTGGTTACCATTCAGGAATTGCCATGGTGTTAGATTAAATGACTAAAATATTCATGAACAACAAATGGAACTAAGGAAGTCAGCAAATATAACACAAACTCCAGAACATCACCTTTGTTCTCTTCCCAAACAGTATGTTATGAAGCATGTGCAGGTTGTCATCAGGTTTTCTCTTTGACAACTTGAAAGCAACTGAAATAGTTTATACATAAATAACTTGATTGGGCAAAACACAAATAAAAATGACCAATTTTGAAATATGCAAAGATAATAGTCTATGGCCACTAGTACCAGACTTATAATTCACGATAGAAGATAAAAGAAACCAACAGACTAAATTCAAGAACAGCATTATTGTAGGGCAATCATCATTTCAAGGACACAAACTTGACAAGCTACAAACGAAGAGCAACCAAAATCAACACAAGGGGATAAGCAAAGAAACAAAAATTTGAAATCTTCTGAGGAAATAACTCAAATAATGACCAGCTTCTGCGATAAAACCCTGACCATGTGAATATGTAATTGTTGTCTTCATGTCGGGTCTACATGAACCGAAAGCAAACACCATATGGAGGGGACCAAACATCCAAAAACCTTACAGCTTTAGTAAAATAATTGAAAGAGGAACAAGCATAATCCAAGAAAGCTTCGGTGATATAGAGAGAAACACCACCAACCAGAAGTAACCCACTAAAACTAGTGAGCAATTCAAGGGAGGATGCCTCAAATAAAATTCACAGATACTTGATCCATAAGTTATTGGCAATGAATATTCAGTAATTCACATAAAATCAACAACTATGGCATTGCAAACAAAGAGATCCAAGACAAGTAGAATGCAAGGCCAACAAAAATACCCATACAAACCGAAAAACCACAAGCCAGATTACAACAACAGGGTGGAAAGACAAAGTAATTAGGAGAGTCAGCCAAGCATACCGTTTGGAATATCCTTCAGCTGAGTACCACGTCCCTGAAACCAAACAAGATCCAAACTATAAAAAACAATAACAATTCACTACATACCTCAAAACCAATACAAAACAGTGAAAGAGTGTACCTTTTCAATTACCAATCCTTTGCTTGCAGACAACTTTCCTAACTTCGATGGAGAGGGTACAGAGAATCGTTCAACTGTTTTTCGCTCCCTAGTTGGCCTATCACTAGTTGGCGTAACTGGATCTTTCTTAGTCGCTTTTTCTTTCTTCGACTTCTCACTCTTCTTTGCTTTCGCCTTCTCATCGGCTGCTTCAGCTTCGGCTTCATCTTCTTCCTCGTCATCAGCTTCACCTTCATCTTCATCTTCAACTTCATCATTATTTTCCTCTTCCTCATCTTTCTCAGCATCTTCATGTTCGTCGATCTCTTTCTTCTCATCTTCTTTCTCTTCTAAAGTCTCCTCTTTTTCCTCGACATTCTTCTCATCGGATTCGGCAACTTCGGCGGAAGCATCTTTATCGGGTTCGTCGGCGACTTCATTTTCCGGTTGGTTCGGTTGGAGTTTGGAGACGGAGTCGTCTTTGTCTTGAAGAGGAGGCTTGTTAGCCTCTAGGGTTTCTGTAGCCATGTTAGGGAAAGATGGAAGGAACAACGAAGGAATAGAAACCCTAAGGAGAAGAGAAACCCTAAAATTGGAGAATTTGAGAATTTGGGTTCGAAGTGTTTGAGATTGGGAGAGTGATAGAGAGAGAAAAGGGGGGAATGAAATTAAGAGTTGGAAGAGAAGCGCGCTCAAGGTGAAAAGTTTAGGCGGCTTTCAAAATTTGATGCTGAAAATTGTGAGCGGGCATTGTATTCTACTCCCCCTTCTCTCTTTTTCTTTTCTCCCGGCAAAACCAAAATGTGAAAATTAAATGATGATTCAAGATTTTACAAAACCCCCTAATTTTCACAAAAAAAAAATTTCACATTTTTGTAAGTAACGGAGATCTTAGCTTTTTTTTTACAAACAGATCTTAGGTTGCTACTTGTGAATTTTTGTTAATTATGGTTATTATATGGTTATTATGATTGAAATCTGTGTGCGGTTTTGCACCGCCACAATGCGACGAATGGAATCTGTATTATTTCCCCTTTACGGGCTAATTAAAGGGCCTGCCTGGCCATCTCGAATTGAGATCTGTTTAGGGTGTTGTTATTAAAGACACCCCTAATTTTGAAGAACACGCCGATAAGCAAAATTTCAAAAGAACCCTTAAAAATTAAATATATTTTTTTGGTATAATAAATGTTAGAGTGGGGGATGACTCCCCGGTCTAAAACAGGGAAGACCTTCGAACTCTTTAAGCACTTGCAAAGATATATTTACCTCATCGCAAGGGGACTAGCGAGGATTTGAACCCGGGACCTCCCGAATACAAATTTTGCCATGCCCCACTAGACCAACCCTTTGGGGTTTAGAGTAAACAACTTATCGTAAATGAGCTATTTACGATATAATTTGGGGAAATTACATTCACATCTCCTATTCTGCTCATAGATTACACACATTTTCCCTCTATTATGTTTTTTTGCCTTTTAAATAAAACTTAGGGTAGGTAATTGAAACTCTTTTAGCAAATTAGGAAGTTGAGTGTTCATTTTAAAAACATAATGGGTGTCTACGTCATTTAACCATAACGCAGGAGATGTGAATGTAATTTCTGCTATACATCTTCCAAATTGTATATCGAAAAATAGCTATTTACAATATTGAATAGTTTTAAAAATAATTAAAACTTTTCTACTTTATTATTTAATTTAACTCAACAATTATTTATTTTTTTTATTATGAATATCATTGGATTTGAGTGGTTGGTAAAAAAATTCTTGTTACAATGAAAATAGAAAATAATAGACCAATATTTCATAATATGGTCGAAAACAAAGTAGAAATTTATCATTTAGTTGATGGGGCAATTATCTCATTTAGATATCTTGGGGATGTTGAAGCCCCGGCTAACGTTTTTTTTTTGTATATCTTAGGCAAGTAGTACAAAAAAAAACTTAAAGGACAATTTTATTACAATTAAATAACTTAAAGGACCTCTAGTGTAATTTTGTATTTATTTTACTATTTTGATGGTCACTTGCCTTTATTTAAGTTATTGTTTTTAAGAAATACTTTTTTTTGTTACTATATTTTTGGTGCGCAGTTTCCACCGGCTTTACCGATGACTAATCTACGCCAGGGAACCTGGCTGGCCATGTGAATACCCAGCTTTGCCGGTCCGTGTGGTTCTCCCCTCGCAACAGAGTTTTTGCCACACCCAAAATTCGAACTCGAGACCTTGGGGTGGGATCCAAATCCAGTTACCACTTGGACCAACCCTTGTTGATTAAGAACTTTAAGTTATTGTTTTTAAGAAATACTTTTTTGAATACCTTAATAAATACTTCTAAGAAAATAAATAAATTGTATACTCTAAATTAGTTTTTTTACGGTACAAAGATTTTCAAAATACATATCATAAATAGCTAACTTACGGTCGGGGCCGGCCATGGCCTATGCAAATTGTGCTACTGCACAGGGCCTCAGTCAAATATAGATTTTTTAGGGCCCAAAAAAATAACAGATCAATTGTATATATGTTTTTCTGATTATAAATTAAAGGTTTAAATACGTTTTTACCCCCTGCAAATAGGGGGTGTTTTGCTTTTACCCCCTGGAAATTTTTTTTAAAAAAAAACACCTTGCAATTTTTTTTTTTTGGTATTAGTCCTTCTGTTAGTGCTTTGCTGAGATGTTTAACAGATTTGCTGATTGTATAGGCCACCTCTGTAATGAATTTCATTAAATTAATGATATTGCCACGTATTAAATGAAAAGCCCTTCTTCTCCATGTTCTCAGTCTTCCCCCTTTCTTCTTCATCTTCACGCACAACCTGTCTCTCTCTCTCTGAACTTCTTCATCAGTAATCTAAAGATTCTCATCTATTTTCATTTCCTTTTCTCACCCTTCTCTTCTTTCCAAGTGAGAAAGCCAGATTAAAAGGAAGAAAAGTCAGGGAAAGAAGAACAGAACAAATAGATGCACAAATCACCAACTTTATCTAACTTAAAACATCACCAGTTAAATTAAATTAGAACAAGGGAAGACAAATCAGATATAAAATTCCACTCTATCAGTATTACTATTACCTAAGTGCAAAAATTGAAACTTTATAAATAAAGATATATACTAGAACCATCTAATTTAATTGGATTGTTAAACTTGTACAATTAAAACTTTATAACTCTCAGTACTCTTCTGCCCAGAAAAGATTGCCTTGCATTTTCTCTTCACAAGCTATGAATTTGATTCTTTTCTTCTTCTTCTTTTGATTTGGGTTTGGAAGAGTGATTTGGAAGTGATGATGAGGGTCGCTGTGAGAGAGGAGGCGACGGTGATGGCGGTGGTGCGATGGTTGGGCGAATCTTCCGTCGAATCCTGTGAGGTGAAAACAGACATCAAGGTGTGAAGATGGCAGATCTGGGGGTTTAGGAGGAGGGAAAGGGTGAAGCAATTTCGTTGTGGAGGAGGGTGAAGATGGCAGATCTGGTGGGTGTGGTGGGGGGGCAAGTGGGTGGAGGGTGAAGATGGCAGATCTGATGTTGCTATGGTGGACGATTGAGAGAGAAGAGAGAGGTATGTGTGTGGTGGTATGTGTGTGAGAGAGAAGAGAGTGGTGCAGAAGAATGGAGAAGAAAGAGGAAGAAGAACGATGTGGCATATCCATTTGGCATTTAAAATAAACAAAAATGAATTAAGAATGCCAAATCAACAATCTGTTTGACACATAGACATTTTTGTAACGTCTGTTTGACAGAAGGGCTAAGAGCAAAAAAGTGATATTTGCAAGGTGTTTTTTTAAAAAAAAAAATTTGCAGGGGGTAAAAGCAAAACACCCCCTATTTACAGGGGGTAAAAACGTATTTAAACTTAAATTAAATCAACAAAGCAGCATCGCTCAAAAATGGAAGCGCTCAACAATGAGTTCGATTCCTAGCATCTAAGTTCCTCCTCTTTTTTCCTTCTTTTTTACATGTTCTTTTTTTGACAGCCGCGTGTTGTTTATTTTTTTTACAACTCCATTTTGTTTCTTTTTACCATGTTTTAGCAAAATGATTAAAAATATTATATTATATTACTTTTGAAATGTATTCAACCAAAAAAATATTGCTTTTAGCAAATGTTTTTTTAATAAATATTTGAAATTTTCTAAAAAATAATTCCAGCATTTTAAAACCAAAATTAATTAAAGGAGTTTTGAACACACACTTTCCGCCCTTGTTATTCGTAATTTACATGTGTCCACCCTGTTGACTCAATATATAAAACTGCACTAATATCTTTAACGAAAGTTTTGAACACAAACAATTTTTTGTGTAAGAAAGGAATACTCTAGACACAAACTTCCACTAAAATTTAGAGTTCGACAATTTAATTCAAAATTCTAACAATTTCTCACCAGTCTAATCAAAGAACAAAATAATACAATTAATTTTTTTTTTATAAGCAATGTTAATGGGGTGGGCGAATGTTAGTTTTTGGGGTTTCAACCCGGGACCTCCTTCTTACACTCTTTTTGTGCACTCCTTCAATATCTCTTAGCTCGCCAACTGAGCTACCTACTTGGGATTAATCCAATTAACTTATATTGGAGTGGCAATTCACACACACATATATAAAAAAAACTTATTAGAAATATGAAAGATTGATCAATCTACCCTTGATTTGGTTAACCCATCATTATAATGTTAGACCTATAAATTCAAATATCATTCAATATTTTTAGAATATGAAAACTCGCAAAAAAATAACTGTGATGTATATTTTAGCTTTTTTAAAATGTACTGTTTACTAGGGAAAATTGATCTTAATTTGTCTGTCTACAACAAATAGTCCAAGGGAGTGTAAAAAAAACAAATAGTCCAACAAATAAATAATCAAACAATTGCAAGTGTGACAAGCAATATACTCATTTATACCCTGGTTTGCACAAGATATTTGTTCCATTAAGTATGCAATCCAACAAAGTAACAGGTTTTAGGTTTATCCAACATTGGTTATATTTATTTTGGTTATAGTTATATGCAAAATCTAAGTTTTCCACATAACTATGTGTATGCCTATGTGTACGCCACATGTAATGACGCATTGACGACACTTACAATGAATCATGTCATAAAATTCTGATAAAGACCACACATTCAAACTACCTATCATTATCGATGAATATGCCTTCACACGTCCACTCCGATAACAAGACACAAGACACATTGTCAACATTTAGGTTTTCTACTTAACAACTCTTACTTGAGACTTGTTACGGGTAACAACTCCTACTGATATTTGCACCCCGTATTTAGGGCCTATTAGTGATTTGGCCCATTAACAGCCCAACAAAATCAACGGCTCAGATGCCTCCTCAAGATCGGTTGGCTCAGAATCATCAACACAAATACATTCAAACTCTATAAATACCCCACTCAATGCTCATTATTGGTAAGTAATTTTCTCCAACCACCACATATTTACTCAAACATTGACTTGAGCTTCGGAGTGTTATTGCAGGTACAACACTGCCGCGTCAAGATCGAACAAGACCATCATCTCAAGATCGAACAAGACCACCATCTCAAGATCGAACAAGGTCGTCATTTGAAGATCGAACATTATCTAGGATAAAACATCTACTAACTACTTCGACCTTATCATAAAGCTCGTAAGTACAGTACCGAACATTGGCGACTTCACTGGGGAACTGAAAAACACTAGTTCCTCTCTCATTTCCTTAATACTCAAATGGCACTTAAACTCCGTTCAAGACCGGCCAGTTTTGTTGTCAGACCCATTTTAGAACCAGTCATGCCCGACCTTCAGCCTCAACAAACCCCTGAAGGCCATGTTCAAAGCTTGACCAATTCCACCCAAGCATGTCTTCAATACTCCAATCCAAACCTTGCCCAAATACAAGTAAGCCCGGGCGGGACCAACTTACCACCTCCCCCTCCATTACTCCCGGCCCTGACCGATGCTGTCCAACAGCTCGTCCAATTGCTGGCTAGACAAGAGGTGGTAAACCAAGAAAGAAGCAGCCGCTTCACTGGCCTCGAGGCCGAGGTGGCGAGGCTCCAAGCACGAGGTATTCCGGACCAGGAATCGCCAGAGCCGAACCCCCTTTTAAGGAGAAATCCAGCTCTAAAGAGACACCGATCTCCACTAAGAAGAAGACTCTATCATCGATCTCCCCCTCACCGTCATCGAGGAAATGGTTCCCATTCTCCTCTGGCTCGACAATTTGACGATCTCGAAGATCCACATGATTATCCTCGCCATCATCGAGGGAATGGTTCCCGATCTCCTCCGGCTCGACAATATAACGATCCGGAAGATCCAGCAAATTACCATCGCCCTCGTTCATTTCTAGCTTCAACATCACCACATCGACGGTCAAGAAGCCGGGAAAACGCGCATCCCGATCATCATCACCTGAATCAGGCTCAACCACGACCATTGCTAACCAAGCGCAAAGGCCCGTTCACAACAAGCATCTATAACTAAAGAGTTCTGAAGTATCTCGAAAAACCTCCCGGAGGTCTGAAAACATATGATGGAACCGGCGACCCTGATAGGCACCTCGACCAATTCGACACAAGCATGTAATACAGAAATGTACCAATGGAGATGAAATGTCGAATTTTTTCATTAACGCTCGACAAAGTGGCATCAGAATGGTTCACGACTTTAAGATCAAACACTATCTCCTCTTGAGACCAATTAGGAAAGCTCTTTTCAGTACACTTTGCCCACTCCAAAAGTAAACCCAAGAACAAAAACGTATTAATGTCTGTAGTACAGAAGGAGAACGAGCCCCTCAGAGAATACGTAGAAAGATTCAACTCCGAAGCTCTCCAAGTTCGAGAACTGGATGACGCCTTCCGAATTTTCTTCATGGCGCAGGGCCTACTTCCTGGAAGCCCTTTCAAAAAACATATCAACACTTGGGAACCAAGCACCCTGCAGGAGTTCCTCCAGCTATCCCAGTGTTTCATCAACGAAGAAGAGAACTCCAAGATTGGGAAAATGTCGTCACAACCTGAACCATCAAGACCTCGCCAGGAAAGAGACAACAGAGGGAACGATAACCAAGGAAACAGGGATCCCCGACCTCCTCGGAATCGTCACCAGGTCTACACGGAACTCAACGTCTCCAACGCCCAATTGTTGGGGAAATGTTGGAACATCGAGTTCAAAGACGTCAGAACTCCCAGACCTCTGCCTCACCGACCTGGGCAAAAGACTAACAAGTACTGCAGATACCACAAAAGCAATGGTCATGACACGAACCACTGCAATGCTTTAAAGGACGACATTGAAGATTTGATCAAACGAGGAAAATTGTCCGGTTAAGTCAAAAAGCCCGGAGCACCCACCGGCGAGGTTAAAGAAGGCCGAGAAGATGAGGTGCAAAGAAAAAGGGGTAAGCAAAAAGGCAATTCCGATGATGAGGAGCAAGATTTTAGAAGGTCGAAAGCTCACTCGGTCATAATGATGATCGCAGGAGGATTTGAGCATGAAGGATCCGGGAAATCAATGAAACGAAAGTGGAAAGACTTATTGAACGTAGCTTTAGCATCAGCATCAGCACCCCCATCCGCTACGAATCGACCTCCATTATCTTTCGGTGACGAAGATCTTATGGACGGGAAACCCAACAAGCACGTCCCCCTCATAGTCTCGGCTGTCATAGCCAACAAAGAAGTAAGGAGAATCTTGGTAGACCAAGGGAGCTCGTTTGACATCCTTTTGTCGATATTATAAACAAAATGGGGATCGACGGGGAGGATCTCACTCCATACAGAGGAACGACCCTATCCGGATTCAACGGATCTCGGACTAAACCACTCAGCCATTTGGAACTCATGGTCTCCTATGGAACCGAGCCAATGGTAAGAACTATCAAGACAAAATTCTTGGTCCTACCTTGCAAGTCCATCTACAATGGTATCATTGGAAGACCGACCTTGGGCAGGCTCGGAACAGTGACGTCTACCACGCACTTAAAAATGAAATTTCACTCTCTCTGCAATAAGGTGATCACATTAAACTCCGACCTGGAATCAGCTTCCAGATGCTTCTTCTTATGGTACAAAACAGAGCAAAAAGCGGTAGAACAAGAAGGGTTTCCCCCTCCAGAAAACGCTACTCCCAGGCAAGTTAAGATTCTATCTACTGAAGTTAACGCATCGGATTTGGATGTACGGTACGATCCAGAAAACACTGAGAATGAAGACGACGACGGGCTTACAAAAGAGCTCAAACGAAAAATGATAAGACCTCAACCTGATGAGGAATTCATTGAAATACAACTCAACGAAGACCCCCGCAGAACAATTAAAATCGGGTAAATCTACCGGAAGAGGTTAAGATCGACTTAACCCAATGTCTTAAAGACTATGCAGACATCTTCGCCTGGTCGGCAGAGGACATGCCCGGGATTCCACCGGAGGCCGCCTGTCACCAGCTCTCAATCAACCCAGGAACCAGGTGGGTCGCCCAAAGGAAGCGAACTCAAAGCAGTGAGAAAGTCATCGCTGCTTCAAAAGCGGTTGACGATCTCATCAAGGCGAACTTCTTTTCTGAAGTCAAATATACGACTTGGCTATCGAATCTGGTAATGGTAAATAAAAGCAGCGGAAAATGGCGCATGTGCGTAGACAACGCTTCAGGTTTTCGTTTATTATCTTTTATGGACGCATATTCCGGCTATAATAAAATCGCCATGTTCCCCCCTGATCAAGAGAAAACTGCTTTCATGACCGATCAAGGTAACTTCGCTTACCGAGTCATGCCTTTTGGTTTAAAGAACGCCGGAGCCACCTACCAGAGGATGATGAACAAAGTATTTCAAAAACAAATCGGTGAGAGTGTCGAGGTATATCTCGACGACATGATCGTCAAGAGTAAGGACGACAACAAACATGTCAGCGACCTTGAAGAAATATTCTCCGAAGTCCGGAAGAATTCTATGAGGTTAAACCCAGAAAAATGCACATTCGGAGTTCGAGCTGGAAATTTCTTGGGTTTTTACCTAACAGAAAAGGGCATCGAAGCTAATCCTGATAAATGTCGATCCATAACCGAAATGCGAACTCCAACGTCGAAGAAAGAGGTTCAAAAACTTAACGGCATGATCGCCGCCTTATCTCGGTTTATATCAAATGCAACATTCAAATCGCTCCCCCTGTTCAAACTACTTAAGAAAGAAGAGAAAGATTTCGAATGGACCTCCGAACAAGATAAGGCCTTAAACCAGCTCAAAAAGGCCCTTTCCGAACCTCCGATCTTGACCAGACCAAGCGAAGGTGAAACCCTCTTTCTATATCTCGCAATCTCGGAAGAAGCCATAGGAGCCGTTCTTGTCCGTGAGTTAAAAACCAGACAAAGCCCAGTCTACTTCGCGAGTAAAGCCCTCCACGGATCGGAAAGTCGCTATCAGAAGATCGAGAAGATCGCTCTGGCTCTCATCATCGCGGCTCGACGCTTCCGACCTTACTTCGTTGCTCACCAAATAGTCGTTCGGACTAATTACCCCATCAGGCAAATTCTCCATAGACCTGACCCCTTGCAGGGAGAATGATCAAGTGGGCAGTAGAACTGTCAGGAATTCGGAATAAAATACGAAGCTTGAACAGCTCTGAAAGCACAGGTCTTGGCAGACTTCGTAGCAGAAATGACACCAGCAAACGTCGAAACGGATACTTGGATCCTACACGTCGACGGATCTTCCAACCCAAAGGGAAGTGGCGCTGGTATTAAGTTAGAAAGCCCGAGCGGCATCATCATTGAGGTCTCTTTGACTTTCAGTTTCCCAACCTCGAACAACTAGGCAGAATACGAGGCTTGCATCGCTGGCCTACGCTTAGCAATTGAACTCCGAGTCCCTCGGATAACACTACACACCGACTCTCTATTGGTAGTTTCCCAAATCAGCAAACAGTACGAGACCAAAGAGCCGATCTTGCAAAAATACCTATTCCGGGTACGGGCTTTGTTAGCTCAGTTTGAAGCAAATGAGGTAAAACACGTTCCAAGAGCGGAAAACCAACGAGCTGACATCCTCGCCAAACTCGCAAGCACCAAGGCTCCTGGGAATCAGAGAACGATCATCCAAGAAATGCTCCATAAACCTAGTGTGTCCCTCGACCCCGATCTTAACTCTACCATCTACGTCATAGAAGAAACTCACAGTTGGATCACTCCGATCTTAGAGTACATCGTTGCAGGAGCAGAGCCCCCGGACGCGAACGACGCTAAAATCATCCGAAGAAAAGCCTCTGCCTTTTCGGTCATTGATGGAACGCTATACAAAAGAAGTCTCTCCTCCCCATTGTTAAAATGCATCGAAGGGGAGGAAGCGACCTATGTCTTAACAGAAATTCATGAGGGAATCTGCGGTCAGCACATGGGAGCTCGTTCTTTGGCTCGGAAGGCTCTCTGCGCCGGATACTACTGGCCGACCATGGCAGGCGATGCTAGTACCCACGTCAAAAGATGCAAAAAATGTCAAATTCACGCCAACGTCCACATAGCTCCTCCGACCGATCTAACAAGTTTGTCCTCCACATGGCCATTCGCATGGTGGGGGATAGACCTTCTGGGACCATTCTCAAAAGCTCCAGGTCGAATCAAATTTTTGATCGTCGCCATCGACTACTTCAGCAAATGGATAGAAGCAGAACCCCTGGCTACCATCACTGCAAGGAACTGCAGAAAATTCTTTAGAAAAAACATCATGAGCAGGTTCGGGATCCCCAAAGTAGTGGTAACAGATAATGGAACTCAATTCACCGACACAGGTTTCAGGAAGCTGATGTTCGACTTAAAAATCAAACACTGTTTCATTTCGGTAGAACACCCTCAAACCAACGGACAAGCAGAGGCGGCGAACAAAGTAATATTAAACGGGCTAAGACGACGTCTTGGCGATGCTAAAGGAAACTGGGTGGAAGAATTACCTTATGTCCTCTGGGGATACAGGACTACCCCTCAAAGCTCCACAGGATAGACGCCTTTTAGGCTCTCCTACGGCAGCGAGGCGGTAACTCCCGTCGAGATTTGCGAATGCAGTTGGAGAACGACAAACCCCAAAACTCAAAACAACAATAGCCAAGCCTTAAGAGAAGAGCTCGATCTCATCGATGAAGTCCGGGGTCGAGCCTCACTTCGAGAAGCAATCATCAAGCAAGGTGTAGCAACCAGGTACAATTCTAAAGTCGTTCATCGGGACTTCGATCTTGGCGATCTGGTACTCCGAAGATCTGATATTGTACAGAAAAATGCTTCCCAGGGAAAACTCGCACCAAATTGGGAAGGACCTTACCGCGTTACGTTTAAAATCGGTAAGGGAGCTTTTAAATTGGAGACCTTCCAAGGAAAAAAGATCAATAGAACTTGGAACACAACAAAGCTGAAAAGTTATTACCTTTAGAGGCAGAAATTGGGCAAATCTCTCACAAAGGGCACCATAGGGTGCGCCAATCTCTTGTAAAAACGAGCTGCTCATTTCTAATAAAGAAAGGTAACCTGACCGATATTCCTCAAATTCTTGCGGTGATCTTACCGACGTTCCACACATTCTTGATTTCATCAAATCAAACAGAATGTAGGAACCAAATTTCCTTCTCCGGAAGTGACTGGGATCGATCTTAAAAGATCTCCCCAAGCGACCAACTAAGGTCGCAACTCTTTGAGAACAGTTAAATCTGAGCCGGGTCTTGGTAAACTACCTCAAAGGGATTGGGTCTTCAAGGATTGAAATATCCAAAGAACGACCATTGCCCCCAGTTGCCAATACCCCTATAGGGCGAGTTTGTTGCCAAGTGGCTTCAGTCTCAAGAGGGGGGTGAATTTAGATTTAAAAACTTTTGATAACTTTCGAAAACGTTTTTCCCCTTTTCAATGACTTAGATCAATTTTTCGCGCAGGTTAAATGGAAGCGAAGGAATTAGAAAATAAAGCAATAAAGAACACAGAGATTTATCCTGGTTCGGTCACCTCCTAGTGACGTACGTCCAGTCCTCACGCCCTTGTGAGATTTTCCACTAACCAAAACAACAAGGCTTACAGGTGCCTTGGAAAACCTTTACAGACTCAGGCACTCTTCTACTAGGATACCCCACCTATAAAGAGCCCTCAAATCTATTACAACAATAACAAGAGATACCCCACCCGTGTTACAACCAGCTGCCCCAGAAAGATACCCCACTTTCTAGTACAAACAGCTACCCTAGAGAGATACCCCACTCCCAAGTACAAACAGCTACTCTAGAGAGATACCCCACTCCCTAGTACAAAATACAATAAGTAAACAATAACAAATTTAAAGACCGAAATACCTCTAATGTATGCAGATAATACAACTTGAAGAATGCAACCCCAACTAACTCTTGCAAAAGATCAGCTCAGACGGACCAACAGTGCGTGACGAGCAGAAATAAAAGTGTGAAGAGTTTTTCTCAAGATGTGCTCTGATTCGTAAAAATGGGTTGGTGTCAAATGAACACAATGAGGCCTCTATTTATAGGCTATGAGAAAAAGAAGTTTACGTTAAAAATAATGTAAGAATCGATTATAGCTTAAATGTATTGGATCTCAGAATCGATTCTTATGTGTGACTTCCTTAAGGTGAGAATCGATTCTTGCTTTATTTGAAAATGGATGACAATCGATTGTTGGTTTACAGGCAGGCAAGGAATCGATTTTATGCTTAATGAAAATTAGTATGAATCGATTCTTCCTTTTCAGAGATGCTTAGAAATTGATTTTATGCTTAGTGTAAAATAGTATGAATCGATTCTTTCTTTTTGGAAATACTTAGGAATTGATTTGCATACTTAGTGAAACTAGTATGAATCGATTCTTAGCTTTTGTATTGACCTGAAAATCGATTTTGATATATAGAATAAAATAGAGAAAATCGATTTTATGCTTTTCAAAAATGCTTCTTGTGTTTACGTGTGCATGCATGCATTTTGAAAAACTTGTGTGAGTGTGTGAGACTTTGAGAGGCGAGCTGACCTTCGGAAGAGCTTACACATTTTCCTAAGACAACCCAAACCCTAAGGGCTACCCTTATTTATAAGGACTACCCTTATATCTTGAAACTTCAATTCTTTGAGCTTGATTGTCTTGGATTGTGACTTTGATACTTTGTCACTTTCATCAACTTTGGCTTTGGTCAATTTTTACTCTTGTCACCTTTAACTTTTGTCTTTTTGATCATCAAAACTTCTTAACCACTTCATCATCAAAACTTAGCCTGCAACACAAGATATCTACATTCTCCCCCCTTTTGATGATGACAAAACATTTACTCATCTCAAGGTGGGAGGTTAGTTCAAACACATAATGCATGTATATGATACTCCCCCTATCATGATGCTCCCCCTGTTTTATTGACTATATGCATAGTGACAATGTTATGACAGATCTATATGCTCATTCTATATGCTTTATGCAAACCTATATTTCTCTCCCCCTTTTTGTCATGATCAAAAGGGTCGATATATGATAGAGTTTGCGAATCGAATGTCACAGCTATTTGACAAGGTAAAATAACCATTGCAGATTTATAAGTGATCATCAAAACCAAAGGAAAATCATTTTTGAAACCATGAAGAGAATATTTCATCAAAACAGGTAAAAGCTAATCATGAGTCTCAAAAATCTGTGAAGCAGTTGTTTAGCCTTCGCACGTTTCATGCTGCTTAGTTTTTGAGAGTTGGTGACGGCAGCCAGAAGGTGGGAAGTAGAGTTTTGGGAAAAATTATTTTAGGTAAACAACGATTGTGAGTATGAATTCTGAAAATTAATACCAGAGCTAGCAATTGATTGTGACAGGAGAAAATAGATTTCAAGAAAAGGTAGTACTTCAACTGCTTTAGAAAACGCTTTTGGAGCACACAGAAATTCACAAGTCACAATTCACTTAAAATCACATTTTATAAAATCACTTGAGAAACATTTAATTGAAAACTCATTTGAATGAACGAGGAACCAGGTTTTCTTTTGCAATGGATTTGTGAAAATATCAACTAGCTGATTTTGACGATTCAACTAACTCAATCACACTATCGCCTTTCTAACCATAACCTCTAAGAAGGTGATATATGACTTCTATATGCTCAGTCCTAGAGGGTTGACCAGAATACTTCATTGTTTCCTGTTATTCTAACATGCCTTATAAATATATTTCTTAATGATGCTTGAAATAAAAATCAACCATTTACTTTCTTGCATACATGTCAATCATAATGGATGGATCGTTTATAAGGACTAACCTTCACGAAGATTCTTTGTTCTTACCATAAGATTCGGGGATTACTCTAGTCACATATTTGACTTAATAAACTATTCTTAAGCACATTTTCAATAGAGGTGAATGATACTTTACCAATCTAACCTTTACCAGTGATTCTTCCTCTATTTATCACAAGTCACATGACGGCTTTTTCCGGGGGTGAGTGTTAAGAACTTTATTGCGTCTCCGGTCATGCGCTTTGAGTCTTTGCTGTCAAGGTATCAATCTGCCCCCATACCTTGAAGCATACCTGCAATGATCTAAAACAAGGTTCTAGGTACCCAAATCTCTTTGGGTCCTTGTGGGTTAGTGCTTGGTATGGTTCTTTTGGGAACCCATACCTTTCTCATAGTTTGATTACCTCTTGTTCTGCAAACGGAAGCAGTATGTCCAGGTTTACCACAGTAATAACATGTAATATAAGGTCTAGTGGAAAATTTTGGTTTATAATGAACATGCCTTTCTATGGGTTTGTTTCTAGGGAATCTATGATGCACATTTTGTAAACTAGACAATTTCCCAACAGTCCGTTCGAGTTCATGAATTTTCTTTTCAAATTCAACACATTTATCACAAGTGTAATTTTCTTTAAAGCATGCATGGCTATCATTTTCTTTTCTAAGCTCTGACTTTTCTTTAGTTAAAGCAATAACATCATTTTCAAGATGAGTGATAACTTTCTTAGATTTATCTAATGCTTTAGCTAGTTTTAAGGATTTATCATGCAATTCAGTAAATGCTTCATACAGTTCATCATAATCATCTTGCAAAGTTTCAGAGTTAGAAGATACCTCAGTTTCACTTTTGTTGTCGTGGTCGGCCATGAGAGCAATTTGATCTTTTTCACTTTCTGATTTATATGATGAGTTCATGTCATTGTTTTCCCATCCCGTGTAGGCTTTTCTACTTCTGTTTCTCTTGGATCCCTTTGATCGTTTTCTTTGTAATTTTGGGTATTCCATCTTTATGTGTCCGGATTTGCCACATTCGTAGCAAGTTTGTGGACTTGAGAAGTTTTCTTTGCATGAGACTCTTTTTGTTGGAGAATTCTTTTTGAGAGATCTTTTTATGAACTTTTTGAATTGTCTTACCATTAGATCCACATTCTCATCCCCTTCATCATTCTCATTTTGCGAATCATCACTGTCATCGGATGAACTTGAACTTGAAGCCTTGAAAGCTAGGATTTTTCTTTTCTTGCCTTTTCCTTCATGCTCTGCTAGACGAGTGAGCTCTAACTCGTGTTCTAGTAGTTTCCCAAATAGAGTGGCAAGTGACATCGTAGCTAAATTTCTCGATTCAGTTATAGCAGTTACCTTTGGTTGCCATTCTCTGTTTAGGCATCTCAGCACTTTGTTGATCAAGTCTTCGGGAGGAAATGATTTTCCTAATGAACCCAATTTGTTCACTATGTGAGTGAACCTCTTTTGCATTTCTTGTATGGATTCTCCTTGATCCATTCTGAACAATTCATATTCCCAGATGAGAGTATTTGTTCTTGCTCTTTTTACCTCACTGGTACCTTCATGAGTGACTTGAAGGTTGTCCCACATTTCTTTAGCAGTTTTACAATTTGACACTCTGAAGAATTCATCGGGACTAAGTGCGGAAGTGATAATGTTCTTGGCTCGGAAATTAAGTTGAACTTTCCTTTTCTCATTGTCTGTCCATTCGTCTTTTTCTTTTACTGTGAGTGTGCCATTTACCATGTGCGTGGGAGTAAAAGGACCATTTTCCATAGTATCCCATATATCTATATCTACCCCTTCTATAAATATTCTTATTCTTTCTTTCCAATATGCATAGTCTTCTTCGTTGAATCCCGGAGGACGGAAAAGAGATGCACCATCTTGCGTATACCAACCTGAAGCCATTTCTCTTGAAGCTACTAGGCCCTTTATACAAGAGTCTAACTTTGATACCACTTGTTGCCAAGTGGCTTCAGTCTCAAGAGGGGGGTGAATTGAGATTTAAAAACTTTTGATAACTTTCGAAAACGTTTTTCCCCTTTTCAATGACTTAGATCAATTTTTCGCGCAGGTTAAATGGAAGCGAAGGAATTAGAAAATAAAGCAATAAAGAACACAGATTTATCCTGGTTCGGTCACCTCCTAGTGACGTACGTCCAGTTCTCACGCCCTTGTGAGATTTTCCACTAACCAAAACAACAAGTCTTACAGGTACCTTGGAAAACCTTTACAAACTCAGGCACTCTTCTACTAGGATACCCCACCTATAAAGAGCCCTCAAATCTATTACAACAATAACAAGAGATACTCCACCCCTGTTACAACCAGCTTCCTGGTGTGTGAAAAGATGTGCAAGTATACACAGTCACAAACAAGTAATATAATGATAAGAAAGGTCGAACCCACAGGGATTGGATTAACTTTGTGTGTGTTTAGAAAACATATAAATTAGTACTACTATTCTACTCACAAATTTTGGGGTTTTTAGTTTAAGTAAAAACAGAATGCAAGTATGTAAAATAAGATGAAGGAAATCAGTTGAGAAAGATAGTTGAGATGTCTTTACTATATAATGCTTCTTTTGAGAGTTTCTATGTTTTTAGAGATACAGAAGCACTATGATGCAGAAGCATCAAGTGCAGAAGCATCAAGTGCAGTAGCATTGAGTGCAGTTGCATAAGTGTGTGCTTTTCAGCTACTTTCTTCAGAGTTTCATTACAAGCTTCCCATGTCTGGGCTTGCTAAATAAGTTCACTCCTGCTTTTGAAGTTCCCACTGTTTCACCCTAAGGACTATGTTATCCTATGTCTAGGACTTAACATGGTTTTAACACAGTTTCTTTATTAAAACAAGTTTAACAAAGCCTTTATTAAAACACTCACCCTTATTAGTCTTGATTTCTAATTATAAACCATGTCTGTGAATATAACTCTACTTATTGTAAGAGATCAACCTTAAAATAAGATGGATGTAGTATAACACAAGACCCAAAATGATACGACACTTAAAAGCATAATAACTTACTCAAAAGATCATTATAAGTTTAGAACATCTCAACTAAAGAAATTTAGCTCATGTTACTCATTATATAATAGAGAGAATCTGTAAGGAACATGATAACATGAATCATATAAAAGATATCAATAGGGTAGAAGTTACACAAATTGATGTTCCTTTGCATGAATTCTGACAGGTGCAGAAGCACTGATTCCTTCGCCTATCTATGAAGAAGTGGAGGAAGAGGGTGTCAATTCCTTCCTCACCTTCTTACAACTAACTAGTAAATAAAATGCAAGAATTGAAACTACTAAAATATAAGTAAAGTGTTTGATCTACATATTATCAAGTGAGATATGCGATGCTCTTCAAGTGAGAAGTGGGAGCCCTTTTTATAGCCTTGGAGATTTCCTTTGCTTGAGGGTTTGCTTGAAAACCAAGGTTAACCTAAGGAGGCTTAACCATGGTTGCTTTTCTGATCTTTAGATAAGGAGATTGAGTTCAACACATTTCCATAAGAAGAGGTCCAATTATGTAAGGCCATATGTCTTTTAGGTGAATAGCATTTCATGATGATGTTTATGGTGGGCGCCTCCTCATGCATGTGGCCATGTGCTCCATGTGAATTGTGACAAAGCATGATGTCATAGAAGTTTTGGAGTAGAGGTATGATTTGAGGTACTTCCATTGTGGGCATATAAATCTTCAGCGCAGGATGATGCAGAAGCACTAAGTGCAGAAGCATTTGTGGTGCAGAAGCATTAAGTGCAGAAGCATCGTGGTGCAGAAGCATCATCTGTAGGAAAACTAAACAAACACATCAAACATACCAAAATATATACAAAATGTTTTATTCATCACATAATTCCTAGAATGTTGTTATTTTACTAATATTACTATATTTAACACACTATGTACTTGAGTTTCAAGCAATTTGTTGCGTTTAGAAGTATAAATAACTCTATATAAATTAGAGTTATCACACCCCCAAACTTAAATCATTGCTTGTTCTCAAGTAATGACAAAAAGAAATTCAAGTAGGTTTTTCAAATTTAAAAAAGAACAGATCAGCTTATATCTTTTCAAAAAGTGAATTTGCATTTTTATAAACTTCATTTTTCGGGACATTTTGTGCTTTTGAATTCCCTAAACATCCAAAGTTTATTAAAACTCAATTGTGTGAGTGTGTGCCCCACTGAGATCCAATCAGTTCCAAAACTAAGTGAAAAGTTTCTCTTTAACTTTTGGGAAATTTTAGATCACGTTTGGTCAAAACAAAGATGTTTCAAAACATAGACTAGACTAACAACATCTTCAAGATTTGGGGGGCTTTAAGTACAACTAAGGACTTTGATTGAGCATTTTCAAAACTGTTGGGTCTATGCACTATACTTTATTTTTTGTGGTTCTTTTTGTTGGTGCAGGAGCACTGTTAGTGCAGATGCACTGAATATTTTTGTGAAGTGGAGAAGCACTGACTTTTTGTAACGGTGCAGAAGCACTTGAGTGCAGCTGCACTTGACACTACTTTTCATGGTTTGTAGCATGTACTGCCCTCCTCACTGACCTCCTTATGCATACTTTTTTCTTTGGTTTTTTTGTTTTTCTTTTCTTCTTTTCTTTTCTTTTTCTTTCAAACCAAATGCACTACTAGAACGGGTTCAGTTTAAATGATTTGGGTCAATATGGCTAGCTCATAATATTTTTGGCTCTTTTGTAGTGTATTTTGGTAACCTTTTGCATTGACTCTACTTAGCCTTAGTATTCATGGAAATTCCCCCAAACTTATTTCTTTGTGCTCTTCTATATTTTTAGTAAAAATTTGTTTTTGACCTTGGTTTTCTAAAAAATTCTTTTTGTATGAGATAATTTTTCATATAGCAAGGTTCTTTTCAAAACTCAGTTTTGATGTGTCAAGGTAATAATAAAAATTGGTCATTTTGAGGAAAACAAGGCTTTCTTTTTCTTTTTCTTTCATTCATCATTAAAATTTAGTTCAAAGAATGCATTTAGCTAAGTTTTGTAAAAAAGATTTCAAGCTGATCATGCTTCAAAAATTCTCAATTCTTACTTTGACATAAAAACAATTTGATGCACTTCAACAGGTTTGTGTGACTGATGTTTTTGTAGAACAATTTTCTGAAAAAATTTCAAAAGAAACTTTGTTGATTGCATCACAAAATTTGGAAATAGCTATACTATATTTTGCACAAATAAGGAAATAACAAAACTCAGACATGCATACTTACTAAAAACATATCAGCACATGCATATAGTAGTTTAAAAGTGTTTTTCTCCCCCCCAACTTAAAGTTGAGCAGTGTCCTCACTGCTCTAAGTTGAGTTAGAAAAAGTAAGTTTTGTTTCAAAATGGGGAGGGGGGTTAATACATGTGGGATACGAATAGAACATAAAAAGTACTTATAAAATAACAACATGAAAGGGGTTACTCTTTCTTGGCACCACTTTTGATTCTGGAGCTGGTTCTGCTGGGCATGTGTTTGACCTTCTGTTTCTTCTTCTTTGCCCCTTCAACCTTTGGTGCTTCTGCACCAAGTGCATCTGCACCAACCTCCTATGTTGCTGTTTCTGTAGGTGCAGATGCACCAGGTGCTTCTGCACTGATTTGTTCAGCAGTAGTTCTGTCTTCTGTTTGTTGTTCTGGTGGTTGCTCAAGTGTCGCCTCAGCTTCTTTTGGTTGGTATTTCTCCTTCTGTGGGTCCTCCTTTTCAGCTTCTTCTCTTTGTGCCTTGCTGTATTCTGCACCTTCCAGTCCTTGACTTTCCTTCACACTGGTTTCAACAGCTTTCTTGAAGAATTTCTGGGTGTTGCCCAGTTCTTCTCTTTTCTTTTGTGCCAGCTCTTCCAGCACCAGTTTGACAGTATCTTCTTTGTTCTTTGGTATGATTGTCACAACTGGAACACCTTGAGATGCATCTGCACTAGGTGCAGAAGCATCAGTTGCTGGTTGATCTTTTTCTTCAGGGCTGGCTTCTTCTTCTTCTTCCATTGCTTCCTCTTGAATAACCTGCAAAGTTTGTTTCTCAAAAATAATGTTAGAAGTTTGTGTGGCTGGTTCTTGTTCAGGTTGGCTTTCTTGGAAGATGGTTGGTGGTGATGATGATTGTGGAATGGGTGATGGTGGAGGGGTAGGTGTCTTTCCTGTGGAGGGTGATGTTGATTTTTCTGGTTGGGGGTGGGTTGGTGGAGTGACTTGGGTGAGGAGTGGTTCTGCTTGGGATCCAGCCTCATATTTCTTTCTTACAGTTTCTTCCATGCTCATATTCTCTTCCTCTTCCTCCCCACTTTTGTCTGTACTTTCAGTGGTATCATCATCCTCTTCATCTTCATTTCTCTCAATTTCCTTCACCATTCTTGTCAATGTCTCATCTTCATCAGTCTCAACTAGTCCCTCACTCAGTATTTCTTCCTCTTCTTCATTCTTTTTCTTCTTCCCTTTCTGTTTCCTGCTAGTCTCCTTCTTTCTTTTCATTACTTTTTTCTTTTTCTCTTCACTCTCTTCCTTTTCTTCCTCCTTTTCTTCTTCTTTTTCCTCCTCTTCTTCTTGTTCTGGGCTCTGAAAGACCCATGTTGGGAACACTGGGGTTTCTATCTGGGTTGGTACCTGAGATATCTCCATTAACCTAAGTTGTAGCCACTCATGCTGTTCTTGCTGAAATTTCCAAACTGTCTGGTGCTTCTGCACTAAGTGCTCCTGCACCAGGCTAGTTTCTTCAGTTTTAATTTTTGTTCTTTCTTTCATCTCAGCAGACAGTGGGCCTGGAGGATATTTTCTTTGCTTATGTTCCTCGGGACTGATATCCACCCCTTGTTTCATACATAGTTCAGTGATTAAGCATGGGAAAAATAAAAATCCTTCTTTTCTTGCTGCATATTCTAGGATCTGTTTATTGATATAGCATATAGTTTAAATCTTAGTTTCCGCATTTGATTTAAACGAGCATTGTTTTGAAAATTGAAAAGAATTCATTTTTAAGCATATAACCTTATTCACCCCCCTCTAAGGTTATCATATAGTCCAACAAGGATCAGCAAGAATGGCAGCATCGACCATGGCTGCAGAGTGAGACGGCCCCCCTCTTCCTCAGCAACTGGGAAGTGTTCTTGAGTCGTTCAATCGGGGAGACTGAAGTGGTTGCGAAATCCTGGGAAGTATTCTTGGGTCGTTCAATCGGGGAGATTGAAGTGGTTGCGAAATCCTTAGCGGGGAGCTCGGGTTCTCAATTTGGGTAAATTGAGATTAGCTATAGGGAAGTTACTTGTTTGTAAAACATTGAAGAGGATCTTCTCATATAGTGGTTCTTATCAAGTCCAAAGGTTGCAAAGCCGGAGGCCGAGGCCGTAGGGCTTTTATCCCGAACCTCGTAAAATTCACGGTGTATCTCTTTCGCTACTCTTTTACTTTACCGTTATATTTGTCTATTGTTATATCATTGCACTGCATATAAATATCTGTTTATCGTGAATTTTGATAATAGTAGCGTTAGCGTAATTTTGTACCGTGACTGGATTTGTGTTAAGTATAGCTTGCTTAGATATAACATATAGTTTAAATCTTAGTTTCCGCATTTGATTTTAAACGAGCATTGTTTTGAAAATTGAAAAGAATTCATTTTTAGGCATATAACCTTATTCACCCCCCTCTAAGGTTATCATATAGTCCAACAAGGATCAGCAAGAATGGCAGCATCGGCCATGGCCGTAGAGTGAGACGGGCCCCCTCTTCCTCAGCATCGATCGATGTCGTTGCCAGCATCTTCATAAAAGCACGCCTTTTCGATGCCATCGTATCTGAAAATTAAAGAGTAAACGGGTTATACAACTTGCAGTCAAAAATCGAAAAAACACACAAAGTTCCACTCCAGAAGGTCTATCTACCTAAAACTATTTGCACTTGTTTCCGTTTTCCAGCCTGAACTATCCTATCCGTGGGGATACCTTGGTATTTATGCTTTGAA
Organism: Astragalus membranaceus; assembly: GCA_039519185.1. Taxonomy (NCBI): domain Eukaryota; kingdom Viridiplantae; phylum Streptophyta; class Magnoliopsida; order Fabales; family Fabaceae; genus Astragalus; species Astragalus membranaceus. The sequence goes on along the minus strand of CM076848.1, from coordinate 24,398,857 downwards.
TACGGGATGTTTTGGGAAATGAAGAGCAGAATATTTTTGGTAAGAAGATCGCCAGCACTCAACTGATCCTCACCAACAGAATAAGAATGCGTCGACCAATTGAAATGGCCGCTGCTCCAACCAATAGGAAATTTGGTGGACACCAAAGTCTTCCCATCAGCCCCATACTTCCCTACGCGATCCACAGCCGTATCATCTACCGATTCGACCAAATAAAAAAGTTGTTTCCAAGTTCCCCTTAACGAATCAGCATAAGCCTTGAAGATCTTGGCACCTCGTCTCGAGCGAATGCTGACATGCTCGCGACCGGACTTGTCCTCCCCACTGTTTCGATTAAGCTCGAACAAATGAAAGAAAAGAAGTGGCGGCACCGGTCTCTCCAGATGAATGCACATAAGCTTGAAAGCTCGAAGAAAAGCCCACGCGTTGGGATGCAATTGAGAGGGGCCACATCTAGCTCAGCCAGAACGGTTTGTTGTAGAGAGGAAAAAGGAGGCCGGATGTTCATATCATTTACGGCTACATGGTACACCGTAAACTTAAGCTCTCCTGGCCAGGTTGCCACATGCTCACCATCGCCCATACCTTCGAACCTCCAAACATTTCGCCCCCCTTTCCCACGAAGTTTCTTAGCCACAGACTCAAGATTATGACCAGACCAGTACAAAGACTTGATCTCCAGAATCTTGTCAGAAACCCAATCATAGGGGCGAACACCTTGGTAAAATACCTCATGGGCTCCAGAGCCGGTACTGGAGTAGCCATCATTTGAAGTCCCTGAGGCTCAACTGGTACTTGCTCGGTTTGTGCGGCGACGTTCTTGAAGCTCCTCGAAATCGCCTTGATCAGAGTCTTCCTCAGGAACGGAGCTCGACCCAAAACCGGTATCAGGGCTCTCCAAATCAACAGTACTCAAACTGTCCGCCTCTTCTCTCCAGATCGAGATTCGTCAGAGGGAAGAGTCACCACATCAATCATGCACACTTCCTCCTCGGCTTCCTCAGCATCTTCAACGAGCTCGTCTTCTCCATCCACAAGAGAAAAGCTTCCGACATCGTAATGATCCTCCGCCTTATCACTGGTCGGAGCAGAAGCAGAATGCTCTTGTACATCAGGCACAACATCCACTGTTTGATCGGTCTGACCTTCAAGAATTTCACCACCAGAGACCATTATCTTTGCGAAATCTTTTCGGTAGACTGTGATATACCTACGGGTCTTTTTTGTAATCGCCAGGTCGATCTACGGAAATGGGGGACGAAATGTCAGGAATAAGCATCGAAAATGGATTCGCGAGCAAGTCGGAACCCGACCTGATGACCCCCACTCTGGGAAAATAAGCAAAATTGGGGGGATTTCAAAGCACAAAAACGGAATAGAAGAACAGCTAAAAAACTAACCTCGAAATACTGCAGAAATAGACCTTTGCTGATCTTCTGATTGAACTCCACTTGAAAGATCCCAGAACAACCGCTAAAATCACTTTACTCGAAGAGAAGCTCGACAAATTAAGGTCGGTGATCAGAGCAAAGTGAGTTAATAAGCAACAAAATGAAAGACATTGACCCCCTATTTATAGTGGGCCAAAGATCATGGGCTGGGTCCAGGAAGTCGAATCAACATGTCCAATCAAAATCCAGCAAAACGCACGCCCGAAAAAGCGAAACGTCACAATCAATAGCCACCATCGTGACACGTGCCATGTAAGAAACATTTAATGCCTGACACAGAGTACAAAGCGTTGCATCATTCACTAACTCGGCACGTTCCATGATCGAGCATTACTAGTCAAGGTCTACATCCCTGGAAACTTCCACATGAAATATCTACCAGCAATAACAAGATCGCTTCATGCCAAATCGCTTCAGCTTATCAAGCCAAGATCGCCCCTCAGGCGACCAAACTTGGGGGGGGGGCACTGTTATGGTAATAAGTCCTACTGATATTTGCACCCCCCATTTAGGGCCCATTAGCGATTTGGCCCATTAACAGCCCAACCAAATCAACGACTCAGATGCCTCCTCAATATCGGTTGGCTCAGAATCATCAACACAAACACATTCAAACTCTATAAATACCTCACTCAGTGCTCATTAATGGTAAGTAATTTTCTCCAACCACCACATATTTACTCAAACACTGACTTGAGCTTCAGAGTGTTATTGCAGGTACAACACCGCCGCGTCAAGATCGAACAAGACCACCATCTCAAGATCGAACAAGACCACCATCTCAAGATCGAACAAGGCCGTCATTTGAAGATCGAACATTATCTAGGATAAAACATCTACTAACTACTTCGACCTTATCATAAAGCTCGTAAGTACAGTACCAAACAAGACTTATAATAATCTACTTAAATACCAAATTTAAATTTGGCGCCCAACAGATAGGTTATATTTTTAAGGTTGCAAATTCATATATGTTATGGTAATAAGTCTTACTGATATTTGCACCCCCCATTTAGGGCCCATTAGCGATTTGATCCATTAACAGCCCAACCAAATCAACGGCTCACATGCCTCCTCAAGATCGGTTCGCTCAGAATCATCAACACAAACACATTCAAACTCTATAAATACCCCACTCAATGCTCATTAATGGTAAGTAATTTTCTTCAACCACCACATATTTACTCAAACACTGACTTGAGCTTCAGAGTGTTATTGCAGGTACAACACCGCCGCGTCAAGATCGAACAAGACCACCATCTCAAGATAGAACAAGACCACCATCTCAAGATCGAAGAAGGCCGTCATTTGAAGATCGAACATTATCTAGGATAAAACATCTACTAACTACTTCGACCTTATCATAAAGCTCGTAAGTACAGTACCGAACAATATCTCTACATTTACATCCTGAGGACTTCTCCAGCTCAGCATGACATCACCATTTTGGCGCCAATTTTCAGCTTTCCCGCCCAAAAGTTCCAGTCAATAGAATAATGCCATGTGTCTTCCTGCCACTCCCATGTAAGTCAGCTGAAAAGACAGGTACAGAGAGAAAGAAGAGAACCACTTTGCCGTTCATAACGTGTATCAGTGGAAAACCTCTGGCTCTTTTTTTTTTCTTTCTTCCTCTCTCCTCGCCATTCTCTCACTCTCTCAGTTCTCTCTTCTCTTCTTCTCTGCACTCTCTTCTCTCTTGCCACTCTCATCTCTCTCTATCAGTTCTCTCTTTTCTTCTGCACTCTCTTCTCTTATCACACGTTTTTGTTGACAACTTAAAGGGGGAATCCTAATTTTTCTGCTTCTACAGAGAGAGAGGGTTTCAGGAGAGAGAAAGCGGAATGAGGAGGTCGCGATTGAGAGGGTGCGACGGTGGTTGAAGGATGACGTGATGGAGGGGGCTCACGCCGTTTTCGGCTACGCCACACGGTGGCGATGAAAAGCGGCGCGGTTCTGACAGTGAAAGGGGGGAAGCTACGGTGGTTGTTGCTGTGACGACGTGTTTGGTAGGATGACAACGACATGTTTGGGAGAACGGCCACCGTCGGTGGTGGCCGAAATTCGTAGGTGGTTTTTTTTTTTTTCCTTTTTTCATATTATTTTTTTCCATAAACAAGTCTGTTCTTGGCCTTCTCCTCTTCTGATTCATCTTTAATCCTAATTTCTACCTGTTTTGTGTTCTGAGAACCATCATTCTTACAAGATTTGTTTTGTTACTAAACCCTAATTCATTTTATAAGTTCAATCATTCTAATTTTTGGTTAATAACCACTATTACGATTTTTACCAATTTTAGGGATTTTATGGATTGAGATTTTAGTGGTTTTAGTCATTTTTGGGATTTCAGATTTAGTTTTTTTTGCTGATTTTAATGATTTAGGGTTTTTAGGATTATGTTTTAGGATTTTAGGGTAATTACATGCTCTTACGAATTTACTGTTTTTTTAGAACTTGGAGCTAACAAATTGTAAAGGATTTTCATGATGGATAAATTTTAAAATCAAGGTTGAGGGGGAAGCAGCGACGGGAGCCTATCAGAGCTGGATCTGGGGGTGGTGATGTTGCGCGAAGGTGATGAAGGGGTGAGTCACTGTTTGGAGGTTTTTCATTTTCTTCTCCTCAGAATATTTGTTGACATGTAATATTTGCTCCTTTTCTCTTTTTCATTTAGACTGACTGATGGCTATGCGAAAACACTTAAAATAAATTTTAATTTAGCAAAGACAATTAAAGAAATTTAACTTACAATAATCATGGAACCTAAATCACATATACATGCCCTTATCAGCTGATCTTTTGGCAACATTCATGTTGTTTTACTCTTGCAGCTGAAATACTATGACGGGGACTGGAACAAGATGCTGAAGAAAACAGGGGAAACATATTAGGTATATCTCATTTTCTTGTATCAATAGTCCTTTTATTTCATAGTCAAATGACAAGGATGAGGAAATAATGAGTGATCATAGTCAAATGACATATAGTCAAATAATTTCAAACACAATTTTTATTTTTAATTTTATGAACTTGCAACCTCTTTGTCAATTTGCAATGGTGTTAAATTTGACAATGAATTTCAGAGGAGTAGAGACACGAGAAGAATTTGTAATGTGTTTTGTTTTGTTTTGTTTTGTTGGCGCACCTTTGCTGCTGCCCAATCAATTGCAATTTGACATAGACTCTATCATCTCCGTAATCTTCTTCCTTCTTTGTTATGTTTCAATTCCTACCTTTGTTTTTCATCAATCATTTTATTATATATGATAGAAAAGAATTTGGTTCAAATTTTTGCCTCATGCTCTTTCATTTTTCATCTCTCTTTTTTGTTTTAAAATTGACAGTGCAGTTTGCATGTTTGAGCAAAAGGCTTCAGATGTTACCACCAGCATAGATGATGATGGCTCACAGAGCGGTTTCACTTTTGCTGTTATGCTTGGCTCAGATCAAGGATTGCTTTGCTGTTATGGTGGGATATAATGAGGAGGTTGTAGATATGAAGTTTATTGGGGATGATGAAAAATTCCTTGCTCTTGCTACAAATCTTGAGCAAGTATGAAAATGTGCATTTGCATCTAAAAATCAGTAAATCAGTAAATTCCCATGATTTATGTATGGTTGAACTTTTTTTGCAACTTGGTCAATACTTTAGAAGTGGCTTTGAAATGCATTATTGTGTTTGGTTATAGTTAAAATATGATTGCAGATGATAGTTGTTTGAGTTTAGCAGTTTTGTGTGCTGGTTTGTCTTGCTAATCTCATGTGTTCTAACATTTTTTGGCTTCTTATATTGGATCAAATTTTGGGTGGATAGCTTTAATATATGTCACGGTTAATGCAGTAAGCTTATCAATGTTGTTGTGCCAGGACTATAGATGAGCAAGCCATCAATGGAAAACGAAATCTTACGCTCTTTGGGAGAGAAATGAGAACCATGCTATTTGTCTCAATTCTGGCAAGGCTATTGGCTGCACAATGACCAACATTGGTACAGAGGACTTAGTTGAAGGAAGAGTGAGTTTTAGAACTAAGCTCCCTGTATTCTATTCTTTTGTTGGCTTTTACTTGGGATCTTTAAGTTCCTAATGTTTAGTCTTTGCGACATTATTGTTTGGTTGTTTATGTTCAATATGAGGTATGTAAATCAGTTGGATGTGTATTGATAAGAGATTTCAGGTTTTTTTTTGTGACTTCTTCTCATATATATTTTTTAAAACTTTGATATGATGATTTGCTGCAATTTCCTATGTTTAGAATCAGTTTTATCATAGCTTCTCTTGATATTCTCCTCTTTATACCGTATGTAAATCTGTTGGATGTGTATTCATATCACATTTCATCCTTTTTTTTTGGTAATTTCTTCTCATATATGTTTTTTAAAAAGCATGGAGGGCACCTCTTAGTGTTCTCTGCAAAATGTTACAGATTCCTTTATAGGCATAAGTTGTTACTGATACTCCTCAAACAAGGGAAAACATATTAGGTATATCTCATTTTCTTATATCAATAGTCCTTTTATTTCATTCTTTTTAACTTCTATGAGTATTGATACTAATATGACATGCAATCAATATAAAACTCTAGCCATATTATTGAAGATGGAGCTGCAGCTTTGCGAGAGATGCAGGTAAAGGTCGAGAAAGGGATGGGATCTGTGCAAGGTGGCTCCTATTTACTCAGTGTTTTTTTTTTGGAATTATGATTGGGGTGTTCAATTTGTTGCAATTTTGATCCCAAATATTAATAATCGTAAACTAAGTGTGCTTGATATGTAGGGTAGGGATTACATACAACACAGTATAGATGAGTTTGGTGAACACAGAATGCTCAGATGAGGGTTCAGGGCTTCTAGAGCCTCCCAATCCCGATGTTATTGAAACTGATCCTACCTCTCGCTATGTTAGGGTAATCTAATTTTCTGCTTTTTTGTGATTCCTTTTTCCATTTTTTAGAATTAACACTAAGCTTATGGTGCTTATGCATTCGTGGGTGGCTTTCTCTCTCACCACCTCTCTTTCTCCATTTTCGATTAACTTTCTCATCTTCCTCAATCCTAATTTGTTTCTCTATTTTGTGTTGTTTTTCTCTCTATCCTTCTCATTTGTATTCAATAAAGTTTCAGGCTTTTCATCTTCAAGGGTTGCATGCACAAATTTCTAGGTTTTCTATGTCATTGTATGTTGCTTCAATGATTCACAAAACCTATCACCTTATTATGATTTCTCTTATTTGCCCTATTTGGATTTTGACAATCTTTTGTTTAATTTTTTGTTGTTGCAGAGGATAAGCTGCCATTAACTCATGCCAAAATTCATGTGGAGAAAAGATATCATGTGATCTGTAAGAATTTATGATGGAATATCTGTTTCTTAATTCAAACCTATTTTATGCATGACATTGGCTGAATGGTTTGTTTTCATTTTGAGGTTTTTTTCCCGTGGTGGTGAATGACTCCTGTTTCTTAATGTTCATCTTAATATGATTTCCGTTGATTGATTTCATTTGTAGCGATCATCTTATTTTCTATATTTAATATAGGTTACTTATAATATTGTGAGATCTGATGCTGATTTTGTTTGGAGGTGCGCCACTGCACTTGAAGGCAACAGTTCATATAATTTTTGAGGAGAAAGATAAGGCCATCATATGAGAGCCTGAGAGGTGAGTCCTAAGTGAGAGAAAATGAGGACATAATCTATTATTCTAATTTAGTAGCATTTGTTTTGTCTATTAAAATCAATTATTTCAAAAATATAAATAGTTACACTATGTGTCTGCTAATAACTTTGAGTCTCTATGTAATCACGCTTTTTGGTTTTAACTTTTCTATTGCCCTTCTTTTAATATAGGAGGCTGCTCTTGAAGAAATGAAGAAAGAGCTTAAGGCAAGGCCTGCAGAAAAAACGGTCCATCATCTGTACAAGAAAGTGACAATTAGATACTTGCTTTTTGAGATGGAATAGAAATGTTTGTTTGTAATTGTTCAAGAGACCAAGTATCAGCAATTGTGGAGGCAATAGTGGGAAATAATGTTTGTTTGGAATATAAGTGTGTTTGTAAAAGATCTTATGCTGAATCTAAGTATTGAACAATATTTTTATAACTCATCATTATTCTTATGAATTGATATTGAGGACTATTTTTATTAGCTTAAGTATTATTTAATAGATGTATCAAATAAAAATATTATTGTATAACAGCTAGAACTTTTGTTCAAGATGTCAAATTCATGGACTTTGTTAATTATTGTATTACCTGATCAATTTTAACATGCAATGCGCAATGGAAATTGTAGAAGAACAAGATGGGTAAAGCACATGTATGGAGGTCACATCTCAGGAGTTTTACAGATTCCTTCTGTGGGATCCTCATGTGTTTGGCATTTACAGAGTTAGAAGTAACAAGAAAATTGTTCGTGTTCGAAATGGTTACGTTTAGGTCAATTTATCTCGCAATTTTTTACATTCTCACATACTCATACAAGAGATGGTTAATTTTAAACAAGTCTTCTTTCATATTGCAATTTAATTGTGGCAAATTTATTAAACTTATGTTTCTTTGTTGTGTTTCATTAATTTTTTTTAAATTCCTCAAGATACCAACCTTAACACAACATGTTCAAATGTCACTTTAAGATACATTTTAAAACGTACTTTTAATTTCGTTGTATTTTTTCAAAGCTTCTTTCATATTGTAATCTAAACGATAAATTTTGGTATCCCGATAATTTTGTGTTAACTAGAGCATTGGCCCCGTGCATCGCACGGGTCACAACACTAGTATAAATAAATATTGCATCCACTATTGAAATTTGCTTGACCGCCACTAACCCCAACACCAAAGTCCTACAATGTGTGTTTATTATATTTGAACATTCAATTCATATATTGCATTGCATCCACTATTGAAATTTGCTGGATCCGCCACAAACTCTAGCATCAACGTCCTACAATGTGGGTTTATTTTATTTGAACATTCAAGAAAGAGATTTAAACATAGGGAAATTTGGAGAGACTAAATATGGTTGAAAACATAAGGAATGATTTGGATAAATTTGATTGTGTTAAACAAATTCATAAATATGGTCATCATCGTCATCATCTCACCCATTAACATTAACTGACAAACCGATCAACTAGTTACTGATACATATCAACGCCTTCGTAGCCGTTTTTTTTAAGGGATGTTAACAAAGAGACTATGCTTAAAAAAAAGAGACTAATATTCTCATTTGTAATTGTAAGAAATAATTTGACAACTTATTAATTCAAGTAAACTATGAGTATGTTTGGTTAACATTATTCCCGCCTAAGAATCATAAATTGAGAGTCCCAATACTATTTCCCACCTTTTTAGAGGCTTAAGTTTTGGAGGATTTTATATTTATCAAAACTTTCTACCAAAATTTTGAGTGTTGAGAATCTTAAAACAAAGATACAATATTGGGTGGCACATTTTTTTGTTAAGAGTGTTTACTCAAATCAAACTAAAGAAAATCTTCATGGCAATTTAACCTCTTGTATACTCAAATTCCCGGCGGGGCTATCAAATTTGAGATAGAGTCTTTTTATCCATAGTGGTTCTAGGGACCTTCTCATATGGGAACACTCCCCAACTGGTACATACTCTACGAAAAAGCCTATTCTTGGCTCATCCAGCTTGCTGATCCTCCGCCTCTCCTCCCCTCAAATGACGACGACAACAATTGGAGATGGATTTGGAAGCTTAACTTGCCTGAGAACATCAAACACTTTATCTGGCTTGTCATGCCTGGTAGTTTGCCAACTAATGCTTTTTGCTTCCCTAGACACATCACACCCGATCAATCATGCCAAAGGTGTGGTAGTAACAGCGAAAATATCCTACATACACTTCGGGACTGTCCTGGAGTTTCTTATATTTGGCAATTCTTTGGTTTCTTCCACTTGGGCGACTTTAACACCGACGCAAACACCTGGTTTAGGACCAGCGCTACCGGTGCATACAGTCCCCTCTTTGATGCGACATGTTGGATGCTTTGGAGAGTTAGAAATGAAGAGGTTTTTACTAAATGAGAGAATTGTAGGACCATCAGTCGAATCCGTGCTGTCTTGGACTCCGTTGCGAAGTTGTTTGGCTCGGTGAAAACTCCAAAACAACCTAGACTTGTCTCTTGGTCTCCTCCTCGTGAACCTTATGTCAAGTTGAATGTTGATGGAAGCTCCTTTGGTAATCCGGGAAGATCGGGCTTCAGAGGTATCTTCAGGGTCGCTTTGGTAAATGGCTTCTTGGGTTTTTCAGGTAGTTGTGGCATCACAACAAACATCAATGCTGAATTGCATGCAATAGCGCATGATCTTAACATTGCTCATCAACATGAATTTAGAAGGATTATTTGCGAGTCAGACTCTAAGGTTGCTTTGGATTGTATATCTGAGGGGGTCCCTAATACTCACCTTCATGCGCCCTTAGTTGAGTACATTCGAGATCAGAAGGATTGGGACTGTCATGTCTTGTTCACTCACTCTCTTCGAGAAGGAAATCAATGTGCAGATTGGCTAGCTAAGCATGGGTCAACAATGGAGTTTGGTATTCACACTTGGATCCAATGTCCTGCTGCTATTTCTTCTATTCTTCTAGCTGATGCTATAGGCATAGAACGAATTAGATTGTCTTTCTTTCCTTTCATTTGTATCAAAAAAAGAAGGCTTAAATACTTGTTACCCCCTGCAAAATAGCCATTATCCATTTACTCCCCTGCAAAAAAAAAACATTCAAAAAAGACCTTGCAAAATGTAAAATTATCCAGTTACCCCCTGCTGTTATTTTTAGATAAAAACGTTAAGTATATGCTGATTTGGCTGACATTTTGGATTTAGTTACCCCTGTAAATATTAAGTGTTTCTAGTTATCCCTGCAAATGACAGCCAAAACTAACAGCAGAGAGTAACTAGATAATTTTACATTTTACAAAGTATTTTTTGAATATTTTATTTACGGAGGTAAATAGATAATAACTATATTTGGTGGTCGACAAGTATTTAAGCCAAAAAAGAAAAGAAATTCGTATGTGCCAAATATATCGAAGTATGGGAAGGGTTTTAGGGTTTAAAAATGTAAATTAGACATTTAAACCACGTCATTGACAAGGAATCTTTATTGTTTGTCGCCAACGTGTAAGTTCTAACAACGCCGCTAACAACCGGAAGGAAATAGATCCACCGTATTTCCCTCCCGGTACTTTTTAGTATGGAAGCCCCAAAAGACCCAAATTCAAACCCGGGTCGGATCGACGATTCAGATTCGGAGGTTGAACTCTACACCATCCCAAGCTCTTCCAGTAAGCACTTTCTTTCTCTCTCTCTCTCTAAACCCTAATTTTACCAATCCCCCAAAACCCTAACTGATGAGTAACAATTGCTCTTGAATTTCCACCTAACCGGCGTCGTTTTGCAGGATGGTTTGCGTGGGACGACATCCACGCAACCGAGAGAAATGCATTCAAGGAATACTTCGATGGAAGCTCGTTGTCGAGAACGCCCAAGATATACAAAGAATACAGAGACTTCATCATAAACAAGTACAGAGAAGAACCTTCAAGGAAGCTCACGTTCACCGAGGTACGAAAATCCCTAGTTGGTGACGTCACGTTCTTGCACAAGGTTTTTATTTTCTTGGAGAATTGGGGTTTGATCAACTACGGTGCGCGTTCGGAGGGAGATGGTGGGGACGCGGAGAAAGAGCATGAGGAGGAGAGGTGTAAAGTTAGGGTTGAAGATGGAGCCCCCAATGGGATTCGCGTTGTGGCGACGCCTAATTCCTTAAAGCCTCTTTCGTTGCCACGCAATACGAAGACTGGTGGCAATAATTTCAGTGTGGTTGGTGTCAAAATGTCGCCGCTGGCGTCGTATTTGGATGTTTTTGGCGAATTGATAAGCCAGAAGGAGCTCAATTGTGGGTTTTGTGGTGACAAATGTGGTTCTGGACACTACCGAAGTACCAAGGTTACCTTTTTATTTTGCTTGTTTATTTATATTATCGCATTTCTATTGTTATGTTTCATTTGCTCTTTAGTCTTTTCTTCTTCGCAATTGATATATGACAGAAGAATTAGGTTATCAACAACAGCAATGAAAGTATTTTTTTTACCCTACATAGATCAAATGTGTCCTTTCATGAAGGATAAGGTTATCGATGAAAAAAACTGTAGATGGTAATTGGTCACTCAGGCTTAGCTCATGTGATTGGGTTCAGTAGGGGTTCTGGTGGAGAACTGAGGTTCTAGGTTTTAAGTTGGTATAGTGGCTTTACGCCTATTTTGTTTCAGGCAGGTGTGTTAAATCAATACTTGGTACCACTTATGTTTAGGGGTTGGAAGGGGAAGGAATCAAAAGAAAATGAAGGGGTGTTTCAAACGATTTAACTCGGCTGAATTTAGTATAGTGTTTGGCCTGGGGGAAAATGGAGGGAAGGAGAGGGGAGGGATTATTTTATATATATATATATATATATATATATCTTGTTTGGTTTGGTTTAACAGTTTGGAAGGTCGGTTTAAAATAAAAGGGCGTAAAAAAATTAGTTCTTCTCCTCTATTTTTTTTCCCGATAAGTTAGTGATTCCCCTCTATTAAAATCCCCCCACCCCCCCTTGCAAATCAAGCTGGCTGTTATTTATTTTATTCTTTTCATAACATGGCAGGACAATTTCATTCTTTGTACGCAATGTTTCAAAAATGGGAATTATGGGGAAAAAAGGTCCATGGAGGATTTCATATTAAACGAGTCAAATGAAATTGGCAGCAAACACAATGCTGTCTGGACCGAGGGAGAAACTCTTCTCCTTTTGGAATCTGTTTTGAAGCATGGGGATGACTGGGAACTTGTTACTCAAAGTGTTCAAACCAAGACTAAACTTGACTGTATTTCAAAGCTCATTGAGTTTCCCTTTGGGGAGCTCATGCTAAGCTCTACTCTCAGAAAGAGTGATAGTAATAGTGCTAATGGCATCGTGAACAATGTAAATCAAGTTCAGCCATCTTCATCTGACCACCAAGATACTTCAAAGATACATGATCAGTCTCCTGAGCTTAAAAATGAAAATGAGCAGAATGGAGATGCTGTGGATGAAAGTCCCTCAAAAAGGCAGCGTGTTGCTACGCTCTCAGACTCCAGCAGTTCACTTATGAAACAGGTAATAGTCAATCTTGAGTAGTAGTAAATCTTCATGTTATGTTTATAATTTCCTGAAGCTGGCTGTAATTCCCTTTCAAAAAAAAAAAACTAGTTGACATAGGAAGAGTTCGTGAGAGACTTGTGCCTAATTGCCTATGTAGTTGTTTTGTTTGTTTATCGCAGCGCTAGTATATATTGATCAGGTCACCAGGGAAAAGCACGTGTGAATTTATCATTTGGACCTCCTTTATTAATATCTGCATTTGGTTGATTCTATTTTTCTCATTTTTTTAATCTTTGGGAATTGTTTGTGTGTTGTCAGTTATTTTTTTTTCCACCCTTTTCAGTATGACCATGAGTTATGGTGTTCTGAATCAGGTAGGACTGCTCTCTACAGTAGTTGACCCTCATGTCACAGCTGCTGCAGCTGACGCTGCTATTACAGCACTCTGTGATGAGAATTCGTGTCCAAGGGAGATATTTGATGTTGAAGAGGATTATGCTTCTAGTGCAAACTCTCTTAATAGTTATTCAGCAAGGTGATGTGTATCCTGAATCTACTGGTTGTTTACTTTTACTTTTCCTTCAGATTTTGCTAGATGGTAACTTACTCTTAAATTGAGCCTTCACTTTATAAAATCCTTATACTTGTTATTATCTGTCTCAGATCCCTTGAGGGTGAAGGATTAGAGATGGAGAGGTCCACTCAGTCAGGTATTAAGATTATAATTAAAATAATAATGATGCATTCTATGTTGTCTCGTGTGAATGAAATTGGAGAGAATATAGGGGCAACTCCTATAGTAAAAACATAGCTGAGTCTCGTCTTGGGTGATATGAGTATAGGTGAAGACTTGGAGGAGCGTAAGTGGAGGATTAGTCCAATAATTAGAGGCAAGGGGAGACTAAGGAAATTATACGCCAAACCATTGAGAGAGATTTGAATTAAATGATCTATTTATAATGGTTCATAATAGGACATTATGTCATTGTTTGATTCATGTCCTCAACTTTACTTTATGGTTCATAATAGGACATTATGTCATTGTTTGATTCATGTTCTCGACTTTACGTATTGGGACAAGATTTTAGTTGTTAGGCAAGTTCTATGGTCCACAAGTAAAATGGGTAGGCCCATCGTGCATTAGTATCTTCGAATTGCTCAATATTCTAACGATGTTTGACTTTGTCTCTTAGAAGAAGAAGCTAACGGTCCTCATTATCCTCATGATTGAGATAGTGGCCCAATTAATGCCATTTTGACAAAAGTAGGCGAAAAGAGGTTTGAGTGCCTCAAAACTTCCTCCAAACTTGATTCTTACTCGTTTTTAATTGTTTTGTCAAACTATCATGTCACCGTTACTTGTCATTGGAGTTTTGAGCAATTGGTATGTACTTGTGCACAATGTATATATCCATTTTACTTGTGCACCACAACTTGCGTTAAATTTTATGCTTGCCCACCATAAAATATGCTATTTCCGCCATAAAACGCCATGGCGCTGCCATCGTTCACAAATTGGTCATAGCAAGTTGACGAAAAACCCGCCATCAATATTCACCATGGGGCTGCCATGGCTGCTATTTTTTGGTTCAGACCATTGTTGGCTACCCACAGAGTGTCCTAATGCTTGCAACGAAAGATTAATCACCGCTCTTGCTTAGGAGCAAATTTTGCATTGGCCAACACTGAGTTTGTCTACTGCGGGAGTCGAACCTAGGAGCACCGGGTCGACCCCCCGTGTCCCAGGGTAGCTTATGCCACTGGGCCGATGGTGTTGGTTCCATGGTTGCTATTTGATAACACAATATTCTTCTCAATATTTATAATAGAAAATTAATTGGTCACTAAAATGAAGTTTAAGTAGGTTGGCATTGTATAGTGTTTGATGTAATACTTTAAAATTATGAAATCGAAAAATGGCCTAATCTGAGCTTACTCCGGCAGAAATAGATGGGGGATACCCAAAAGATGACATACCATTGTCACTGCGTATAAGAGCAGCCACTGCAACAGCTCTTGGAGCTGCTGCTGCACGAGCAAAGTTGTTAGCAGACCAGGAAGACAGAGAGATTGAACATTTAGTGGCAACTATAATTGAAGAACAGGTTACTAGCTCATAATTTTCTGTATCTGCAATTTCTGCCCCTATCAGAATTTCTGATTCATTTATCCATCTTAGGGATTCAGTGATTAATCAATTTTTCTTTGCTGATTTGTTAAGTAGATTCAGAAATTGCAACACAAGGCTAAACATTTTGATGAACTGGAGCTTTTGATGGAAAAGGAACATGCTGAAATGGAGGAGCTAAAAGATTCTATCTTGACTGAACGGATTGATGTGTTACGAAGGACGTTTAGGTCTGGAATCACTAGATGGAAGGATTATCCTTATGTAAAATCTTAGAGACCAGTTTGTGTGTATCTGTATAGTTTTGGTGCTATGTAGTGTATGATTGTACTATCATTTTACATCAAGGCCTCATGAGTACTGTAAAATTTACCATACCATTGAACACTGTTAAATGTTAGTCAGCTAACCGCTTTTAGAAAGTTACCTTCGATAATAGTGACCATTTGGTTTAGTTGGAAATTTTACAGATGTACTATCTAAAAAAATTTCATTTTTTTAGACAAAAATCACTATTTTCTTTTTTTGGTTACCGTGTTGTTGGTGTACCGACTCTATGAGCTTTGCCTGTGACTAATCTGCGTTGGGGAATCAAGCTGGCCACATGTATCTGACTTTGTTAATCTGCGTGGTTCTCCTCTCCTAATAGAATTTTTGACTTTTTGTCACACCTAAGATTTGAACTCGAGATTTTGTGGTGGGATCAAAACTTAGTTACTGTTTGGATCAATTTTTGAAGGTAAAAAAGAAACACTATTTTCTTTTTAGAAACAAAGCATCAATTTTATTATATTTGCTTTGACTTTTTTTTTCTTACTTCATTTCTATTGTACACATGGCAAACTCTATGTTATCAGAGCGGTAAGCACCATTTAGTTATTTACACATTTTTTCCTTTTCTAACTTCTATTCTATAGAAAAGAATAAACTCTCAAATTTTATTTGCTTCTTAAAATTTTGGCTTAAACATTATTTAACCCCTGCAAATATCACGTTTATTCATTTACCTCCTGAAAAAAAAAACTTTTAAAACAAACCCTGTAAAATGTAATTGTATCCAGTTACGCCACTGTTGTTAGTTTTGACTAACAACGTTAAGTCTAGGCTGACTTGGCTGACATTTGGGATCTAGTTAACCCAATGCAAATATTAAGTGTTTTTAGTTACCCCTGCAAATATTAACGCTGTTAGCCAAAACTAACAGCAGGGGGGTAACTGGATACAATTACATTTTGCAGGGTTTGTTTTAAAAGTTTTTTTTTGCAAGGGGGTAAATAATATTTAAGCCTAAATTTTTTATACACTTTCACCTTCACAATTTTAGGGCATTTATCATATTTTGTAAGAAAACTTACAAAAAGCATTTTTGTTCTGGTAAAAACCAAACATCACTTTTATTAATATATTTTTACTTTATTTTCTAACTTCATTTCTATTTTACATAGAGAACACGTGGAAAACTCTCGGTATGCCATCTGCTATAATTTTTTTACTAAAAAACATATTCATTTATTTAAATTGATAGATTATATCGAAGATAGCACAAACTCAATCCTGCGAACAAACTCACATCTTCTAACACCCAAGATTCGAACCCGAAACTTTGGGGTGGAATCCGAGTCCAGTTACCACTCAGAGCAACCCTTGTTGGTTACTATGTTGTCTTTAAATCATTCTCGAATTTGTTAAAAAAGGTAAAAAAGAAAGAGGAAAGAAGAGAGTCCAAGGGTCTCCGCTTTGCTCTGATTACTTCATTAATTACAAGATTTTTTATGATTTTTAACTAAAAATGAAACAAACATGCGAGATCTTATAATTAATAGCATAATCTGAGCCATTAATTTTAATTCATCGGTTATAATTAAAAGAACCATTATATGTTATTTCTATAGTTTCATTGTCTCTAAGTATATACCAATTTTATAAGTATTTTTATTATTTGTACATGATTATTTTACTTTTGAATCAAAACATAGAAACATTTATGTTTATCGATATGATTTCATTATCATTAAACACATTAATTTTATAAATGATTTTATTACTTATAAATGATTATTTTGCTTCTAAGTATTGGCATTGAAATATATATTACATATTATCAATATAATGTCATTATTTTTGAATATATATCAATTATCAATTATAGAAATATATTTATTATTTTGCATCTCAATTGAAAGACATTACGTGTTGATCATTTTTTCAAGCATATACATCAAATCTTATAATGGTTTAATTATATATAAATAATTCTTGTACTCAAGTATTGACGGAAAAATATTACTTTGTTGTCTTTGAATTCCCCCTTATATAGACCTCTAAAAAAGTCTTCGGTGGACTTTAACTATATTTAGTAAAAAATAAAATTTTAAAATAAAATGTAAAATAAAAATAATATTTTATTAAAACTTACTAAAAATAGTAAAAGTTCACCGACAGAATCTTTTTGAGAGGCCCTAAGTCTTTATGTTGAGTATTTCGATATTTCGGTATAGTAATTTTATTTAAAAAAACTCATTTTGTGATATAATATATTTCTATGTGGCCAATAAAAACACTACAGAATTTCCTAATTTTAAAAAATATGTGATGAAACCAAAGCGAGTGAGTGCATAATTATTTATCATACATTTGCAGCGGATCTTCAAAAAAAAAGATTTGCAACGGAGATTCAACATACACCGATACACGTACATATTCAAACGTTACATTTTTTGTTTTGATTTTTTTTAGGGAGCATTTTTTGTTTGATATCTAACGTTACATTAATTTACTTAGGCATATCTATTTTTTGATATTGGATTGTCGTGCGGTTTTTTCTTGTTAATCACAAATGTATTAGGCGGATTGATGTCTCAGCATCACTTCCATTTGAAAGAGTAGGTGTTAGTATAACCAATAAGTGTATTGGAGGCTGTGCTACTTTTCATTTTGAGACTTGCAATATCTTAAGAATAATGCTTTTGAGTACGAGTAAGAAACGTCAGAACCCGCTACTTTTCAGTTTGAGACTTGCAATATCTTAAGAATAATGCTTTTGAGTACAAGTAAGAAACATCAGAACCGTGTTTTTTATTTTCATTAACCTCACCTGCAGTGACTCCGTGTTGGGTAAAAGTAAACCGTAAAATTGACTATTTCGTACATTTAGTTTCATACGAAATAGCACCGCTTATATCTTAAATAAACATTCACCAATATGTGTACCGATGGAGTGGTATGCAAAGCAAGAATAACATACATATCAACACACTTCCAAAACAAAGTAATTTAAATTACATGAATTACGTATAAATTCATTGCGAAGGATGGAAACAGAGAGTAAAGGCTTAATTCACCTTACAAGCAAAGCAGCTTATTATAACATGAAAGAAGGGAGAATGTTCGTTACATAATCAACACAGAAAAACATATTAATTATGAAAAATTCAACCTAAACAAATACAAAGCTTTCCCGCAGAAGCACCAACTTTGGCGCAAGATGCACTGAGATATTTTTCACCTAAAATTTTTTGGCATCGGGCAATGCACTCGTCAGGTGTGCAAGGGTCGAGTATGATGCCAAAAGCACCTTCCGCAAGTTGTACCTCAAATACCAACATACCAATCATTGTCACCACCAATATCATAGACAACATCACAACAAAACTTTTAGCCATACTTTTTTTTTGGAAATGTTTCTCTCTTGAAACTGATTTTGGTTGCTTGATATGTGCCTCTTATTAGCAGTATTTATAGACCTAATTAAGGGGTAGTTTGGATGGAATTTTAGAACAATTCATTTGTCAAATGGGTGTACTTTTTTTTTTAAGTAAGAAATTAAAATACATTAAAACAGACACTAATTCAACCAAAGACCAGTCAAAAAAAAAAATCCACCTGAAGAAAGGAAAAAGTAGCACTAAACTTTTGCAGTTTTTTTTCTGGTAAAAAATGTGTTTTTAGAATACAAAACTTGGTAATATTATTTTACGATGAATTCTTTTACTGGAATAGTTGAATTTTTTTTTTAAAATTCAATCCTAATTACTTTAGCTGTATGTTAATCCAAAGTATGTTTGGATTTGAGCTTATTTGATTTGATTTGATTTTATAATGGACTATTTGAACTGGCCATTACGTTTTTATTAATGTACTATCATAAAAAATTACATTTTATTTTTACTATTTTTTTTGAGTATTTTCACTGAAATTATAAAAGTGATAAACCAGTCAAAAACTATTGAAATGAAATTCAATAAATTCTTTTTAATGCAGTGGAGACACATCGCTTGCGTTTGACTATCAAATAAATTCAAATATTCAATTGATGCTTTTTATGGCCGGTTCTATTTTTTTGGTACCAAATTTATGGCTCGTTCAAAATTCAAATATTTTTTTTACCAAAACAACTCAAAATTCAAAATTTGACACTGATTTAAAAACCATGTATACAATTAACATTAGTGGAAAAATGGGATTTAAAGTCGGACATTTTAGACATTTAAAGTCGGACCTCAGTCCGACTTATATTAAGGCGACTTAGAAACTTCAAGGATTTAAAGTCGGGTATAGGTCCGACTTTAAAAGCATGTTTTTAAGTCGGACATTCCAATTTCTGGCATTAATCATCCATGTTTAGTCCTCTGACAAACACTTTTGAAGTCGGACTACAATGGGGTCCGACTTTAAAAGTGATATTTTAAAGTCAGATTACAGTAATACCCGACTTTAAAAGTTTATATGTTTTTAAAAAAAATTATTTCAGTTTTTGGTTCTTCTAACTGTATACAAGGTCTACTAACACAACCAGTTCATACAAAACACATATTTATAACTAATTAGAATATCACGTTGTAGAGTTAATTACCACATAATTGCAACAAAAACCACACAATTTAACACTCAAGATCATGCAATCTAAGCACACAATTAATTCATTATAAGATAGAAATATATACATTCAAGTATGAGGATCCACACGGGTAATTAAATATCTACTCAATGCCTCAGACACACATGAATGCTTATGATCCAACAACCTAATGTTGAGAGTTTTAAATGAATTACTGTACCCTAGTAAATTTTACTACAAAATATTTAAAAGTTTTGCAAATAACATTTCATTGGTTTAAAAATAGTGAATACAAAATCTTAAGATAGGCAACTTACGAAAGCTTTAAAAGCTGGCCTGTGAGCAGCCATTTCATAAACACATCATCCTGGCAAATGTTATAAGTCACAGCAAATTACATATGCAATTCAAAAGAAACTGTAGAAGAGACCAAAGTTATTAAATTAGGAACTCTCAGGAGTACAAAAGAAATCTATCATACCCAAAGACCAGATATCTGACTTACAGCTATAGGGTATATCAGCAAGAAGCTATGGGCACATATAAGTTGGAGTCCCAACAATCTAAGATTAAAGCAACAACAAATTGTTACTAATCCAAAAGAATGCTCAAACAGTGAACAAAACTATTTTCATAGTATCACTCACTGAGGAAGCAAGATCATCAGATGTCAACATTTTAGCAAGACCAAAGTTACCTGCAACAAACATGCAAGAAATAAGGATAGCATACTACAAACATCTATTATTGAACTTCAACATTTTAGCAAGACCAAAGTCACCTCAAAGTACTCTGAGATATTTGCTACATAACAACTATTATTGAACTTCAAGAAGTCTTTTACCTTGACGTCATGATGAAGAATATGATTAACATGTAAGTAATCAAGTGCCATCAGCAATTGGACAAGCCACTTGCAGAGTTTCTGCCAAAAGTTGACAGATCAATTAACTCATAGTTCCAAAATACGTCACATTTGTTAAAACAGAAAACACAATTTTATACTTCCTGCTCCCAGCACTCTTGATAAATTAGGCAAAACATTTGTGCACCACACCCACACCTGTGACGCACACCCTCACATCCAAAACACGAAGAGCAACAGAATTAGAAGGTTCTGATTGAAAACAAGACTAACCTTTTCTACCCAGGAATCTTTATACTTTACAATAAATGGACTTCGAACTTTAGATATAAGCTCCATCTACAAAAACAAAGAACAGGTATGGATCTTAGTACCTTGCAATCTTATAAATGAGAAAGGCAACATAAATATCATTTTCACATTTTAAAATATAAAACAGCAAGTAGCACATTAAAGTTCAAATGTAAAATTGATTAAAATGAACAAAGGTGGGCTTAAAAATCAACTTAAAAACTTCATGCTGCTAAATATCAATCTAACACATAAAACAAACATGAATGAATGTATATGATGGTTTTGGTCCTATGTAACTTCTGTAATAATTTTCCTTGTTCAAAAGTATCTAAACCAATTATTTATTATCCACGTATCATCCTTTGAAAACAAAGAATAATAAGAAAGATTGTGGACTGAAAAAAATCATTAATTTCTACTCAGTGAAAATGTCATGCAATTGACAAGAAAATGTTTATAAGAAGCTGAAATCCTACCTGCAATCTGTGGAGAAGAACATCCAGGTCGAATCCAGAAATATTATGTCCAACAAGAACATCACTATCCAGCTTGTGCAATTCTAGCATCAGACGATTTAACAAAGCTCTCTCACTGAAAACAGAGTTAATAAAAGGTCAATCCTAGAAGCAGGCATATAATTTTCAAGTATTACTATTTCTAGACAACGTGATATTTGAAGTCAATGGATAACATGTGGTTGTGCATACAAGGAAAATGCTCAAACTAATGAACACATCTTTTAAAGTTTCTACCTGCTTTCATGACATAGAACAGTTGACCCAGCTTTTGTGTTTCTGTCCGTAACCTCCTTACTGAATCCCACTGGAAATATACTCCCATCAAGTTTGCGAATAACAGAAAAATGGGTCAGCATTCCAGGTCTCTTCCACTCTGATGCCAACATCGGAGTGTCAATCTAAAGAGCCAAACAGGAAAGGTTAGTGATCATCTTTCCACCTTTAACTATAACTTATATAGTAGTAAATAATAGTAAAAATCTTAAAAGTTGATAAAAATATTTGAATGTTCAAGCTGCCATTGAAGACATGCATGCAAGCATATGTTTACACATGGAATCTAAACAAGTGGCGAGTTCAAGCTTCATTTTGTTTTAAGCTTCATAAAATACAAAACAGAACAAATAAGTTAAGCCTGATACTCATTGTATCAGCTCAGGTGATGTATCCACGAGAACTATAAAGCCAATTATCTTAATTTACAAGCACAACTTTGCAATTATTAACAATTAAGTTAACCTGCAAGCAATCATCATAAGTTCTAACATGTTCTCATGGTTCAAAGAAACAATTAAATTTGCATTCCTATGCTTTGTAAAGACTTGCAAAAAATTAATATCACATCAGCCTGAATATTTAAACACGTGAAAATGAGTCAAATTAATTGAAACTTTGAGCTTTTATTGGTAGGTTCACATTAATGACAAAGGAACATGAGATTGACTTGAATGTATGTTACCCATTCTGAACACCCACATGCATCAACAAACCCCTTAATTGAATAAAAGAATGTGGTCAAATTCATTTGTTAAAGCTATTCGTAGCACCAGTGTGGTGGTTCATTCACCAACCATGCATCATTACCATTCGAAATATACCAAATCTTTGATAATCTGAGTTAAAAATGCATGTATATAGCTCTCAGTTTCATATCCTGAGTAAAGAAATATCTAACATATATGAGTGTCAAATATTTGCATAAACAAATATGTTAATATTCAGATTTTAGATGTGCTGGTGTTCACGCACACATATAAGTATAACAATGCACTTTGAGCTCATGACAAAAGACAACCTATAGAACAAGTAGCAAAATCAAGTGATGGCAAGATATCTGAAGACTAAAAAAAAGCACTTTAAACAACCTTAGCCATATTGCAACAGACAACAGATGCAGACACAATCTAATTTTCACCTGCACAAATGTCAAATCGTTCAAATGCATATTTCCTCTGCAAAAATGAGCAAGGAATTAGAATAGATAGACCGACAACAAATTTACATGTCACAAACCACTAGTGCAGAAAAGGCTTTTGAAATCGGTTGTTTGGCACATTTGGAATCGGTTATTGGCCGATTCCAAATGTGCCGATTCTAAATGTGTCGATTCCAAAACAGGCTTTCTTTATATATGTAACAGCACACTGCTCATTTGAATATACCTTTGATTCAATCAATTCAGATCAATTCATTCCCTTATAAAGGCAACTGTAAAACTTCTCCAGATAAAATCAGCTGGTTTTTTTGGATACTTCACATATACTTACAGAATTGTGAGACTTTCTAGAGCTCCTATTCATGGTGTCAAGAATCCTGTTAATCCCATAAATGCAAGTGACCGGCAATGAAGTAATTTATATAATTATACAGCATGTATAAAATCTTCGGGGTATCAATAAGATAATAACTACCAACATCTGCAGATTAAATAATTTAAAGAACGATCCTTGGAGATTTCATTAAGTAAAAAAATCTTACACTTGAACAACATTGCTATCCTTGTCACAATAAACATTGGACCAGGTACAAGGGTTTACTTGATTTTTGTTCCAGTTAGTAAGCTGATTGGGAGAAGCATTCAATGATGACTTCAATGCAAAAAGTGCATCTTCTGTAATAAACATGTACAATATACACATATTAGAGAAGCAAATCTGATAGTCTTTTTTTTATCAATCAAATCAAATCTGATAGTCTAAATCCACTTGCAACTTTGACTAACAAAACTATTGATTCAAAAATAGAATGAAGTTTCAATTTCTTATTAAGTTGAAATTGAAATTCAGAACCTGCCAGAAAGGAATTGAAGGGAACCAAAACTGCAGTTAAATTTCAGAGTAGCTTAACATCAAATAGTTTGAGTGCGAGATAAAAATAAGATTGTACCTTGTAGATCAAGCTGAGGACGTGCAAAAGAACACACGCTAGCCAATAACAATAGAACAAAAATCAAGGTCATTTCCACCGACATCAACCACTTCCAAAATGTGCATAATAATAATGAATTAGCATATGAGCAATCTTCATCTCAGCAGTGAAGAATAATTAACCCATTAAGTTGCAATTATTAAAAAAAAGTTAAATAAAAACCGTAAGAAGCATATTGTTAAAAAAGATTTTGATTACACGAGAAGATGAAGAGGATTTTGTGTTGTGCGTAATGGATCTACGCCTGGAACCATTCTTCTTCTTCTTCTTCGACTGAGAGGAAGAGAGCCAAAGAGGGAAGCGACTGAGAGGAGGAGAGCTAGAGAAGCAAGTGACTGAGAGGAAAAGAGACAGGGACGAAGAGAGCGCAAGAGAGTGAGAGACTGCGATGGCGTGAGAGCGAAGAGGGAGATCTAGGGCGTGGGAGCGAAGAGAAAGATTCTGGGTTACAGCCGGTCGGCGAACGGGGGAGGAGCGACGGTGGTGAGAGTGGGGATTTTCTGTTTGGTTTGTGGTTTTTGGGTTGGGTCGCGAGGGGAGTGGAAGTGAGGAGGAGAAAGAAGGGTGGTAGTGGGTGGTGGCGGAATAGAGTGGAGAGGGTTTAGGGTTAGAGTGAGAAGTGAGAAGTGAGAAGTGGAAGAGGATGAAACGCATAATGAGGGTGGTAGTGGGTGGTGGCGGAATAGAATGGAGAGGGTTTTGGGGGAAGAGAGGAACGCGCGAGGGTTTCTGCGAGGGGGGGGGGGTAGTTTTTGTTTGAGTTATTCTTTTTTGACTAATTCAGTGGGGGGATATTTAAAGTCGGACGTAATGATTAACCGACTTCGAAAGGTGTCTGCCAGAATTCTTTTTTCATATTAATTACAAAATTGCCACCGCGTCAACTTTCAAAGTCGGATATTTGGGAGTC
Source organism: Astragalus membranaceus (assembly GCA_039519185.1). NCBI lineage: Eukaryota > Viridiplantae > Streptophyta > Magnoliopsida > Fabales > Fabaceae > Astragalus > Astragalus membranaceus. Next base: position 24,374,273 of record CM076848.1, on the reverse strand, counting down.
CGACTTAAAAACTCTAATTCTTTTCCAATTTTTACACTAGTGTAATCAACATTAAGTTGAATACATCCACCCAATTTTTTTTAAGATAAGTCCACCCAATTATACTTAGCTATGTTTTTGTTTTAGATTTTGATAAAATTGATCTAAAGAATCGACGTTAACAGAATTTGTTTTGAAAAAACAATTTTTATTTATTTATTTTTCGATAAGTTGAAAAAACGAATTTTAAAAATTGTTTGTTATGACGATTTTGGGTCGTTAGATCTTGCAGAGGTATCTGAACCGTTGGTTGATTGAGCTAGATTTTCTAGATATAGACTGGTTGATCATTGAGCCTTGCAGGGGTGTAAATATTGCTGAGGCCTTTTACTTATTACCATAACAAAATCTATTACGTAATGATTTTGAAAGCAAATTTAATTAAATGAAAGACGCATCCAATGTGATGTGGTGCTTATGCATATCACTAATATGGAAGCTTTTAGCATATTGCCTATTGGCTTGTGTGATAGACCTATCCCCTTTCATTTTGTTGTTCAATGCTTACTACAAGCTTCCACCTAACTTGTGGTGCAACTTTTCTCCAGTATTTTTGAATTCTGAAAGGATTCCAATTGGATGAGCTTATCAATTATAGCTATCATAATGGTAATTGTTTTACACGTGTACTTTTTCTATTTCTGGTTTATGCACCAAACCCTGCAACCAATGTAAAATAGCCAAGCATATGAGATGGTGTCTCCCCCTGATTTGCATTCAGCTCATTTCCCCATTAGTCCTACTCAAATAAAGAGTATATTTTAATATACCACTATACTAGTATAGTTTGTATTGTTTGATCTGATGTCTAGTTCAAGATCTTGTGCAACTCTAATAATGAAATTCAATTTTTCAAAATATTTCTAAGTTATTGGTTGTGTCTTGTGAGGGCCCCTTCAGAGCCCTTTGTTATGGGTTATTTTAAAAAATAATTACTTTTGAAAAAAAAAATCCATTTTAGAAGTTTTCTGTCTGTTGTTACAACTTTTTGTAAAACTTATAATTTAGCTAAAATAATTTTAAAACTGCTTTAAATGAGAAACTGTTATGAGTAGTTTCTCTTAAAATCAGTTATCTAAAAATAATTTTTTTAAAAACAAGTGATTTTTCGTATGTTATACAATCACAAAATAACTTTTCATTTTCTTTAAAATCTCTAAATTATTTAACAATAAAATCACTTACTTTTTTAATCCATAACAAATAGACCCTCAATCATTGAAATCACATGACAAAGCTTTTCTATGGTTGGATTAAGTGAAACTTGGTCTCGCTGCTTATGTGGGTTTGTTTTGTGACTCAAGTGGGGCAATCATGAATTGTTTCTCAGATTATGTAAGTATTACTATCTCTTTTGAAGCAGAGATCTATGCTGCCATGAAATTGATGGAAGTTGTTCACGAAAGGAGGTGGTTAATCTTAGATTGGAATGTAATTCTACTCTTGTAGTGTCTGCTTATAAGCTATTAATTTATTTCTCTGGAGACTGAGAAACAAACAGAAAAATTGTATTTCTATTAACTAAAAGGATGGATTTCCTTACTTTTCATATTTATAGAGAAGGTATTTCTTGTGCCGATATGTTAACTAACTATGACATCATTAGTCATTTCTTCAATTGGTGGGACTTACCACCTAATTTTATTTTAGAAGACTTTAGTCGTAATGGGTTAGGTCTAATCTATTACCGCTTTTGGTGGGACTTTAGTCGTAATGGGTTAGGTCTAATCTATTACCGCCTTTGCGAGTTTGGCGAGGATATCAACCCTTTGGTTCTCCGCCCTCGGCACGTGTTCCACTTCTGATGTTTCAACTTGAGCTAATAACGCCCGTACTCGAAGTAGGTATTTTTGTAAGATCGGCTCTTTTGTTTCGTATTGGTTGTTGATTTGGGAGACTACTAACAGGGAATTGGTGAACAGTTTTACCCGAGGGAGTCGGAGGTCGACTGCCAAGCGTAGCCAGCGATGCAAGCCTCGTATTCTGCTTGGTTGTGCGAGGTTAAAAAGCCGAAGATTAAAGAAACTTCGATGATGATGCCGTTCGGACTTTCCAACATGATCCCATCACCGCTTACTTTTGGGTTGGAAGATCCATCGACATGCAGGATCCAAGTATCGTTTTCGATGTTCGCTGGCGTCATTTCGACTATGAAGTCCGCCAGAACTTGCGCTTTCATAGCCGTTCGGGTTTCGTACCTGATTCCGAACTCTGATAATTCTACCGCCCACTTGATCATTCTACCCGCGAGATCGGGCCTATGCAGGATTTGTCCGATGGGGTAATTAGTCCATACGATCACTTGGTGAGCGACGAAGTAAGGTCGAAAACGTCGAGCTGCGGTGATGAGAGCTGTGAACACCCAATTTTTATCTTCTTTTCTTCGCGAGAATTTTCCAAAATATCGTTTTATGCATTTTGGTGATTTTAATCGACTTTCGCGTGTCATTTTGGGCTTATTGCTGATTTTTGCTTTTTTATCAATCTTATAATCATTCGTAGAACTTATTTTCAGAAAAACTCAATCAAAAATTCTGCTTTAGAATTAAATATTATAATCATTATTAATTTGTTTTTTTACACATTAAAACTTAAAAAATAATAAAAATAGAAAAACGAAAATTACACAAATAATAATATAAAAAAATAATAATACAAAATCAGAATCAAATAAAATAGTTGTGCATAATGGGAATAGGACTAGTCCATCTTTCTACTTGGTTGCCTGCTTCTTTCCATTTGCTCACAAGGCAGTATCTGCACCATCTGCTCTCATACCTATTACACAGCAAGGCAGTAGAACAAGTCAAAGACAGTAAATTCATGAATGCAGCAGAGGTCTTAAGGAAGTTTTCTTTTGCAGAGGAAACTTTAAGCATAAAAACATGAAACATTTTGAAAATATACAAATCAGAGTTTCAGAAAAAATTGACTTCACAGTGCATTAATCTATGCAATCTGGCCTAAAAATTGAGCTTCCAACACAACAGAAAGGGGGGCAACAATTTCACAAAAAATTGCACAAAAATCAGAGAAAAGAAGGGAACATAGGAGCTAGGAGAGGGTTTCGGTTAAGGGAGCATAGTGTTGGAAAAAGTTTTTTTTTCCAGGTCAGTAGCCATTATAATTTTGTTTTTTTTCTGTTTAGAATATGAGCTTGCATTTTACAGTTTGTCATTAGATGCGAAAATGCTTTAAAACGCTAACTTGCAAATTCTGTTTGGATAATCAGATTCTAATTTTGTTTTAATCTGTGAGTTTGCTTAAGAAATGAGCCCATGATTTGATGAAAATAGGATAGTTGGTCTAAAAATATGTTGGTAATGGAAGTTAGGTGAAATCAGAGGCAAGTTAATAAATAAATAAATCTTAGAAATAAAAAAAAATTTGTATAGAAAATTAACAGTAGAGTGACAGAGAGAGGGAGAAAGGGACCATACCTCTACTCCGACCACTGTGTGAGGTTGTCGCCACCGTTCCAACCACCCTCCACCGCCACTGTCAAATACTTCACGCCACCCAACCACCCCCTCTTCGCACCACATCACCGCCGCTCCACCCAGCAGCCACCACTGTAACCCGAAACTGACCGTAACCCGAACGACCACCGTAGCCTCACCATAGCCCCGCCGTGCGCCACCACCCTATCCTCTTCGCGAAACAGGCCCGGATCCGAACCATCCACCCTAACCCCACCACCTTCGCACCACCCCAACGACCACCTACAACGCGCCGCCGCCGTACCCCTACAAACAGCCATCCACCAAATCCACCATCAACCACCTCTCCTAACCACTGCCGTCTCACCCTCAGTCGCAAAACGAACCCATCTAGGCCACCGTAAGCCACCGCAAAGCGCCATACTCCACCGTCAACAAAACCGTCAACCATCAACAACCTTCGCCAAACGACACAAGGAGAGGGAGAGAGAATAAAACGGCGGATCTATGGCTAGGGGGAGGAAACATGGCGCCATGAGAGAGAGCTCAGTGGTGGAGAAGGAGAGAAAAACGAAAATGGAGTTGAGAGAGAGAGTTCAGTTTACAGTGGGGAGAGGAGAGGAAAAATGGTTTAGATGATTTGGGGGGGGGGGGTGTGTGTGGACGGCGCATGGAGAGGGAGAATTTTTTTTTTAGGGTTTGACATTTTGGGGTTGGAGGCGCCGTGGGAAGAGAAGAGGAAAATTAGGGTTTCCATTTTAGGTTTTCGCTTTTATAATAGGAACGCGGGGGCAGTTTCGTCCTTTCGCATTTTTTATTATTCAGATTCTTATTTACACCCCCTGCAGTTACTCCACACGCCCCCCTGAAGCCCACGTTTTTTGCTTTGGAGAAACAGGACCAGCCCACTAAAAATGAGAATGGGCTACTGCCTGCACCCTAGTTTTAATAATACAACCCCCGGTGGTTAACTGCACCCCCATTTTACTGTTTCACCCCCTTTTTCGTTTTTTTTTCTCTTTATTATTTCTTCACAAAATAAATTTTCTTTTTACAAAAAAAAAACCTATAAAAATTATAAAAATGGGTTTGGCTGAGATGTACATCTTGTCGATCCCAGTTCAAGAGACTTTAGCTGCACGGCTTTGATCTTAAGCCCCTTCAAAAATTAAAATCAATCAACCCACAAGATTTTTCCAAGAAGAACTACGTAGCCTTTGATTCTCCGCTTCGGAGATACGTAGGAGCGGGGCTTCCCCGTCAAGCTAAATTAATTTTTTTTTCAATAAATAATCAATTTTTTAACACCTGTTTTCAAAAAAACTAAAAATGAGCTTGATTGAGATGTACATCTTGTCAACCTCGCAATCCTGGTTTAAGACGTCTGAGTTGTACAGCTTGGTGATCTTAAACCCCTTTCAAAAAAAATGAAATCAACCAACCAACAATTTTTTTCAGGAAGAACTACGTGACTCTTGAGTTCCTCATCGCACCCGAGGATACCTAGGAGCGGGGCTTCCCCGTCAAGTCAAAAATTAAATTTTCTAATTTAGTCCCTTCTTCATTTTTTGTAAATCGAATTTTATTTATTTTTCGGAGTAAACAAATGTTCTTAACTTATTGATATGTTGCACAATCAAATTTAGGGTAACTGTCTTAGGACAGATGTAATAGGGGTGTAGTGGAATTAGGTTTTCGCCCTTCACTATACATAACCGACTCCCGAATCCAATCTAGTTTACGCAGACCAAATAACCTTAAATGTAGGTTTTTCTCAATTTTTCCTATTTAATAAATTGGGTGGCGACTCCTAAAATAATCAATTTTTGAGCCGTCTACGTCGGGATCACGGTCACGACAGATGGCGACTCCGCTGGGAATTTAGTGAGAGTCAAGCCTTGTATAATTTGAATGTGCGAGATATGTTTGAGCAATAATTTTATTTACCCTTTACTGAATTATCATATATAGTTGTTTTATATTTCGTTTAAATATGAACCCTAGGATAGAGGACATGTATTATTTGCTGCCTGGTTGTATTGTGTGATTATTTTGCAGAAGCAAGTTGTGGTTTGATTTTTTTAGGGTTTGAGGTTTGTATGCTCCCTTCACACACTACACCTACATTGTGAGCACACACTGAGAGTTGGGCTTACACCGGAGCCTAAAAAACACCTAAGTTAGAACGAGGCTGTGTAGTGGTAGTCATTTTGGATGTACGTCCTGGTGTCTACCATGAATTCCTCATCTAGTGTATGACTCTTCTCTGCGGGTATCCACATTTCGGATGTACGTCCTGGTGTGTTTAACCTTCTGGAAGAGTATTTGACTCTAGAGACCTGAGATCTCCATAGGATATAGCTGCTGTAGCGACCAAAAAATCCGAAGGAGGGATTCTTCGAAGCTCTTGAAATGAAGCCGCCACCAAAGTTTAGTTTAAGGGCAAACATTGGAAAATCCCTATTGAGTGGATAAAGGGGGTTCCGCGGACCAGGTTTAGGCTCGGGAGTCGATTATCCGTAGGGAAGGTATTAGCACCCTACGACATCCTTCCTAAGGAATGTTACCTTTTAACTAAATGTGCAAACATTTATTAATTCAAAAATAATGTTTTTACCCTTATAATAATACTAAAAAGGACTCACTAAACGGTTAGTTATTTTTTTTTGTACTTTTTGAGAAAAATGAGAGAAATGAATTTAAAGAAAAAAAAAAGGTTTTTTATTAGTGCAATTGACAGAGGTCGGCCGCCCTCTGGTCCTACGTATCTCCCGGTAGAGAATCAAATCGCATGTAGTTCTTGATAGAAAATATTTGTGGGTTGGTGTTTTTCTTAATTATTTGAAATAGGGATAGGCACTTGGTAATGATCAAACAAGTGAAACTCAGGGTGGTCATCACTCATAGCCCGCTTGAAAACCAAAATTGCTACTACGGTCAAACAAGTTAGACTCAGAGTGACCATTAGTAGCAATCTATTATTTATGTGAGTTTTGATTACTTGAGAAATATTGGTGGGGAAATACCATGGTACAAAAAAGAAGATATCATTAAATGTGAGGGTGTGAATAAAAAATGGTGTTTAAAAACCAGGAGGCTGTATAATTAAACAAGAAGTTCTGTTAGTAGTATGGGGTGCATTTAAAAAGAGGGAGGTGTGAAAAACAGAAACCCAATTCACGCTGTGGGCCTAACGCTTGCGAGATCTAGGCTTAAAAAAAAAGGGGGTTGCAGAAGAAAAAAGGGGTGTGATTAGTAAACAGGGTTAAAACTTAGAAAAAAAAAACTAAAACTAAGAAAGGAAAATAAAAAGGCCATTAAAAAAAGAAACCTAATTTCTTCTCCCTCTCAACCACGACGGCCGCACAAAGAGTTTGAGGAGAGAGAAGGAGAGCAATTTCGAGAACCAGAGAAGATCAGAAAGAGAGAGAGCGCCTACGATGAGAAACTGAGTGAAACAGAGGGAGAGGTGAGAGAGCGTGACTGACGGAGGAAAAGTAGAGGATGAACGAAGGGGAGCTGACGGCGGTGGCGATGGAGGAGACGAAGTCGCCGGCGAGAGGGGGAGCGGGTGGATCGGCGGCGACGACGACGGCGGGGCTGTTCTGTTGGGGAAGAGAATAGTCGAGGCATTCCCAATCGAGGAGGGTGGTGTGTTCGTGAGATGAGAGAAAGTGGGATTCCAGTGCGGTTCGGCGACAACGAAAGTGGGAGGCTCGCAGCGGCCATGGCATCGGCTTCGCTGGACGACGGTAAGCCAGCGACGACGGCGGTGGTACGCCGGAGACGACCGTGATGGTGAGTTTTTTTCTTGTTTGTTTTTTTTTTGCTTCCTTTTGTTTGGGGGGGGGGGGGGGTACTGTATGCGTTGTTGTTGGTATGAGGCTCTGAAATCATTTTCTCCTCCTTAACTACTTCTCCAAAATCGATTTTCTCCCTATTTTTTGTGTTTTCTGAGAATCTGTTTCTTCCTATTTTCTACATTGTGCCCCTTTCTTTGGACTGCCTCTATGAACTAAAACTCATGCCTCGAGTTTCAGTTTTTGCTCTATAATGGTGTTTTGCTGTTTGTTCCCCCAGTGTGTATCTGTGCACAATCCCCCCTCCTCCTTTATTTCGATTCTGTGTTTCTAATTGATTGTGTGTTTTTTTTTTGTCTCTGCATCCCCCCCTGTGTTGTTGCGCAGCCATCCCCCCCTGTGTGGCTGTGTTGCTGTTTTATTTATAGGCAGGTTGGCTGATCTGTTGAGAGGATAGTGATGTGTGCTTGTTTTGGCACAACAGGGTTTTTTTTCAATAAAGAGGTATTGGCTTTGAATTATAAGAGGAAAAAGCAAGTATGGTGGAGAGGAGGAGCAGCAACTTGCCTGTTGGTGCCTTGTTGGTGCAAAATTGGAAAAGCAACAAAGGAACAAGAAGAAATTAGTTTTAGCATATTACTCAAAGAGACTGTACCTGACTGAGGGGGCGCATACTCCCTTTTTTGTTTTACTTTTTGTTTTTTTTTTGTCTCTAAATGTAATTAATTTTTGTAAACTTTGATTATTGTATTTATTGTAATAATAATAAAAAAAAGACTTGGACATGTTTGACCATTCCTCTCTTTATTCTGATTTTATTTCATTTTTTGGTTAAGTGAGAGAGAGACAAAACTATTATTAAAAACTATTATTAACGAGCGTCAAAACGAAACACGCGTGCACAATGGGACACGACCGCGCGTCTGCAGATGAGAATATGCGATCTCGTGCACCAAAATAAACACTCGTACACAACGAGACGCGAACACGCGTCTGCAACGAGAATACGCGAATTTGCGTACTAAAATAAACAACCGTACACAACGAGACGCGAACACGCGTTCGCACTGAGGACAAAAATGCGTACATTATAAAAAAAACGCATGCGCGCACAATGAGAAGTAACACGCCTATACACGACTAGGAACGATACTCATAAACGATAAAAACAATATTTTGGGTTTTCTAGTGAGCTTTAAATTAGCCGGACAAAATTAGGGTATGACAGCTGCCCCTCTTTATTTATATTTTACTAGGAAATATGAAGGGTTTCCAAATTTCTCGAGTAAAATAGAAATGAAGATAAAAAGACACTAATTTTGTCAAGATTATTATATTTTTTTTTTAGAAAGATAATGGGTTGACATAGAATAAAAGTAAATAAGAATCACCGGGGATCTGAAGGAGCACTGGGGCTCTGATGGTCTAATTCACAGTCGATGCTTGGCGCATTGATTGGAGTTAAACTGAAGGACCGACGGGGTCTGAAGGGAATGCCTAAGCCTGATGGACCAATGGGTCTGATGGAGCGCAAACTAGCAACGGTACTAGTAAAACGGTCTGCTTGGGGGGTGGCCTTTTCGAGCGGCCATGGGGGCAAGGTCAAGTCGTTGACCTGATTTGCACACCTCGAAGGACGTGCACTGTGTTTTTTAGGCGGACACAGCTAGTCTGAAGGGCCTGGGGCCGGATGATCCGTCGGTTGCTCGATAACGCGACGTGCGATCTGGATTGAAGGACCATTGTTGGTCTGAAGGAGCGCTTGGGCTCTGAGGGACCGCTGGGGTCTGGAGGAGTACTGAGACTCTGAATTGTGGTATGAGACCAATGCTTGGAGCACTGACTTTGAAGAAACAAACTATTGGGATCGGCACATGGCGTACCTGCCTAGAACATACCTAATGAATGCATTTACCTGAGACGGGGAGAGCTATCTATATTCAGCATGTCTAAAAATGCAATGAATGATGTATGCGCGCAATATAGGTATGTGAAATAGTAGGTATCCGATGGGATGAATGAAGCGTGGCAGATGACGTGAGATGAAGTTGATGGAACATGGAGGTTGACAACCAACGTATGTGAATGCAGATAAGATATGAGTGTGATTGTGCTGACTTAATGAGGGATGTAATGAAATGAGCAATTTTTCCTCCTTTTGTTTTTTTTTTTCACTTTTCTCTTTTTTCTATTGGTATATAATGAGTGCATGCAATGCAAAGTGTGAATGTGATGCAAATGCCATGCATGGTACAAAGATATGATTAGTGATGTAAAAAAAACTCTTTTGTTTTGGGGGCAACGATGAGGTCGGCACTAGGCACGTCTATCGAAGCAAACAATGTCATGCATGTAATGTGATGAACGTGCAATGATTGGTATCTGGGGGATGATGAATGAAATGGGCATACCATGGGTGTTGAAACCGATGGAATGAGAAAGTTGACAACGGTGTGTGAGATGTGAATGTGACTGTAGTGATTAATTTTTGGTGTGATGATGAATGTAATGGATGGATTTTTCTTTTTCTTATTTATTTCGCTTCTTTTCTTGATGCATGCAATGCGAATGTGAATATGATGCGAATGTAATTCTTTGATGCAAATGCTATGGTGAATAAAGGAAGCACAGGAATGCATAGAAAATGATATGATTGGTGATGTAGAAAGCTTTTTGGTAACGATGAGACCGGCACTTGGCACGTCTATCGAAGCAAAAAAGTGTTATAGGTATGCAATGTGATGAATGTTTTATGAAACTGCGAATGCTCGTTAGACTGACCCTACTGTCTTTTTGAAACTGCGAATGTTTTATGAATCCAAAAATTATGTGGTCAATTGTTTTAGAAACTAGACTGAATGCTCGTTAATTTGGCTCTGATTTGGTTGAATTTGGAATTGTGTAGCTCAAGTTATAGGCTCCACAAGTTAGGGTAAAATTCTGGGAACAATCTGGACATAGGGTCAGTATTTTGGGCATGGTGGTTTCAATTGAACTCCTTTTCGAATGATTTCTACTTCTTTGAAAACTAGAATTCATAAGCTTTCTGTAGAGAGGTCATTCGCTAAATTCCGATGTCGTCTGGTTTGGTCTTTCGATTGTAAAAACCGGTGTCAAGTCGCTTTGTGAGAATACGCTTTGAATGTTGAGTTATGTGATAATTTAAATGAGATTGTGATTGATTATTATGAATGTTATTATGATTATGCTGAGTGTGGTTGATGTAATTATGTTTGTATTGAATGGTGAATAATTATGAGTTATGTTAAGAGCTTTAGAAATCACGAGTGAGATCACGTTGTGATAAGATAAGACGGACTAAAGGCCCTAAGGTTAAGTATAAGACTAAGTTATGTTTATGTCAAGTTAGTATTATGTTATGTTTATGTTCAGGTATATTAAAATATATACATCAGTTCAGTCTAGGGTGACGACCCTATTTCAGTTTAGTGTGTTAGGGGAGGGGAAGTCATGAGCCCTATGAACCTAGACCCCATGAGGTTTGCCCACTAGTGATTAGTGGATTGGGTTCACCGGGAGTTTATTTTGGTAACTGACCGGTGACATGCTAAAAATCATGTGTTAGTGTTGCCTCTCGTAGCCGGCTTTAGGGTTATGAGGACAATGTTAGAATTAGCCACATAGTCAACTATTAGGACTATGAGTTATGAATCAAGCATAATAAACCGAGAGAGTTAGTAAGGGGTCTCGATAGAACTCGCTGAGACAAGTTGTCTCACCCAATCATTGTTGTTGTTTTTTTTTCCAGAGATGTAGGATAAGTTGAAGATGATGAGGCATGGGCCTGGAGCTACTTGAGGAGTGCCGACGCTTTTAGTTATTCTGTCATGTATTTTCCTTTCAGTATGTTAGACTGTTCGATTGTATGACTTACGTTTGTAAAAGTTGTAAATCGCTTCCACAGACTTCTTATTTTGGTATTGAACACTAAGTTGAGTGATGTAAGGAACAAATTTCAATTGTCCTAATTAAGTTATGTTCAGTTATGTAAGTGCGCTTGATTTGTTTTGCATCGATGTTTAGTTTGTGTTCAATATCTTAAAAAGGAAGTTACTCTAATATAGGCTAGTAGTGCATTTCGGTAATTTCTACAAGTTAGAAATTATCAGGGTGTTACATTTTTCCTTTCTCTCTTATGTATTAAGTGGTAATGTGGTCAAATGACCACATTGCCCTTAATCTCTAATATCCGGTTAATGATCCTATGACAATCGAAAATTACATTTTAGCACTCAATAATTTACCAATCAAGTACTAAATTAATTCAATTGAGGGTAACATCCAAATAATTCGGTTATTATTTTGGGGATGTTACATTACTCCCCAACTTGAAAGAATTTTGTCCTCAAAATTGAACAAAACATACCTCAAGAGAATAGATACGGATATCGAGTCAGCATGTCGCCCTCCAATTCCCAAGTAGCTTCCTCGGTGGAGAAACCATCCCAAACCACTTTGACAATGGGAATTGTTTTCGTCCGAAGCGCTTTTTCACCACGTTCCATGATGTAACTGGGACGAGGTTGGAAAGACAAGTCCGGTCGAAGGTCAATTGTCTCGAAATTCAACGGCTGACCGGGATCGGGAATGTGCTTTTGCAATTGAGACACATGGAATACATCATGGAGATTGGACAATGGTGGAGGCAAAGCAATACGATATGCTATTGGCCCAACCCGCTCGATAATTTGGAAGAGTCCAATATATCGAGGACTGAGCTTCTTCGCTCGTAATGCCCTACCTGTACCAATCGTTGGTGATAATCTTAAAAATACATGATCACCAGGCTCAAACTCTAACGACCTTCTTCTTTTATCAGCATAGCTCTTTTGCCTACTTTGGGCAGCTTTCATTCTTTCTCTAATTTGCCGAATCTTTTCAGTAGTTTCATGAACCATATCAGGTCCTAACAATCGGTTCTCTCCGACGTCCCACCAACATAATGGAGTTCTACATTTCCTTCCATACAAAGCTTCAAATGGGGCCATTCCGATACTAAAGGGAGATGGTCCTCCCATTTCCTTCTGTTATCGAGCACAGAAGCCCGAAGCATGTCCTCTAAAGTTTGGATAGTCCTCTCTGTTTGACCATCCGTCTACGGGTGATAAGCGGTACTAACAAACACCTTAATCCCCAAGGCTTCATTCAAAGTTTTCCAAAATCGAGAAGTGAACTTTGAATCTCGATCCGACACAATACCGGTAGGAACCCAATGCAACCTTACTATACTCTTCAGATATTCCTCCGCTAACTTGGATACTTTACTGGTCGAACGAACATGAATAAAATGAGCTGATTTAGTTAACCGATCCACAACTACCCAAATGGAGTCGTTACCGGCTTGGGATCTTGGCAATGCCATGACAAAATCCATAGAAATGTCTTCCCATTTCCACACTGGCACGTCGAGTGGCCGCAACAGACCAGCAAGCTTTTGATGCTCTACCTTAACTCTCTGACAAGTTAAGCACCGAGATACAAATTCTGCGATTTCAAATTTCATTCCATGCTACTAATACATCTGTTTTAAATCTCTATACATCTTGGTAGATCCAGTATGTACAGAATATAGACTTCAGCGAGCTTCCTCTAAAAATTGCCTTTTAATATCTACATCATCGGGCACACAAATTCTACCGTTGAAGCAAATAACTCCATCACTATCTTCGGTAAAATCTGGCAACCCTTTTTGTGATTGCAGCTTCACATCAATTTCCTGTGCTAAGCGAATAGAATCCCTTAAGGAACTAGAGATCCTTATTTGGCTCATCACTAATATGTTCCTTCTTTGCTTTGCATTCAAATTCAAGTCTCTAAAATACTCTAACAATTCCATTTCATGCATCATTAACTCTGCCATGTTAATGGATTTCCTACTCAGTGCATCAGCTACAACATTGACCTTTCTTGGATGATACTTCAACTCGAAGTCATAATCCTTCAGAAATTCTACCCATCTCCTTTGCCTGTTATTCAATTCCTTCTGATCAAACAGATATTTTAGACTTTTGTGATCAGGAAAGACTTCGAAACGAGACCCATACAGGTAATGTCTCCAAATCTTCAGTGCATACACAATAGCTGCCAACTCCAAATCATGAGTCGGATAATTCTCTTCATGAGACTTTAATTGCCTGGATGCATATGCTACCACTTGTTGATTCTGCATGAGAACACATCCTAAACCCTTCCCAGAAGCATCGCTGTAAATTTGGAATTCCAAAGACGGATACGGAAGAATCAGGATTGGAGCAGAAGTCAACCGAATTTTTAACTCTTGGAAACATTCTTCACAATCGGCATCCCAAGTAAACGGCTGACCCTTACGAGTTAACCGAGTAAGTGGAAGAACTAACTGTGAGAACCCTTAATAAATCTCCTATAGTAACCGGCTAGACCTAAGAAACTTCTGATCTCTGTGATTGATGATGGTCGCTCCCAGTTTAACATAGCTTCCACTTTACTGGGATCCACAGCAACTCCCGATTGGGAAATCACATGTCCCAAAAACTTTACCTCAGGCATCCAGAAATCACATTTCGAGGGTTTTGCGTACAACTTCTTTTCTCGGAGTACATTCAGAACAATGCGGAGATGTTGAACATGGTCCTCAATGGTCTTCGAGTACACCAAGATATCATCGATGAAGATGACTACAAACTGATCCAGGTACGTGTGGAAGACTCGGTTCATGTAATCCATGAATACCGCTAGAGCATTAGTCAAACCGAAGGGCATCACTACGAACTCGTAATGTCCATACCTAGTACGGAAAGCCGTCTTCGGAATATCTAAGGCTCTAACTTTTATTTGATGATATCCCGACCTTAGATCAATTTTAGAAAATACCACAACACCTCGAAGTTGATCAAGCAAATCATCTATCCTTGGCAAGGGATATTTATTCTTGATCGTCACTTTGTTGAGTTGTCGATAATCAATGCACAATCTCATGCTACCATCTTTCTTTTTGACTAGCAACACCGGAGCACCCCATGGAGAAGCACTCGGTTGAATAAACTTCTTCGATATCAATTCTTCAAGTTGGGATTTCAATTCCTTTAATTCTAAAGGAGACATTCGATAAGGAGAAATAGATATTGATCCTGTGCCAGGAGCCAATTCTGTAGAAAACTCTACCTCTCTATTTGGAGGTACTGAAGAAACTTCATCCGGAAAAACATCTAGAAATTCATTCACAACTTGAACAAATGACAAATCTAAACCAGTTTCAGTGGATGCAGATAACATAATAACATAAGCTTCCGCACCTTGGAATAATGACTGGTTTGCTGAGGTGAAAGAGATAACTGCTTCGGAATTTGGCTTCGTCAATTCCACGGATTCAGAGGCAAAATTGATAGTTCGCTTGGCATAGTCGATTGTAACATGATTTGAAGTCATCCAATTCATACCCAGAACGATGTCCATACTTCTCATAGGCAAACAAATAAATTCCACTACAAATTTTTTGTCTCCTATGACAAGTAGACAATTTTGACACAAAGATTGGGTCTGGACATGACCCTTGGCAGCAGTAAAAATAGTTATTGGCTCGGACAGCGAAGATAACTCAAGTCCCTAACCTATCCACACATGATTGAGCTATAAAACAGTGGGTTGCACCCGAGTCATATAATATACTGAGAGTGTTATTGAAAAGAAATCCCGTACCCCTCAGTAAATTGTCACTAGGTGTGATGGTCTGAGCATCCAAAGTGTTGACTCGTCCCTGCCTAGGAGCATCTGTTGTTCCTTTGAAACCCTTCTTGGCTGGGCACTCATTTGCATAGTGGCCCTCTTCGTTACAATAATAGCACCGGTTTGGCCTTTGCCGACAATCACCCTGATGATGTCTTCCACAAGTGTCACATTTACAGAACCTTGATGAATCAAAGGATTGTACCTGCTTTCCTTTATAATTGTTTCCCTTGAATTGTCTGCTTGGAGTTGAAGATTCAGCCATTTTCTTCTTACCTTTCCAATAATCTTTTCTTTCAGCATACATTTTCCTCAGATCCTCCTCGGCAACATATGCTTGTTGCACCGGTACTTCTAACGAGTAGAAATGCCTAAGTGCACCATCCCTAATACATCAGAGATAATATTTCCTGTTTAAATACTGAACACCACTATAAAATTTTCACTGAATAACAACAAGTCAGTCTTAAACATAAATAAGACCATAAACCATCAGTGAAATACAATGTTCAATATCGTACAAGAAAGCGGAAATAAATACATAACGCTAAAGACAAAATGTCTTGATACACGGATAACAAGAAAAGATATAAACTTAAGCATAAAAGTTAAGTCTTCAGCAACCATCCAAGTACAACCTACTCGTGCCTCTTGGATCTCACTTTCCCTGTTTCACTGTAAAACAACAACATATAAACAATGAGATACAATCTTAGTGAGTTCTACCGAGACCCCTAACCACACTCTCGGTCCAATTAAGAATCCTTTTAATTTTAACACGACAACGACTGCACACACTGCTAATCCCGGTGAGCCGTGTGATAAAATTCTGATTCAGTACGACACCGACTGCACACACTGCTAATCCCGGTGAACCGTGCTACAAAACCATTTTACGTACCACCGACTGCACACACTGCTAATCCCGGTGAACATAACACAAAACCATTTTACGTACCACCGACTGCACACACTGCTAATCCCGGTGAACGTAACACATAACTTTTAACATAACACCGACTGCACACATTGCTAATCCCGGTGAACCCCCTTACCAATAGTACTTTCCCTATTGGTATACGGGCCTAGGGTAAAGGATCATGACTTTCTCGCCTAGTATGTTAACCTCGTGGATCGTCACCAACACTCGATATAATTTATATATCTTATATCCACCCACATTGGGCCGACACTTAACCCTGATATAATTTATATATCGTAACAAACACTTGAACGTTTGATTCTTTAAGATTAAACTGTTACCGAACATTTGGCTCTACAAGACAAGCATATTATGTGTTCGCTCCCTAGGTGAGGAAGTCATGATCCTTTACCCTAGGCCCGTATACCATTAGGGAAAGTACTATTGGTAAGGGGGTTCACCGGGATTAGCAGTGTGTGCAGTCGGTGTTATGTTAAAAAGTTATGTGTTACGTTCACCGGGATTAGCAGTGTGTGCAGTCGGTGGTACGTAAAATGGTTTTGTGTTACGTTCAGCGGGATTAGCAGTGTGTGCAGTCGGTGGTACGTAAAATGGTTTTGTAGTACGGTTCACCGGGATTAGTAGTGTGTGCAGTCGGTGTCGTATTGAATCAGAATTCTATCACACGGTTCAACGGGATTAGCAGTGGGTGCAGTCGGTGTTGTGTTAAAAATTAAAAAGGATTTTTAATTGGACCGAGAGCGTAGATAGGGGTGTCGGTAGAACTCGCTGAGATTGTATCTCTTTGTTTATATGTTGTGGTTTTACAGATAAACAGGGAAAGTGGAGATCGAAGAGGCATGAGTAGGTGGTACTCAGAAGGTTGCTGAAGACTTAGCTTTATGTTTAAGTTTATATCTTTCCTTGTTATCTGTGTATTAAGACATTTTGTCTTTAGCGTTATGTATTTATTTCCGCTTTCTTGTATGATATTGAACACTCTAGTTCACTGATGGTCTATGGTCTGAGAATTGACATGGTCTTATTTATGTTTAAGACTGTTTTGTTATTCAGTGAAAAATTTATAGTGGTGTTCAATATTTAAACAGGAAATATTACCTCTGATGTATTAGGGATGGTACACTTAGGCATTTCTACTCGTTAGAAATACTGGGGTGCTACAGCATTTTTGTTCTGGTAAAAACCAAGCATCACTTTTATTAATATATTTTTACTTCATTTTCTAACTTCATTTCTATTTTACATAGATAACACGTGGAAAACTCTCAGTATGCCATCTGCTATAATTTTTTTTACTAAAAAACATATTCATTTATTTAAATTTATAGATTATATCGAAGATAGCACAAACTCAATCTGCGAACAAACTCACATCTTCTAACACCCAATATTCGAACCCGAAACTTTGGGGTGGGATCCGAGTCCAGTTACCACTTAGAGCAACACTTGTTGGTTACTTTGTTGTCTTTAAAACATTAAAACATTCTCGAATTTGTTAAAAAAGGTAAAAAACAAAGAGGAAAGAAGAGAGTCCAAGGGGTCTCCGCTTTACTCCGATTACTTCATTAATTACAAGATTTTTTATGATTTTTAACTAAAAAGGAAACAAACATGCGAGATCTTATAATTAATAGCATAATCTGAGCCATTAATTTTAATTCATCGGTTATAATTAAAAGAACCATTATATGTTATTTCTATAGTTTCATTGTCTTTAAGTATATACCAATTTTATAAGTATTTTTTATTATTTGTAAATTATTATTTTACTTTTGAATCAAAACCTAGAAACATTATTGTTTATCGACATGATTTCATTATCATTAAACACATTAATTTTATAAATGATTTTATTACTTATAAATGATTATTTTGCTTCTAAGTATTGGCATTGAAATATATATTACATATTATCAATATAATGTCATTACTTTTGAATATATATCAATTATCAATTATATAAATATATTTATTATTTTGCATCTCAATTGAAAGACATTACGTGTTGATCATTTTTTCAAGCATATACATCAAATCTTATAATGGTTTAATTATATATAAATAATTCTTGTACTCAAGTATTGACGGAAAAATATTACTTTGTTGTCTTTGAATTCCCCCTTATATAGACCTCTCAAAAAAAAGTCTTTGGTGGACTTTAACAATATTTAGTAAAAAATAAAATTTTAAAATAAAATTTAAATAAAAATAATATTTTATTAAAACTTACTAAAAATAGTAAAAGTTCACAAACAGAATCTTTTTGAGAGGCCCTAAGTCTTTATGTTGAGTATTTCGATATTTCGGTATAGTAATTTTATTTGAAAAAACTCATTTTGTGATTTAATATATTTCTATGTGGCCAATAAAAACACTAGAGAATTTCCTAATTTTAAAAAATATGTGATGAAACCAAAGCGAGTGAGTGCATAATTATTTATCATAGATTTGCAACGGATCTTCACAAAAAAAAAGATTTGCAATGGAGATTCAACATACACACCGATACACGTACATATTCAAACGTTACATTTTTTGTTTTGATTTTTTTTTTGAGGGAGCATTTTTTGTTTGATATCTAACGTTTACTTAGGCATATCTATTTTTTGATATTGGATTGTCACGCGGTTTTTTCTTGTTAATCACAAATGTATTAGGCGGATTGATGTCTCAGCATCAATTCCATTGGAAAGAGTAGGTGTAAGAATAATGCTTTTGAGTACGAGTAAGAAACGTCAGAACCCGCTACTTTTCAGTTTGAGACTTGCAATATCTTAAGAATAATGCTTTTGAGTACAAGTAAGAAACATCAGAACCGTGTTTTTTATTTTCATTAACCTCACCTGCAGTGACTCCGTGTTGGGTAAAAGTAAACCGTAAAATAGACTATTTCGTACATTTAGTTTCGTACGAAATAGCACCGCTGATATCTTAAATAAACATTCACCAATATGTGTACTGATGGATTGGTATGCAAAGCAAGAATAACATACATATCAACACACTTCCAAAACAAAGTAATTTAAATTACATGAATTACGTATAAATTCATTGCGAAGGATGGAAACAGAGAGTAAAGGCTTAATTCACCTTACAAGCAAAGCAGCTTATTATAACATGAAAGAAGGGAGAATGTTCGTTACATAATCAACACAGAAAAACATATTAATTATGAAAAATTCAACCTAAACAAATACAAAGCTTTCCCGCAGATGCACCAACTTTGGCGCAAGATGCACTGAGATATTTTTCACCTAAAATTTTCTGGCATCGGGCAATGCACTCGTCAGGTGTGCAAGGGTCGAGTATGATGCCAAAAGCACCTTCCGCAGGTTGTACCTCAAATACCAACATACCAATCATTGTCACCACCAATATCATAGACAACATCACAACAAAACTTTTAGCCATACTTTTTTTTTGGAAATGTTTCTCTCTTGAAACTGATTTTGGTTGCTTGATATGTGCCTCTTATTAGCAGTATTTATAGACCTAATTAAGGGGTAGTTTGGATGGAATTTTAGAACAATTCATTTGTCAAATGGGTGTACTTTTTTTTTTAAGTAAGAAATTAAAATACATTAAAACAGACACTAATTCAACCAAAGACCAGTCAAAAAAAAAATCCACCTGAAGAAAGGAAAAAGTAGCACTAAACTTTTGCAGTTTTTTTCTGGTAAAAAATGTGTTTTTAGAATACAAAACTTGGTAATATTATTTTACGATGAATTCTTTTACTGGAATAGTTGAATTTTTTTTTTTAAAATTCAATCCTAATTACTTTAGCTGTATGTTAATCCAAAGTATGTTTGGATCATGAGCTTATTTGATTTGATTTTATAATGGACTATTTGAACTGGCCATTACGTTTTTATTAATGTACTATCATAAAAAATTACATTTTATTTTTACTATTTTTTTTTGAATATTTTCACTGAAATTATAAAAGTGATAAACCAGTCAAAAACTATTGAAATGAAATTCAATAAATTCTTTTTAATGCAGTGGAGACACATCGCTTGCGTTTGACTATCAAATAAATTCAAATATTCAATTGATGCTTTTTATGGCCGGTTCTATTTTTTTGGTACCAAATTTATGGCTCGTTCAAAATTCAAATATTTTTTTTACCAAAACAACTCAAAATTCAAAATTTGACACTGATTTAAAAACCATGTATACAATTAACACTAGTGGAAAAATGGGATTTAAAGTCGGACATTTTAGACATTTAAAGTTGGACCTCAGTCCGACTTATATTAAGGCGACTTAGAAACTTCAAGGATTTAAAGTCGGGTATAGGTCCGACTTTAAAAGCATGTTTTTAAGTCGGACATTCCAATTTCTGGCATTAATCATCCATGTTTAGTCCTCTGACAAACACTTTTGAAGTCGGACTACAATGGGGTCCGACTTTAAAAGTGATATTTTAAAGTCAGATTACAGTAACACCCGACTTTAAAAGTTTATATGTTTTTAAAAAAAATTATTTCAGTTTTTGGTTCTTCTAACTGTATACAAGGTCTACTAACACAACCAGTTCATACAAAACACATATTTATAACTAATTAGAATATCACGTTGTAGAGTTAATTACCACATAATTGCAACAAAAACCACACAATTTAACACTCAAGATCATGCAATCTAAGCACACAATTAATTCATTATAAGATAGAAATATATACATTCAAGTATGAGGATCCACACGGGTAATTAAATATCTACTCAATGCCTCAGACACACATGAATGCTTATGATCCAACAACCTAATGTTGAGAGTTTTAAATGAATTACTGTACCCTAGTAAATTTTACTACAAAATATTTAAAAGTTTTGCAAATAACATTTCATTGGTTTAAAAATAGTGAATACAAAATCTTAAGATAGGCAACTTACGAAAGCTTTAAAAGCTGGCCTGTGAGCAGCCATTTCATAAACACATCATCCTGGCAAATGTTATAAGTCACAGCAAATTACATATGCAATTCAAAAGAAACTGTAGAAGAGACCAAAGTTATTAAATTAGGAACTCTCAGGAGTACAAAAGAAATCTATCATACCCAAAGACCAGATATCTGACTTACAGCTATAGGGTATATCAGCAAGAAGCTATGGGCACATATAAGTTGGAGTCCCAACAATCTAAGATTAAAGCAACAACAAATTGTTACTAATCCAAAAGAATGCTCAAACAGTGAACAAAACTATTTTCATAGTATCACTCACTGAGGAAGCAAGATCATCAGATGTCAACATTTTAGCAAGACCAAAGTTACCTGCAACAAACATGCAAGAAATAAGGATAGCATACTACAAACATCTATTATTGAACTTCAACATTTTAGCAAGACCAAAGTCACCTCAAAGTACTCTGAGATATTTGCTACATAACAACTATTATTGAACTTCAAGAAGTCTTTTACCTTGACGTCATGATGAAGAATATGATTAACATGTAAGTAATCAAGTGCCATCAGCAATTGGACAAGCCACTTGCAGAGTTTCAGCCAAAAGTTGACAGATCAATTAACTCATAGTTCCAAAATACGTCACATTTGTTAAAACAGAAAACACAATTTTATACTTCCTGCTCCCAGCACTCTTGATAAATTAGGCAAAACATTTGTGCACCACACCCACACCTGTGACGCACACCCTCACATCCAAAACACGAAGAGCAACAGAATTAGAAGGTTCTGATTGAAAACAAGACTAACCTTTTCTACCCAGGAATCTTTATACTTTACAATAAATGGACTTCGAACTTTAGATATAAGCTCCATCTACAAAAACAAAGAACAGGTATGGATCTTAGTACCTTGCAATCTTATAAATGAGAAAGGCAACATAAATATCATTTTCACATTTTAAAATATAAAACAGCAAGTAGCACATTAAAGTTCAAATGTAAAATTGATTAAAATGAACAAAGGTGGGCTTAAAAATCAACTTAAAAACTTCATGCTGCTAAATATCAATCTAACACATAAAACAAACATGAATGAATGTATATGATGGTTTTGGTCCTATGTAACTTCTGTAATAATTTTCCTTGTTCAAAAGTATCTAAACCAATTATTTATCATCCACGTATCATCCTTTGAAAACAAAGAATAATAAGAAAGATTGTGGACTGAAAAAAATCATTAATTTCTACTCAGTGAAAATGTCATGCAATTGACAAGAAAATGTTTATAAGAAGCTGAAATCCTACCTGCAATCTGTGGAGAAGAACATCCAGGTCGAATCCAGAAATATTATGTCCAACAAGAACATCACTATCCAGCTTGTGCAATTCTAGCATCAGACGATTTAACAAAGCTCTCTCACTGAAAACAGAGTTAATAAAAGGTCAATCCTAGAAGCAGGCATATAATTTTCAAGTATTACTATTTCTAGACAACGTGATATTTGAAGTCAATGGATAACATGTGGTTGTGCATACAAGGAAAATGCTCAAACTAATGAACACATCTTTTAAAGTTTCTACCTGCTTTCATGACATAGAACAGTTGACCCAGCTTTTGTGTTTTTGTCCGTAACCTCCTTACTGAATCCCACTGGAAATATACTCCCATCAAGTTTGCGAATAACAGAAAAATGGGTCAGCATTCCAGGTCTCTTCCACTCTGATGCCAACATCGGAGTGTCAATCTAAAGAGCCAAACAGGAAAGGTTAGTGATCATCTTTCCACCTTTAACTATAACTTATATAGTAGTAAATAATAGTAAAAATCTTAAAAGTTGATAAAAATATTTGAATGTTCAAGCTGCCATTGAAGACATGCATGCAAGCATATGTTTACACATGGAATCTAAACAAGTGGCGAGTTCAAGCTTCATTTTGTTTTAAGCTTCATAAAATACAAAACAGAACAAATAAGTTAAGCCTGATACTCATTGTATCAGCTCAGGTGATGTATCCACGAGAACTATAAAGCCAATTATCTTAATTTACAAGCACAACTTTGCAATTATTAACAATTAAGTTAACCTGCAAGCAATCATCATAAGTTCTAACATGTTCTCATGGTTCAAAGAAACAATTAAATTTGCATTCCTATGCTTTGTAAAGACTTGCAAAAAATTAATATCACATCAGCCTGAATATTTAAACACGTGAAAATGAGTCAAATTAATTGAAACTTTGAGCTTTTATTGGTAGGTTCACATTAATGACAAAGGAACATGAGATTGACTTGAATGTATGTTACCCATTCTGAACACCCACATGCATCAACAAACCCCTTAATTGAATAAAAGAATGTGGTCAAATTCATTTGTTAAAGCTATTCGTAGCACCAGTGTGGTGGTTCATTCACCAACCATGCATCATTACCATTCGAAATATACCAAATCTTTGATAATCTGAGTTAAAAATGCATGTATATAGCTCTCAGTTTCATATCCTGAGTAAAGAAATATCTAACATATATGAGTGTCAAATATTTGCATAAACAAATATGTTAATATTCAGATTTTAGATGTGCTGGTGTTCGCGCACACATATAAGTATAACAATGCACTTTGAGCTCATGACAAAAGACAACCTATAGAACAAGTAGCAAAATCAAGTGATGGCAAGATATCTGAAGACTAAAAAAAAGCACTTTAAACAACCTTAGCCATATTGCAACAGACAACAGATGCAGACACAATCTAATTTTCACCTGCACAAATGTCAAATCGTTCAAATGAATATTTCCTCTGCAAAAATGAGCAAGGAATTAGAATAGATAGACCGACAACAAATTTACATGTCACAAACCACTAGTGCAGAAAAGGCTTTTGAAATCGGTTGTTTGGCACATTTGGAATCGGTTATTGGCCGATTCCAAATGTGCCGATTCTAAATGTGTCGATTCCAAAACAGGCTTTCTTTATATATGTAACAGCACACTGCTCATTTGAATATACCTTTGATTCAATCAATTCAGATCAATTCATTCCCTTATAAAGGCAACTGTAAAACTTCTCCAGATAAAATCAGCTGGTTTTTTTGGATACTTCACATATACTTACAGAATTGTGAGACTTTCTAGAGCTCCTATTCATGGTGTCAAGAATCCTGTTAATCCCATAAATGCAAGTGACCGGCAATGAAGTAATTTATATAATTATACAGCATGTATAAAATCTTCGGGGTATCAATAAGATAATAACTACCAACATCTGCAGATTAAATAATTTAAAGAACGATCCTTGGAGATTTCATTAAGTAAAAAAATCTTACACTTGAACAACATTGCTATCCTTGTCACAATAAACATTGGACCAGGTACAAGGGTTTACTTGATTTTTGTTCCAGTTAGTAAGCTGATTGGGAGAAGCATTCAATGATGACTTCAATGCAAAAAGTGCATCTTCTGTAATAAACATGTACAATATACACATATTAGAGAAGCAAATCTGATAGTCTTTTTTTTATCAATCAAATCAAATCTGATAGTCTAAATCCACTTGCAACTTTGACTAACAAAACTATTGATTCAAAAATAGAATGAGGTTTCAATTTCTTATTAAGTTGAAATTGAAATTCAGAACCTGCCAGAAAGGAATTGAAGGGAACCAAAACTGCAGTTAAATTTCAGAGTAGCTTAACATCAAATAGTTTGAGTGCGAGATAAAAATAAGATTGTACCTTGTAGATCAAGCTGAGGACGTGCAAAAGAACACACGCTAGCCAATAACAATAGAACAAAAATCAAGGTCATTTCCACCGACATCAACCACTTCCAAAATGTGCATAATAATAATGAATTAGCATATGAGCAATCTTCATCTCAGCAGTGAAGAATAATTAACCCATTAAGTTGCAATTATTAAAAAAAAGTTAAATAAAAACCGTAAGAAGCATATTGTTAAAAAAGATTTTGATTACACGAGAAGATGAAGAGGATTTTGTGTTGTGCGTAATGGATCTACGCCTGGAACCATTCTTCTTCTTCTTCTTCGACTGAGAGGAAGAGAGCCAAAGAGGGAAGCGACTGAGAGGAGGAGAGCTAGAGAAGCAAGCGACTGAGAGGAAAAGAGACAGGGACGAAGAGAGCGCAAGAGAGTGAGAGACTGCGATGGCGTGAGAGCGAAGAGGGAGATCTAGGGCGTGGGAGCGAAGAGAAAGATTCTGGGTTACAGCCGGTCGGCGAACGGGGGAGGAGCGACGGTGGTGAGAGTGGGGATTTTCTGTTTGGTTTGTGGTTTTTGGGTTGGGTCGCGAGGGGAGTGGAAGTGAGGAGGAGAAAGAAGGGTGGTAGTGGGTGGTGGCGGAATAGAGTGGAGAGGGTTTAGGGTTAGAGTGAGAAGTGAGAAGTGAGAAGTGGAAGAGGATGAAACGCATAATGAGGGTGGTAGTGGGCGGTGGCGGAATAGAATGGAGAGGGTTTTGGGGGAAGAGAGGAACGCGCGAGGGTTTCTGCGAGGGGGGGGGGGGTAGTTTTTGTTTGAGTTATTCTTTTTTGACTAATTCAGTGGGGGGATATTTAAAGTCGGACGTAATGATTAACCGACTTCGAAAGGTGTCTGCCAGAATTCTTTTTTCATATTAATTACAAAATTGCCACCGCGTCAACTTTCAAAGTCGGATATTTGGGAGTCCCGACTTAAAAACTCTAATTCTTTTCCAATTTTTACACTAGTGTAATCAACATTAAGTTGAATACATCCACCCAATTTTTTTTAAGATAAGTCCACCCAATTATACTTAGCTATGTTTTTGTTTTAGATTTTGATAAAATTGATCTAAAGAATCGACGTTAACAGAATTTGTTTTGAAAAAACAATTTTTATTTATTTATTTTTCGATAAGTTGAAAAAACGAATTTTAAAAATTGTTTGTTATGACGATTTTGGGTCGTTAGATCTTGCAGAGGTATCTGAACCGTTGGTTGATTGAGCTAGATTTTCTGGATATAGGCTGGTTGATCATTGAGCCTTGCAGGGGGTGTAAATATTGCTGAGGCCTTTTACTTATTACCATAACAAAATCTATTACGTAATGATTTTGAAAGCAAATTTAATTAAATGAAAGACGCATCCAATGTGATGTGGTGCTTATGCATATCACTAATATGGAAGCTTTTAGCATATTGCCTATTGGCTTGTGTGATAGACCTATCCCCTTTCATTTTGTTGTTCAATGCTTACTACAAGCTTCCACCTAACTTGTGGTGCAACTTTTCTCCAGTATTTTTGAATTCTGAAAGGATTCCAATTGGATGAGCTTATCAATTATAGCTATCATAATGGTAATTGTTTTACACGTGTACTTTTTCTATTTCTGGTTTATGCACCAAACCCTGCAACCAATGTAAAATAGCCAAGCATATGAGATGGTGTCTCCCCCTGATTTGCATTCAGCTCATTTCCCCATTAGTCCTACTCAAATAAAGAGTATATTTTAATATACCACTATACTAGTATAGTTTGTATTGTTTGATCTGATGTCTAGTTCAAGATCTTGTGCAACTCTAATAATGAAATTCAATTTTTCAAAATATTTCTAAGTTATTGGTTGTGTCTTGTGAGGGCCCCTTCAGAGCCCCTTTGTTATGGGTTATTTTAAAAAATAATTACTTTTGAAAAAAAAAATCCATTTTAGAAGTTTTCTGTCTGTTGTTACAACTTTTTGTAAAACTTATAATTTAGCTAAAATAATTTTAAAACTGCTTTAAATGAGAAACTGTTATGAGTAGTTTCTCTTAAAATCAGTTATCTAAAAATAATTTTTTTAAAAACAAGTGATTTTTCGTATGTTATACAATCACAAAATAACTTTTCATTTTCTTTAAAATCTCTAAATTATTTAACAATAAAATCACTACTTACTTTTTTAATCCATAACAAATAGACCCTCAATCATTGAAATCACATGACAAAGCTTTTCTATGGTTGGATTAAGTGAAACTTGGTCTCGCTGCTTATGTGGGTTTGTTTTGTGACTCAAGTGGGGCAATCATGAATTGTTTCTCAGATTATGTAAGTATTACTATCTCTTTTGAAGCAGAGATCTATGCTGCCATGAAATTGATGGAAGTTGTTCATGAAAGGAGGTGGTTAATCTTGGATTGGAATGTAATTCTACTCTTGTAGTGTCTGCTTATAAGCTATTAATTTAATTCTCTGGAGACTGAGAAACAAACAGAAAAATTGTATTTCTATTAACTAAAAGGATGGATTTCCTTACTTTTCATATTTATAGAGAAGGTATTTCTTGTGCCGATATGTTAACTAACTATGACATCATTAGTCATTTCTTCAATTGGTGGGACTTACCACCTAATTTTATTTTAGAAGACTTTAGTCGTAATGGGTTAGGTCTAATCTATTACCGCTTTTGGTGGGACTTTAGTCGTAATGGGTTAGGTCTAATCTATTACCGCCTTTGCGAGTTTGGCGAGGATATCAACCCTTTGGTTCTCCGCCCTCGGCACGTGTTCCACTTCTGATGTTTCAACTTGAGCTAATAACGCCCGTACTCGAAGTAGGTATTTTTGTAAGATCGGCTCTTTTGTTTCGTATTGGTTGTTGATTTGGGAGACTACTAACAGGGAATTGGTGAACAGTTTTACCCGAGGGACTCGGAGGTCGACTGCCAAGCGTAGCCAGCAATGCAAGCCTCGTATTCTGCTTGGTTGTGCGAGGTTAAAAAGCCGAAGATTAAAGAAACTTCGATGATGATGCCGTTCGGACTTTCCAACATGATCCCATCACCGCTTACTTTTGGGTTGGAAGATCCATCGACATGCAGGATCCAAGTATCGTTTTCGATGTTCGCTGGCGTCATTTCGACTATGAAGTCCGCCAGAACTTGCGCTTTCATAGCCGTTCGGGTTTCGTACCTGATTCCGAACTCTGATAATTCTACCGCCCACTTGATCATTCTACCCGCGAGATCGGGCCTATGCAGGATTTGTCCGATGGGGTAATTAGTCCATACGATCACTTGGTGAGCGACGAAGTAAGGTCGAAAACGTCGAGCTGCGGTGATGAGAGCTGTGAACACCCAATTTTTATCTTCTTTTCTTCGCGAGAATTTTCCAAAATATCGTTTTATGCATTTTGGTGATTTTAATCGACTTTCGCGTGTCATTTTGGGCTTATTGCTGATTTTTGCTTTTTTATCAATCTTATAATCATTCGTAGAACTTATTTTCAGAAAAACTCAATCAAAAATTCTGCTCTAGAATTAAATATTATTATCATTATTAATTTGTTTTTTTACACATTAAAGCTTAAAAAATAATAAAAATAGAAAAACGAAAATTACACAAATAATAATATAAAAAAATAATAATACAAAATCAGAATCAAATAAAATAGTTGTGCATAATGTGAATAGGACTAGTCCATCTTTCTACTTGGTTGCCTGCTTCTTTCCATTTGCTCACAAGGCAGTATCTGCACCATCTGCTCTCATACCTATTACACAGCAAGGCAGTAGAACAAGTCAAAGACAGTAAATTCATGAATGCAGCAGAGGTCTTAAGGAAGTTTTCTTTTGCAGAGGAAACTTTAAGCATAAAAACATGAAACATTTTGAAAATATACAAATCAGAGTTTCAGAAAAAATTGACTTCACAGTGCATTAATCTATGCAATCTGGCCTATAAATTGAGCTTCCAACACAACAGAAAGGGGGGCAACAATTTCACAAAAAATTGCACAAAAATCAGAGAAAAGAAGGGAACATAGGAGCTAGGAGAGGGTTTCGGTTAAGGGAGCATAGTGTTGGAAAAAGTTTTATTTTTCCAGGTCAGTAGCCATTATAATTTTGTTTTTTTCTGTTTAGAATATGAGCTTGCATTTTACAGGTTGTCATTAGATGCGAAAATGCTTTAAAACGCTAACTTGCAAATTCTGTTTGGATAATCAGATTCTAATTTTGTTTTAATCTGTGAGTTTGCTTAAGAAATGAGCCCATGATTTGATGAAAATAGGATAGTTGGTCTAAAAATATGTTGGTAATGGAAGTTAGGTGAAATCAGAGGCAAGTTAATAAATAAATAAATCTTAGAAATAAAAAAAAAATTGTATAGAAAATTAACAGTAGAGTGACAGAGAGAGGGAGAAAGGGACCATACCTCTACTCCGACCACCGTGTGAGGTTGTCGCCACCGTTCCAACCACCCTCCACCGCCACTGTCAAATACTTCACGCCACCCAACCACCCCCTCTTCGCACCACATCACCGCCGCTCCACCCAGCAGCCACCACTGTAACCCGAAACTGACCGTAACCCGAACGACCACTGTAGCCTCACCATAGCCCCGCCGTGCGCCACCACCCTATCCTCTTCGCGAAACAGGCCCGGATCCGAACCATCCACCCTAACCCCACCACCTTCGCACCACCCCAACGACCACCTACAACGCGCCGCCGCCGTACCCCTACAAACATCCATCCACCAAATCCACCATCAACCACCTCTCCTAACCACTGCCGTCTCACCCTCAGTCTCAAAACGAACCCATCTAGGCCACCGTAAGCCACCGCAAAGCGCCATACTCCACCGTCAACAAAACCGTCAACCATCAACAACCTTCGCCAAACGACACAAGGAGAGGGAGAGAGAATAAAACGGCGGATCTATGGCTAGGGGGAGGAAACATGGCGCCATGAGAGAGAGCTCGGTGGTGGAGAAGGAGAGAAAAACGAAAATGGAGTTGAGAGAGAGAGTTCAGTTTACAGTGGGGAGAGGAGAGGAAAAATGGTTTAGATGATTTGGGAGGGGGGGGGTGTGTGGACGGCGCATGGAGAGGGAGAATTTTTTTTTAGGGTTTGACATTTTGGGGTTGGAGGCGCCGTGGGAAGAGAAGAGGAAAATTAGGGTTTCCATTTTAGGTTTTCGCTTTTATAATAGGAACGCGGGGGCAGTTTCGTCCTTTCGCATTTTTTATTATTCAGATTCTTATTTACACCCCCTGCAGTTACTCCGCACGCCCCCCTGAAGCCCACGTTTTTTGCTTTGGAGAAACGGACCAGCCCACTAAAAATGAGAATGGGCTACTGCCTGCACCCTAGTTTTAATAATACAACCCCCGGTGGTTAACTGCACCCCCATTTTACTGTTTCACCCCCTTTTTCGTTTTTTTTCTCTTTATTATTTCTTCACAAATAAATTTTCTTTTTACAAAAAAGAAACCTATAAAAATTATAAAAATGGGTTTGGCTGAGATGTACATCTTGTCGATCCCAGTTCAAGAGACTTTAGCTGCACGGCTTTGATCTTAAGCCCCTTCAAAAATTAAAATCAATCAACCCACAAGATTTTTCCAAGAAGAACTACGTAGCCTTTGATTCTCCGCTTCGGAGATACGTAGGAGCGGGGCTTCCCCGTCAAGCTAAATTAATTTTTTTTTCAATAAATAATCAATTTTTTAACACCTGTTTTCAAAAAAACTAAAAATGAGCTTGATTGAGATGTACATCTTGTCAACCTCGCAATCCTGGTTTAAGACGTCTGAGTTGTACAGCTTGGTGATCTTAAACCCCTTTCAAAAAAAATGAAATCAACCAACCAACAATTTTTTTCAGGAAGAACTACGTGACTCTTGAGTTCCTCATTGCACCCGAGGATACCTAGGAGCGGAGCTTCCCCGTCAAGTCAAAAATTAAATTTTCTAATTTAGTCCCTTCTTCATTTTTTGTAAATCGAATTTTATTTATTTTTCGGAGTAAACAAATGTTCTTAACTTATTGATATGTTGCACAATCAAATTTAGAGTAACTGTCTTAGGACAAATGTAATAGGGGTGCAGTGGAATTAGGTTTTCGCCCTTCACTATACATAACCGACTCCCGAATCCAATCTAGTTTACGCAGACCAAATAACCTTAAATGTAGGTTTTTCTCAATTTTTCCTATTTAATAAATTGGGTGGCGACTCCTAAAATAATCAATTTTTGAGCCGTCTACGTCGGGATCACGGTCACGACAGATGGCGACTCCGCTGGGGATTTAGTGAGAGTCAAGCCTTGTATAATTTGAATGTGCGAGATATGTTTGAGCAATAATTTTATTTACCCTTTACTGAATTATCATATATAGTTGTTTTATATTTCGTTTAAATATGAACCCTAGGATAGAGGACATGTATTATTTGCTGCCTGGTTGTATTGTGTGATTATTTTGCAGAAGCAAGTTGTGGTTTGATTTTTTTAGGGTTTGAGGTTTGTATGCTCCCTTGACACACTACACCTACATTGTGAGCACACACTGAGAGTTGGGCTTACACCGGAGCCTAAAAAACACCTAAGTTAGAACGAGGCTGTGTAGTGGTAGTCATTTTGGATGTACGTCCTGGTGTCTACCATGAATTCCTCAT
Organism: Astragalus membranaceus; assembly: GCA_039519185.1. Classification (NCBI taxonomy): domain Eukaryota; kingdom Viridiplantae; phylum Streptophyta; class Magnoliopsida; order Fabales; family Fabaceae; genus Astragalus; species Astragalus membranaceus. The sequence goes on along the minus strand of CM076848.1, from coordinate 24,343,004 downwards.
CTAGTGTATGACTCTTCTCTGCGGGTATCCACATTTCGGATGTACGTCCTGGTGTGTTTAACCTTCTGGAAGAGTATTTGACTCTAGAGACCTGAGATCTCCATAGGATATAGCTGCTGTAGCGACCGAAAAATCCGAAGGAGGGATTCTTCGAAGCTCTTGAAATGAAGCCGCCACCAAAGTTTAGTTTAAGGGCAAACATTGGAAAATCCCTATTGGGTGGATAAAGGGGGTTCCGCGGACCAGGTTTAGGCTCGGGAGTCGATTATGCGTAGGGAAGGTATTAGCACCCTACAACATCCTTCCTAAGGAAGGTTACCTTTTAACTAAATGTGCAAACATTTATTAATTCAAAAATAATGTTTTTACCCTTATAATAATACTAAAAAGGACTCACTAAACGGTTAGTTATTTTTTTTGTACTTTTTGAGAAAAATGAGAGAAATGAATTTAAAGAAAAAAAAAAAGGTTTTTTATTAGTGCAATTGACAGAGGTCGGCCGCCCTCTGGTCCTACGTATCTCCCGGTAGAGAATCAAATCGCACGTAGTTCTTGATAGAAAATATTTGTGGGTTGGTGTTTTTCTTAATTATTTGAAATAGGGATAGGCATTTGGTAATGATCAAACAAGTGAAACTCAGGGTGGTTGATAACCTTATTTTATATAGGTTATTTATGCTCCTAAAACTTACATCAAGCTTGTTTCTCAGTTAATTCAAGTGCTTAAATATGTGAATATATGAATATTAGAATAAATATAGGTTATAAGTCAATTCCTTAAAAGTTGGGCATAGTCAATGCCTTTTTGAATATGTTTGATGTTTTGCTTTAGCGCTGCAGCGTGTGCTATCAAGGAAACGCTACAGCGTTATATGACGGCTGACCATTGAGATATTTGTGTGGCCACTTGAGAACATGATGAGTCATCACCCTTATCTCTTCCTCTCAGCTGGAATTGTTGACTTTCAAATGGATGCTAAATTACACTTGGCGCCTCCTAAATGGAACCCATGTGATAGTTGTTGTATTCCATCATTACCACTTTTTGTAAAGTGCTTTAAGGATAATATCTAAGTTTAATAATCATCATGTAATATTATTATTCTATTAAGACTTAGATATTATTTTGATTAATTAAGATTACTTCACCAAGAGGTAACTCACGTAGACAAGTGGTTGTAACTTTGAAGAGAAGACTTACTCTTGACACCGTAGCCACTCTCCATTGATACACACTTTTGAGCTTTTATTTTTAGCATAGTTTTCTAAGTTCTCATTCAAGGTTTTGCTCACGCCTCAACTTCATCTCTTGTATACTACTTGGGAACATTGGAGTGCATCTTTTGCAACCACTCTTCTCTTGTCTTCATACGGTAATACATACTCTCAAGTTGTATTATGTTGATGGAACTTGTGATGAGCTAACTTTGTTGTAGTTGGATTGTTCTTGGTATGTAATGAACCTTGAGTAACTTTTGTATAATATTATGATGTTTGTGTTTTATTCCTTGTGTCATAATGCTTTCAATCTTGGTTTGGGAATGATCAACTAAAACAAGGTAACTTTGTGGGTACAGACATGGTTCACAAAGAGAACTCAAGGAAAGATATGAATGAAAACCCTTTAAAGACATTTAAAGGAAGCACTACTTAGCTCTAGACATAGGGGAGTAGCAGTTCATAAGGCAAATGTTATAAGAGCTTAATATACAGGGGTAAAACTTATTTAGAGCCTAGACATAGGAGTCTTGTAACATAGCCCTGACGAAAGTGACTGAAAGGCACGCCACCAAGGCGCTACAGCATCTAAGGATTCTGAAGCGCTACAGCGCTTAACGCTACAGCGTCTAATATTATCTGAACATTACTCGTGGGAACTTACATGCTATAGAGCTATCCAACTCACTTTTAATTACTGCAAATTTAATCCTGTTTTATCACAACTTATAATGTTTACCACTCTTCACTTTCACTTGTTATTTAATTCTTTTCACTAAGGTTCTAATCACTTAAACTTCATAGATTAATTCCAATCCCTGTGGGAACGAACTTTACTTATCAATATATTACTTGTTGCGATTGTGTATACTTGCACATCACCTTTTCGCACAACAGTGGTCATTACTCATAGCCCGCTTGAAAACCAAAATTGCTACTACGGTCAAACAAGTTAGACTCAGAGTGACCATTAGTAGCAATCTATTATTTATGTGAGTTTTGATTACTTGAGAAATATTGGTGGGGAAATACCATGGTACAAAAAAGAAGATATCATTAAATGTGAGGGTGTGAATAAAAAATGGTGTTTAAAAACCAGGAGGCTGTATAATTAAACAAGAAGTTCTGTTAGTAGTATGGGGTGCATTTAAAAAGAGGGAGGTGTGAAAAACAGAAACCCAATTCACGCTGTGGGCCTAACGCTTGCGAGATCTAGGCTTCAAAAAAAAAAGGGGTTGCAGAAGAAAAAATGGGTGTGATTAGTAAACAGGGTTAAAACTTAGAAAAAAAAACTAAAACTAAGAAAGGAAAATAAAAAGGCCATTAAAAAAAGAAACCTAATTTCTTCTCCCTCTCAACCACGACGCCGCACAGAGAGTTTGAGGAGAGAGAAGGAGAGCAATTTCGAGAACCAGAGAAGATCAGAAAGAGAGAGCGCCTACGATGAGAAACTGAGTGAAACAGAGGGAGAGGCGAGAGAGCGTGACTGACGGAGGAAAAGTAGAGGATGAATGAAGGGGAGCTGACGGCGGTGGCGATGGAGGAGACGAAGTCGCCGGCGAGAGGGGGAGCGGGTGGATCGGCGGCGACGACGACGGCGGGGCTGTTCTGTTGGGGAAGAGAACAGTCGAGGCATTCCCAATCGAGGAGGGTGGTGTGTTCGTGAGATGAGAGAAAGTGGGATTCCAGTGCGGTTCGGCGACAACGAAAGTGGGAGGCTCGCAGCGGCCATGGCATCGGCTTCGCTGGACGATGGTAAGCCAGCGACGACGGCGGTGGTACGCCGGAGACGACCGTGATGGTGAGTTTTTTTCTTGTTTGTTTTTTTTTTGCTTCCTTTTGTTTGGGGGGGGGGGGGGTACTGTATGCGTTGTTGTTGGTATGAGGTTCTGAAATCATTTTCTCCTCCTTAACTACTTCTCCAAAATCGATTTTCTCCCTATTTTTTGTGTTTTCTGAGAATCTGTTTCTTCCTATTTTCTACATTGTGCCCCTTTCTTTGGACTGCCTCTATGAACTAAAACTCATGCCTCGAGTTTCAGTTTTTGCTCTATAATGGTGTTTTGCTGTTTGTTCCCCCAGTGTGTATCTGTGCACAATCCCCCCTCCTCCTTTATTTCGATTCTGTGTTTCTAATTGATTGTGTGTTTTTTTTTGTCTCTGCATCCCCCCCTGTGTTGTTGCGCAGCCATCCCCCCCTGTGTGGCTGTGTTGCTGTTTTATTTATAGGCAGGTTGGCTGATCTGTTGAGAGGATAGTGATGTGTGCTTGTTTTGGCACAACAGGGTTTTTTTTCAATAAAGAGGTATTGGCTTTGAATTATAAGAGGAAAAAGCAAGTATGGTGGAGAGGAGGAGCAGCAACTTGCCTGTTGGTGCCTTGTTGGTGCAAAATTGGAAAAGCAACAAAGGAACAAGAAGAAATTAGTTTTAGCATATTACTCAAAGAGACTGTACCTGACTGAGGGGGCGCATACTCCCTTTTTTGTTTTACTTTTTGTTTTTTTTTTGTCTCTAAATGTAATTAATTTTTGTAAACTTTGATTATTGTATTTATTGTAATAATAATAAAAAAAAGACTTGGACATGTTTGACCATTCCTCTCTTTATTCTGATTTTATTTCATTTTTTGGTTAAGTGAGAGAGAGACAAAACTATTATTAAAAACTATTATTAACGAGCGTCAAAACGAAACACGCGTGCACAATGGGACACGACCGCGCGTCTGCAGATGAGAATATGCGAACTCGTGCACCAAAATAAACACTCGTACACAACGAGACGCGAACACGCGTCTGCAACGAGAATACGCGAATTTGCGTACTAAAATAAACAACCGTACACAACGAGACGCGAACACGCGTTCGCAACGAGGACAAAAATGCGTACATTATAAAAAAAAACGCATGCGCGCACAATGAGAAGTAACACGCCTATACACGACTAGGAACGATACTCATAAACGATAAAAACAATATTTTGGGTTTTCTAGTGAGCTTTAAATTAGCCGGACAAAATTAGGGTATGACAGCTGCCCCTCTTTATTTATATTTTACTAGGAAATATGAAGGGTTTCCAAATTTCTCGAGTAAAATAGAAATGAAGATAAAAAGACACTAATTTTGTCAAGATTATTATATTTTTTTTTAGAAAGATAATGGGTTGACATAGAATAAAAGTAAATAAGAATCACCGGGGATCTGAAGGAGCACTAGGGCTCTGATGGTCTAATTCACAGTCGATGCTTGGCGCATTGATTGGAGTTAAACTGAAGGACCGACGGGGTCTGAAGGGCATGCCTAAGCCTGATGGACCAATGGGTCTGATGGAGCGCAAACTAGCAACGGTACTAGTAAAACGGTCTTCTTGGGGGGTGGCCTTTTCGAGCGGCCATGGGGGCAAGGTCAAGTCGTTGACCTGATTTGCACACCTCGAAGGACGTGCACTGTGTTTTTTAGGCGGACACAGCTAGTCTGAAGGGCCTGGGGCCGGATGATCCGTCAGTTGCTCGATAACGCGACGTGCGATCTGGATTGAAGGACCATTGTTGGTCTGAAGGAGCGCTTGGGCTCTGAGGGACCGCTGGGGTCTGGAGGAGTACTGAGACTCTGAATTGTGGTATGAGACCAATGCTTGGAGCACTGACTTTGAAGAAACAAACTATTGGGATCGGCACATGGCGTACCTGCCTAGAACATACCTAATGAATGCATTTACCTGAGACGGGGAGAGCTATCTATATTCAGCATGTCTAAAAATGCAATGAATGATGTATGCGCGCAATATAGGTATGTGAAATAGTAGGTATCCGATGGGATGAATGAAGCGTGGCAGATGACGTGAGATGAAGTTGATGGAACATGGAGGTTGACAACCAACGTATGTGAATGCAGATAAGATATGAGTGTGATTGTGCTGACTTAATGAGGGATGTAATGAAATGAGCAATTTTTCCTCCTTTTGTTTTTTTTTTTCACTTTTCTCTTTTTTCTATTGGTATATAATGAGTGCATGCAATGCAAAGTGTGAATGTGATGCAAATGCCATGCATGGTACAAAGATATGATTAGTGATGTAAAAAAAACTCTTTTGTTTTGGGGGCAACGATGAGGTCGGCACTAGGCACGTCTATCGAAGCAAACAATGTCATGCATGTAATGTGATGAACGTGCAATGATTGGTATCTGGGGGATGATGAATGAAATGGGCATACCATGGGTGTTGAAACCGATGGAATGAGAAAGTTGACAACGGTGTGTGAGATGTGAATGTGACTGTAGTGATTAATTTTTGGTGTGATGATGAATGTAATGGATGGATTTTTCTTTTTCTTATTTATTTCGCTTCTTTTCTTGATGCATGCAATGCGAATGTGAATATGATGCGAATGTAATTCTTTGATGCAAATGCTATGGCGAATAAAGGAAGCACAGGAATGCATAGAAAATGATATGATTGGTGATGTAGAAAGCTTTTTGGTAACGATGAGACCGGCACTTGGCACGTCTATCGAAGCAAAAAAGTGTTATAGGTATGCAATGTGATGAATGTGCAATGCGAAAGTAAATGGACTACAAAAAGCCCGTGAATGATGGATGCCTATGCTGGTCGAAACAGAAATTGATAAGCTGTGTATGCAATGTGATGAATGTGCAATGCGAATACGAATGTACTGCTGGTTGCATGATGGAATGATCTATACTTTGGTGGGAGTAACAGGTGCAATGTGGATAATTTTTGCCTTTTTGGTTTTCTCATTTTTTTTATTTTTATTTTTTTTGCATAAATGAATGAATGAATGAATGAATGGGACACGTAATGCTTAGATGAAGGGTTGTGGTAGCCGCAACGATTGGATGTTTGTTGGGATGTGGGAGGTTTTTTTTGTCTTTTCGCTTTATGCCTTTTTGGTATTTGATGGGTGCATGAAATGAGAATGTGAATGTGATGGATATGTAATATTTTGATGCAAATGCTATGGTGCATAAAAGGAAATGCCTAAATACATGGTGCATGGATGTGATTGATTGGGATGTAGACAGACTTTTGGTAATGATGCAACCGACATTTGACATTTTTATTGAAGCGATACTTGTTATGCGTGATTATGCATGCCCGCATACGCAATGCGCAATGCACAAGAAGCAAAATTGTATAGGCGAAACAAGTGGAATGTGAATGCATGTACAATACTTGTATGAAAGAGTTGTGATGGGTATGACCAGATGCATGGTTTAATTCTAGAATAATGAGGACATGTATAATGCATGATTTGTTGGTAACAACACTTTTTGTTTTTGTAAGGATGCAAAAATGTTTGATGTGAAACGAAACTTTTGATGCTGGAAACAGAGAGCTGAACATTTTGAATTGATCGTTCCTTGGAAGAAAGATTTTTGATGGCTTGGACTTGAACTCTGGTAAGCTCAAGATTGTCATCTTGAAAAGTGTGACTTGCAGCAATGTATTAGTGTCATTTCTAGAGATCGAGATGTGTATTTGCAGATGGGTTCTCATTTGGTTATGACGACCCATGATGGCTAAGGTTTCAAGTCTAAGATGTTAACTTAGAGGGATTGTCATTATTGTGTGTCTCTCCCTTTGAAGCATTTGCTTAATAAATATGAAAAAAGTGTGAATGCAAATGAATGTGTCAGTTGACTTAGGGTTCAAGAAATGCAGGGTATAGTCAAGTGTGACACATGAGTGGAGTGGAGGATGAGGTTTATTGGCTCAAACTTATGAGAGATAAGCTTGCCCCATGGTAAAAATGTTTGACTGCCCCAATTTTGACTTCAAATAGTGGGGAGTGAAACAGTCTACCTTTGTCTAGGGAGGACAATGACAACTAAGGATGTAGACTGGTTGAGGGATTGGGAACTATGCAGGTATTGGGGTGACGCGTGGCTAGGAATGAATGGAATGGGAGGCAGAAGGATTCTTTCGGGCCGAGGGATATGAAGCCCCGGTCTACAAGAGGACAAGGTTGCCCCAATCCATGAAAGGTGAAGATTGCCCCATCCGAGTGGGATTGTGACAGGGTGTAAAGTTAGAATGTAGTATATGAACGGGATGAAAGATGAGGGTATTTTGAGGATGCTAAAAAAATATCCCTGAGTTTGAGTGGAATGGGGGGTGAGGTATTGCCCCATTTTGGTATGATAAGTCAAGTAACTGCCTTAGTAGGGATTTGTGGTTTTCTTTGGGAAGGAGTCCACAAGCTAAGACAGTCAAGAGTTTTTGGTTCGATGAAAATTCACTCTGTTGATGATCACTGTTATATTCTCTTGATGAACTTCGAGCGTGCAAGCCCTTTTAAGTTTTTTTTTCTTATTTTCTTTTGTAATAATATTTTTCTCTTTGTTTTTTTTTGAGCAAATAAATTATTCTGATTATTTTGTCCTATAGTATAAGCTTTGAGAAAAATGGAAGCAACCAATCACTGATCAGAATAGGCCTTAGGATTGTAATATGGCTAATGGCTAATGATTCATGAAGGAAATGATTACTTTGCTCCTGAGAGTGTTCGGGGTTGGTTGAGACAAATAATCTTTTATGCGCTTCATGGTAGAATGAACCTGTTTTAGGGTTGTAGCGCATTTGAGGGTTTATGGAGGATAGGACGCTTAGGCCAAAGGAAGTGTTTGAGGGTTTATTTCAGACAATGATTTTTTTATATGCTCGATGGTGTGAAGTATCAGCTCACAATTTCGACCGCCTTGGTCTTTTTCTTTGAAGATTTCTTTTTGAATTTCACTTTCTTTTTTGTGATCCTTTTTTTCTTTCTAGCTGAGCGAGCTGTTAGATATGGGATTGATCCTTGTCTAAGGTGTTTGAAATTTTTTTTTTGTTTTTGTTTTTTTTTGGCTCGAAGTGGGTGACAAAGGGTATTTCTCTTTTTTGGTTTTTGGATATGGCTAAACTCCACTTCAAATCATGATTGCTTATTTTCTTGAAATTGTAACTATAGGACAAAACTTTATTTTAATATATTTGCTTTTTCTTTATTATTATTTTTTTATGCCCTAATTTTTGCTTAGATTGCTCTTGCGAGTTTTCAACCTAACGAGCTTTTCTTTTTTGGATTTCTTTTGTTTTTTTTTACTCAAAGGACTTGCACGAGTGTTTAGAATGCTGGCAGAGAATCTTAGTAATCATTACTCTGCCCCAGTATGGAGCATGCAAAGTGCTATTCGTGAAATTTCATCACTGGGGGAAAGCGAATGAGATACTCTTGTGGGGACTGGGCCTTTTATGAATGGTTGGATTTGGTTTTGAAAATGAAGGAAAGACGGGGATAGTATAACTGACTCAAACAAGAGTAGCACACATGTCATGCTAATTTATTTTGCAAATGCTTCCTAGAGAGTTGACATCGGTTAAGATAGAACAATTTTAATTGCTAAAACCACACAAGTTAACAAAATAGACATTTAAGCTTCTTATCACGGGGGTGAGATATATGTTGGCTGATGCCCTTGGTGGGGCGTACAGCGGCTAAGGGTCAAGCCTATGGGAGCAGGGGTTTGAGGACGATACGGTCAATATTGTAGTGACCATGATGGTGAATGAGTTATTGGTGAATTCCATTGAATGGTTAAGTGGGTAGGTGGTTTCCATGAATGTGGTGGGTATGAGTAGGATGTATATGGAGTGAAGGGTGGAGGATTTGATGTCGGTGAATCAAGTTAGGGTGCGACAACATTTTCCAGGGAAGAGGAATCAATTCGAATATATTTTCAAGAAGGCATCGTTTCTCATCAAACAGTGTGTCAAAAAAAAGATCTTATGAGTTTCATTTTTTATTTTTGGAAAAATTATTTGAATAAAGTAGAATGCATGAACATATGGATGTTGTTGTACACAGACAGTGATGCAGGTAAATGAAATGCGTAATCATACCTTAAGAAAGTGTGTGATTTTTATTTTTTTATTTTTTACTTATTATCTTTTTTTTTTAAAATTCCGACTAGAGTGAGAGACTAACAAAACAACAACAAAAAAAAACTATTGAATGATGAACAATGCAAGAATAGAAGAAAATGAAGCAAATCCTAATTTTGTTTTAATGCATGTGAGAGGATTAACGCCCTTGAGATGGATGTGGGAGGAGTAAATGACTTTTGTTTTTGTTCTTTATGACGCATGAAGAGGAGTAATGAAATAATGAATGAATGTAATTTTTTTATAATATCAAGGTGATATTATTTTCTCATTTTTGGCGTGTGGCTTATGTAAGATGAAAAATAAAAAATATGATATTTTGTTATTTTCTAGATGATGAGATGCATGTAGGAACCATGATAATGAAAGCGATGACCGTGTTCTATTATGAATGCATGATAATTTTTTTATTTTCTAGTTGAAAGACTAACTATGCTCACGCAACAAGAATAATCACGTTAAACGCACCTTGTGTCCTAATGCATGAAGGAACACATGGTGAAAAATGACGAAAATGCAGATGCGAATGCATGAAATGCGTGCATGAATGATCACTTGGAAAGGTCAGTTATTCTAAATGATTTTTTGGAGACAATGCGGCACGTGACCGATGCAGAGCCTCTTTCATGTATCAGAATGAAATGCTAAATACGTATCTATGAATGATGCGAAAATGATGACGTAATTTTTGAAATGATGCATGTTGAAACGGTATATAAACGATGTGTGGATGAAATGGCGTATGGATGGTTTAATGAGACAACAGTTTTTGGATGAGTGAAAAGGTTCGTGAATGCTATGCATTTCATGATGTTGCAAATGATGAAATGCCTATATTATTTGATGATGGAAATGCATGCTGAATGAGATATTCAATCACAATTTTTTTTAATTGTGATCATGTTTTTTATTCTTTTCTTTTTCGCGAAAAGAAAGAAAAATGCAATGTATGACTGAACGAATAATGTTGCCTGATGTAGATGCGAGGAATGTGAATGAATGATCGCTTGAAAAGATTGACTATCCGAAATGATTTTTCGGACGCAATGCAATATGATGATGAATAATGCAAGAAAGTGGCATCATTTTATTATTTTTCTTTCATTTTGCATGTCAGATGACTAATGCATTTTTATTTTTCTATGCATGAAGAGGAGTAACGAATATAGTATATTTTTGAGTATGCAAGATGATGAAAGTTGGACAACTATGTAGCGTCTTTGGAGGATGATATGCATGTTGGTACCATGAGAACGGGATGTATATGAAAACAAGTTACTCGTTCTATGGTGATTTTTTTATTTTTTAGCAAAATATCATGATGTATGAAAAATGCGAATGCATGAAGAAATAAATGTTTGATTCTAATGCAATTATTTTCATTTTCCGAGAGGTAGTGCAACATGTATGCGGACTCCTATTTTTTGATTTATCGGATGACAAATGATACAATTATAATGAAATGATTTTTTTGTTTTATTTGGGAAATGACACATGAATATGGAATGGTTGCATTTAAACTAGGATGACCACATGAGGGAAATGATATATGAATGTTATGTTTTTTTTTTTAAAAATGTAATTCAAGACTTTATGAATGATGTGGTACCTACACTGTGTGATCATGACTTTGAATGATTATGAATGAATGTCGGTGCCTGTGATGCTATTGCCTTTTTTGTGTGCGAGGAAACAAAATGCATGACACTCGCAGCGACTCTTTTTTTTTAATGCGTGGAAAAGAGCAATGAACATAACCTTTATATAATATGGGGGTAATATTCTTTTGGTGTACGGATATGCAAGATGAATGCAATTTTGAAAAAAAATGATACCTCTGCGATGCATGATAGTGCAATAACAATGAAATGCTTATGGAAGAGTGATTTTAGTATGAATGAATGGTGATTTTTTTGTGTTTTCTTTGAATAAAGTATAATGCATGAGCAACAATGGAGATGAATGAAATGCGTGATGGTTTATCCTTTTTTTATGCTTCAACTAAAATAAAAAGCTAACAAAATGCTATTGGGTGATGAATGATGCAATAATGAAGAAATTTATAATTTTTGTTTTGACGCATGTTGAAGGACTGATGCATTTGAGATGGATAGGAATAAATGACTTTTATCCTTGTTTTTTATGATGCAGGAAGATGATGCATTTAAAAATAATAGCAATGCGATGTATGAGTATGAGAGATGATGCAGCTAGGATAAAATGATGCATGTATGGAGGAATTGCGCATTTGGACTATGATGCATGTATGGAGAAATGATGCATGTATGGAGAAATTGTGCATTTGGACTATGATGACAATATGAGCGAAATGTTATAGAATGTCTCATGCAATTTGTAATAATGATGTTGCAAATGACAAGATGCCTACACTATTTGATGATTTTTTTCGATATTTATGAATTATAAATATATGATGAATGGTACGATAGGGAAATGGCAATGTGATGCATATGATGAAAAAAAAATGATCTTATTTTATGATAATTTTTTGTATGATGAATGAAAGGAATGATGTCGTCTCGTATGCATGCAAATGAATGAAGCATGAAATTTTTTGAGTGATTTTAATTTTGGAGAAAAACTAACCAGATTGATAGAGAGGGTAAGTATAGTGCCCCTGTGTCCTAGGTGGGTCATGTCTAAATTGGGATTTTCAACATGATCTAGGGCCACTTATGTGGTCAATCTCTCAGGTGGCTCTATTCACTTCCTCACAAAGGTCTCCAGAGCTAAAATCCCCTTCATGATATGATCCACAATGATAGCGAGCTACCTGGTGTGGGATACCAAGGGAGAGCGTACTCTGGTTGAGACTTTCATGAGAGTCAGACAGATAAAATCCAGAATGACTGTCACTAATAATCTCCACTCGTCCTAGGTTATTTGCAGACCCGGGTATAGGGCCCCACTCAAAGGTGTGTCCAAAAGTGTAAGTGAGGTGTGTGATGAGAGCAAAATACCTAAACTAACCAAACTGAACAAGATGTACAACAATAATAGCAAAAAAGTCGTCTACCCTAAGATTCAATAATATAAAGAAATGCTAATAAATAAATAATATAAGAATAAGGGTAAAAACAAAATACTAATAAAATTAACAAATACTTACACATTTAGTTAATTTGGCTTGACTCTCTTAATTGTCCCCAGTGGAGTCGCCAGCTGTAGCGACCGAAAAATCCGAAGGAGGGATTCTTCGAAGCTCTTGAAATGAAGCCGCCACCAAAGTTTAGTTTAAGGGCAAACATTGGAAAATCCCTATTGGGTGGATAAAGGGGGTTCCGCGGACCAGGTTTAGGCTCGGGAGTCGATTATGCGTAGGGAAGGTATTAGCACCCTACGACATCCTTCCTAAGGAAGGTTACCTTTTAACTAAATGTGCAAACATTTATTAATTCAAAAATAATGTTTTTACCCTTATAATAATACTAAAAAGGACTCACTAAACGGTTAGTTATTTTTTTGTACTTTTTGAGAAAAATGAGAGAAATGAATTTAAAGAAAAAAAAAAGGTTTTTTATTAGTGCAATTGACAGAGGTCGGCCGCCCTCTGGTCCTACGTATCTCCCGGTAGAGAATCAAATCGCACGTAGTTCTTGATAGAAAATATTTGTGGGTTGGTGTTTTTCTTAATTATTTGAAATAGGGATAGGCATTTGGTAATGATCAAACAAGTAAAACTCAGGGTGGTCATCACTCATAGCCCGCTTGAAAACCAAAATTGCTACTACGGTCAAACAAGTTAGACTCAGAGTGACCATTAGTAGCAATCTATTATTTATGTGAGTTTTGATTACTTGAGAAATATTGGTGGGGAAATACCATGGTACAAAAAAGAAGATATCATTAAATGTGAGGGTGTGAATAAAAATGGTGTTTAAAAACCAGGAGGCTGTATAATTAAACAAGAAGTTCTGTTAGTAGTATGGGGTGCATTTAAAAAGAGGGAGGTGTGAAAAACAGAAACCCAATTCACGCTGTGGGCCTAACGCTTGCGAGATCTAGGCTTCAAAAAAAAAAGGGGTTGCAGAAGAAAAAAGGGGTGTGATTAGTAAACAGGGTTAAAACTTAGAAAAAAAACTAAAACTAAGAAAGGAAAATAAAAAGGCCATTAAAAAAAGAAACCTAATTTCTTCTCCCTCTCAACCACGACGCCGCACAGAGAGTTTGAGGAGAGAGAAGGAGAGCAATTTCGAGAACCAGAGAAGATCAGAAAGAGAGAGAGAGCGCCTACGATGAGAAACTGAGTGAAATAGAGGGAGAGGTGAGAGAGCGTGACTGACGGAGGAAAAGTAGAGGATGAACGAAGGGGAGCTGACGGCGGTGGCGATGGAGGAGACGAAGTCGCCGGCGAGAGGGGGAGCGGGTGGATCGGCGGCGACGACGACGGTGGGGCTGTTCTGTTGGGGAAGAGAACAGTCGAGGCATTCCCAATCGAGGAGGGTGGTGTGTTCGTGAGATGAGAGAAAGTGGGATTCCAGTGCGGTTCGGCGACAACGAAAGTGGGAGGCTCGCAGCGGCCATGGCATCGGCTTCGCTGGACGACGGTAAGCCAGCGACGACGGCGGTGGTACGCCGGAGACGACCGTGATGGTGAGTTTTTTTCTTGTTTGTTTTTTTTGCTTCCTTTTGTTTGGGGGAGGGGGGGTACTGTATGCGTTGTTGTTGGTATGAGGTTCTGAAATCATTTTCTCCTCCTTAACTACTTCTCCAAAATCGATTTTCTCCCTATTTTTTGTGTTTTCTGAGAATCCGTTTCTTCCTATTTTCTACATTGTGCCCCTTTCTTTGGACTGCCTCTATGAACTAAAACTCATGCCTCGAGTTTCAGTTTTTGCTCTATAATGGTGTTTTGCTGTTTGTTCCCCCAGTGTGTATCTGTGCACAATCCCCCCTCCTCCTTTATTTCGATTCTGTGTTTCTAATTGATTGTGTGTTTTTTTGTCTCTGCATCCCCCCCTGTGTTGTTGCGCAGCCATCCCCCCCTGTGTGGCTGTGTTGCTGTTTTATTTATAGGCAGGTTGGCTGATCTGTTGAGAGGATAGTGATGTGTGCTTGTTTTGGCACAACAGGGTTTTTTTTCAATAAAGAGGTATTGGCTTTGAATTATAAGAGGAAAAAGCAAGTATGGTGGAGAGGAGGAGCAGCAACTTGCCTGTTGGTGCCTTGTTGGTGCAAAATTGGAAAAGCAACAAAGGAACAAGAAGAAATTAGTTTTAGCATATTACTCAAAGAGACTGTACCTGACTGAGGGGGCGCATACTCCCTTTTTTGTTTTACTTTTTGTTTTTTTTTGTCTCTAAATGTAACTAATTTTTGTAAACTTTGATTATTGTATTTATTGTAATAATAATAAAAAAAAGACTTGGACATGTTTGACCATTCCTCTCTTTATTCTGATTTTATTTCATTTTTTGGTTAAGTGAGAGAGAGACAAAACTATTATTAAAAACTATTATTAACGAGCGTCAAAACGAAACACGCGTGCACAATGGGACACGACCGCGCGTCTGCAAATGAGAATATGCGAACTCGTGCACCAAAATAAACACTCGTACACAACGAGACGCGAACACGCGTCTGCAACGAGAATACGCGAATTTGCGTACTAAAATAAACAACCGTACACAACGAGACGCGAACACGCGTTCGCAACGAGGACAAAAATGCGTACATTATAAAAAAAAAACCGCATGCGCGCACAATGAGAAGTAACACGCCTATACACGACTAGGAACGATACTCATAAACGATAAAAACAATATTTTGGGTTTTCTAGTGAGCTTTAAATTAGCCGGACAAAATTAGGGTATGACAGCTGCCAACCCAGTGAGTATTCACAATAGAAAGACAGTAGATCCATAGGGTTCAAAGTCCAGTAGCATGGGCCAACCAAACTAGGACACAAAGGGAGTTACTACACCTCTTACCTTACTCCAAAAAAAAAAATTAGCATAAACAAACTTTTGCGCATGGGAAAATACTCACATCCTTTTCCCAAAAATAAAAAAAATTTCACATGCATTTTTCGATTTTCCCTTTTAGTATACTCACATCCTTTTCCCAAAAACTAACCGGTGATTTATTTATTTCTTTTTCGCATAAACAATAACATAAAAATAAAGTTTCTCTTCGTTACCTAGGAACTTAGTAACCATTGCGCGTGCTAGAGAAAAGACCAATCAAACTCGAACATACTTCACCAGGTCCAGAGCAAGAATGGAAGAACAAGAGGAAATGCACGGAAGGAATCTGAGCCAGGAGGTGGACGAAGTCAAGGGGAAAATGGAAGAAATGGCTGCGACCCAAGCACGAATGGAAGATGCCTTGCTAGCCATAAAGGACACGATCACTTTCCTGTCTGCGAGAGTAGTTGGTATGGTCGGCAACGAATGTGAGGGGTATCAAAATCCAAACAATGGCAACCATGGGCCATCTGATATCCCCGTCAGAATGGGATGTGAAGCTACGGGTCACCATGAGGGAGAGTACCTATACCCTACAAGTAGGCCAGGAGGGGCATTCCACACAGAGAACGTGGTGGACGAGGGGCATGCATCAATACAAAAGGATAAGGCGAGACAACAATGGATGGATAAGATGGAGGAAAAGATCAAAGCGATACAAGGGTCTAGCACTTTTGGGTCCTACTACTGACGTCGTAATCCCACGAGACTTTAAAGTGCCCGACTTCACCAAATATAACGGGAGCACCAATCCTCTTCTGCATTTGAGGACCTATTGCACCAAAATGTCAATATGGTCCAAGGATGAGAAATTCCTCATTAGATTTTTCCACGAAAGTTTGACCGGGCCAGCTTTAGAATGGTATATTCAGATGGACCACTCTAAGATTGGTAGTTGGAAGGACCTCGCTGATGTCTTTATGAACCAGTATAGGTTTAATATGGACATGGCTCCAACACATGAGCAGTTGGGAATATTACAAAATAAGAATGATGAGGCATTCAAACAGTATGCCCAGAGGTGGAGAACTCTTGCTGCTCAAGTCCAACCACCACTCACCATATCAGAGATGTGCTCTTACTTCTTGGGGACGTTAGGATCCCCCTATGTGGCCGCAATGGTCGGAGCTGCCTACAGAGACTTCGCAGATCTGATAGCCGTCGGTGAAAGATTTGAGATGTTGGCAAGAGCTGGAAAACTTCCCATGGAGCAGACGGAGAGCGGCCAATCAAAAAAGAGCTTCCCTCAGAAAAAGAAAGACCCAGAAGTAAGCTTCATTCGAGCCGCACCAAACCATATTTCTCAACAGCCCAGATATAGCCAACGTCACCCAAATACCCCTTACCCAATGAACCGAAACACTAACCCACCATCTTTCCCCATAAACAATGTCCAAAACACGCAGTCTCAACCATGTCCCAACTACCAGACAGCCCGCCAATCCTACCGCCAACCCCCTCCCAACTTTCCCCCATTTCCTAAACTTTCCATCACCAATGCTGAATTGTTCCAACAACTACACGACGCCCACTTGATCGCAGGGATGCCAGTAAAGGATTGGGAACCTCCATTCCCATCTTGGTACAACCCAAACCTGACCTGCAAATTTCACATAGGAGATGCCGGCCATTCAATTGAGGATTGTGAGGCCTTCAAGAATGTTGTGAGGAGGTTAATCGCTCATAAGAAATTAGACATCCAAGAAGAGTCAAGACCAAATATCACTAATGACCCTCTCCATAAGCACAAGAGGAATGCATCAGTGAGCATGATAGAAAAGGATGGTACGCCTATCAAAAAGGTTTTGAAACTCCGAACCTCTATGACAAAGATATGGGAGGGATTGCAAAAGGCTGATTACGAAGTAGTGGCACCCACCAAAGAAGTCGTGAGATATGCCATGTACGACGGAGAGAAGAGGTGTGTGTACCATCATGGTTGTGTTGGCCACGGTGTGGAAGGTTGTTGGGATTTCAAAGCCCGTGTGCAAAGCCTAATGATGTTGGGGATTGTTCAGGCTAAGGAAACGAGGGCCCAGGAGGAGGTCAATGTCTTGGAGCATTTCGTACTCAAAGTCCCGCCTCTCAACCAACCTCCGGTATCAGAAAAGGTTACAGTGATCGTGAAAAAACCCACACCTTTTGCTTGTGACAATACTCATGCGGTTCCTTGGAATTATGGGACCCAGGTCAAAGTTATAGGCGGCCCGTCAAAGTGCAAAGTGGGTAAAGAAAAAGGAGTCGAGGAGTCTATTGATAATATTGTAAGTGTGGGAGGAATAACCCGGAGTGGGCGATACTTTGGACCTGAAGAGCCTGAAAAGAATAAGAAAGGGAAAGAGGGAGATGGAGGAGAACAGTCGGAAGAAAAGTTTCTGAAAATCATGAAGCAGAGTGAATATGATGTGACGGAGCAGCTCAAGAAGACTCCGGCCCGTATTTCACTATTATCTCTCATCCTCTCTTCGGAAGTGCATAGGAAGGCTTTGTTGAAAACTCTGCAGGAAGCCTTCGTAAAGCCTGACGAGACACCCCAGAATGTGGTTAGTATGGTGGACCCGATGCAGTGATACAACCTAATCACCTTTGCGGAAAATGAGATAGCCGTTCCAGCAAGAGGAGAACACCGAGCCTTGCACATCACATTGAAATGTCGGGGATTCGTGGTGGCCAAAGTCTTAATTGGTGGTGGATCAGCTCTTAACATCATGCCTATGTCCACGTTGGATGCATTAGGCTTGGAGGAGAGAGACTTGACGCCACAGACGTTAATGGTCCGAGCTTTTGACAGGTTCAAAAGGAGTGTATTGGGTGAAATAACTCTTCCATTGGAAATTGGTCCGAGTGTTTTCCGTGTGCTGTTCAAAGTCATGGCGATCGATTCGGCATACACCATGTTATTAGGTCGACCATGGATTCATGATGCTGGGGCAGTACCTTCTACTCTTCATCAGCGAGTTAAGTTTATTGATAACAGAAGCATTATCACGATCCGTGGAGAAGAAGAGATGTTAGTCTCAAAACCCATGTCTCTCCCATACGTGGATAACGCTGAAGAGGAAGTAACGAATATGTGTCATAGCTTCGAGGTGGAGAAGAAGGAGGCTGTTGAAGGAGGTTTGTCGAAGCTCAGTGTGAACCAGGTAGTGGCTCGGATAATGACAAAAAATGGCTATGAGGAAGGAAAAGGCTTGGGTCGGCATCTTCAAGGGGTTTGTGCCCCTATACCAGCAAAAGAGAAGTTGGATATGTTCGGGATCGGATATGAAGGGAACCTCGAGACAAAGTTCAAAGCCCTGGGAATAGGAAGGGAGAAGGCTCGGTCAATCCCACATTTAAGCGACACCTTCCCGGCGCCTGCAGAGATAATCTCGCCCTCGAAGGTGGTCGACGTTGTGCATCGCATTGTGATCAACATGCTGGATAAAGGAGGCTCGAGAGCAAGGGGTACTGTTATCCTTGACACTAATCAAGAGCCTCTGAGCAATTGGGGATCTGAACCTGTTGTTGATGTTGTTACTTTCATGTAATCGTCTTTTATTATGCTAAGGCTATAAGACTTATGTTATTTTGCTTGAGACAATAATTAAATGAATTAAATGAATTTGCATGCATTTTATCCTTCTGTGTTATTTTTTTCGATATCTTATTATTCTGTTTTTTTCTTTCCTCTCTTGCCCCTTATCGCTGGTTTCTCTCGTGTTGCTTCTCATCATTTATCGTCATTAATCCCCCCGCCAATTTTGTTTATTTACTCTCCAGGAGCCATAATTTCACGAAAACTTTTGCCTCATTACGGGGAAGTTGAGAACCCATTATTCGACTCCCACACAATTCCTGATGAAGACTACTCTGAGCCGGAAGAGGGTGATGAAGAAATTAACAGATTTACTGAACTTCGGGGGCAAACTGAAAGGGAATTTAGTCTGAATGATGAAGTTGTGGAAATCATCGATATGGGGTCTGAAGAAGAAAGGAAAGACTTGAAATTGGTAGACAATCCTGAACGGGAGGAGATGATCGTCTTGTTCAGAGAGTACTTAGATGTTTTCGCATGGTTTTACAAGGATATGCCTGGCATTGATCCAAAAATAGCAGCACATAGAATCCCTCTCTTGCCAGATGTAAAACCAAAGAAGCAAAAGTTGAGGAAGATGCATCCTGACATGTCTTTGAAAATCAAAGAAGAGGTGACCAAACAATGGGATGCCGGATTTTTAGAGGTCTCAGTACACCCGGAATGGGTAGCTAACATCGTCCATGTACCCAAAAAGGACGGGAAGGTTAGGATGTGTGTGGTTCGGGATCTCAACCAGACCAGTCCAAAGGACGACTTTCCTCGTCCACATATTGACTTACTACTTGATAATACGACCAAAAATCATAGATTTTCATTCATGGACGGTTACTCGGGATATAATCAAATCCTCATGAATGCAGAAGATAAGGAAAAGACCATGTTTATCACTCCTTGGGGAACATTCTGTTACAAAGTGATGCCCTTTGGTCTGAAGAACGCTGGAGCCACTTACCAGCGTGCCATGGTCACACTTTTCCATGATATGATGCATAAAGAAATCGAGGTGTATGTGGATGACATGGTAGCAAAGTCGCGAGAAAACGAAAGTCATGTAGAAGTGCTCCGAAAGCTATTCGAAAGGCTCAGAAAGTATAGGGTGCGACTGAATCCCAACAAGTGTGTTTTCGGCGCATCATCAGGGAAGCTCCTGGGTTTCATTGTGAGCAGGGATGGTATAAGGGTGGACCCTGACAAAGTGAAGTCCATCCAGGAAATGCCTGCGCCAAAAACTGAGCGTGAAGTAAGAAGCTTCTTGGGAAGGCTCAATTACATTGCTAGATTCATTGCCAATTTGACTAGCGCATGTGAGCCAATATTCAAGCTACTAAGAAAGAACCAACCAGGGAAGTGGGATGAGAAGTGCGAAGAAGCTTTTGATAAAATAAAGAATTACTTGTCAACTCCTCCTATCCTGGCTCCCCCAACACCCGGTTGGCCACTAATTTTGTACTTAACTATGTAGCCATCATCTGTTGGGGCAATGCTAGGACAACATGATGCATCAGGAAAAGAGCAGGCAGTCTACTACTTGAGTAAAAAGTTCAACGACCGCGAGACCCGCTACGCAGCAATTGAAAAGACGTGTTGTGCCCTAGTCTGGACCTCTAGAAGACTCCGTCAATACATGTTGTACTATACTACATGGTTGATTTCATGGTTTGATCCACTAAAGTATATTTTTGAAAGCCCTCATGTCTCCTTAAGGGTGTCAAAATGGCAAGTGATCTTATCAGAATATGACATCAAGTATGTGTCACAGAAGTCAATCAAGGGGAGCATCATTGCCGACCATTTGGCTGAAAACCCTCTCGAAGAAGGACAATCGTTTGACCCAGACGATGGGGAAAGATGAATAATGAATTCCGATGAGGGTGAAGAAACAAGCAACATGTGGAAGATGTACTTCGACGGAGCAGTTAACATGTATGGGAATGGCATTGGGGCAGTTGTAATCTCACCAAAGGGTAAACAATACCCAGTAGCTATCAAGCTAAGCTTCGAATGCACTAACAACATCGCGGAGTACGAGGCCTGTGCAAATGGTCTTCAAATCGCGATCGACCTTGGTGTGAAAAGATTAGAGGTGTTTGGAGACTCGACACTTATCATTTACCAAGTAAAAGGTGAGTGGCAAACAAAGGACAAAAAGTTAATTCCTTACCAGAAGCATTTGACTCAGCTGATTACGAATTTTGAGGAAGTGACATTCTCCCACCTAGCACGAGATAAAAACAAGTTCGTCGATGCCTTGGCTACTCTAGCGGCGATGTTTAAATTAAATGTCAACGCAGAGATCCAACCCATCCGCATAAAGGTCAGGGATGAACCAACATGTTGTACTGATGTAGAAGAAGAGCCAGACAACGAACCATGGTTCTATGATATAAAGCGCTACATTCAATTTGGAGAATACCCCGCAGGCGCGAACGTCGTAGACAAAAAGACGATTAGAAAGCTGGCGATGACGTTCTTTTTGACTGGAGAAATACTTTATAAAAGTAGTCAAGATGGTACCTTGTTGAGGTGCGTAGATGCTAAGGAGGCTAAGAGAGTTATGATTGAAGTGCATGAGGGGATCTGTGGGACACATGCAAATGGCCATATGATGGCTCGTAAAATCATGAGAAGTGGTTTTTACTGGTCTTCCAAGGAGGCTGACTGCATAGCACATGTAAGGAAATGCCTCAAATGTCAGTTATACGCCAATAGAATCAATGCACCTCCTTTTCCTCTACACAATATGACGAGCCCTTGGCCGTTTTCCATGTGGGGAATAGATGTTATCGGGCCAATTAATCCCAAAGCGTCAAATGGGCACCGATTCATATTGGTGGCAATTGATTATTTCACTAAATGGGTAGAAGCTTCCGCGTATGCCAGTATTTCCCAAAAGGTGTTCGCCAAGTTCCTGAAGAAGGATGTCATATGCCGGTATGGGATTCCCGAAAGAATAATCACAGACAATGCTCCTAACCTCAATGGTACAGAAATACAGAGGCTATGCGAAAACTTCAAAATCAAGCATCACAACTCAACTCCCTACAGGCCCCAGATGAATGGCGCTGTGGAAGCAGCTAATAAGAACATCAAAAGGATCATGGCCAAGATGGTGGTTAATTACAAAGATTGGCATGGGATGCTGCCATATACTCTACATGCGTATCGTACTAATATACGATCTAGCACTGGGGCAACACCATTTTCTTTGGTATATGGGATGGAGGCAGTATCCCCCATCGAAGTTGAAATACCATCCCTAAGAGTGTTGATGGAAGCAGAGTTGGAAGAGTCAGAATGGGTGAAGGCCCGCTATGAGCAGTTAAACATGATCGATGAGAAGAGACTGACAGCTATTTGTCATGGACAGTTGTACCAGAGTAGGATGGCCAGAGCCTTTAATAAGAAAGTCCGCCCAAGGGAATTTCAGCCTGGGGACCTAGTATTAAAGAAGCTACTACCCCATCAAGAGGATGCTCGCGGCAAATGGGCACCCAACTATGAGGGCCCTTATGTGGTCAAATACGCGTTTCCTGGTGGAGCCTTGATTCTCTCGAACATGGAGGGACAGGAACAATCAAAGCCAATAAATTCAGACGCCATCAAGAAATTCTATGCCTAAAAGAAAATAAAAAAACATATAAAGAAAAAAAAGAATGACAAAGGCTCGCTAGAGCGAAAACCCGAAAGGGCGGTCTAGGCAAAAGTTAGGGTCGACAAAAGCCCGCTAGACTGAAAACCCGAAAGGGCGGTCTAGGCAAAAATTAGGGCCAGTGAAAGGGACATAGATATAAAAAGGGGCATGAGAATATTCGGGAAAGTTCACACCAGGACAATTGGATCCCACAACCGGCAAGAGTCATCTTTCACATCTTCAATTGCAAAAAGGGTCGATGAACGGATGATCAAACAACTTGTAATGGGGCAAAAGTCATGTGAAAGTTCTGTGTAGCTATCACTTCCTTTCTTGTTGTCATTTTCTTGTTATTGCAGTTTCCTAGAAGACTTGTACCACTAAATTCCTATCTTAAATCATTTTGTCTGTTTCTTCACATATCCTTGCATCTATGTTCAATTCATTTAATTTACGTCTCAAGTAAAATGATTTAAAATTTAGCAAACTTCAAGACAAAGTGTGTTAGTAGCATCTCAACAGTCGAAAAGAGAGCTCAATTGGCTGTTGAAGAGAAAGTGAAAACTGGTGCACCCTCACGCCAAATTAAAAGAGAAAGGCAAGGGAATTCAATAGTCTCAAGGCTACCTTAAAAGCCCCACGTAACACCTCAAAGGATTCCGAAAGTATAACTGATAAGACAAGTAAGAATGGTTAACAGGGTCGGTGAAGGGAAAAGTGTAAAAGGTTTGATTGGTCGAAGATCGAGAGTTCGGCGCAATGGTTCAAGTTCTAAAAATTGACCTTTTTTAGAAGAACATTCATTGCATTTTACTGTCAGCTCTAACATTGCCTTTTTTCTCATCATCAAAATTGTTTTTGTGCTATCGGTCATGCCCTGGCACCGCATGCTATCGGTTACGCCCTGACATCGCATATTTAATCTTGTGCTATCGGTCTCGTCCTGGCATCATACTTTAAACTCAGTGCTACCGATTCAGCTCAGGCACTAGTTTTTCATGCTATCGGTCTCGCCCTGGCATCATATTTTAAACTCAGTGCTACCGATTCAGCTCTGGCACTAGTTTTTCATGCAATCGGTCTCGCCAGGGCATCATATTTTAAACTCAGTGCTACCGATTCAGCTCTGGCACTAGTTTTTCATGCTATCGGTCTCGCCCTGGCATCACATTTTAAACTTAGTGCTACCGATTCAGCTCTAGCACTAGTTTTCTTGCTATCGGTTACGCCCTGACATCACATTTTTAATTTCGTGCTATCGGTTACGCCCGGGCATCGCATTTTAATTTTGTGCTATCGATTACGCCCTGGCACTGCGTGCTATCGGTTACGTCCGGGAATCCCATTTTTGTTTTGGGCCATCGGTCTCGCCCTGGCATTCTCTACTGTTTGCGTGCTATCGATCCTGCCCTGGCATTGGTCCTGCCCCGACATTTCACTCTTCTTTATTTATTGGCATCGATTCCACCTTTTCATCACACCCGCATTCACTTATGTCACCGGTGAAAATTGAGGTTCATATCTGCACTTATTTCTTACTTTTATAATACAACAAAACCTTGTTTTCTGTATTATATCGTAAGAGAATAAGCACAGAGGGGCAACTGTGAACACCCAATTTTTACCGATATGTTCTTCTTTTCTTCGCGAGAATTCCAAAATATCGTTTTATGCATTTTGGTGATTTTAATCGACTTTCGCGTGTCATTTTGGGCTTATTGTTGATTTTTGTTTTTTATCAATCTTATTACCATTAGTAGAACTTATTTTCAGAAAAACTCAATCAAAAAATCTGTTTTAGAATTAAATATTATTATCATTATTAATTTGTTTTTTTTACACATTAAAAATTAAAAAAAATAAAAAACGAAAATTTAAAAATAATAAAAATAGAAAAACGAAAATT
This sequence comes from Astragalus membranaceus, assembly GCA_039519185.1. NCBI lineage: Eukaryota > Viridiplantae > Streptophyta > Magnoliopsida > Fabales > Fabaceae > Astragalus > Astragalus membranaceus. The sequence goes on along the minus strand of CM076848.1, from coordinate 24,318,739 downwards.
ACACAAAATAATAATATAAAAAAAATAATAATACAAAATTAGAATCAAATAAAATAGTTGTGCATAATGGGAATAGGACTAGTCCATCTTTCTACTTGGTTGCCTGCTTCTTTCCATTTGCTCACAAGGCAGTATCTACACCATCTGCTCTCATACCTATTACACAGCAAGGCAGTAGAACAAGTCAAAGACAGTAAATTTGTGAATGAAGAAGAGGTCTTAAGGAAGTTTTCTTTTGCAAAGGAAACTTTACGAATAAAAACACGAAACATTTTGAAAATATACAAATCAGAGTTTCAGAAAAAATTGACTTCACAGTGCATTAATCTATGCAATCTGGCCTATAAATTGAGCTTCCAACACAACAGAAAGGGGGGCAACAATTTCACAAAAAAATTGCACTAAAATCAGAGAAAAGAAGGGAACACAGGAGCTAGGAGAGGGTTTCGGTTAAGGGAGCATAGTGTTGAAAAAGTTATTTTTTTTCAGGTCAGTAGCCATTATAATTTTGTTTTTTTTTTTCTGTTTAGAATATGAGCTTGCATTTTACAGTTTGTCATTAGATGCGAAAATGCTTTAAAACGCTAACTTGCAAATTCTGTTTGGATAATCAGATTCTAATTTTGTTTTAATTTGTGAGTTTGCTTAAGAAATGAGCCCATGATTCGATGAAAATAGGATAGTTGGTCTAAAAATATGTTGGTAATGGAAGTTAGGTGAAATCAGAGGCAAGTTAATAAATAAATAAATCTTAGAAATAAAAACAAATTTGTACAGAAAACTAACAGTAGAGTGACAGAGAGAGGGAGAAAGGGACCATACCTCTACTCCGACCACCGTGTGTGGTGGTCGCCACCGTTCCAACCACCCTCCACCGCCACTATCAAATACTTCACGCCACCCAACCACCCCCTCTTCGCACCACATCACCGCCGCTCCACCACCAGCGCACCACATCACCGCCGCTCCACCCAGCAGCCACCACTGTAACCCGAAACTGATCGTAACCTGAACGACCACCGTAGCCTCACCATAGCCCCGCCGTTCGCCACCACCCTATCCCCTTCGCGAAACAGGCCCGGATCCGAACCATCCACCCTAACCCCACCACCTTCGCACCACCCCAACGACCACCTACAACGCGCCGCCGCCGTAGACCTACAAACAGCCATCAACCAAATCCACCATCAACCACCTCTCCTAACCACTGCCGTCTCACCCTCAGTCGCAAAACGAACCCATCTAGGCCATCGTAAGCCACCGCAAAGCGCCATACTCCACCGTCAACGAAACCATCAACAACCTTCCCCAAACGGCGCAAGGAGAGGGAGAGAGAATAAAATGGCAGATCTATGGCTAGGGGGAGGAAACATGGCGCCATGAGAGAGAGTTCGGTGGTGGAGAAGGAGAGAAAAACGAAAATGGAGTTGAGAGAGAGGGGTTCGGTTTACAGTGGGGAGAGGAGAGAAAAAATGGTTTAGATGATTTGGGGGGGGGGGGGGGGTGTGGACGGCGCAAGGAGAGGGAGAATTTTTTTTTAGGGTTTGACATTTTGGGGTTGGAGGCGCCGTGGGAAAAGAAGAGGAAAATTAGCGTTTCCATTTTAGGTTTTCGCTTTTATATTAGGAACGCGGGGCCAGTTTCGTCTTTTCGCGTTTTTTATTATTCAGATTCTTATTTACACCCCTTGCACTTACGGACCAGCCCACTAAAAATGAGAATAGGCTACTGCCTGCACCCCAGGTTTAATAATACAACCCCCGGTGGTTAACTGCACCCCCATTTTATTGTTTCACCCCCTTTTTCGTTTTTTTCTCTTTATTATTTCTTCACAAAATAAATTTTCTTTTTAAAAAAAAACCTATAAAAGTTATAAAAATGGGTTTGGCTGAGATGTACATCTTGTCGATCCCGGTTCAAGAGACTTTAGCTGTACGGCTTTGATCTTAAGCCCCTTCATAAATTAAAATCAATCAACCCACAAGATTTTTCCAAGAAGAACTACGTAGCCTTTGATTCTCCGCTTCAGAGATACGTAGGAGCGGAGCTTCCCCGTCAAGCTAAATTAATTTTTTTTCAATAAATAATCAATTTTTTAACACCTGTTTTCAAAAAAACTAAAAATGAGCTTGATTGAGATGTACATCTTGTCAACCTCGCAATCCTGGTTTAAGACGTCTGAGTTGTACAGCTTGGTGATCTTAAACCCCTTTCAAAAAAAATGAAATCAACCAACCAACAAACTTTTTCAGGAAGAACTACGTGACTCTTGAGCTCCTCATTGCACCCGAGGATACGTAGGAGCGGGGCTTCCCCGTCAAGTCAAAAATTAAAATTTCTAATTTAGTCCCTTCTTCTTTTTTGTAAATCGAATTTTATTTATTTTTTGGAGTAAACAAATGTTCTAAACTTATTGATATGTTGCACAATCAAATTTAGGGTAACTGTCTTAGGACAGATGTACTAGGGGTGCAGTGGAATTAGGTTTTCGCCCTTCCCTATACATAACCGACTCCCGAATCCAATCTAGTTTACGCAGACCAAATAACCTTAAATGTAGGTCTTTCTCAATTTTTCCTATTTAATAAATTAGGTGGCGACTCCTAAAATAATCAATTTTTGAGCTGTCTACGTCGGGATCACGGTCAAGACAAGAGCCAAAGCGATTTTTTTGATCTTCTGATAGCGACTTTCCGCTCCGAGTAGAGCTTTGCTTGCAAAGTAAACTGGGCTCTACCCGGTTTTTAACTCCCGCACAAGAACGTCCCCTAAGGCTTCCTCCGAGATAGCTAGATATAAGTATAAGTTTTCGCCTTTGCTTGGTCTAGTTAAGATCGGAGGTTCGGTGAGGACCTTTTTGAGTTGGTTTAAGGCCTCATCTTGCTCGGTGGTTTGAAATCCTCTTCCTCTTTTTTAAGTAATTTGAACAGGGGAAGGGATTTGAACGTCGCGTTTGATATGAAACGAGATAAGGCGGCGATCATGCCGTTAAGTTTTTGGACTTCCTTTTTGGTAGTCGGAGTACGCATTTCTGTTACGGATCGACATTTGTCGGGATTTGCTTCGATTCCCCTTTCTGTTAAGTAGAAGCCTAAAAATTTCCCAGTTCGGACTCCAAAGGTGCATTTTTCTGGATTCAGTCTCATATTATTTTGCCGGACTTCGGAGAAGATCTCTCTAAGGTCGTTGACGTGCTTGTCATCGGCTTTGCTTTTGGCGATCATGTCGTCGAGGTAGACTTCAACACTTTTGCCGATTTGATTTCGGAAGACTTTGTTCATCATCCTTTGCTACGTGGCTCCGGCGATTTTCAAATCGAAAGGCATGACATGGTAGGCGAAGTTACCTTGGTCGGTCATGAACGCAGTTTTTTCTTGGTCAGGAGGGAACATGGAAATCTGGTTATACCCAGAGTATGCATCCATGAATGATAACAAACGAAAACCTGAGGCGTTGTCTACGAGTCGGTCTATGCTGGGGAAAGCGTCTTTTGGGCAGGCTTTATTTAGATCGGTGTAGTCGACGCACATGCGCCATTTTCCGTTGTTCTTTTTAACCAGCACCGGATTTGATAACCAGGTTGTGTATTTGACTTCGGAAATGAAGTTTGCTTTTAAGAGATCGTCTACGGCTTTTTCGGCGGCTGTAGCTTTCTCGCTACTCTGCACTCGCTTTCTTTGGGCGACCCATTTGGCTCCTGGATTAACTGCGAGCTGGTGGCAAGCGACTTCAGAAGGAATTCCGGGCATGTCCTCTGTCGACCAGGCAAAGATGTCTGCATGGTCTTTGAGACATTGGGTTAAATCAGTTTTTACCTCTTCTGATAAATCGGCTCCGATCTTAATGGTTCGGGAGGGATTTTTGCCGAGTTGTACGTCGATGAACTTCCCATTAGGTTGGGGTTTTTCATTTTTCGTTTGAGCTCTTTGGCCAGCCCGTCATCATCTTCATCATCCGTACTTTCAGGATCGTATCTTGCATCTAAGTCCATTGCGTTCACCTCGGTAGGTCGATCTTTACTTTTGGGAGTAGTGTTTTCGGGAAGGGAAACCCCTTCCTTCTCCAAAGCTTTTTGCTCGGTCTTGGTCCATAAGAAGAAGCATCTGGAAGCAGACTCCAGATCGGAGTTTAAAGTGATAACTTTATTGTAGAGAGAGTCGAATTTCATCTTTAAGTGCGTGGTGGACGTTACCGCTCCGAGCCTACCTAGTGTCGGTCTTCCAATGATAACGTTGTAGATGGATTCGCAAGGTAGGATAAGGAACTTGGTTTTGATGGTTTTCATCATTGGCTCAGCTCCGTAGGAAACCATCAATTCCAAATGGCCTAGTGGTTTTGTCCGGGACCCGTTATATCCGGATAGGGCCGTTCCTCTGTATGGAGTGAGCTCCTCTCTGTCGATCCCCATTCGGTCAAGGAGATCGACAAAGATGATGTCAGATGAGCTCCCTTGGTCCACCAAAATTCTTCTCACTTCTTTGTTGGCAATGATTGCCGAGATTATGAGGGGTACGAGTTTGTTGGGTTTCCCATCAATAAGATATTCATCACCAAAAGAAAGTGGAGGTCGGTTTGTCGTGGTTGGCATAGCCGAGGTTGAGGCCACGCTTAACAATTCTTTCCACTTTCGCTTCATTGTTTTTCCAGACTCCTCATGCTCGAAACCTCCTGCGATCGTCATCATCACTGAGTGACCTTTCAATGTTCTAGTATCATGATTTTCTTCGTCGGAATAGACCTTTGGTTTACCCCTTCTGCTGGGCTCCTCGTTCCTCTCATTTTTAACCTCGTCGGTATTTGGTCCAGACTTTTTCACATAACCGGACAATTTTCCCCGTTTGATCAAGTCTTCAATGTCGTCTTTCAAAGCATTGCAGTGGTTCGTGTCATGACCATTACTTCTATGATACCTGCAGTATTTGTTGGATCGTTGTCCAGATCGGGGAGGTAGAGGTTTGGGGGTCTTAACGTCTCTGAACTCGACATTCCAACATTCCCCATATAACTGGGCGTTGGAGACGTTGAGTTCAGTGTATACTTGCTGACGGTCCTGAGGTCGGGGATCCCTGTTACCTCGATTTTCGTTTCCTTGGTTATCCCTTCCGTAGCAGGGTTTTGATGGTCCGGCCTGTGTTGACGGATTTCCGATCTTGGCGCTTTCCTCTTCATTGATGAAACATTGGGATAATTGGAGGAAATCTTGCAAAGTATTAGGCTCCCAAGTGTTGACATGTTTTTTCAAAAGGCTTCCGGGGAGTAGGCCCTGCCCCATGAAGAAAATGCGAAAAGTGTCGTCTAGTTCTCGAACTTGAAAAGCCTCGTTGTTGAATCTCTCTATGTATTCTCTGAGAGGCTCGTCCTCCTTTTGGACCACGGACATTAACACCGCTTTGTTCTTGGGTTTACTTTTGGAATGGGCAAAGTGAACTGAAAAGAGTTTTGCCAATTGGTCCCAAGAGGATATGAAGTTCGTCTTCAAAGCCCGAAACCATTCTGATGCTACATTGTCAAGAGTTAATGGGAAGATTCGACATTTCATCTCCATGGGGACGTTCCGGTATTGCATGGTGGCGTCGAATTGATCGAGGTGCCTGTCTGGATCGCCCGTTCCATCATTCGTTTTCAGACCTCCAGGCGGTTTTTTGAGGTACCTCGGAACTCGGTAGCTATCAATAGTCGCGGTGAATGGGCCCTTTCGCTCGGCTAACAGCGCCTGAGGTCGTGGCTGACGCTGGTGATAGGGATCGGGATAAACGTGGTGTCAAGGTTGTGCCTTTTCAGGGTTATCCCCTCGACTTCTGGAACGTCGTCTTGGAGATGAAGAGGCTAAAAATGAGCGAGGTTGGGGGGAGTTAACCAATTCATTAAGACCACCGAATTGTCGAGCCTGAGGAGAACGATGATATTTATCAAGATCGTCATATTGTCGAGCCGGAGGAGAACGGGAACCATTCCCTCGTTGTCGGTGAGGAGGAGAACGATGATATTCATCAAGATCGTCATATTGTCGAGCCGGAGGAGAACGAGAACCATTCCCTCGTTGTCGGCGAGGAGGAGAACGATGATAGTGTATTCTCCTGGGTGGAGATCGATGTCTCCCTCGAAACTGGTTTGACTTTTCTGGGGAACCTGGTCCGGGTGTTTCCTGATAGCCTCGCAAGTGCACGAGTCGTATCGCGTAATAAAAGAGTTATCGTTCCACAGGGAGAGCCTAAGTGATTACCAATTTAATTTTCCAAAGTTGATTAACTGAAGAGAAATGGTTTTAGGAGATGTAAAATTTAGAAATAAAAACAATCTTAGGTTTATAGTTTCATCACAACAATGAGGAACCAAAATAATTCTTTAGACTATTCAACAAATTATAAGAGTTTTGTATTTCAAAGACAAGCCAGCGAATATAACTAATGTCTCCTTTCGCAGTACAAGAGCGTGTTTTGAACTAACAATCAAGCCTATTCTCATGGTTGATTTTCACCAAAACCCATTAAGCATAACACCTTTATAATGTCTCAAGAGCTTCAAAACTATTCTCATGTTTTGATTCCCTTGTCTAATTTCATAGTTCCAACATCAATACTTCACCTTTCGGTCCTTCGTTTGATGTTTAAAATAAGATTTGAAGGACAATGAAATTAGATTGAAATATAGAACGATTTGGAGTGGAGAATAGTCTTTGGGAATTATTAGGGACCTTCTTCTTCTTCTTCTTCTTCTTCTTCTCCTCCTCCTCCTCCTCCTCCTCCTCCTCCTCCTCCTCCTCCTCCTCCTCCTCCTCCTCCTCCTCCTTCTTCTTCTTCTCCTCCTTCTTCTTCTTCTTCTTCTCCTCCTCCTCTCATGTTTGTTTTTTGTCTATAAACAATATGAGTGAGTAGATACAAAGTCTTGGGTTGTTGGGAGTAATCTAAAAGTTAGGAGCAGGAAAGTAAATAGCAAGGAAAGTAAATGAGCAAGAATTTAAAAGAGCAAGAATCATAAAAAGCATGAAGAGTAAATTGAAGTCATGAATCTTAGAGGAAACCTTGTCATTGATTTTCTAACAAAATTCAAGCTTCGTTACAAGTGAGGATCTAGGTCCTATTTATAGGAAAATATGAGGGCCAAGGAACTTGAGTGGAGGGGCAAAATGGTCCAAAAAAAGTGGCAAATCAAGTTGGCAAAGATAGCCATCAGCAAGTGGGTGCAGCCAAAATTGACTTGTCTGGCACCAGGGTCGTGCGCCCATGTGCCTGGGTCGTGCGCCCTGGCCAGTCAATTTTGGCTGCTCTGCGCCAGTTTTGCACCAGGGTCGTGCGCCTATGGAGCCTGGGTCGTGCGCCTTGTGCTGGCAACAGCTGTTCTGCGTTGCTGGCAAGCATGGGTCGTGCGCCTATGTGCCAGGGTCGTGCGCCCTGGCCAGTCAATTTTGGCTGCTCTGCGCCAGTTTTGCACCAGGGTCGTGCGCCTTTGTGCCAGGGTCGTGCGCAGGCTCTGCGCCAGTTTTTGCTGCTTGGCGCCCTGTGCTGCGCCAGTTTTGCTGCTTGGCGCCCTGTTGAGTGTCAAGCGGTCTTAAAAATTGTTCCTCCTCAAATATTTTCTTTGTTTCTTCATTTTTCCTCATATTTTCTCTTTTGCTTCAAAATAACACCTGAAAATGAAAAGTAAACATTTGTAGTAAAATAGCTCAAAAATATAATTAAAATACCAAATAAACTTAAGAAAAATAACTATTAAAAAGACTCTAAAAATAGACTTATCAATTCCTGGCCCGGAACGTTTCGCGCCCGGAGATTTGCTACCTCGTCCTCAAGGTCGGTGAAGCGGCAGTTTCTTTCTTGGTTTACGGACTCCTGTCGAGTTAGCAGCTGGACGAGCTGTTGAACAGCATCGGCCAGGGCTGGAAGCGATGGAGGGGGAGGTGGTAAACTATTATTGTATGAGTTCGTACGGGAACGGGCGAGGTTCGGATTGGGGAATTGTGCCCGAGCTTAAGTGGAATCTGTGAGGTCTTGAACATGGCCATGGGGGGTTTGTTGTGTTTCGAGCTCGGGTATAACCAGTCCTACCCCGGGCCTGACCACAAGACTGACTGGTTTTGAACGGAGTTTGGGTGCCATTTGTGGATCAAGGTAATGGAAGAGGAAATTGAGTACAGATCCTCCCACTGTGGTCGCCAATGTTCTGTACCGTACTTCCGAAGTAGTTGGTAGGTGTCGTCCTTGATCAGCGGTGTTCGATCTTGAGATGTCGATGTTCGATCTTGATATGGCGGTGTTGTACCTGCAAGAATACTCTGACGCTCAAGTCAGTGTCTGAGTGAATCAATGTTTTAGTCTTAGAAATTGCTTACATTTATGAGCATTGAATGTGGTATTTATAGAGTTTGTGTGATGTTTGTTATGACGATATTGGGTCGTTAGATCTTGCAGAGGTATCTGAACCGTTGGTTGATTGGGCTAGATTTTCTGGATGTGGGCTGGTTGATCATTGGGCCTTGCATGGGGTGTAAATATTGCCGAGGCCTTTTACTTATTACCATAACAAAATCTATTACGTAATGATTTTGAAAGCAAATTTAATTAAATGAAAGACGCATCCAATGTGAGGTGGTGTTTATGCATATCACTAATATGGAAGCTTTTAGCATATTGCCTATTGGCTTGTGTGATAGACCTATCCCCTTTCATTTTGTTGTTCAATGCTTACTACAAGCTTCCACCTAACTTGTGGTGCAACTTTTCTCCAGTATTTTTGAATTCTGAAAGGATTCCAACTGGATGAGCTTATCAATTATAGCTATCATAATGGTAATAGTTTTACACGTGTACTTTTTCTATTTCTGGTTTATGCACCAAACCCTGCAACCAATGTAAAATAGCCAAGCATATGAGATGGTGTCTCTCCCTGATTTGCATTCAGCTCATTTCCCCATTAGTCCTACTCAAATAAAGAGTATATTTTAGGCTTAAAGGTACTTTTAGTCCCTGCAAATGTCACAATAATCCAGTTTAGTCCCTGCAATTCCAAAACTTTTAAAATAGTCCCTGCAATTACTAAACGTTACTACTTTTAAAATAGTCCCTGGATTATTGTGACATTTGCAGGGACTAAAAGTACCTTTAAGCCTATATTTTAATATACCACTATACTAGTATAGTTCGTATTGTTTGATATGACGTCTAGTATAATTTAAAAACTGCTTTAAATGAGAAACTGTTATAAGTAGTTTCTCTTAAAAATCAGTTATCTAAAAATGATTTTTTTTAAAACAAGTGATTTTTCGTATGTTATACAAACACAAAATAACTTTTCATTTTCTTTTTTTGGTTACAAAAGAGAAATAAAACAAAAAGCAAGACTAAGGCCTCACGAAAGGCACTCCTTGAGCATCAGCTTGGAGAAGCTGGATCATTCCCGGGGGAGGAGAAGCAAGGTGAACATGTTGCTGCTGCGAAGACAATCCCAACTTAGCTAGAAAATCAGCGCAAAAGTTGGCTTCCCGATAGACATGACGGAGGCGAACTAACCAAGGGCGAGCAAGTAGACTGCGGACCAAGGCAACTTCATTGCCATGTACATGATACTGCACCTGAGCATGCTCCACCAAACGCAAGGTGTTAAGAGAATCAGTGTAGCAAATGATGTTCCTGTGACCCAAGTGCCAGCATAGCTCCAGTCCACGCAAAAGCGCACTCAGCTCAGCGTGCATAATAGTGGAGTTCCCAAGCGAGCCATAATAACCTGCAAGAAATCTGCCATCATGATCACGGATTAATCCCCCGAAAGAAGCAGCAGGAGGATCAAGCTGTGCACTGCCATCAACATTTAGCGTAAGCCACCCTTGGGGCTGTGGCTTCCATGTGATAACCAAACCAGACGAACCACGGGTAGCTGTAGACACGCCACCGTACGCAGCAAGGACATCCCTCCACAACCCACCAATCTGACTAACCACCTCTGAAGTCCGAATAACCTTCCTTTCAAACATAAAGAGATTTCTCGCACACCAGATTTTCCAAAGGATAATAGCAACAATACCATTATATTTAGCAAGAGACTCCCTTAACCACTCTGCGGGCGTGGTGTCCTCACTTGGAGGCGAGAGCCCCACCAGCGCGCTAGCTCTCCACACTTCCTTCGCCGGCGGCACTCGAAGAGGCAATGATAGATGTTCTCGTCATGGTTATTGCAAATAGTGCACGTTGGTGAGTTCAACACATCCCGGTGATGCAGCACTTGCTTAGTAGGTAGCGCACTATGACACAACTGCCAAAGGAAGAATTGAACGTTGGCAGGCAGCTTGAAACGCCATAGCCAAGTCCAGTTCTCAGACTGTGTAGATACACTCGACTCCTCTAGGAGCCACTGGTAAGCAGACTTCACAGAGTAGATGCCAGTAGACGAATGGCCCCATGTCCAAGTATCCGGAACCGTAGGAGCAAGCCGAGGGGTAAGTCCGGTGATCAAGTTCTTCCACTCTTGGGGAATGACTGTATAAAGCATATCAAGGTTCCAATGCCCATCTACATAGAAATCTTTCAGTTGCAAATGAATATCATGAATGTGCACTGATTCCAGCTGAGGACCGAGAAGAGAGGGCGAGAGCCAGCCATCGTTCCAAAAGTTGGAGGTACCATCGCCAAATTTAAATTTAAAGCCCACACCAATGGTTTCCCATGCTTTCACCATAGATGACCAAGTAGTAGAGCCCCTTTTTACCGGAGCACCCAGGAAAGAGTGATTAGGAAAATATTTATCCTTCATGAGCCGTACCCAGAGTTTTTCCGGCGAATTAGTTACATCCCAAATCAACTTGCCAAGCATCGCCGTGTTATTATGCCTCGTAATACGAATGCTAAGGCCCCCACGTCTCTTGGGTTGAGTAACCTTAGGCCAGCCAACCATATGCATACCAGTATCATTATTACCCTTCCATAGAAAATTTTGTACCGACCTGTCCACCTGATAGCACACTGTTTGTGGAAACCATTGCACATGCATGCCATAAGTTGGTATGGATGAGATCACAGACGTGCAAAGCGTCAAACGCCCCGCCTTATTGAGAAGCCGTCCCTTCCAAGACTAAGTGGAAGTCTTCCTTCTTTACTCTCCCATGAAACATTTTGAAACCCAAATATTTGCCCATAGAAGAAGTGAAATTAATGTCCAATATACTACTAATTTTCTCCTTCTTGGACTGTGGTACCCCCTTAGAAGCATAAATAATGGATTTTGCCAAACTAATTTTCAACCCAGAGGTGGCGGAGAAATAATCAAGAACTCGTTTAATCAATTTAGCTTGTCCCACTTTCGCCTTGGCAAAAAGAAGAACATCATCAGCGAAGAAGAGATGAGAGATACCTGGACCAGTTGTTGTTAGGCGCAGGGGCTGCCACCTATCGTGCGTCACTGCCGAAGCAATTAGCTCACCAAACCGTTCCATGCAGAGAACAAACAAGTATGGTGAGAGGGGATCCCCTTGGCGTAGACCACGCCTGGGAGTAAATGGATCTGTGCGACTACCATTCCAAAGCAAGGATATCGAAGATTGAGTAATACCAAACATAATCAAGTTAACAATCAATGACGGGAACCCAAACATGCGCAAAGTATCTTCTAGAAACAACCAGTCTACTCTGTCATATGCCTTTTCCAAGTCAAGCTTTAAAATCATATCCCCATGCTTACTCTTCTTGTTTTCCATATGGTGGACAAACTCTTGAAGGATAATAGCATTTTCTCGAGTGCCTCTCCTTGGGATGAAACTTCTCTGAAGGGGGCTAACAATATTATCAAGATGAGGGCGAAGTCTACTTACCAGAACCTTGGAGATGAGCTTATGTATGACGTTACATAAGGTAATCGGTCGGAACTCCTTGAATGAACGAGGCCGGTCTCCCTTTGGAATAAGAACAAGAAGAGTCTCAGCGGCTTTCGGGTCAAAGCTACGTGTTGCAAAAGCATTCTTCACAAAGTACCATAAATCGTCACCAATAATGTCCCAATACAATTTGAAAAATATTGGTTGAAACCCGTCAGGCCCGGGAGCTTTGTAAGATTTCATGGACATAAGGGCGCTAAATACCTCCTCCTTGGTGACCGGTTCAAGAAGAGAGCGAGCCGCCTCAGCGCCTAAGGGGTGTTGGATAGCGCCAAGGTGGCTTGAGGCCACATTCTTCGTGGAACAAAAAAGATTTTTAAGAAATGCAATACCTTCCTCCTTTAAACGTTGCTGATCCGTGCACCACTCTCCACACGGCAAATAGAGACTATGTATCTTATTACGCTTACGGCGAACAATAGTCTGAGTATGGAAGAACCGGGTATTTCTGCTCCCCAACTTCACCCAATTTTCTCTAGATTTCTGATACCAAAGTGACTCCTCTTGAAACAAGATAGATTCATACTCCTGAAAGAGCTCCTTTTGTAATCGTAATAAGCTAGCTGAGTCAACCTCCTCAAGGTTGCGTTGAATCCCCCGGAGTCTGGCCTCCAGCTTCTTCTTGCGAGCGAAAATATTGCCAAATACTTTTTTATTGAACTCTGTGGACTCATGCGCCACATAATGAAGAGAGCTGAGCGCATCTGGCTGTCCTCTCGCCCATGCTGTCTTTACCACATCACCATATGCATCATGAGTGGACCACGCAGCAATGAACCGGAAGGGGCGTGGAACCCCGGTGTCCACTAACTCAGCACACCGAAGAAGGATAGGATTATGATCTGAGTCACGCTTAACAAGGTGCTCTACTGTTGCTTCCGGGAACTGCATGCGCCAGTCAAGGTCCCCCACTGCTCTATCCAATCTTTTAGAGACCAAGCGGTTATTCCTACACACACTCTGCCAAGTGAATTGGGTTCCACAATATTCTAGATCAATTAAATTATTCTCCCGCAACACATTAAGGAACCGAGAGGCTTTGGCAGAATTAAAATTCCCCCCTTTTTGTTCCGCCGGCGTAGTAATTTCATTAAAATCCCCAATAAGCAGCCATGGTGTCTGAACACGTTGCCGTAAGTCAAGAAGGTATGTCCAAAGATTACATCGAGTTGGGAACTGAGGACTCGCGTAAATCCCGGAACAACACCAATTGTGATTACCGTTACTAATGTCCAGAGTTATGCATTGATGCATTTGTTCACGCACCGTTACTGTAAAGTTGCGCCCCAGTCTTGCAAGCGCCCAAATACCACCTGAGAACCCCCGAGCTTCCTCCAACCCAACCTTCTCATAGCCCACCCGGTTCCAAAAAGTTGTTGAGGTAGAAAAAGCAGTCCGTGGCTCAAGAACAAACACAATATCAGGATTGTAGCTCCGTATGAGCTCCTTCATATGGCTTTTACTTGCTCTATTAGCAAAACCAAACACATTCCAGGAAAGAATCTTTAGATCGTTGTAATTCATTGATAATCAATTCAGGTGATTAAAAATGAACTAAACTTATCCTTGCAACATCTCCGGAGTCTCCTCCACCACATCTTCCATATCATATTGATTGGTCAACATAACCATTTGCATTGAGTCCTCATCCACTGCGTCAGGTGCATTAGGTGGGTCAAGTGGTTTCCGGTACTCCAAGGCTGGGTTAGAGACGCTTGGCACATTATAATCTTGCATGGGAGTATTGCATTGCATTGGCTCAGTGTGTGGTTGATGCGCAGAGACCACCGTTGGCGCCAATGGAGGAGTACGTTGGGGTGGGTTCGTAGCTTTAGGTCCATCCCGAATCACTATTCCTGCTGACTTAGGCTTGGATCCGCGTGGGCTAGTACTTCCTGGCGCTGTCTTTTTTTCTGTTTGGTCCAAGTTTTGGCTCCTTGCATTGAAGTCTCTCCAACTTGAAAAGTGGTCCCCATATTTTGCACATTCTCCTCATTATTAGGAATAATTGTTAAATCCCCCTCCAATAGCCTACTTTCTAGCGCTGCAAATTGATTTGCAGTGGGAGTTATAACTGCTCCTTGATTTCCTCCACGCACCCCACTAACTTTGCCAGCCTTCCTAGTATTTTGCTTTCTCTCCACAATTAGTGTGTCATGATGGAGTGGACCCCATCCATTACTCACATTTACCACATTCATTGCTGCATTAATGTTGGAGTTTGTAACCGCCCCATCCTTCACTAACGGCTCGGCAGGTGCACTCTCAGCTTGGGGTTGACTTGCGTTGACGTCGACGGTCGCCGTTGCAGCGGCGACGGCTAGGTCCGGGACCGATGGTCTTTTCGGGCAATTACGGCTAACATGACCATACAGGCCACACTCTTTGCACAGAAGGTGAAGACCTTCATACTGAACATTGAACCACCTATCTCTGAACCATACGCGTCCAACCACAGGCTCGTCAAGGTTGATCTCAACACAAACTCTAGCGAACTTCCCACGTGACGCATCAATAGTGTGGATGTCCACCTTGATTGGTTTTCCAGCCGCAGCGCCTAAAGCCATGACTACGCTTTCATCATAGTATTCTAGCCCAAGAGACGGGAAACGGACCCACACCATTGTAGTTTTGATTTTGACCTCGGACGGGATGAAGTCCGGCGTCCATGGCCGAACCGCTACATAGTGATCAAAAATCATCCAGGGACCTTCACAAATTACCTTTTCCCTATTTGCAGCCATATCAAACTTCACAAGGAAGTACCCAATTCCTATATCGATCATATCCATCGCACCGGCAAGTCTCCATGTTGTTCTGAGCCGATCCTTCATAGTCAGATATCCAAGCTTCTTCCCCAGCAGTGTTACGATAACTGCATCCTTCCATGGTGTCCACAGTTCCTTCAAGATACTATCCGCAATGTAGCATCTCGGTTTCAGCCTATCACCCTCTTCATACTCGATTCTGAACAAGTTATTTGCCAACAAGTCTACTCTTTCTCTCCGTGGAAGTGGTTCCTGCGCCCCCATTAGTTTATCGCGAAAGCTAATACGCGGTGGCCTACCCCCACCGCCCCCATCAGGTGGCTTGAGGGGGGGAGGAGGTGCGGCGGCGTGCTCAGGTGTTTCGTTCATCAGAGCGCTCTAAACTTTTCATTTTCTTTAAAATCTCTAAATTATTTAACAATAAAATCACTTACTTTTTTAATCCATAACAAATAGACCCTCAATCATTGAAATCACATGACAAAGCTTTTCTATGGTTGGATTAAGTGAAACTTGGTCTCGCTGCTTATGGGGGTTTGTTTTGTGACTCAAGTGGGGCAATCATGAATTATTTATCAGATTATGTAAGTATTACTATTTCTTTTGAAGCAGAGATCTATGCTGCCATGAAATTGATGGAAGTTGTTCATGAAAGGAGGTGGTTAATCTTAGATTGGAATGTAATTCTACTCTTGTAGTGTCTGCTTATAAGCTATTAATTTAATTCTCTGGAGACTGAGAAACAAACAGAAAAATTGTATTTCTATTAACTAAAAGGATGGATTTCCTTACTTTTCATATTTATAGAGAAGGTATTTCTGGTGCCGATATGTTAACTAATTATGACATCATTAGTCATTTCTTCAATTGGTGGGACTTACCACCTAATTTTATTTTAGAAGACTTTAGTCGTAATGGGTTAGGTCTAATCTATTACCGCTTTTGATGACTTTTTTCATTGCTAAGGGTTTTGGTCTGTGGCCATATATAAGAAAAATCCTAGTCTTCACTCTCAACCTTCAATCTACTCCTCTTTTCTTTCTTGCTCACTCACTAGGGGAGTGGTTTTGAATCTATTTTTTGGCCCGAAATCACCCTTTTGTATCGTCTCTCTCTCTCTCTCTCTCTCTCTCTCTCCCTCTCATTTACCTATGTGGTTCCCACATAGATTTAGCTTTTATTTCGGATTTACCTTGATTTCGTTGTCTAAGTGTGTCATTTTTAATTTCTCATCATGTTGCAGTGTTCGTTTGATTCAAATTGAAAGACCAAATTCGATCCATCGAAAATTCAAGCAATGATTAGACCTCAAAGTTACAAATCCGAAGGCATGGTATCCCAACGATTTTTATTTTGCCACATTTGTAGGCATTTTTATATTTTAACTTATATTCTATTAACTTAGATGTTGTGAGTTTGTTAGCAGAGTCATCATTTTCTATTTTAGCAATGCTCAATTTGTGTTATTTTTTAATGTAATTTATCAATTTGAGTGAATGAGTATCTTTTTAAGTAAAAAAAGAAAAGTTTTGATCTAATCCTCCATTGATGTCTATTGTGTTGGTGTATCTCGATCATCTCTTCCGCGTGTTGCTAGTGCTAGGTTATATTAATAAAATCTTTTCGATTATCGAAAAAAAAATGCTTGTATTCTACAACCATGAGGCAAGAAGTATTGAAAAAAAATCAAATTGGTAGAGGAATAATTTGCTGGGGTATGTAAAAAATTGGCAGAGTCAAGGGATTCATGGCTTCAACAAGGTGATAAAAACACCAATTGTTTTGACCATAGAGCCTCCCAGAGAAGCGAAGGGAATTGGGTAATCTCTATTTAGATTCTATTGGTAGAAATTATTCTTAGGAATCTGAGATTGATATTATTTTTAGTAAGCTTGTTTCCAACTCTAGACTCTAGAATAAGGAAGAAATATTTTCCAAAGTTGGATGCAGAGTCACACTCTACGTATACGTATGTGGGTCTTCCAAATTTATTGGAGATAAAAAAAAGAATTGACTTTATTCCAGATAGAAAGAAAAATAATTATAATTAGTGGCCCAAGCTATTCCTACTATCACGAGATACTTTTCTTCATCCGTGAGACGCATAAAAGTTGTGGAGCATGAAAAAACAGAATGAAAATACTATAAGGTTTTGAAATTTGGTATTACTTTCGTGTTAGGCTAAGTTGAAATTACATCCCATATATCATACTACACAGAGGCAAATATACATAGATAGATTAGATACATAAAACATAAATAAAAGCAGTGATTGATTGAAAGTGAAGCTGGTCAAAGCCCAATAAGTCAACAACCGATATCCACTGGTCCCAATTCAATACGCCTCCTGATCCCCCTGTCATGGCAAAATCGATCACAATCACTATAACTATATGACAATAATCTAAATCATCGTATGAGAAGCATATAGGTTGATTAATTATTTATTAACATACTTTCTTGGGTGTGATAAATTCGACGAACTTCTTCTTGGCTTTAGGTGACTTTTTATTCTGTTGCTGAGTTTGAGGATGGTGGTGGTCCCTGGTGGTGGTTTCCGTGACATGTCTCCGTATGTGGTGTCTCACAAACCTTTCATACAAGTAAGCAGCACCTTTGAATTGCGGTAACACCAGCCATGCCGCCAGCAAGAGCTTCACATCGTACCAAATAGGTATCCACTCTAAAGCAGGTTGAAGAAGCATTTCCCCAAGTGTGAGGAATGAATATATTATCCAATAAGCTAGCCACTGTTCATCGTCCACCTTTGATGGACTCTCTATCGCCACCACCGATGCATACCTATTATATTAATTAATATTAATTAATAAAAATAATAATTACCAAGGAATTATATATAATTCTGAGCATATATAGTTTTGATACTTACAAAGGGTACAATAACGTCAGAACCGGCCTGCAAAGGAATTACTAATTATGATCAGAATCAGCTAGAAGACGATTATAGTATAAATAAATCTTGGACACAAATTAAAAAAGAACTAGTAATTATGAGAATAAGCTAGAAGACAACTATGCGTACCCAGCAAGGGAATGAAGCTGGGTCATCAAAGTCCACAACTTGGTCATATGTGTCTGTGCCGAATGAATTGATTAGAAAACTGTTACGAAGAGGATAAGAAGAAGAAGAAGAAGAAATAGAGAAAACGGTTAAGAGAGTAAAGTGAGGTTCAGGTTTGGGGCGGTTGGCCTCAAAATCAACTACCTAGGTGATATTGTTGGAAAGTCGTTAACACAAGAAAAAGGTCGCTCATATATATAATTCCACCCTGCGGGGAAGGGAATGAGGGACACGTGGGGAGAGAGGAGCAAGCATCGAATTCTGCCTTTGACGTGTCATGCTTAATTTAGCACCGTCCAAGATAATACGAGATCATCTTATCCCAATTTTATTACTTTTATGTTATTATCAATCGTAATCATCCTTCCTTGCTTGCCCAAAGCACCAGCCACGTGTGCTCACTTTTAAACCCAACCAAGATGATGACACGTGGCAACTAACGAGCCTCTTGATTCCCTACCTTTCGCCGGGTGGTCTATGTAGATCGAGGATTAACACTCTCCGGATTAAAGTGACAGTGGATAAGTTAGCTGACACCGAATAAAATATATGATAAAGTTATTTGTCGTTACTATCATCTTAGTGTAAACTGTCCAAAAACGTAATTTTTAGAAGTGTCCATTCAATTTATTAGATGAGAAAAATTGAAAAACTTACTTAAAGTTATTGTTCGGTAAGAATTTTGATTAAATTTTGGTGTCAATTATTCATAGGAGAGAGAGAGAGAGAATTTAATTCGACTGCACCGTAAGACAACTACCCTAAATTGATCATGCACGCTAGTAAGTCGTGAAATATTTGTTTTAACCCAAGAACCAAACGAAATAAGAGAAACTCAATTAGAAAATTTAAAGTTAACTTGATGGAGAAGTTCCGCTACTACGTATCATCCGAAGCAATGAGTAACTCAAAATTCACGTAGTTTCCTCTAGAAAATACTTGCTTGTTGGTTAATTTTGATTATTTGAACCGGGGTCCAAAAAATGTTATATCTCAGCTAATCCCTATTTTTAATTTTTTTTTTAGAGGAAAATGTATTTATGTTTGAAAGAATTAAATATGGACTAAAAACATTTAAAAAAACAAAATGGATGGTGAAAAAGAGAAAATAAGGGGTGTGATTAGCTGCTTTCAAACACAGATCAGACCGAAAACCCAAAGCATTAAGGGTGTGTTTGGATGGGGTAATTTTAGAGGGTAATGTAATTTAAGAAGGTAATTAAAATGTTTTGGACTAAAATATCTTGTTTGGGAAAAAATAAAAGGAATTTTAAAAGTGCCGTAATTTTAAGAAGAATTTTAAAACACTTAAAATCAATGTAATTCTAATACCACCTGATTAGAGAGAATTGTAAATTCCACTCTCACGCTCTTCGCACCCTCGCTCTCACGATGCTCGGGATATCACAGTCTTCGCACTCTCCCTTCTTCGCTGCTCTCAATTTCTTCTTTGTTGTTCACTGAATCTCCTTTCATCTTGCTGCACAATGAATCGTTGATCTCATCTTGTTTTTGCGCTGAATCAACTTGTTCTCGCTCTCATCTTGAATCACGTTTTGAATCAATTTCTTCATTGATCTCACTCTCACGCTCTCAACTTGCTTCTGCTGCATCCTGAATCAATTGAAAAGGCACTCAATCAATTAAGCAGGTAATATCGATTTGCTTCATCTTGTTTACTTCCTTTGGATTAATTTCAAAATGATATGTTCAATTTCTGAATCAATTTATGCATATTCCTCTTTCAGAATCGCAGATTCCTCTTCCGGTATCGCAGGTAATTGTTGCTATTGAGTTAATTTCAATTGATTTATGTATTAATTTCTGCTTCCTTCTCATCCTCGATTTCTCTCTCACTCTCAGATTCCTCGCAGAAGTCATATTCATCACTGTGCGCTGCCTTCCTCTCGATTCACCTGTGCGTCGTCTTCGATCTGATTTGAGCGGGTAACTTCTGGATGAATCCTTATGTGTGTAGCAGTTGAAACTTGAAACATTTGCTGCTTTGTGTAATTGTTGTCAGCTATGTTTCTGTTTCTCTTCCTATTTTTGCAGTATGTTCATAGCTTTAAATAGATTGCTGGATTGAATCCTTATGTCTGTGGTGCAGCAGCTGAAATCATGTTAATTTGATTTATAAGAGTGTTTGTTTTGTTGATTTTAAATAAGTGTAGTTATACTTCCTTATATTATCATGTTAATTTGTTTGTTCTGTTCCTATATGTTTTTGTTCCTATTTTAAATAAGTGTTAGTTTTGATTTCAAGAAATGGACACTAGTGTAGTTAATGCTTCAAGAAGTAATTCATATAGCACAACTTTTTCAAACATCTTGGCAAGTCAGAAGTAATCATAAAATCTGTCACCAAAATATTGATTAGATTATCTGCAATCAGTGGGGAATTCCTTCACTGTAAATCTGTCCCACCTGTGAAAGATGTTGCCTTTAAAGGCTAGATGTGGTTGGATAGCATTTGGGGCATCTTACAGTTACACTGGTTCCATAATTGGTTCGGTAACATTCTTTCCAACCATGATGAGTTGCTGCTGATTGATAATTATTCTACATGAATAATTCTTTTATTTTGAGACAATCTGTGCATTGGTGCTTCAAGCATTGCATTGGTGTATTGGTGTATCGTAGTTTGATGAATGGGCTTAGTGGCCAACAGTGAATATGTTAATTGTGCTAATTGGTACATGGTTTAAATGCTACTGCTATGATACATGCTATTGCTAAGATTGTTTCCATTCAAAAATTTATAACTTCTTCTTTGATTTTAATATTCTAACAGTATGTTCTTGTTGTTGATTCAGTAGTTTCAGTTTTTCTGTTTATAATAGTTTCATTGTCATTGCAGTTTATAAGGTCATACTTTTCAACCCCTGTTTTGTTCAGTTTATAGGCATCACCATACTTTTCAACCCCTAATTATTGCAGTACTTAGAGAAATGGAGGCATCCAAAGTTAAGAGCAAGGCAAAAGGAAAAAGAAAGATGGAAGAGGATACAAGAAATTATTTTGCATGGAATTTGGAAATGGAACGTGCGTTAGCTGACATACTTAGAGACCAAAGAAGTTTGGGCAACCAGAGTGACGGAGCTTGGAAATCAGTGGCATACAACACTGCAGCTCAAGAAGTGATGAATGAATTGAAGGTGTTACTTGATCTTGATAATGGACTGCGACTCAAAGCAATTGCTTGGTGGACGAAAAATCCGGACGACTTAGAGATTGTTAAAGCTCTTCCACCGGGTGACAAGAAAGATTATATCTTGGCCTTCATAGATTCTACCATTTGAGGTAATTCTACTAATCTGGGCAGTTTGGGAATGATTTTAGTTTTGTTATATACTTTTTGTTCACATGTTTTTAGTTGGAATCCCAGTCTCTAATTTGATTGTTGGAATCATTGAGGCCCCATTAAAAGTTCAAGCAAAGCTTCACCTATATATATTATGCAAAATAGATAATGATGTTAATGTATATCTGAAAGATTCAATCAGGGTGAATAGTTTGTATTTTTTATTAAAGAGGGAATGTTTGAATGAAAATTAAGGGTGCTAAAAGTAAAGTCCAGAAATAATGAAAACCCAAGGTTTTAACCATAAAGACCACGATCTGAAGTGAAGAAAATGGGGCACGAGATGCATAAAAATGGTCCCATTTTTTGTACCCCTGCTAAATTTCTAAAAACAGATTTATCTAATTTAAAGATAAATCCGTTTTGGAAAAAAACCAAAATGGATTTATCTTTAAATTAGATAAACCCGTTTGAAGTAAAATGTACAACAGATTTATAAATCAATAGATAAAACTGTTATTATATTTTTGCAAAACGGATTTACATCAGCAACACATAAATCGTGTCTAAATTTATAATAACGGATTTATCTATTTATTAGATAAATCCGTAGTTAAAGATAAATATGTTTTGTAAAATAATTAATAAATTAAATTACAATTTGATGGCAAATATATTTAATATATAAGGAATATTATATAAAAAAACCGATAAATATTACTGTAAAAAGGTTATAAAAACACCACTAAAAATCTGTTGAAGAGTCAAAACTAATATAAAAATTATAAAAACACCACTAAGAATCTAATAAAACCAAAATAAGGTTATACAATTTTTTTTAGATTTTTTGGAGATTATGAAAAATTTAAAAATTTAATAAAAAATAGTAAACGATGGAATTTGGGATTTTAAGCCCCGCAATCTCGACAAAAGTCACTTTTTCGGAAGTAATGATCCATGATTTTCTTCGGATTTAATGGTTGTCTTTTTGGGACAATCAGAGTAGGTTGCTCGAAAACCGATTTTTTAGCCTAGATTATCTAGCCGGTGTACATGTACACCGGCTAGTGCTACCAACAAGCTCACCTTCCATCACCTTCCCCAAACCATCTTGAAAATCTTGTGAGTCATGTCCTCCTGCATAATAACAATTCAGTCTAGATAAGGAGAAAATATGGAGTAACTAACAAAAAACAACCTCAAAGACTGCATCTTATTTGGAACAAACAGACACACCTTAATTGCCTAAAACTCTTAAATATCAGGACAACCTCCATCTCTTTTCACTCCAAATGAATACAAATCATTTGAGTATAATTCTACCTCTCATCAACCAAACAGTTCTTTTTTTATTAAATTGCTTCATTCATGAACCAATTATGCCTTTGACACTCGGTGACACCAAGTAGAATGTACTTACACTACCTAATAACTTTTTATAGAATGCAAAATTGACTAATTCAATGGTTAAATTATACTACGCAATCATTAACATTCACGCTCAACAATCAACAGATTGAATTTCAAGAGAGTAAGAATTAGGGCTTTAGGGTTTTCAAAAAGAAATTGATTTCTGACCTTGAGAGTTTGAGAGCTTGAGAGGGAGGTGGAGCTCGCGTTGGAAGGCGGCGGCGTGAGGGTGTGGTGTTGGTAGCCAAACTGAGAGAGAGTGAGAGGGTTGTGAAGAAGAGGAGAACCTTTGGTGGTGCGGAAGTCTCCGGCGGTAGGTGGAACAACGACGTCGTTTCTTCTTCTCTGCGTTCTTCTCGTTCTTTCTCTGTTCTTCTTCTCGTTTCTTTCTCTGCTCTTCTTCTCGTTTTTTTCTTCTCTGCGTTCTGTTCTGCGTTCTTCTCTCATTCTTTCTCTGCGTGAGTAGTGAAAGAGAGGGAATTATTTGGGTAAAAACAAAGGGAGAGGGAATTATTTGGATAAAAAAAAGAGGGAATTATTTTGGTAAAAAAAAGGGAACTTTTGGTCAAAGTGGGAACAATTCCCGCTAATACCTATACTAACGAAATTTAACTTCATAGGTATAGGAAATTACCTATACCCACCGTTATTTTTTCACAATCTTTCCTGTGAACCTATACCCACGGTTTTTTTAACTTGTTGTAGGTGTAGGATACCTATACCTACAGTTTTATTTACCATCGATATAGGTGCTCCTTGGTATATGTCAATTTTCTTGTAGTGTTCAAATGTGTGGGTTGTTTGCTGAGTGTTTTTGTGGGAGTTAGTGTGGATGGGTCAGCTGAAGGTTTAAGTGTCTTGGAAATAACCAAAACTCCCTTGGCTCACTAATCCTCTCCTTTCCCTATCTTTCTAAGTTCTGAATTTGTTTCAAGTGAAGGGTGGTGTGTTTGTTGTTTTAATGAGAGTGAATGACTTAGTTCAGCTGAAGGTTTTAAAATACCAGGAAATGACCATACTACCCTTAGTCCCTAATTCCCACTTAGAACCAATTAAATCATTAAAGCACACAGGTATAATTGGCAATCAAATTACTATGACTGATAATTAATTAAGCCTAATTATTTTAAATTAGCTAATTAATTATCTTTTAACTTTCTTGCTAATTTCAATAAATGAAATTAGCTAAATTGGGGATGTTGCAGCTAAAATTAGTGATTGAATTAACTTATATAAATTGACATTTTAATTAATAACTAAATTAAAATAAGAGAACTGTTCATTTATTGCATGATAAACAATGAACTTAATTAAAACAATAGGAGTAACAACGACAGGAAAAAGTGTACGCTACAAGCTATGAATTCAAAACACTACATCAAATGACATCTAAAAAACTTAATAAGCTAGTAAAAATGGTTGGTTTTTATCGGTTAATTTTATGATTATCAACAAAAACAAATGGTTAAATATGTTTTTTGGTTTTTAAAAAAATTGCGAATTTTATTTTTAGTCCCCATCAAAAATTTCACAATCTCTTAGCTTTACTCTTATTGATAAATCAAACCGGTGCTCTCGGGTTCGATTCTCGCAGTGGACAAACTCGGTGTTGGCAAGTGCGAAATTTGATCCTGAACACGAGCGGAGATTAGTCTTTCGTTGAAAGCGTTGGGACACTCCGCAGGAAGCAAGTAAAGGTCTAAACCAAAAAAAAGTCTCCACATTTTTCCTTCGTCAATGCTCTAGCGACGCTTGGATTATGACAGTTTCTACATGACTTGTTTTTTTGTTGGAACATTAAATAAATTAAATAGTAATAAATGAGTATTTATACATTGGTAAAAAGTTAATGTGTTTGAGTCAAAAAAAATTAATGTGATACAGTCATAAAATAAATTTAAAAAATGATAGAATTAAATAGGGTTTACCGGTTTATCATCTATATATATATATATATATATACACTAGTGGTGTTCTGCAAAAGAATAACAACAAAGTAGAGCTCTACGAGTTTCTCTAAGAAGCAGAGAGATAATAACAACAATGGTGGAGGTCTTGAAAATTCTTTCTAACTTTCTTTCTTAAATCATTGTATTTAATTAATTGTATGTGTTCATTTATGACCTCGTTTTTTTTTTATCTATTTCCATTGTTTTGTGGTTTTGATTCTCAGTATCTTTTGGATGTGTTTGTTTATTTGTTTAGGAAGAAAAGAAACTGGAGGAGACAAAGCCAGAAGAGCCCAAACAGGAAGAAGAAGAGAAGAAAGAAGAAGAGGGAGAAGAAAGCAAGCTCGTGGAAAATCCAGAAGAATCCAAAGATGGCCAAGAATCCAAAGGCGACGAAGCTGCTGTTGCTATTCCTCCACCAGAGATTTTGCTGAAAGTGTTGATGCATTGCGAAACGTGTGCTCGTAAAGTTCGTCGATGCTTGAAAGAATTCCCAGGTGTGGAAAATGTAATCACGGATTGCAAATCTCACCAGGTGATTGTAAAAGGTGAGAAAGCTGATCCCGCCCAATTGACAGCTCTAATTGTGACCAACGTTAATCAAAAGTATTGACCAAAATAAGAGTCACTTAAAATGGGGGGGTGGGGGGTCGGCAGTACTCATTAAAGAAACCAAAATAGGGGGGTTGGCTGGATACTTGCAAAAAATAAACATAAGAAAAATAAGTATAAAAATAAATTAACTTTTTAAAGTGATTTAAGTACGCTTCTAATACATGTTGATGCAAAATGACCAAAATAAGGGTCTTAAAAAACGGACAGTCGCCGAGAGTACATCTAAAATATTTTCTATACTCTAAAGTACCTTAAAACACACTGCTTAGCGTCACACTTTACATATTTTGTAATAGAATTATTTTTTTTACCAAACCGGTTATTGAGGAACAAACTCAGTGTATTTGAACATCTAATTTTTTTTCTGGACTCTAAGTACCCCAAAACACACTGCTTAGCTTCACACTTTAGGTATTTTGTCACGAACGTTTTTTTCTTTTCATCAAACCCGTTATTGAGGAACGAATTTCACGTATTTGAATAGTTGAATTTTTTCTGAACTCTAGAGTACCCCAAAACACACTGCTTAGCATCGCACTTTACGTATTTTGTCAAGAAATTGTTTTTTTTCTTTTCATCAAATCGGTTATTGAGGAATGAACTTCGCGTATTTGAACGGCTGACTTTTTCTAGAATCTAAAGTACCCCAAAAAAACACTGCACTATCATGTTTTGTTGCAATTTACGTATTTTGTCTCGAAATTAATTTTTTCACCAAACCTGTTATTAATGAACGAACTTCGCGTATTTAGCCATGTAACTTTTTTTGTCTCTAAAGTACCTCAAAACACACTTCTTAGCGTCACACTTCACGTATTTTGTTACGAAATTAATTTTTTTCTTTTACCAAACCAGTTATTGAGGAATGAACTTTGCATATTTGAACATCTATTTTTTTTCTCGACTCAAATACCTAAAACATGTAAAAAGAAAAAAAAAAGGAAAAAGCAAAGAATGCTGAAGTTTAGCGCGCATTGCTGCCTGAAGACAGATTGGGCTTTTTCCTTTCATGTGCATATATACCGGGTTTGTAGCTTCAGGATTTTGGGCCATACTTCTTACAAACCCCCCTACTCACCACATACCCACTTTTTTAGAAAATTTGAAAAATACCTCACGTGGGAACTTATAGTATGAGTAAAATTACGAGTTGGTTGTGGTTTCTTTGGTAGTGGCGGGGTAGGAGTGGAACTTGTAGTTCTAGTTTGGGTTGGTTTCTTTGTTAGTGGTGGAGTAGGAGTGGAACAATTCTACTTTGGGCTGGAGTTGAGATCTTTGATACTGGTGGGGTAGGTCGTTTGCGAGACTGAGCAGCATATGTGCTATCTTTCTAGGAGTCCAAAATGTCTACATGTTCCCAATATGACTTCTCTGGCTTTGTTGAGAACTCGTCTTTCATTTTCTTTCCCTTTTTAGGTGCTCCCTTTGTGGTGACCTTATCCGGAAGTGGGCACATGAAAGTAGTGTCTTGGAATGCCAACTCACGTACTTTCTCCTTCAACATCACTCTACCTGCAGCTTGATCAGAAGCATCAAACCTTCGTTGTATATACCTTCAAATTCAATCTTCAGATTCAAGTTATCATTTGGGGTTCCAGAAGTTTTCTCAAGAGCCTCATCTGATATTTGAAATTAAGTCTTTTCTAGTGATGATGAATCGTTTCCAACGGAATGGGGGTGAGGTCCACCACGTACCTACAAAATAAGTATTATTTTTTTAGAACAATAAACTTGACTGAAGGACAAAAACTAATGGAGTCACCAAAAATATTTACCTAGCAAGATCTCATGCACATGGTAGACCGTGCGTGGTTCTGATTGTGCATCCACATTCATATGCATCAATACGAATCGTGTGTGGTTCTGCCATTTTATTCTCCAAAGCGTGTACAGAAACAAAAGACATATTTTAAAAAACAGTTTCTGAACATTCTGAACCACACACGATTGGTATTGATGCATTCTAAACAGTTTCTGAACATTCTTGAACCACACGGTTTTAAAAAACAGTTTTTAAAAAACAGTTTTTAGAAAACAGTTTCTGAACAAGTGATTTTGTCTTCATGAAGACAATGAGTGTGTTGTGTCTACTTCTGTTAAGGCACGTGTTAAGCTCAAATCAAATGGTAGCATCACACACTCTTATGCTAATCACCAGTTCTCTACTGATCTTTATATTGTGCACAAACATTTGTGAAATATGGCTATTGCATATGATGAGGATCAGGGATGAACGACGTGTTGTTGATGGCCTACCTGCTGTTAAGGTATTTTGCAAGATTTAGTGTTTAACTTCTAAAATTCAAGAGCCAGCTACTAACTGGGATAACCTAATTTCATTTACTTATATATGATATTATATTCTCTTATAGCAATACAAATTGATTTATAGCAATAGAAGTTACTTGAAAATAATGATGAGACTTTATGAAAATACTGCAGAATATGAATTTACTAAGTGGATGAGTAGTGTGAGGTTTGCTTATTGTCATTTTCTCAGTTAGCAACAATACAAGTTGATCCACCTCCTTCACTTTGAAGTAACAACCATGGATATACTTCTGCACTTTCGGATTTAACCATATATTTGGATAGAAAAATAGTTAATTATGTTTAGTTGAGAAGCTTTGGGAACAAAGGTTTAAAGACAACCATCACTGTTAAAAATAGCTAATTGATTGGCTAAACATTATTACTAACTATTAATGTCATATTGTCATGTTTTGAAGGGGATGCAATATTGTCACGAGGGTAAGGTTCAGACTAATTAAATTCGTCAGTAATGTTCACAGGGTAAGGTTCAGACTAATTAAATTTGTTTACTTTAAATTTGTCTTGAATTTCATGCGCTAGTGTTCGAACTAATTATAACAACAAAACTATTACAATCTTGATATTGTACAACTGATTTTAGAATAATGACATTTCAAATTAACATTTCAATTTCAGTATAACGATGTCACGTAATGCGATAAGCCCGTGCGGATGCCTTAAGAGGGCTGCCTCTGTGGGGAAGATGGCTATAATGTGAATGAGGTTGGTGAGGAGGTTAGGGTTTGGAGTGGAGAGATGGGAGGTGTGGGATTTAGGAGGGGGCGTGTAGGAGATGGAGGGAAAGAAGGAGGAGCAAGGATAGGAGGGATTTTCAAGAATGTCAGGTGTAGTTACGTATTTTCATAGGGTAAATGGGTGTGTGGTGAGTAGGGGGTTGTAAGAAGTATGGGCTAAAATTTTCCATTCTCTTATTAGGCCCAACAGAGTTTTCAATGAGCCCTTTATTCCTAAACACACTTTGCTTACAATTAATATCCAGCTCATAATTGTAACGATAATTTAGGAGTAAAAGAATTAATAGTAAAAGAATTGTATCGTTAATTTCCTGCCTTTGCATATCTAATACTACTAGTGGAGGAGCGAGATTTTCTGGGAAGCCGTTATCATGGTACAATTGAGAGCGATGATTAGATTTGCACAACGTTAATGTCGCTCCCATTAGTATTAGATTAGCACGCATTTACTCTTGCTTCACAGAACATAACACTAGAAAAGAAGGCGATCCTATGGAAAGCTCTGAAGAACTTGATGAGATTTACATGAAACTTGAGCAAGATTGGCAGGCTTTTAAGGAATCAACAGCTTCACGCAAATATTCCACTCCGAGAGAAAACCTAATGTTTAATAAGCTTCAACATGATGAGTCCTCATCAGAAGAAACTCGGAAGAGTATCACGATCAAAATCAAAGACGTAAGTTTAAGGGTCGAAGACTTTTTCAGTCATCGGAAGAGAGTGAAAGTGATACTACCGTTGATAACAACAACATGAGTCCCCATTGTGAAGTGAGATCAATGTTTTTCAATTACTCCAACAAGGATGAACACGAGAATATTAATGAAACTTGTGGCTACTCTTATTCATCTTCCTCCTTGTCTTCCTCGATCTTCCTATTGTCTTGTCGGTGGAACAAGAACCAGGTGCGCTATTTTCTTCAGTGAGTTTTTGCTCATGATTGCATTTGCAACCTTCATGAGCTTGGATTGTGATATTGCTCTCCGCAAGTTAATGATTTGACTAATTTGTTGTTCTGAAACACTTATTTTCATCTTCTAGTGATTGTATTTACTGATAGAGATGATATATGGAGAATCATGAAATTAATTAACTTGAATTCATCTCTTATCGCAAATTGGGGATTTAAATTTATGATCATGATTCCTTAATGAGAGCAATTTTTGCATGAGAAATTCCATGCACAATTTACGGATTATATATAATACCATAACCATCCATAAATGCCTTAATTAGCATAATATATTCACAGTGTGTGTACGTACTGTATTGGAACCGTATAACATGTACATTACATCTGAAAATGCACATAATTTTGTATAAACCGGATATCATTTGCGCGCAACTGCAGAGACTAATCCCCGAGCCGGATAGGACCACAATGGGCGGGAATACTATGTCTATGACTCCACATATAGTCCATGTGAGTCACATAAATTTTGACAGCAGAGAAGCGCCTAATGAAATATGGCATTATTATGCTATTGTTATAAATTGCTAAATTTTTACATGAACAATAAACTTTTGGTAACATTAATCTCTTTATTCTTCTTTGGTTATCAAAGAGATTTTATTTTACCTATTATATTGGTGAATATTTAAATCTCACCGCACAATTATTATAAAAATAAACTGTCCTATATGTAACTTCTTTCTAAAATTATTTTTGAATGTTTTTCATACTAAGTTTTGTCGGTAACACATGAATCTCCAAGTGTGTTTTACCCATCATTTTACCCCTCTTTATAATGCATTACTTGATGAACTAAGCCTTGATATATGAACCAGCGAATTGGCAAAGAGGGATGGATGAATGGGTAGAAGTAGATTGGCAACACATAAGCACCTACCTTCTGACAGTGTGAGTGGAAATGGTTAAGACAAACAATTAACCATAATCCTAGATAGAACCTCATAGTTTGGGGATACAATTTGAAAGACGAACAATTACCAACTATAACTATATCAGAAGATTAATTAATTTTTGATACAAGTTTAAATATTTCGACGTCATTTAGAGTTTTGACAAAAGCCTAATCATTGTGGTAATGGGAAAAGAAGGAGGGGAATCAAACATTTGGTGTGGATTGCTGCTGTGTGGAGCTGGTTTATAGCGAGAAGTGGTAGAAACAGTGGGATATCATTGACAGATTGGCTTAATTGCCCTCTGGGTTGTTTAAATTCCGTATAAATTGTATAGTAACCACTGTTGTAATTCGGGTACTCTTTTTTCCTCCCCGGGTCTTTTTCCCCTTTGGATTTTGGCCCACGGAGGTTTTAACGAGGCCCCTCCCAACTCGATGTAAGGGTTGGAGTACCCCTTTGTACTCCCTTCAATAAAGTGCTTATCTAAAAAAATTGTGGTATATATATATAATTATATTTATATAATTACATATGAATAAATAAATTTAACCATGTCATATAAGATTGTTTAAAGAATCTATTAAACAATTCATATATATATATATATATATGACAAATATGATTTTTATATCCATTGTAGCAATAATTTTGAAATATTTTAAAGGATAATGTATACCCGTGCATCACACGGGTCAAGCTCACTAGTCTGAAATATATGCATGAAAATTATGTGCTACTTATTAAACTTCTTTTTTTTTTTACAATTATTAAACTTAGGTTTTGATTTGCAGAATTGATCACTGTTGTAGACATGCTGCATTTAGGCAGTAAAAAAGACAATAGCAGTGGTTCTTTAATGAATTATTGTGTTAAATTAAAAGGACTACCTTCTATCAGGTTATAGAAGGTTTAGATGTTTTACTGAAAAAAACGACTGAGGGGCCTAAGCCCATTAACTCTTATCATAAAAATGAAGTCTATATTACCGATATCTTTGTTTTGCAAATTTAAGAATCAGCCCTGATGTCCATGTTAGAATCAGCCCAAAATCTTAGAATCAGCCCTGATGTCCATGTTTTGGAAGCATGCCCCTCCTCCATTGCATGTGACTCTTAAGTCTTAACTAAACTGCTGATAGAAATAGCTGCATCACATCTATGTCTAATGGTGGATTGGTGGTCCTGTGCTAGATAGGAGTAAAACTTCAAGGAATGGAAATTAGTATTCCAGAACTACAAGATAGAATTTGAACAAATTGATCAATACTCGAACCCATCAATAACTTTTTGTTTGAGTTAAGTGCTCAACTTGTAATTTTAACATTAAAATTGAATCAAACCAAATCAATCATTAACGATTTGGGTTGTATAGGGTTCGGGGTTACGTAAGATAAATAACATTTAAATTCCTAAAAAAAGCGATTCCATCAACACATTTATAGTACTTTGAGCATTCAAAAATTGAATGAAACAAATATTCGCTAAAACAAAAGTGAATCGGTCAGGAGGTCTCAATTTGAATAAAAAATGTCTCTTAAATTAGATTTAGTTTCACGGTAATAAAAAATAAATCTAGGATGGGTTATAGGTTTTATTTTAAAAAATAGATAATATGTATGTCATGAGGGTTGAGTTCATGAATTCACGGGTTCAAAATGTCAACTTTGCTACCTATACCAAATTTTATCTTTGAGTTTGAATGGTGATTGAGTTGAGTTGGTTTGAATAAGTGGGTTTGCGGGTTGACTCGTACTCGTGAATAGCTTAGAACATAGTATAATTATTATCTTTTTCACCTAATTAAGAATTGCAATTATAAAGCGAATAATTTTTTTTAGCATTCCAATATTCAAGAAAGGACAAAAGATTACAATTAGTCACAAAAAAACAAAATATTATAAACTCATTTGTTCAATTTTAACAGGGGTATATAATCTTTTTTTTGTGCAAGGGGTACAATCTTTAAATATTATGCGAGAAGTCTCTATCCGGTACCTGGGCCAATCCCTTTTTTAATATTTTAATATTATTTTGTTTTTTCCTCTCATTTTTTTCTTTTTTTGTTTTTTTCACTTTTTTTCTAATTTTAATTAATATTTCTCCTCACTAATTTAAATGTGAGTAAATTGTCAATACTCCAATTGATTCCTAACAAAAAATGCAGAGACTAATTTACTCCCTAAGAAATTAAGAGTACCGATTTAATTCTCAATATCTTAAAAGTAGGTCAAACTAGTCTTTTTGAGATAATTTATTATGAACCCTTTACTCCTTAAAGCAAGTACCATCCACATCCGGTACTTCCACCAAACCTCCCTTTAAATATTTTAATGCTTTTTTGTTTTTTTTAAATAATGTTTCTTTCTTTTTTATTCTTTTTAAATTAGCACACTACTAATTTACTTATGGTCCTTATTTCGGCAGTGAGTTTTGTAACACCCTAATATTTTTATCAAGTAGAAATGCTAAGATGCATGAAATGACATACATCAGAGTAATATTTCCTGTTTAGATATTGAACACAACTAAAATTTTTCGATGAGTAACATTAAACAGTCTTAACATTCCATAACTTAATTGAAAACCATATCGGTTCCATGTCTTTCAATATCCTCATGACCTAGTGTTCAATACCATCACAAGAAAAGTGGAAACGATTACATAACTTAAAACAAATTCAAGTCATAATATCGAGTTACAAAGACAACAAGGGGACTCAATATCAACGATAAAAGAACCAAGTCCTCGAACTTCTCCTCAAGCACGTCACCTACTCGTGCCTCTTCGCTAGCTTTCTTCTTTCCCCGTCTCTCCGTAAAAACAACAACATATAAAGGGTGAGATAAACATTATCTCAGTGAGTCCTACCGAACCCCCCCACAATGACTCTCGGTCCATTTATTCCTTTTCATTTAATCGTAGTCCATTTAGGTCCTACGTGCATATAGCTTTTCCTGACATGCATAGTACATCTTCGGCAAAAGCTATGCCTTTACCGTCGAACCTCTCCACTAGTTTACACTAGCTTCAAACCTTTTGAGGCCTAGGTTCTGGGGCTCATGACTTCCCCTCCCCTAGTATACTAATCAACTGGGTCGTCACCCATCCTTTGATATAATTTATATATCCTGACCTTGAAAGAACATTTAGTTCCATAACCTTAAACAATTGGTTGAACATTTAGTTCCATGACATTAAACAGTTAATTGAAACATTTACGGTTTTTGAAACATTTATAATTTCCAAAAACAATTCTCTTTAAACCTTGCAATCATGTTCAAAAACAGAGCATTATTGGTTCCATGACATGAGGGATGGTTGGGAAGAAGATTAGAAGAGGTTTGGAATCGAAAGGAGCGACGAAACGAGAATTTTTTACCTTGAATCCGAACCACACGCACGGTCCGTGCCCTAGGGGCGCACAACTCGTGCATGTTGCGCCATTTTAATTTAGCCAACAACGAAATTGGCGCACGGTCCGTGCCACAGGGGCACACGGTCTGTGTGCTCTGTTCAGTATACCAACATCAATCCATTTCTCTCGTTTTTCTTCTCCGTTCGCGTCCAATCCGTATTCCGATCAAAATCCAACCTCAAAACAGATATTACCAGACGATATTCCAGTCAATCCAGTCCAAGTAACAATTCACATATTAACATATATTTTGATAAATAAACCGTAAAGCGTAATTTTTCCCGAAAAAGGTTTTCGACTCCTAAAACTTTCGAAACGAAATTACACCACATGACAGCATATCAAAACAACCACAATCGAAATATAAAAACCTACATGTGAGTAAAACTCACTGATCGTGATGAAAATCACGAAGCACCGAGACTTATCGTAGTTTAAACGATCCGTGACACACGAACATGCTCCAAATTAGTCCCAACCTCTTCCCCAATCGAACCAACCCACTCTAAACTCGCAACCAGCAACTCAATCGCTCAAAACTTCCTTCAATGAACAATGTAGATGGCTAGGAGGGCTTCCAAACTGATGTTTTGAGGTTTCAAAGTAACATGCAATGAAGTTAGCTCAATGTTTTGACTATAAGAGCTCAAAAGCTTCAACAATGGTAAGAAGAGATTGGAGATGAATGAGCTTCTGAATTTGGTACCAATAGGAAGGGAATCGAAAATGGAGTAAGATGAAGGTGAGAATACTTACATGCATCGGAGGAATCAAGCTCTCTCTTCTTCTTCTTTCTCTCCTCTTTCTCGCAACTCTCTTCCTTTCTCTCTATTTCTGATTTCTTTCTTTTATTTCTGTTTGTGTTTTCAGGTAAGTGTGCGTGTGCGTTTCAGAACATGAGCTGAGGGTTTAAGTGTCATGGAAAAGACACTTTTGCCCTTACTTATATATTTTCATTGACTAAGTTACCCCTAACACATAACTACCCTATTACACTTCTAACTTATAAGCTTTCAGTTTTGCTGAAACCAAAAGGAGTGTTGGGGTTATTTTTAACATTTGTGAGCTGAAGGTGTTCAACACTAGTAAATGACCAAAATACCCTTGTCCTCAAATTCTCGTCTAAACCCCAAATAACTCGACCAATCAATCAATAGTTCACACAACTCATATAATTAAGCAATCAAACATATGATTAGTTTACTTAATCTAAACCATCACCTCATAATTAGTTAATTAATCTAACATATATTATTTAGCAAATCAATTAACTCATAACCTCACGCTAATTTCAATAAACGAAATTAACTAAATCAGGGATGTTACAAGTTTTATCCCACTTCTTTTATTATTTTTACCACTTTAGAAATCAAATTATATTTATACTTTGACTCCTTATATTTTCTATAACAACATCTACTATCTATTTAAGAAAAGATAGGGATATTTAAATTATCAAACTGTAACACCCCTAGTTTCGTTAATTTCGGTTTTACGAAATTGACTCACGATTTCTTATTCGATTAAATGATGAATCGAGTCTCGGATATGACTATGTCGCAAAAGCAATATTTAGTTGCTCGATCATATGAACTATATGCAATTTTATTTGAATTCTGAGAGTTGTGGGAATTAGAGCACAAGAGTAAAATCGTCTTTTCGCCTCTTATTGACGATGCGTCATTTGATGAACGATGAACTGGGTCCTAGTCATGGTAGGATCATGAAAAGGATATTTTAATCCTAAGTCATATGAATGGATAAGTGCTTGGTGGATTGGAGTGGATTTAAATGAGAATTTGGGTTAAGGGCATTTTAGTCTTTTCCCACTCATTTAAAGGTTACATCCAGATCAGTACTAACCAACCACACCCAAACTCCCAAAAGCAGTCATATGCTGAAATTGAGAAGAATTTGAGAGAGTTGGAGCTAAAAGAGTGTTTAAATAAAGATTTGGGTGCAAGGGCGTTTTGGACCTTTCACCATTTTTAACACCCAGCTGATCCTCTTATTAAAAAGAAAACAGCAAACCACTCTCACAGCTCAGAACTCACAACTAGAAATAAGAAAGAAATAAGGGTGAGAAGAGAGGGAAGGGCGAGAGGAAGAAGAGGAAACATTGAAGGGGATGCTTTGAAAGTCTACATGCACTGTGAGAAATGTGCACAAGGGATGAGAAAACGCATCAAGAAATTGAATGGAGTGGAAGCTGTGGAATTAAGAAAGAAATAAGGGTGAGAAGAGAGGGAAGGGCGAGAGGAAGAAGAGGAAGAATTGAAGGGGATGCTTTGAATCCTTCTTGCATGTAAGTGTATTTTACATCATTCTTCTTCATTTTCAAGCTCCATCTGTTGATACTGATTCCATCTACTCTATCCTCTTCCTTCTTCATCTACCATTTCTGAACTTAGAGGCTCCACTTGACCAACAATGGAGTTCTAAGCTTACTTGGAGTTTGCATGTTGCCATTTAAGCTCCATAAACAATAATTGAAGTTCAACAACCCTATTAGAGTGCCTACACTAGCTACATTTTGAATTCAGTGAGTTGGAAAGTAGGAGGGGTGCTGGATTAGATTGTATTCGGTCTTGGAGCTAATTTCGTGGTTGGGTACATTTTGGAGTTGAGGATATAGACACACAACAATTTCTGCTCAAGAAACAGTTTTGACCACGTATGGTAAATCCTTCGTAACTCCCTTCATGGTCACCCATTGAATGTGATTGTTGTTTCTTTGGAAACTAGACACGAAACCCTTCAGTTTAGGCACAAGAACCATTGGATTTGACTGAGTATTGAGGGAGAAACACTAAGTACAAATTTCACTTTTGTCACAGTAATATTTTCGAACCAGTCCTTGTATTTTCGCCATAGCTCCCTGAATACTCGCCATAACAGTTTGGGACTTGAACCATATGAAAGTAGAAAAAATTATCTACACATTAGGGTACTGGTTTGAAAGGTTTTAGTTAAGAATCGAATTAGTTATGTCTGTTGCAAAACAGCTTACAGATGCTGCCAAACCGGATTTTGAAGATTAATGGTCGCATTCCCGGAGTTGAGGTTAGATCGTCCTGAGAAGGGAATTACATTGTTGAATCGCGATGCATTTGGATACGCTCCAGTAGCTGGTTCTGTGGTGGGGCTAGTTTTGAAGCAGTTTCAAATTCGTTGGAGCGTGGGAATCAAATTCAGGGATTGTT
Organism: Astragalus membranaceus; assembly: GCA_039519185.1. Classification (NCBI taxonomy): domain Eukaryota; kingdom Viridiplantae; phylum Streptophyta; class Magnoliopsida; order Fabales; family Fabaceae; genus Astragalus; species Astragalus membranaceus. The sequence goes on along the minus strand of CM076848.1, from coordinate 24,282,200 downwards.
CGAGTGGTTACGTGTTGGAGCGTTTCGAAGTCTCGGCAAATTCCGTGATTTTCATCACAACCGGTGAGTTTTACTCACGTTAGGGATTTTATTTCGTTGATTTCAAATGTCTGAATAACCTGTTCTAGAAAGCTATTTGGTTGCGAAATAATTTATCGAGTCGAAAGCCGTTTTTCGGAAAATAACGTGTTACGGTTTTTATAAAAATATATGTGTGTTCTATTGATTTGTTGATTGAATGTTTGGACTGGATTTGCTGGATATATTATCTGTTTTGAGGTTGGAATTTGATCGGAATTGGTTTGGACACGAACGGAAAAGCGGAACGGGAGAATCGGATTGAATTTCATAAACAGAACAGGACGCACGGGTTGTGCGCCCCTGGGCACGAACCGTGCTCCCACTTCGCATATGGCCATTTAATTTGGCACATCACGCACGGGTCGTGTGCCCCTAGGGCACGGACCGTGCGTGTGGTTCTGTTTCCGGGTGCAAATTTCTCGTTTCGTCGCTCCTTTCGATTCCAAACCTCTTCTAATCTTCTTCCCAATCAATTGAGATGATATTGACCTAATAAAATCAATGTTTTGAGTGTGTTCAACTTGATTTTGAGAAAAGGGTTTTGAAGGTTATAATTGTTCGAAAAACCAAAAAGTAGACCGCGCGTGAGTTCACGTTTTGAATAACAAACCAGATTATATGTCCAATTTTGTACTGCGATTATAACGCCGGATGGCTTGTATATTATTCATCAAAACGGGTTATAGACAATGTTAGATATATATATATATATATATATATATATATATATATATATATATATATATATATATATATTGAATATGAAAGTCGGCCCAATGCGGGTGTGATATATAGATTATATCAATGTGGGTGACGACCCAACGAATAGCATACTAGGAAGGGAAGGTCATGAGCCCTCACCCTAGGCCCGAACAACGTTATGGAATGGACTAACGTGGGTTCATCGAGATTGTGGCTGTTGCACGGTCGATGTTTCGATTATTAAGCTTGTAATTGTATAGTAACTTACAAGGCTTAGAAACAAATAATTAGCGCATTAGATACCGAGATTGTGGCCGTTGCACGGTCGGTAAATGGCTAAGTATATATTTGAGCAAATAGTTTATAAATTAATCTATGTTGCAACGGTTTTTATAATTGAACCGATAAATTGTGAGGGGTTCGGTAGAACTCGCTGAGACAAGTTGTCTCACCTTATCATCTGTTGTTGTTTTTACAGAGAAAAGGAAACGGGAAAGCAAGCGGAATGGTCAGTTGTCACACTCGAGGTGAAGATTGAAGATTGACTCATTCCTAGTTGTTTAAGTTTTTCTGTCGTTGTCTCTCTATTTGATATCATGATTTGAATTTGAGCTATGTTATGTATGAGTTTCCGCTGTTTCTTGTAAAGATGTATATCTAAGCAGAAATTTTTGTTTTACTCTGATGTGAACCAAATTGTATATTTAGGTATATCTTGTTTTAGAAATACCGGGGTGTTACACAAACTGTCCCTGCATCTATTCTTAAAAAGTTTACTACTTATCAATTATTGTTTTGCTTGTGGGTCGCGACGGGTAAATCTAACTAAGAAAAGATAAGGCTGTTTAAATTTCCAAAATGACCCTGCATTTATTTTTAAAAAGTTTACGATTTATCAATTATTATTTTGCTTTTGGGTCACAATGGGTAAACATATTAAGTGATCAGTATAATTTCATTTTTATAAGTACATCACAATATTTTAAATCATTCTATCAAACAACACGGTACAACCCGTGCGTATGCACCGATTTAGTGCTAGTTTTTCTTAAAATGCGAGTACCACCTACCTTTGGTACTCGTGCCAAAATCCCCCCTTTTCTTTTTTAATATTTTAATGCTTTTTTTTTGTTTTTTCCTCTTATTTTTAATTTGTTTTTCGTCTTTTTGTTTTTTAGTCAATTTTTTTTTCAATTTTGATAAATATTTCTTTTCACTAATTTAAATGTGAGTTAATTACAAATATCCAAATTGATCGCTAACAAAAAAATATAGAGATCGATTTAGTCCCTAAGAATTGAAATGTACCAATTTGATCCTCAAGAATCTTAAAAGTGTATTATTCCTTTAGGAATAACTTTTATTGACAATTTAGTCCTTAAAGCGGGTACCATATGCTATCAATACTCGCACCAACTCTCTTTTAATATTCAAATGCTTTTTTGTTTTGTTTAAGTAATATTTCTTTGTTTGCTTTTTATTTTATTTTTTTGACAATAGCTTTTTATTTTATAATTAGTTCGTTAAATACTAATATACTACTAACACAACCAACACCGTTGGCCTAGTGGTTTAATCTATCCCAGGACACGAGGAGTCGACCCAGTGCTCTCGGGTTCGATTCCCGTAGTGGACAAACTCGGTGTTGGCCAGTGCGAAATTTGATCCTAAGCATGAGCGGCGATTTGTCTTTCGTTGAAAGTGTTGAGACACTTCGTGAGTAGCCGCTGATGGTCCGAACCAAAAAATACTACTAACACATTTTTTTACTTATGATAATCATTTGGGCGATGAGCTTTATCCCACCTCTTTAATTATTTCACGACTTTAAAAATTCAATTTATATTTATACTTCTTTTGTTTATATTTTTTAGGAAAACATTTTTCTAAACCTGAACTATCTACTCGGTCAATTTATTGGGTTTGGTAATTTTGCAAATCCCAAAGAAAAAATCAATTTATATCTACATTTCTTCTTATGTTTGGGTTATGGGCTTTAGGCAATTTCTGTTACTATTTTACTACCTCCACGAAAATTCATTTCATATACTAAAAAAACAAATTTATATTTAAACTATGCCTCTCTTAAATTTTTTAAAAAACCACATTTTTCTTAACGAAAAATATCTACTCAATCCATTTTAATATTGTTGGTAGTATTTTTGTTCCACTCTATAGTCTTAACCCCACTCAACCGTTTATACTAAAGATCACAAAATTGTGACTGAATGAGTTAATTGGAGTTAAAACTTATTTAAATCAATTAAAATCACTACTTAAGAGTATTTAACAACATTATATTTTTTATATAATTAATATTAAATATGGTTATTCTTATTTAATTAAAATATATTAAATTAGTAACTTTGGCTTTTTTTGTTTGACGTTTTAGTTAAAAATAATTGCCACATTTGAATTCTCATTTTACATCTTGCAACATAAATTTTCATGAATTCTAGAGACTAGCTGATGATAGAAAACTAGCATAAAGCGGAAAAGCTAGCAGATGACAGAAAAACTAGCTTATATCAGATAACTGTTGACACAGAAGCTATCAACGTAAATTAAAGTGTGCAGTAAATTAACAAACGAATTAATTTATAAATATTAAATGACATAATTAAATAGGTAATTTAATTATTTCCTAAAAATGAAAAATTGTTCATTTATTGCAGGATAAACAATGAACTAAATTAAAACAATGGGAGTAAAAACAAGAGGAAAAATGGTACGCTACAAGTTATAAACAGAAACGCTACAGCTACAAGCTATATAAAGAGAAACACTACATCAAATGACGTCTAAAAAGATGTTATATAAAAGCTAGTGAAAATGGTTAATTTTTATCGGTTAATTTTATTTTTATCAATAAAAACAAATGGTTAAATATGTGTTGGGTTTTTAAAAAATATGCAAATTTTCTTTTAAGTCCCTATAAAAAATTTCACAATCTTTTAGTCTCCATATTTTTCCTCCGTCAATGCTAGCGACGCTTGAATTATGACAGTTTCCACTTGACTTGTTTTTTATATTTGATGTAACATTAAATAAATTAAATAGTAATAAATGAGTATTTATACGATATAAAAAATTAATGTGTTTGAGTCAAAAAAAATTTAATGTGTTACAATCACAAAATAAAAAAAAATTTGTAACAAAAAAATCATAAAATAATTTTAAAAAATGAGAGAATTAAATAGGGTTTATCTGTTTATCATCTATATAAATAGACTAGTAGTGGTGGAAAAAAGAAAAACAGCAAGTAGCAGCTCTACAAGTTTCTCTAAGCAGCAGAGAAATAATATCAGCAATGGTGGAGGTCTTCATATAACTCTTTAACTTTTTTTCCAAACCAATGTATTTAATCAATTATATGTGTTCCTACAATTGTTTTTGTCAATTATATGGTGACCTCATTTTATCTGATTCCATTGTTTTATGGTTTTGATTCTCAGTATCTTTGGGGTGTGTTTGTTTATTTGTTTAGGAAGAAAAGAAACTGGAGGAGATCAAGCCAGAAGAGCCCAAACAGGAAGAAGAGGAGAAGAAAGAAGAAGAGGGAGAAGAAAGCAAGCCAGTGGAAAACCCAGAAGAACCAAAAGATGGTCAAGAAGAATCCAACGGCGACCAAGCTGCTGTTGTTATTGCTGCTCCGCCGCCAGAGATTTTGCTAAAAGTGTTGATGCATTGCGAAGCGTGTGCTCGTAAGGTTCGTCGATGCCTGAAAGAATTCCCAGGTGTGGAAAATGTAATCACAGATTGCAAATCTCACCAGGTGATTGTAAAAGGTGAGAAAGCTGATCCAATGAAGGTTTTAGAGAGAGTTCAGTCGAAGAGCAAGAGCCTAGTTGAACTTCTTTCTCCAATCCCAAATCCTCCCGAGGAGAAAAAACTCTCGGATGAAGAAGAGAAACCCAATCCCCCTGAGAAGGTTAATTTACGTTTCATTACATTTTTAATTTCTCTCTCTTTGCTTTAATTTCATCAGCTGGAATTAATGATGTTTTATTAATTTTCTTTTTAACTATCTGTAACGCCTAACACAATTGGTTGTCGCTTGTGAGAGTAGGTATTTTATGCGGTTTTTCGGGTCTGAACACGTGATTTTCACGTTGTCTGTGTGAATTTACTTATGGTATTTGTCATTTTGTGTGTGACAAAAATTTTGTTTGCATGTGCAGCCTGAGATTGTAACTGTTGTTTTGAAAGTCTACATGCACTGTGAGAAATGTGCACAAGGGATGAAAAAACACATCAAGAAACTGAATGGAGTGGAAGCTGTGGAAGCAGATTTGAAGAATTCAGAAGTTACTGTGAAGGGAGTGTATGATCCTGCAAATCTGGTTAAGTATGTGTACAAGAAATTTGGGAAGCAATCAGTGATACTGAAGCAAGAACTCGAACCTGAGAAGAAAGAGACAGAAGTGGGGGAAGGAAAAGAAGAGGAAAAGAAAGGTGAGGAAGGTGGGGAGAAAGAGAATGAAGGGGAGGAAAACAATGAGAAGAAAGAAGAGGGTGAGGCTGAAGCACAGGAGGAGAAGGAAGAGGGGCTGGTTATGGTTATAGAAGAGACAAATGTGGAGGAGGCAGAAGAAGAGGTGAAGATAATTGAGTATTTCCATAACAACAACGGTCTTGAAAGAAATGGCGTGGAAATGTATGCATACCCTGACTACTACAAAATATACCCACCCCAGATTTTCAGTGATGAGAATCCCAATGCGTGCACTGTCATGTAGTCAAACAAATTATTCAGCATTCTCACAGGGGTATATGGGACAAATTAATTAGTCAACTTATCTTGCTTTTAGACTACACAGGAGTCTTAGGACTTGTCAAAAAAATATGAGTATTTTGTAGGATTTGAACTTTCTGTTTCTAGTAATCGTAGCAGTAGCATTAGCAGTGAATGGGGGGATTTGGGTGGAATGCTGAATAATAGTTTGTTGGATGAGTAGTTACTCCATATCAATAAAAGTAAACTATTTAAAATAAATTGTCAATTTTAAGTTTCTATTTAATTTATTACATATTGTGATTTCTAATAAAAACCTATCAAGTTGAAACAAGATCTTGAACTTGTATGTACAAGCGGACGGTCCGCCCGACCCACAGTGAACCCACCAATGATTTGACGGGTGGGCCGTGCCGCCAACAAATAGTGTGTTAAGAAATTAATTTGTTTTACTTCAATTTATTTTTATATATTGTAGGGATTAAGTAGATGATAGAATCTAAGTTCGGGAACTAAATGGAGAGCTCAGTTTTTATTTAACAAAGCTGAAAAAATTTATGAATTTAGGTGCAAGATTTAAAATCCCAATGGGTCAGAGCAAAAAAGAAAAAGTATATAAAAAATTAAGTGAAGTTTTTTATTTTGTAGGGAGTGCAAGTGCATCCCTGGATGTAAGTCGCTAATGATCTTAAACTTTACTTAATTACCACATGTTTTGTCTCTCCCACACACCTTTCTAATTAGTTCATGAGACAAATTTCTATTTAAACACTACACTATGTAGAATCACGATTCATTTATGTTACCTCCTCATCCTTTCTACTTTGGCAGTTTTTTTTTGGAATGATCTACCAATTTTGAATCACCAAAAAGATAGTACTCTGGACCTATTTAGGTACACTGAACAACTGATATATTTAGCTTATATTATAGACTAGATACATCAGTTATTCAATAAACCTAAAAAGTAATTTTTTTATAAATAAATCCATAAATCTTTTCTTTGAGTGCACATCCTAGGAGTGAGTTCAAGTTGTTCTTCATTTACTATTCATTCATTGAGTGTATGGAAGCCAAATTAACTGAAGGAAGACATGAATAGAGAAAAACTATAAAGCCAATAAATCTTTTCTTTGTCTGATCACACTTAGCGTGATCTCGGCTCTAGATGGGGTAAATCGTAGATGAAACAATTGAAAAACTTAACATAAAAAGGGACATGGTCATATTATCTATTAACCCTAAACATCTCCTACTATTCCCCACATATCGATTCAAATCGGAATGTGAGTTAGGGTGATTGAGTCAAGTTAAATTCACATTGGATGTCAACCGAGTATAGAATTGAGTAGATGCAGATGGAGCTTTCGTGAAGGCGAAAACGGGTTGGCTCACAGGAAACCCACAACCACAGGAGGCAGAGGCATTGGGCTTACTGATAGCAATAAACTGGCTACAAGATTTGGACATCGAAAGAGTCACCATCGAGCTGGATTGTAAAGCGGTTGTTGATGGTTGGCGAAGTGTGTAAATCTGTAATTGAGTTTGGGACTATTTTGCGATCTTGTCATACTTTACTTTCTCGTTTACAAAACTATAAGGTTAGTTTTATTCAGAGGCAAGCAAACCGTGTCTCTCATTCTCTTGCTAGAGCGTCACAGCAGTACGCTAGCTTCCAGCTTTTTGATTATAGTCCTATCTGTATTTACAAACTTGATTTTGAATGAAATGATATAAATTTTCCGTTGTAAAAAAAAAGAATTGAGTAGAGTTGAGTGAGTCTAGTATTAGGTATAAACTCATTACCAATTTATCACAATATTAAAGGGCCTAAAGATCATCAAATGAATCATAACATTAGCCCCATTTTTAGCAAACCAAAATTCGTAATTGATTTTTCCCCACAAAAATTTACTAGAAATTTTAGCTCCTTATTCGTCAATCATAAAACATTAAAATAAGGCTCACATGTATATGTAGATTTTTTAATCAATCAGTATCGACATGTTCTTATTTACAGTAATTTCTCACCGGATAATATATATTTGTGAGCCAAAGAGTGAATGAGGGCTCGGAGTGAAAAACTTTTTGCTATTTAACACCGCTCTCCTGGCTAAGTGGAAGTGGAGATGTTTATCAGACAACCAAGCTATTTGGAGGGATCTTTTGACTTTCAGATATGAGGACTTATGCTCTAAATTGGTTTATGCTGAAGAGGGGAGGTGGGTAGGAAAGATTCATTATGGTGGCGAGATATCATAACTTTGGTTAATGATTTGAATTTGGCTATGGGCTTTAACTTCTTTGTTGATCCTATTAATTGTCTTGTTGGGAACGGTAATTCTCTAAGCTTCTGGTCTTTGAAATGGTTGGGTAGCATAGATCCTTTCAAAGAGAGTTTCCCTACTCTGTTTGACATTTCTCTACATAATGACCATTCTATTGCTGGTATATGGGTTTTTGAAAGAATAGATGCTCAATGGAGTTGGGATTTCAAGTGGAGTCGTGCTCTTAACACATCGGAGGCGGATGGTTTTCTCTTTTATCACTACAACAGATTTAAGGATGGGCAGCGCTTTTTTTTAGCCATGGGCAGCGCTTCTGAGTGCTGCTTAACATGGCGCTGCTGATTCCACTCCAACAATGGGCAGCGTTTAAGAAGCGCTGCTCATTGATAGCCATGGGCAGCGCTTCCAAGTCATAAGCGCTGCTCATTCCCAAATTTCGCTAAACAATGGGCAGCGCTTGTGTAACACCCCTTTTCTAATAACCTTACTATTTAATAAAATCAGAGTTTCTTTTTTTTTTTGAAAACAATTTAAGCGAGTGCTACACTTACTCCATAAAAATCAAGAGCTTCAATTTCCATAGTTCAATTAAAACCACAAGATACATAGCACCATAACAAGGAAAACCGTTTAGTTTACATCCACTAAACACAGTCACTACCAGCAGCGGAATAATAATTAAGTTCGAAAACAAAACAATACATCACCAAAAATGGTCTAACAGTATAAAGACAATAACATTAAAACATAAGACGCCCCCCGGTGCTACGTATCAGAGCATGACACTTCCTACCAAACGAAGGTATAAGGTAACCTTCACTCGTTATTACCTGCACGTTGCCGACATAAGAAGCAACATAAAAGCAGTAGGGTGAGTCTCTTTTCATAATTAATAACATATGGGAATAAGCATTGCATAGGAAAAGGGAACTAGACACACCAATTCACAACAAAGGCAATAACCATATCACAATTACATTCACCAAACAACAATGCAAAAAGGTATGGTTATGCATGAAATGCAACCCAAACTCCACGGGCACATGCATGTCGGATCCGTCACCAAATACAAATAGGCCGTAGCCTCTGCTCACCAAATAAAACTAGGCCGAAGCCTCTGCTCACCAATAATGCACATGTTTCATGAGATGCTATGGGAATGCATCACAACACGCCACAATTCAATCAAATTCACCATTTTAATTCATATACTCACCATAGTGCATTAATCAGCTCACCAAATTAAAATTAGGCCGAAACCTCTGCTCACCAATCTCACCATAGCACACTCACCAATTCAGCCCACCACTCACACCAACACCAATTTCAATTAGGCAAATTTAGGATATTGACACAACATAGGGAAAGTAGATAGAAATTGTCATTTGGGCACTTGAACACTTCAGCCCAAAAAATACCAGTAAAGTAAATCATTTTTGTATAAAATTGGAACATTTGGATAGACATCGAAATTAGCTTCGAAACGCATTTTGAACCGTTAAATTTGGATAACCGAGTCAAAAGTTATGATTAAAACAAAATCGGAAAAATACTTAGACATTCTGAAAAACTGGCGCCCAGCAAAACTGGCGCAGGGCGCCTGGCGAAACTGGCGCAGCGCCTAGCAAAACTGGCGCAGGGCGCCTGACAAAACTGGCGCAGGGCGCCTAGCAAAACTGGCGCAGCGCCTAGCGAAACTGGCGCTGGGCGCCTGGCAAAACTGGCGCTGGGCGCCTGGCAAAACTGGCGCAGCGCCTAGCAAAACTGGCGCTGGGCGCCTGGCAAAACTGGCGCAGGGGAACACAGCGCCCAGGCACAAGGCACCTAAGGCCAACATGCAAGAAAACTCATTTTACTTCGAAATTGATTTTGCACGAGCCAAATACTCAGAATATGAGAACCCAATAAAAATTTTGTCAAAAAGTGAACAGAATTTTTGGCGCCCATGCACTAGGCGCCTAGTGAAAACACGCAACCCAACTATTTTGGTGCCCAAAATCATTTTGCACGAGCCATTTTACTTGAATATGAAAACCTGAAACCAAATTTTACAAAACAATCACCAGAACATTGGGGCCCTTGGCGCCCATGACACAAGCACCTAGCGCCAAAACTGACAGCACAATGACACAGAACACAGCAACACAGGGCAACAGAAACAGCAACACAGGGCAACAGAAACAGCAACACAGTGGCAACACAGTGGCAGAATTTCCAGCAACACACACACACCTAGGGCGCCTAAGGCTCCATCAATTTTTGAGTTCTTCTCAACCAAAATTCACCAAATTAAATCACCAATGCCAATTCATCATATGAACAGTAACCATCACCTTTTTCCACAAAAAAGATTCATTCAATCATAGCATCAAACAATGGGCATGCATCATTCCAATTGTGTACAATTTCAACACAAATCAAACATCTCTTTGCACAATTAAAAATTCAGCATAGCACAACATCACAGTATACCAATCGTTCATAGAAAATCACCCTAGGACCTAATCCTAAGCATTACTAATTCGCATAAGGTATTAAAGATAAAAAGAGGACCCCCTAACCTTTAGGAATTCGAAATGCAAGGCACCCCTCCAAGAAAATCACCAACAATTTCTTCTCCCTTGCTTGAGCTTCCACCAAATGCCTTCTCTTCCCTTTGTTTTTCTTCAAAACCGTAGCTCCCTCCTTCTTTTCTCTCAACCCGTAGCCTCCTCTCTCTCTCTCTCCCTTTCTATTCTTTTTCTTTCTTTTGGCACACAAATGAGCTAAGCCTAATTTTCTAGCTTAAGTATGATTGGGCTTGGATCACGGGCTTTCTTCCACCACTTAAGCCCGAACGCTACACACCCCCCCTCAAAATAATTATTTCCAACCCAACTAAGGCTCACATATAGTAACACCTATAATTATTTTATTAAGTAATAAATAATAATTATATTATTATTTCTACCACTCAATTTCATTTAATTAATCAAATAAATTAATCTATTATTTTTGGAGCGTTACAGCTTGCACTGAAAAGCACTGCTCATTGCCATATTTCGCTACACAATGGGCAGCGCGTGTAGGGGAAAGCGCTGCTCATTGTCCTAGCACTTCTAACAATGGGCAGCGCTTTTCACTGCAAGCGCTGCCCATTGTTAGAAGCGCTAGGTTAATGAGCAGCGCTTTCCCCTGCAAGCACTGCCCATTGTTTAATTTTTTTTTATTTTTTTCTGTTTTTGTTTATTTTCCTTTTTACATTTTATATTTCCTGCTCATATATATACAGCCAATACAATCCAATCCATTATATAGTTAGCAACAACAAGCTAATACAAATGCACCAATATGTACCAAAGTGTACCAAAACATGAACCAAAATGTATCCAACAAGCTAATACAAATGCACCAATATGTACCCAACAAGAACCAAAACAAACTAGCTAACAATTAAGTTACATTATTTTGTATCCAAAACAGCTAGCAAGTATCCAAATCAAACAATTCATATGTATCCAAATCAAACTCTAACAATCCAATCCATTATATAGTTAACAACAACAAGCTAATACAAATGCACCAATATGTACCAATATGTACCAAAATGTACCAAAACATGAACCAAAATGTATCCAATATTCGTATTCGATTTAGGCATATTCGATTTTACTTTGCTAGTTTCATTCACCGCACATATACAATTTAACATGTTCAAACACAACATAAACTTGAAACTCAACATGCATCCATATCAAATAACTAATTTCAATCATCCATTTACAACATCCAAGTGGTATTTTGAATAACTAATTTCCAAATCAAATAACTAATTTTCATATCAAATAACTAAGTCAATTATTTACAACATTCACATTCTATTGAAATTATGAACACTAAGTAGTATTTTGAATAACTAATTTCCATAACAAATTACTAATTTCCATATCAAATAACTAAGTCAATTATTTACAATATTGATATGCATGCATCCAAATTTCTACAACACACAACAAAGCAACCACGTAAACATAATATCACAAACTAAGTAAAATAATTAAAATTGGTCTTCTTTGAGTCAAAAACACAAACACTTTAAATGCAAACCAAAAAAACAACACACAACCAAACAACCACATATCCACAATATCACAATATCATAAACAAAGCAATATAAAGAAAATGAGCTTCTTTGAGTCAAAAACAGAAACACTTTAAATGCAAAAATAAGAAAATGGGTTTATGAGTTACCTCAACGATGCTTGGCAAGCCAAAATGAAATGGGTTAATGTGGAAACCCAAACCAAAACGAAATGGTTGAGAGAGAGAGAGAGAAAAACGAAATCGGAGAGAGAGACGAAATGGTTGAGAGAGAGAGAAACGAAAATGGTGAGGAAAAATGGGAGAAACGAAATGGTTGAGAGAGTGAGGGAGCTTGGTGAGTGTGAGTGAGAGAGCTTGGTCAGTGTGTGAGTGAGAGAGCTTGGTGAGTGAGATTCGTGACAGTGAGAGGGAATGTGAGGAAAATGAAAGTTGGATGCGAGGGAAAGAAAAAAAATTAATATCAATAGGCAGCGCTTGGCATAAAAAATGCTGCCCATAGCCCAAATTTCGTCTAACCCATAGGCGAAATGGTTGAGAGAGAGAGAAATGCTTGTAAAAAGCGCTGCCCATCGCCCATGGTCGTGATCTAATAATCAGCGCTTGATAAAAAGCGCAGCCCATTGCCAATTTTCGTTCTCCTATAGGCAGCATTTGGAAGGAAGCGCTGCCCATTCCCCCTGCGCGTTTTAAGCTTATCCAGCGCTTTAATCAAAAGCGCTGCCCCATAAGGCGCCATTTTTCTAAAGATCTGGCGTAGTGTATCTAACATTTTTGTGACTTTTGTCCAGCTTTTGATTTTTTGGACAGATGAGACTGGAAACTTAACAAACCCCACTCCTTTAGTGTCAAATCTTGCTATATTTTTCTTGATAAGGTGTTTCGACCAACTGGTATTGGTGATGTTTTGAAAGACGTTTTGAAATCCATGTGGTGCTTATCGGTACTACTGCACCGTCCAAGGTCTCTTTTTTGAAAAGCGCCGTCCAAAATCTGTATTTTTGGGTGGCGCCTTCTTCTTGGTAGGCTTCCTACTAAGGATGCGTTAATTGCTAGAGATGGCATTGTTGGTGCTCATGAGACTGTTTGTCCGAGTTGTTTTAGTCAAGAGAGGAATCTACATCTCACTTGGGTCAATTTGTGGAAGGACATTTGGGCGTGGATGGGGGGGGTTCAAGAGTTGCCCATTTTAGAAGGAGTGACTCATTTTAATTATTTTGTCGATCTTGTTAAAGGGAAAAAATATCATCATGTGAACAGTATTATATGGTTGGCATGAGTGTGGCGTCTTTGGCTGGAGCGGATTAATGTCATTTTCAAAGGGAGTGTTTTTGTTTATTCCACTTTACTAAGCAGGGCCAAAACATCTGCATAGGGCTAGTTTATTAGTAATATTGGAAGAAATCTAAATCTTTCGGTTGTTGAATGGTGGTCATATCCTATCAATTTTTTTGCAAGCAATCTAATTTGCTTTGCGTTGGCCATGGATTTAATGTTGCAATATGCGTCAGAGTGTTCTCTACTAGATTGTTGTTAAGGTTCAGTCATATTGTTGTCAATGTTGCAGTGGGGTTTTTTATGTAGATATATTGTTTTGGTTTTTTTAGATAAGCAAACAATTTTCTTGAAAAGAGTACTACGGGTACTCCAATCCGTACAATTACAATAATTCGAGCCCTCGTTAAAACCTCATTGAGCCAAAATTATTTTGGGAAAAAAAACCCAAAAAGGAAAAATAGTACCCCAATCAAGACATCAATACAATGATTGTTTTGGTTTTTTGTAGGTTTGTTGTTATAATATCCCCGGGTATATAGCAGTTATATATGTCGTCTTGTTGTATATTGTTTATGTTGTATTAATTTTTGGATCAACGTGTTAGTGGTTGTATCGACTCGTTCTCCTTGGGATACTCTTTTTTCTTTTGGGTCTTTTTTCCATGCCACAGGGTTTTGTCCCAGAGAGGCTTTAACGAGGCCTCAAGATATTGTAAGGGTTGGAATACACTTCCCTTAATAATATATTTTTCTTATAAAAAAATTACATTAACTTCTGAATATATCCTCAAAATATAATTCTCATCAAAGAAAAGATTTACAAAGGATTAATTGACAAATCTAATAAGCAATAAGATTGAAGGATCCTATAATTAAAAATCATACAAGTTAAAAGATAACAAGAAACATAATATGGTAACATATGGTGGGTTTTGTCTTTGGTAGATATCATTGTTGCTTTTGCTTCAAATGCCATTCAGTTCTAGCTCGAACAACATCTTTTGTATCCTCTTGAAGACGAAGGAGGTGTGTGTAATGTAGGTCAGGTTTTCTATTGATGGAATTATTATCAGACTCACTATTCACCCTTTCTGTTGGACTTGTCATGGATTCCAACATATTTGATTGTCTACATTCACGTCGAAACTCTAAAGTCATGCTTGTCATGTTATAATCTTCTAGAACTTGTATTGGCACGCTCTAGAACAAGTAAATTAACAACATTAATACATCAATCACCACAATGTTTTATGTCCTGTTGTAATAATTTTAATTAATTATATCATTAGTAATGAATAGAGTACTACTATTTTGTCACATCTTTGCATTTCTTGTAACTTTTACCTCTAAAATCCATCCGATGTATTTCACGTTGTTCACATGCTGGTTAGCATCCATGTCATTCCACCTTGGCTGTGTTACATGAAAAAAGAAGCTGTTAGCCTGTTAATTAGTACAATGATCTAAACGACAATCTAAGGTAATTAATTTTTGTAACATGCATGAAGTATCAAACTTACAGCCAATCCAGATCGAGTTCTTTCAGTAGTGTCATCAGTGAGCTTTTCTATCTTTTCACAATCTGTTTCTTCAATAGCAAGTGCAAGCCTATTGATGTAAAAAGGAACAAGCTCTCGTTTAACTTCTTCAGGTATCTTGGACAACCTTCTTGTCTCTCTATTCATGATCACCCATGTGCTGTAATTGCATGAAGTAGAGTTTTCGATCTTTTAAACATATATTCTATATTTGTCAAAAAAAAAAAAACATATATTCTATATATTGAGGAAACTAAATCTTTATGTCAGATTGGTCAATATGCTTAAAATGAATGAAAAATATATTGCACCTTGTTGCTCTTGTTATGATCTCTCTAGTATAACGATCTCTAATTATCCAATCTCTTCGCATTCCATTCTTTCCTGCTGCATCAACCCAAGTATCAACTTCAATTTCATCTCCCCTGTAATATAACATTTATATTTGGAAGCATAAATCATAACCATAAGGGTTTTATATATATATGCAAAGGGAGGGATAGAAGCATATTATAAATATTTACCATTTATTATATCTTTGCACCTGAACCTGAATTCGAGTAACAACCCAAATGAGTTTTCTAATGCTCATTTCACGAGTAGCTCCAAAGCCATCTCCTCCTATCCCAGAACTGGTAACATGATTTAAAGCAGTTTCCTGAAAAAATGTTTTCTAGTTATTCCTCTAGTTCATCCATATTTTATTTATCAAATTTTATATAATATCAGTCCCTAACTTTATAGGACTCGAACAATTTGATCCAAATTAACAAATTTGTTAAAATTATTTTTGAAATTGAAAAACATCGACCATCCCTATAAGATAATTTCACAGACTAAATTGACCTTCTAAAAGAACTAATTTGATTGAGAATTTTTAAATTTATTAACTATTTTTGTTGTTAATATTTTCTTACAGTTTCAGCAACACTTTTCATGATCCACCACCAGTCATATACTAAATTTTTTTAATTAGTAAAGAAATACAGAGTCTCGTTTAAACCTTCTGTCCTTAAAAAATAATCATCAGCAATGAAACATGCTCGAATTAATTATGGAACTAACCTGAAGAAAATTCATGAGTGTCTCCATAGTGGCAGTTTTATCTGGTCCAATTTCATAAGATCTGATAACAAAATTCTGCCTATACACAAACCTTCCTTCCACAAACTTTCCATTTGTGACAAGAGCAACATCTGTAGTGCTTTCATTTGTCAAGTTTCTACCTGCTATAGGAATCTCTGCCACGTTTATACCATTCACCTTGGTTCCATTGATTGTATGCACTCTATGAGGACTACCATTACAACTTGTAATCACCAATGAAAATCTTCGTTTGTTATTTGCTATGTTATTATTGCGTGGAGAATAAAAACTCACCTTCGAAGCCTCTCTTGTTGTTATCGAATTTTTCTTCTTTGCATTGCTCAGATTCCTTGGAAATTGTAAATCAATGTTGCATATGGCCTCCATGATGTTAATTTTTAAGAACTCAAAATCACAAGGAAATTAATAGTTGAATTTAAGAAAGAAGAAAAGTAAAATAGTAATGTTAAATATAAATCTAGTTCATGTTTCTTGTGGAAGGGGAAATGATGTTTTTTTCTCCCAATTGTGTAAAATTTGTAGGTGTATCCACTGTTGAATTATTAGAAAAGAGTAGCTTAATTAAGACAAGAAAAGGAGGAGGAGATTTTGTGTGTTTAACAGTGAAAATAAGAGTGAAACATCTATCGTTAACTTGCATGGTTAAAATAGAAACATGCGAGAGGTGTTGCTTGTGTGTGAATCTAGGCATGTTTCTAATATAGAAAGTCTTATAATGTCCTTGAGAGTTGAGAATAGGGGAGCTTCCAATTTAATTCTAAACAATTGAAAGTAGTTTAGAATCAGAAGACAAAATCAATGTTTTTTCTCACTTTTTTTCACATAATTTTGTTGGTGAGAAAAATATGCAAATTTACAAAAATATTTTTTTAACACCCTTAAGAGGTGGGTGTATGTAGCCGATAGGAAAAACTAGGTTTAGAAAATATATAAATTAACAAATCTTTTCAAAGTATTGATGGAAAACAACAAAACAGATTATTAAGACTTGTGAATAAAGCTTGAGAATAGTCTCCCTCACCAACGTTTCCAACTCAGTTCCCAAAAGAGAGATTTAGTCAAAAAGAAAGTTTGAGAACTGTCTTGTTTATTTTGGTGCCAAACTTTCTCCGATAGGAGACAGGAATAAAAGGCTTGGAAATTAAAATAATATTATTTTCTAAATATTATTATTTTAATAGTTGTGTCTATCTCTCTTCTATTGGAAAAATCTATCACCGGAGAGAACCTCAATCCTTTTTCTTGAGGCCAAGGAACATTTAGAATATTGAATCTAGAAGACATAACTGACACTAGTTGAGTCATTTTATGAACGTGTTTTATCATCAATATGTTTTTTTATAAGCAAAATATATATTAATAAAATGGAGTACTAGGGTACCTCCAACCCTTACATATACAAAAGGTCTCATTAAAGCCTCACTGGGCTAAAAAAGTGCCCCGGGAAGAACGAGGCAAGAAGCCAAATTACACCGAGTTCATACACTCAAGAGGATTTCTCCATCAATCAAAAATCTTTAAAGCTGAATTGCAACCTTCTATGCTTGCTTATAAACCATCTCCAAGTTTTAGTCTTAACATGATTGACAACCACTTGAGAGTTAAAGACTTGAGCTCTTGATAGAATATGGTTCCGATGAACCCAGATACACCACATGAAAGTCATCCAAAACAGGTACTTCAATCTACCAGCCTTCTTGGAATCCAGCCGCAAATCATGAGCCCTGAAATGCGTGACACCAACAAGAGAATCCATAACCGCAAAAAGGACAACATGACCCATGAGGGTCCTTAAATCGAAAATAGACTCACTCTACTCAATACAAAAAGGACAACATGACCCATGAGGGTCCTTAATTAATAATACCCCTTAGAAATAAGAGTGTCACGAGTTGGAAGTTTTCCCAACAACAATCTCCAACCAAAAATCTCACCTTTGTGGGAAAGCTGCCACATATCATCTAAAGCGTTTTGGATATCGCTATCGAACCTATCATGCTGCATCAAACTCAGCAAAAGCCCATAACAAGATTTAACCGTGAAAGAGTGGAAATTATCAAGCTTCCACTGGCACTGATCATGTTCGAAATCATCAGGATGAAAAGGATATAAAATGTCCAAGAGTAAGTCACAGTCTTCCCTTTCCTTGGCAGTCAAAAAGCTCGACCCCAATCGAGATTCCAACGCCAAGTGTTGTCAATCCAATATCCATGCTCCATAATACTACCATTTTAAACTTTGCCAGCTGAAAAAGACTAGGGAACAAGTTCTTGAAAGTCTCATTGTTGGTCCACTTGTGCAACCAAAAGGAAATCAAATTCCCCATACCCAACATTGGTCTAAGCATAGAAACAAAGGCTCCCTGTTATCATCACTATGTTGTTTTAACTAAAATTCTTAGGTAGAATTGTCTTATGTTGCCCGACTTTTAAATTACTAATGCAGTGTTTTTGTTTTTCATTAACTATTATCAATGAATTACTATATTGTCTAAGAATTTACTATTTTTCCATATTGATATGCTCTTCTCATTATCTAATTAGCTTCAACTCTCATGATCTACAATTAAAGATACATCAAATACAGTATCAAACTATAATGTTATCATTTATATAACCCAAGACGCATGCAATCTACTAATAAAAGCTTGCGAAAGGTCTGTGACTACCACCACTGCGAGCACCGCTACCGTTGTGACCACCCCACTACTCTGTTCTCAAATCTCTCCCTTATACTACGACTTCCATCCTCTTTCTTGGCACTATTTCTCTCTCTCTCTCTCTCTCTCTCTCTCACCAATGCACTCTATCTCTCCTTGTCGATTTCTCTCCCTCTACTCCCTCTGGGTCCACTCTTTCTCTCACTGCTTCGTCATCTCCCTCACTCTCGAACCACTCTCCACATCGCACTCTCTCTGATCGCTCTCTCACCATCTGCTCCCTCTCTCTCAGTGTTTCTCTCGCCTAGCGCTCTACCTTACTGGACTAGGGTTTTCAATCCCTTTTGTCTTTTCTTCCCCATTTTATTATTATTATTATTATTATTATTATTATTATTATTATTATTATTATTATTATTATTATTATTATTATTATTATTATTATTATTATTATTATTATTATTAACACAAAGACAAGCTCTATTGTGCCCGTCTTTTCGATTTTTTATCGTTTATATGAATTAATGTTATGCATAAATAATAGTGAAAAACATGAATGAATAAAAAGAAAAGAAACCATCAATGAGAAGCTAAATAATTCTTGGTGAGGAACTGAGGATTGGTTGAAATGAGGGTATTTTGGGAAAAAAAAGTAGGAAACCAAAATGCCGCTATCTCACTCTATCTACTTCATAGTTACTAGTTTTAGTTCCCGTGCTCTGCACGGGGCATATAAAGGTATAACATATTAATATTTGTAGTATGTAAATTAATATAGGTAGTATATATATAGTAAATTATATGTAAATTTATGATTTTTTGTGTGCTGTTTTTGAATGGAAAATTCTTCAACCTACAACTGTTGAGATATGGTAGCATAAAATGATATTAAACGTGTATCTATATTTTTTTAGATGTTTTTTTATAATAAGTATTGTGTGATTATTTTTTGAGATGTTTTTTTTTTCTTAAATTACAATCATACTTCCATATTTAGAATAAAATAAGAGCAAATATCACTAGTAGAAAAACAGCTTTTAGCGTAGGCCAAAAGCTCACGCTAAAAGACCAAAAACGGACGCTAACAGTGTTTTAGAGTCGGATTAGCGTCGGCCACGCGTGGACGCTAAAACGGTCGAAGCTAATCTTTAGCGTCCCATATATTCAGACCGACGCTACATTAGCGTCGGCTAAGCCTACACTAATCGGACACTAACGCTAATGCCGACGCTACAGGAAACTCCAAAAAAAAGTCAACTATTTAATATTAGTGTAGGCCTGGCCGACGCTAATGTCAACCAACGAAAAAGTCAACAAATATTTGCGTCCGTTGTGCCGACGCTAATAATTGGTTTCTTTTTAAAGAACATCAACTACCTACTTTGCTTTCCACACCTTCTACTAATTTACATTTTTTTTGATACTATACTAATTTACATTTCACCTATTACTTAAGTACAATTAAAAAACAATATAACCAATCAAAATGCTTAATCCCGAAACAACAAAATACCATAACTAGTCTGAACAACAAATCAAAGTGTTTGACATTCAACATCTAGAGAAACTACAAAATAGGTAACATAGTCATCATCAAAGTGTTTTGCATCCATTGCACTACAAATAAAACCAAGATGTAACATAGTCATCATCTATGATGTCCTGCAAAACAATGTAGGCAATGTAGGGAGTGGCTTCCCTTGAACAACCTCACATTCTGCTTCTATATTCAGGTTCTTGTACCTCACTTCCACAGTAGGTAACTTCACATTGACTCTGAAAATAACCAATAAGTCAATTCTTGGAAAAAATAAAAACAATGCACAAGAAGTTTTTAGAGCATGATAGTATATAGTCTCAAATATGTCCTTGTTTAACTATTGAGCTTGCACTCCATATCCATGTAAACTATCAAATTGAAGAACATCTATCTACCGATATACATGGATTAACAGAGGACCATTAAGAATTAGCAGACCCATAAATGTTATTTATTGAGGTTTGTTGTCATCATTAGTAGACCCATAAACAATCCAAATCAAACACACACCCTATAGCAAGCAATCAAACACATGAAGTATGACAAAGATGTCCTACCTTTTCTCTTACATATCGTGGCAGTGCAATTGATGCAAGGTCGCACACAGTTGTCTCTGTTGGACTTGTATACTCAATTATCTCAGTGCACAAGTTTGATGACCTAATTGTGCTGGTTGCTTTTCTTATTGCAAGCATCCTGGAATGTGTAGAAAACAACAACAAAATCAATGCAAAAAAAGGAAAGGAAAATGTACACTTACAGATTCTCAACTACAAAGCCAAACATACATATATTATAGATTATCTATTGTGCTACTAACTCAAGGAGAAGAAAAAAAGCATGTGTCTCTGTGAACTAGTTTGCACAGATTCCTCTAAATCATATAGAGAATAATGAATTTACTTGTTTTCCAGCCATCATAGAACACTCTCAAACCCCCTCAAGCACAGAAAGCCCTACCAGCTCCCTGTTAAAAACAATTGAAAGGAAAGAGATTTTAATAACATAAGCTACCAACAACCTAAACAAAATTAAAGTAAATTAAAACCTTTAGGAAAATAAGCTCTGCTTTTTCATCTTTCTCCCATTTTTCCAAATATGTTGCTAGCAGAGAAAGCTGATAAAATTGAAAGATTATGAAAAATAAATATTAATTGTAGATTAAGACACTAATCACGAAAGAAGAAAGATAATTCCAAAAACGAATTCAGAATTTAGAATTTCACAATCAAACAAACAATGAACAAACATAATTCCAAAATCGAATTCAACTCAACAATCAAACAGACAATGAACAAAACAGAATTCCAAAATCGAATTGAACAAAAAACGAAATCGAATCGAACCTTGCTATCACAAATCGATTGAAGAGGAAGCGCCACCGTGAAGAGGAACCGTTGCTGGGGCTTACTGCGTGCGTTCTGCGTTGCACTGCTTCGCGTGGGTTTCTTCAGTTTCGCATGGGATTTTGCCTCTGATTCGCGTGGGTTTCTGTTGAAGAAGAAAGAAAGGAAGGAAACGGAAAGGTGTCTCTTCAGAAGAGTAAGTGCTGTAACAACTCTTGATTCACGACCAGTATGGTAGCGATGTAGTTGCAGCTGTGAACTGACCATGTCTACAATAACAAACATCTCATTTTCAACGGTTTTACTATATTTGTTAACAAGATCAAAATCTAACCATCAGCCATATATATGCAATAATCCATAAGGTATGAAATAAAAATGCGAGACAAGAAATGTGCATTTTAAATGATACCTGTTACTGCCTCTGTCTCAGCAGCAGTAGTATATGTTGGGTGCCATATAGTGGATTTTCTCACAATTTTTATCGGCGACTATGGGTCCTTCAGTTGCCCTAGTATCTGCTCCAAGAATGACACCATCCTGAGGCAAAATTATTATGTGGGAAGCGTCAACATTGAGTCAGACTATACAAATAAACATAAAGTAAATATCAATATACAGTTATACAATAATTTATTTGAGTGAAGCAAAATGAGTGAAGCTCAATACTTGAGAAAACCACATAAACAACACAAAAAGAGTAACAGAAACAACTATTCAGATCTGGAAAACTAAACCAACAATAGTTGTCCCAGTCTTCAAAAATGAGGGGCCCTTAAGACCATTCTTTTCGAGCATTTGATTTCTTCTGCAAAGATCGAAACTGAAACCACCCCTGGGAGGAAGATCCATTGTCTTAGTCATACTCGAAATCGATTTGAACTCCTCAGCAACCGGCTGAACCGTGCATGCTATAAATCCCCCATGACAGACGATAACTTTACTAAGTGTACCAATGCATATGTCCACATCCTTCTCACAGTTGAACTCCTCAGCAACACCACAAAGTGGGATCAGCTACAGTCAAAGATTTAACATCAAATGATTCTAGTGATTCCATAACTATACTCTACAAGATAATAGCCAACAACATTTCAAAGTTCAATGAAGTATCACTATTAATGAGAATGAGAAAAGCTAAACAATCTTTTTCTCCAAACAACTTTATAGTATTAACAAACTAATCAAAATTTTGGAGGGCATAGTATTAACAAGCTAATGACAACAATTCAATTCATTCATAATATTAAAAAAAACAAAAACAAATCTGATTCGAATAAAACAAAAAAATACAGCGTTATGAAAGAGAACAATTCTTTCAAGCAAAAAAACAAGTACCTAGATGACAAATTGAAAAACCAGCTCAATTTTTTCTCAATAGTCAAATCAACAAACCAAGAATGTACGCAAACAATTAAAAACAAGAAAGGAAGGAATTGAAGAACCAAACCTTAGCATCACGATAATTACAATTCCCAAATCACAAACAATCAAACCAAATCACAAACCCTACAACAGTACAAAAATGAAGATTGAAGAAGAAATGGAATGAAAAACGAAATGAACCAGTAAATGAAAAACGAAATGGAAACAAAATATGATGGAAATGCACCAACCTTGAGAAGAAATGAAGTGAATATTGAAGAAGGATTTGCGTCTGAGCAGAGGCTAGCAGCGGCAAATCACGGAGCAGAGGCGTTATCCTACTTCAATGAAAGTTTTCAACACAAAATAGCAAAACCCTATAACCTTAATCAATTTACTGAAAACCAAATCAACAAATTAACAAATAACAACTAATGAAACCTAAATCAAATAATTAATCACCTTAATCAATTTATCTGTGAATGTTCAGCCCCCACTGAATTTATCTCCAGCCCTGAGCATCCAAACTTTGTACTTGAGCAGGCAACAACACTATGAATGTTCAGCCCCAACTTCACTTAAAATCGCTAAAATCAATCAAATCTCCAAAATCAGTAAAATTCCAAAATCATTAAACAAAGAGAACTACTACAAAACCGAACAACACAAAAAACGAATAACACCAGAAACCTAAGTAGACAAACACATGCATATTAAGAACAGAGAACACCAAAAACGAAGAACACACATCTTTGTTGAAATCGGATACAGACAAAGAACAAAACTACAAATCCTAAAATAACATCATAACAACTATATAGAATCAAAATCAGAAGAACAGAGGAAGAATACGTAAGCGAATAGCGATACCTTGGACGAATTTTTTTTCACTGCTAAATATAAATAACAGAGGAAGATGGTGGATTTGGGGTTTTTTGTTTTTTCGATTTGGAGGAGCGATGGTTCAGACAAAGAGAGTTTTAGGGTTTTCAGTTTATGGTTTTTGAAATTTCTGAATGATAGAGAAAGGGGATGAGATGAGAACGAAGAGACAAGGAGCGATGGTTCAAGGTAAGAAAGTAGCGTTGGCGTCGACGACGTGGAAGTGTTCTCCGTCTTCTCCAGCTGGCACCGTCGCCTCTGTGTAGCCGAGGAGAAAGAGGTGGAGGCTTAGGGTTTCGGTGAGAGAGGCGCGAGAATTAGAGAGTGAGAGAGGGAATGAACAGAAGAAGAGTGAGGGAGGGAATGAAGTAATGAACAGAAGAAGAGTGGGAGAGTTAGGGTATTTTGGTAAACTAACATAAAACTAGCGTCGGCCGGCCGACGCTAACCTTCTCACTTTTTAGCGTCGCATATCTTATCAAGTAGCGTGGGCCTAGCCGACGCTAATCTGTATCTCCTTGCGTCAACTATCATTTTTTCTTAGCGTGGGCTTTACCAACGCTATTAGCGTCCGTGTCGGGGGCCGACGCTACCAAATGGACGCTAAATTGAGGTTTTCTAGTAGTGTATGAGATTGACTCAGTTGGTATAATGGCGTGGGTTAAACTCCGATAGTCAATGCGAGGACCGTACATGCTGGGTGATCTGTAAGTATATCTGTAAGTCGTTGATGAGCCCTGAGGACAACTCTAACCCCGGTGAGCATCTGGAGCCCTATTGTTTAACACGTGGATGCATATCAATAATTTGGTTTGATTGTGCATCACTCCTATGTAATCCTCTCGAGTTGTATTAGATAGATTTTGGCAATCTTATCTCGAGACTCGATCACTTTACATATTTTCTTACTAAATAAGTTATTTTACCAAACCCATTATTTCGGACCCTAAAATATCACAAAAAATTTAAACAAAAAAAACGCAAAAACGTCGAAGTTTGGTGTGAAGTACTGATTGAAGCCATGGTACTCGCATATAATATAAACACTAAGTTAAGTTTACTTTTAACACCCGTTGATCTAAAGTGATGAAAATGAAAGCTATATAGAAAAAATATGCTATTAGTAAATTAATACTACACTAATTTAAAAGGAAAAAAAGAAACATTATTTAAAAAAAGGATTAAAATATGAACAGTTAAATTTTTTTCTGAACTTTAAAGTTCACCAAAACATACTGCTTAGCATCTCGATCACTTTACGTATTTTCTTACTAAATAAAGTTTTTTTTACCACAGTACTCGTATATAATATAAACACTAATTTAAGTTTGCTTTTAATATAGTTGATCTCTTCACAAAAAAAAATACAATTGATCTAAAGTGATCAAAATAAAAGCCATAAAGAAAAAATATGCTATTAGTAAATTAATACTACACTAATTTAAAAGGAAAAAAAGAAACATTATTTAAAAAAGGATTAAAATATGAATAGTTAATTTTTTTTCTGAACTCTAAAGTTCACCAAAACATACTGTTTAGCATCTCGATCACTTTACGTATTTTACTAATTGTTGCTGAAAAACAGAGAAATTGAGAACTAGGGGGAGAGGAGAGTTCGCGAGAGTGAGAGGAGAAGAGGAAAGTCATGCTTCATCCTTGGATGCATGTTCAGTTTTATTACATCATTCGATTCCCCTCACCATCCTCTTTCAGTTGATACAAATTTCAGAAGCTCACTCCCTCTATTTCTCATTCTACCATTGTTGGGTTTGAAGCTCAATGTGTGACCAAAACTCACAATAGTTGCTTTGCATGTGCTATTGAACCATCCAAAATCAGTGCTAGAGTTCAAGAATCGATATTGGAGCTAACTTACAAGTCATCTTCTGAGTTTGGATAATTGGATTGTGCGAACTCGAAGTTGAAGCGAAGTTCGTATATTACGTGGATTGTTCGAGTGGCTACTTGAAGGTTGTTTCGCGTGAAGTTCGATTGTTTACGACTTCGTCGTGGTTTTGTGAGATTTTCATCGCAATCGGTGAGTTCTATACTCGCTTAGGGAAGTTATTTCAAAAATGGGATTTCGTGTCACTGTTTTCTAACGATTCGTATCTTAATTTTTGAACGTCGAGTCATAAACCGTAAATTTTGGAAATCCAATTTGTGTGCATGTTGCTTGAATGCTTGGTTGATGATTTGTGTTAATGTGGTTGTTGTTCTGGACTAGAATGATGTTTGATTGAGTTAGGGTATCGATCGGAACGGACATTGGGATCGGAACAGAATGGAAAATTACACGAAAACAGCATTTTCTGGAAAACTGATGTGGACGCACGGGTCGGGTGCCCTAGCGCACGGACCGTGCTCCACCATACAAGTCATGAAAAATTCTCAATCCATGTAAATACAAGTCAAGTTACTTTCCCTTGAGGAAAGGAAGGATTACTTTCCATAAAGGAAATGTAGAACGGCATACATATAATAATATATGTATATCAAGGGTGACGACCCTAAGGATTAGCATACTAGGGGAGGGGAAGTCATGAGCCCCAAAACCTAGGCCCCATGAGGTTTGCCCGCTAATTAGTGGTTAGTGGATTGGGTTCACCAAAAGCCAAATAAATAACTGGATAAGGTAGGCTCGAGGTGTTGTGCTAAGTTAAAGTAAAGATAAGATGAAATGTAGTCGCTTATTAGGGCTACAAGACGGAATAAAGAAAGATATGTCCGCATGGTCGCTTATTAGGGCCATGATGTTCAAAGTACAAAGTATAGTGAACCGCTAGAGTTAGTAAGTGGTCTCGATAGGACTCACTGAGATAATGTTTATCTCACCCTTTATTATTGTGGTTCTTACAGAGAAACAGGGAAAAGCAAAGGCGAAGAAGCACGGCTAGCCAGTGTGACTCTTGGAGTTGTCAGAGATTCAATTTTACATTTAGGCCTTTGCCCCTTTTGTTGTCTTTGTATTATCGATTGCATAACTATTATTGATAACAGTTGTAAATCGTTTCCGCTACTTATGTTTTGAGTATTGAACACCAGGATTATATAAATTTTAAGTCATGAGACTTAAGTACTTTGTTAAGTTTAATGAGGTTCGTGGAACCACTTGATAATTGTTTATCGGAAGTTTTTAGTTGTGTTCAATATTCAATAACAGGAAGTTACTCTGATGTATGCCAAGTGGTGCACTTTGGTATTTCTACAAGCTAGAAATATCGGGGTATTACATAACTTACATTAGCACACACTTTAATTTACATTGCTAGCTTCTCCGTTATCGGCTATCTTATATATAAACTAGTTTTTCCGCCATGCGCTAGTCTAGACTCTAGACTTCAAGAAAATTATCATTTTTTGGTAGTGTCTTTCTTTTGTTGGTAGTGAGAAAATTATACTTTGCCGATGCGTAAAATGACAATTAAAATGCAGTATTTTTTTTATAACTAAAATGCAGCAATTTTTTATAACTAAAATGTCAAACAAAAAGATCCAGTGAGGGAATTTTTTATTTATTAATTTAATATATTAGAATTAAATAAGAATAATAAGCATATTTAATAATCATTACTCAAGAGCACTTTGATGAGATGGTAGGAGTCTCTCTCATTTTAACCAAGGTCCCGGATTCGAATCCAGTCTCTATAGTTGCGCGCAGAGAATACCTAGTTTATACCAAAAAAATATATTTAATATTCATTATATAAAAATATATAATGTTATTAAATACTCTTAAGTAGTGATTTAATTGCTTTAAATAAGCTTTAAATCCAATTAACTCATTGAGTCACAATTTTTTGGTCTTTAGTATAAACGGTTGAGTGGGGTTAAGACTCTAGAGTGGAACAAAAGTACTACTAGCAATATTTAAATCGATTGAGTGGATATTTTTTGTTAAAAAAATGTGGTTTTTTAAAAATTTTAAGAGGGGCGTGGTTTAAATATAAATTGATTTTTTTAGTATCTTATCATATAATCTTCTTACGTATCTGCAGTTGGAAAAACTACTACTCCTGCCCTACAGTCATGTTTCCGCTCCAAAGTACAGTCTGCTTTCTATTATTTTATGGTTTTTTATATTCCAGTCATTATTCCTTTTTATATTATAGTTGCAACTCTCACCAATTACATATTGCCACGTGTTTATCTTGCAGCCTGATTTCTCACCTCAAGCCTCAAAGTACTACCAACTTGCACTTCTCTCTTTATTCTATTATAAATACATTGAACCTAGACTAAGATATTTAATGTTTACACCAATAAATTTTTTATATTTTTTACATTTTATTATTTTATAAATAAGCAAACTGACGGTCCTTACCCACCGATCACAATCTCTTTACCATACCTTCTTCCTCTATAAAATGCTCCCTTCCATTTCTCCTCTACATTGCTATCACTAGTACCCCACTGTTATTATATTCTTTACTACTTTATATTCTTTCCACACTTTCTTTATTCTTCTGGCACTACAAGAAAATTGACATATACCAACGGACGCCTATAGCGATGGTAAATAAAACTGTAGGTATAGGTATCCTACACCTACAACAAGTAAAAAAACCGTGGGTATAGGTTCACAGGAAAGATTGTGGAAAAATAACTGTGCGCACTACGCCTAATATTCACTCACGCGAACACGCTGCTCACTTTGCAGAAAGAATCCCCAGCTCTCTTCTTCCTTCCTTCAGTGTACTTCGCGAACTCTTCAAACCCACAATCACTTTGCAGAAAGAATCCCCAGCTCTCTTCTTCCTTCCTTGCAGAAAGAATCCCCAGCTTTCTTCTTCCTTCTTTAGCTAAACCCTTGCAGAAACCCCCAAATCCAAACCCTAATGCGAACCAGAAACCTCCAAATCCAACGAGCTTGCGCCTAAACTCGTCTCTCATGAACGTCATGAACGCTGCATCTCTCCGACGAGATTCAGTTAGGTTCTTCTTTAGGTTAAGAATCGCTTGATAGAGGCATCTCGCTTGATAGAGGTTTCTTCTATTGCTTGATTCTATCATTTTCATTTGTTTCTCCTATCTGCTTTTCTTGCCACATAATTTCATTTGTTGTAGTTATTTATTAATTTAGCTCCAACAAACATTGTATTTGTTTCAGTTAATGACTTCTCCAAGTCCAGACACTAATGAAGATAATGACGCCAATGAAGATTAGAAGCTGATTTTCTTTTGCCGAACTAAGCTTAAAAATTAAGTGTATGCAATCTGATATTTTTTGTAACTTTTGAGATTATTGTAAGACTTATTTTACATTTTTTTAAATGTCAATATGATGCTCTTAGAATGACATTTTTAACTATTTTGTAAGTTGACATGCTTGTAAGACTTGATGTTAATTTTCAATATGATTATAGTTTTATTTTATTTTATTGTTTCATAAATATATTTATTTACTTTATATTTAGCTTTTAATTGGTTTAATATTTCAATAGAAAATATTAAATTATCATCGGCATTAATGATAAGTGGTGCCACTAAAACCTACAAACTCTGTTAATAAATTCTTTACCAACGGAAATTCAGTCGTGGGTATAGCAAAATTAAGAGGGTTGTTAAAACATATACCAACGGAAAAGTAACCGTGGGTATAGCTCTAAGGTTTTGTCCAACAGTAAAAAAACTGTCACTATAGGCTATAGCAACGCCATTTTTCCGTGGGTATAGCCAAATAAAGACCACGAATTTTTTTCCGTCGGTATAGGTTTTTGGTGCTATACCCACGGTTTTTAACCCTTTACCCACGGATTTTTGCCGTCGCTATAGGTCAATTTTCTTGTAGTGTGGAGTAACTTTGTTGCAGTTGGGATTTTACTGCATCGGTCCTGTAACTTGCAATTCACCCTTTTTTTAATTTTTTTAAATTTTTTTTTTCTATTTTGAAATGTTTTCCAGTACAAACTCTTGAAAAAATTTAGATACTCAAATACGTAAAAGTTGTTCTTCAATAACCGGTTTGGTAGAAAAATATTAAATTCCGTGACAAAATACGTAAAATGCAATATTAAGCAATGTATTTTTAGATACTTTAGGGCCCGAAAAAAATTTAGGCATTATATTTTTAGATACTTTAGAGTCCGGAAAAAATTAAAAACATATGAAGTTCGTTCCTCAAAAACCGGTTTGGTGAAAAATTAATTTTGTTACAAAATACTTAAAGTGCGATGCTAGGAAGTGTGTTTTGGGGTTCTTTAGAGTCCATAAAAAATTTAACTGTTCAAATACGAGAAGTTCGTTCCTTAATAACCAATTTGGTCAACAAAAAATAATTTTGTGACAAAATATGTAAAGTGCGGCTAAGAAGTGTCTTTTGGGATACTTTAGAGTCGAAAACAAATTCTAATTGTTCAAATGCGTGAAATTTATTTTCGAATAAATGGTTTGGTGAATAGAAAAATAATTTAATGCAAAATACACAACACAACGTTAAACAATGTGCTTTGGTGTACTAGATAGTGTAGAAAAAAAATCTTATACGTCTAAATACGTGAAGTTTGTGCCTCATTTCAAAAAAAAATTTACAAAATATGTAGAATGCGAGCCTAGGGAGTGTGTTTTTTTTTTGAATTTTAGAGTTAAGGAAATGTTCTAAACAGCCAATAAAAAATTATCTTTAATTCAACATTATATTTTTATATTGTTTATGAAATTAATTTACAAAAAATATAGCTACAATTTTCCACACCTGTGCAAAGCACAGGTAATGGTGCTAGTATGAATTGAATTTTTGGTGCTAGTATAAATTGATTTTTTCTTTGGGATTTGCATAGTTACCAAACCCAATAAATTGATTGAGTAGATAGTTTAGGTTTAGAAAAATGTTTTTTCTAAAAAATATAAAGAAAAGAAGTAAAATATAAATTGAATTTTTAAAGTCGTGAAATAATTAAAGAGGTAGGATAAAGCTCATCCCTCAAATGATTATCATAAGTAAAAAAATGTGTTAGTAGTATATTAGTATTTGACAAACTAATTATAAAATAAAAAGCAAACAAATAAATATTACTTAAACAAAACTAAAAAGCATTTGAATATTAAAAGAGGGTTGGTGCGAGTATCGCAGATAGTACCCCCTTCATGAAAATTATACTTTTTGGGTAGTGTCTTTCTTTTTTTGGTAGTGAAAAAATTATACTTTGCCAATGTGTAAAATGACAATTAAAAAAAAAATTTATAACTAAAATGTCAAACAAAAAGATCCAGAGAGGGTATTTTTTTATTTAGTAATTTAATATATTATTATAATTAAATAAGAATAAGCATATTTAATATTCATTACTCAATAACAGTTTGATGAGATGGTAGGGGTCTCTCTATGCTTAACCAAGGTTCTGGGTTCGAATCCAGTCTCTATAGTTACGCACAGAAGATACCCACTTTATGCAAAAAAAAAAAATATTTAATATTCATTATATAAAAATATATAATGTTATTAAATACTCTTAAGTAGTGATTTTAATTGCTTTAAATAAGTTTTAAATCCAATTAACTCATTGAGTCACAATTTTTTGGTCTTTAGTATAAACGGTTGAG
The DNA here is from genome assembly GCA_039519185.1 of Astragalus membranaceus. NCBI lineage: Eukaryota > Viridiplantae > Streptophyta > Magnoliopsida > Fabales > Fabaceae > Astragalus > Astragalus membranaceus. The sequence continues at coordinate 24,251,058 of CM076848.1, read as the reverse complement.
TGGGGTTAAGACTCTAGAGTGGAACAAAAGTACTACTAACAATATTTAAATGGATTGAGTATATATTTTTAGGGAATAAATTGATCTCCATATTTTTTGTTAGGAATCAATTTGGATATTTACTATTCACTCACATCTAAATTAGTGAAAATAAATATTTATCAAAATTGGAAAAAAAAATGACAAAAAAAATAATACAACTGACGGAAAACAAAAAAATGAGAAGAAAAAACAAAAAAAAAGTATTAAATTATTAGAAAAGAAAAAAAGCGATTTTGGTGCAAGTACCAAATGTATGCTGTGCTCACATTTTAAGAAAAATGTTGTACTAGAAAATACAAAGATAAAAGTATAAATATAAATTGACTTTTAAAGAGGTTAAAATAATAAAAGAAGTGGGATATACAAAACTCATTGTCGGAATAAAGACCACAAGTAAAGATGTGTTAGTAGTAAATTAGTAGTGCACTAATTTAAAAAGAAAAAAACAAAGAAACATTATTTTAAAAAACAAAAAAGCATTAAAATATTTAAAGGGGGTTTGGCGGGAGTACTGGTTGTGGACAATACTCGTTTTAAGGAAAAAAAGTGATCATATTAAATTATTTTAAAAAGATTAGTTTGACCTACTTTTAAGATTATTGAGAATTAAATTGGTATTTTTTCATTTTTTAGAGAGTAAGTTAGTCTCCGCATTTTTTGTTAGGAATCAATTTGAGTATTCACGGTTCATTCACATTTATATTAGTGAAGAGAAATATTAATTAAAATTAGGAAAAAAAGTGAAAAAACAAAAAAAAAAAAGAAAAACAAGAGAGGAAAAAACAAAAAAAGTATTAAAATATTAAAAAAGGAAAAAGGGGATTGGTCCGAGTACCGGATAGAGACTTCTAGCATTATATTTAAAAATTATACCCCTGTTAAAATTGAACAAATGAGTTTATAATCTTCTTTTTTGACTAATTCCAATCTTTTGTTGTTTCTTGTTTTTATTATTGCAAAGACTGAAACTAAATCTAATTTAAGAGATCTTTTTTATTCAATTTTTTTATCAAATCTTTTTTATTCAAATTGAGACTTCCTAACCGATTCACTTTTGTTTTAGCGAATATGTGTTTCGTTCAATTTTTGAATGCTCAAAGTACTATAAATGTGTTGATCTAATCACTTTTTTTAAAGAATTTAAAAGTTATTTATCTTACATAAGTACATAACCCTCAAACCCTATGCAACCCAACTCGTTAATGATTGAGTCGGTTTGGCCTTCTTTTACGGGGAAAGCTCAAGACTTTCTGTAACACCCCGGTATTTTTATTTAGTAAAAATACCCAAGTGTACCATCCCTAGAACATCAGAGATATATTTCCTGCTTAGACACTGAATATCACTATAATTTTTTGCTGAATATAAACCAAACAGTCTTATACACAAACAAGACGATACGGTTCTCAAACCATAAACCATCAGCAACAATAGTATTCAGTATCATACAAGAAAGCGGAAGAAAGATATAAAACTAAAGACATAGTGTTTCAATACGTAGACAACAAAGGGAAAACATAAACTTAAGCACAAGGCTAAGTCATCAACAACCATCCGAGCTCCACCTACTCGTGCCTCTTGGATTTCCACTTTCCCTGTTTATCTGTAAAACAACAACATATAAACAATGAGATACAATCTCAGTGAGTTCTACCGAGACCCCTACTAACTCTCTCGGTTCAATTATGAGTTCTTTTTTTTTAACTTAACACGACACCTACTGCAAAACACTGCTACTCCCAGTGAATTGCACAACACAACAAAGTACGTCACCGACTGCAAAACACTGCTACTCCCTGTGAATCGCACAATAATCTTTAACATAACACCGACTGCAAAACACTGCTAATCCCGGTGAACCCCCTTACCAATAGTACATTCTCCTATTGGCACGGAGCCTAGGGTAGGGGATCATGACTGCCCCGCCTAGTATGTTCGAACAATGGGTCGTCACCAAACTCGATATATAAACATATATCTACTTTCACATGAACATTTAATTCATTTACATTAGACCGTTAATCGAACATAATACCCGCATTGAGCCGTTTCCCATCGATATAATTTATATCGTGAATCGTAGACCGGTTTAGACGAATAAATAATAATCATCTCGCGTTAGTTATCTCATACCACGTAGGACTCATAGTCCGCTTTATCATTAATAAAACATATGCGCACACGTGTACTATTATTCGGTTTTTCGAAAAAAATCTATCACTTCAAAAGCAGTTTATTATACAATTTAAATCATTAATTTGATTAGGCCTTTCAATAAGCTTTCAAACGCACCTGAGAACACCTCAATCGGGTTCCCGGATCAAAAGTTATCGCGAAAACAAAATCAGCGACTTTTGCTGAAAAACTGCAAAACGTCGCGACGCCAAAAGAGACAGAAATATTTGCGTGACAAAACTGAGCCTGGTCGCGACGCGATAGGGGACGGGTCGCGACGGTCGCGACCGTCTGCTGCAAAGTGCAGGTTTTCCGTTTTCTTGCAAAATTCGCTATTCCACTCAATTCCGATTCTTGTTCCGATTAAAAACAGTTCAAACAACCATCAAAACAGACCCAATCAATATCACACAATCAATCAAATCAATCAAAAACTCAATGTAAACTAATTTTTATCAAAATACGATATATTTCGAAATAACGGTTTTCGACTCAAAAACTCTCGAAACCAATCAACGTGAAAATCATTGTAAAGCGAAACAATCCTAAACGTGAGTAAAACTCACCGATTGTGATGACAATCACAAATAGCCGAGACTTTCCGCGAAGTTGCTTTTCCGTCATAACCACACGAACAATCCCTGCAAAATTTCCACGCTTCGACGACGCCCAAATCCGCTTCCAATCTTTCCGCTCAATCACGTGACATCTCTTGGACCGAAATACCGAATTCCTCGAAATCGCGCCATTCGAACCCTAAACACCAACTAGCTTCCAATTCGCAAAATTGAACTTCGTTCCGCACTCAATACGCTTCGGGTTCGTTCCTAGTCAACCTTGAATCATCAAACACTATTCATCATCTTCTACCTCAAAACATTATTCACACATAAACCCCAATTTTTGTTCCACTCACCATAACCCAACCAAACTCTAATTTCTTCACTCCAAGCTTACAATCAACCACTCCATGTCATATCCCTAAGCTTTCAAGACAAGAATGAACCAAGAAACTCAACATTCCTCATTTCTTCACAATATTCGAAAATGGTGGATTGGTGTAGAGTGAGTTGATGATGGTGATTTTGGTACCAAATCGAAGAGGATGTAATGGTGATCAACTTTCGTGTAGGAGGTATGAAGTTTGGGTGAACCTAGGCCTTCCCTTTTTCCTCTCCTTTTCTCATACCCATTCTTTTCTTCTTTCTTCTTTTCCTTTCTTTTCTTTCTTCTCTTCTCTTCTCTGTTTCTCTCCCCCTCTCGCGTGTGCTTCCTTTCTTTCTTCTTTCTTTCTTTCTTTCACACACACATATATATTATTTACTTAATATATAAGTGGTAACGTGGTCAAATTACCATATTGTCCTTAATCTCTTATTTCGTTCCGAATTGTCCTTATTCCGTATTATCCGGTTAACGATCCTAAGACAACCAATAATTAATTTTAGCACTCAATAAATTTACCAGTCAAGTACTAAAATAATTCAATTGGGTTAACGTTCAAATAATTCTATTAATTATTTTGAGGATGTTACATTCTCCCCAACTTGAAAGAATTTTGTCCTCAAAATTTCGTCCAGTCTTTCATTTGAATAACCGAGAATCGACATTCTCAGAAAGGACCTTCGCTTGCTGGAAAACAACCTTGAATTTAACGAATGAATGTAGAAACTCTTCTCAAGTTGACACGTCAAAAATCTAAGTACGTTCCACTACTACCCTAGAACGCTCTAAGGTTATAGTCCGAACTCTCTTGTTATGAATCAACACGAGAAGCTCATCATTCGCCTACATAGACTCGACACCTCGTTTGAAAACACTTTCGAAGCTTCATTCCACTTATCCTCGTTTACACCCCAACTTTGATTAATCTAAAACAACGGGTTTAATTCAAGACACTTGATAGAAATACATGTTGAAAAATGAGGTCTACATATCGGTACTCCTCAATAGAGGTAAGAACAAACACGATTTCCTCGAAGGGTGTAAACAGTTCTCCTACACAATGAAAAATGTGACGGAAAAGTCATCTGTAAAATTTCTTGACTCGCCCCCAAGATTTCGAGATAAAACTTTTCAAAAAGATGGAATGAGGGTTTTACCAAAATCTTTGACCTTAAACGTAGAAATAAACCGTGGGAACATCAATATTCGAAAGCAATGAAAATCACCTCAGTTGTTCTCAAAACAACTATCAAACAGAACTCAGAACCCTTCTTCCTTTATTGTAACTTTCCTCACAATATTTTTGTCTACGACGCACCCAATTCCTTTCCGAATTAGTCAATAGCGTTGAGAGTTTCCCCTCGACCTAAGTACGCCTCCAATGATTTTCCTCTATCAGATTTTATTAGCCTCTTGATTCTTTCCCAAAATTAACTTTAACATGCGGGTTTTCACAAAATGATTTTCAAAACTACCATACCGCACGCCAAGCTTCACTTCGGAAATTTCAATCACTTGCAAGCAGGTCCATCAATTAATCCTTTGATGGTTACTCGCAATGTGAAAAACAATCAGCCGTCACCTCACTTTCATATCCGTATTCACGTTTGACTTGTCAAACGGAATCTCATAATACAATCTCATTGTTAACCTTCACAAAGGAGAGGTTAACAAACTAATACCTCGCCACCAAAGTGGAAACTTATGGATGTACCCCGACTTAGATCTAAAAGACTCTGCCATTTCTTGCATCATTAACTCTGCCATGTGAATGGATTTCCTACTTAGCGCATCAGCTACAACATTGGCCTTTCCTGGATGATACTTCAACTCGAATTCATAATCCTTCAGAAATTCTACCCATCTTCTTTGCCTGTATTCAGTTCTTTTTGATCAAACAGATACTTTAAACTTTTGTGATCACTAAAGACTTCGAAACGAGACCCATACAGGTATTGTCTCCAAATCTTCAGTGCATACACAATAGCTGCCAACTCCAAATCATGAGTCGGATAATTCTCCTCATGAGACTTCAATTGCCTGGATGCATAAGCTACCATTTGTTGATTCTGCATGAGAACACATCCTAAACCCTTCCCAGAAGCATCGCTGTAAATTTGAAATTCCAAAGACGGATCCGGAAGAATCAGGATCAGAGCAGTAGTCAACCTAAGTTTCAATTCTTGAAAACATTCTTCACAATCAGCTTCCCATGTAAACGGTTGACCCTTACGAGTTAGCCGAGTAAGTGTAAGAACCAATTGTGAGAATCCTTGGATGAACCTCATGTAGTAACCAGCTAGACCCAAGAAACTTCTGATTTCAGTGACTGGCGTTGGTCGTTCCCAGTTCAATACAGCTTCCACCTTACTGGGATCCACCGCGACTCCCGATTGGGAACTCACATGTCCCAAAAATTTTACCTCAGGTATCCAGGATCACACTTTGAAGGCTTAGCATACAACTTCTTTTCTCGGAGTACTTTCAGAACAATGCGGAGATGTCGAACATGCTCCACAATGGTCTTTGAGTACACCAAGATATCATCAATGAAAACGACTACCAACTGATCCAGGTACGAGTGGAAGACTCGGTTCATGTAATCCATGAATACCGCCGGAGCATTAGTCAAACCGAAGGGCATCACTATAAACTCGTAATGTCATACCTCGTACGGAAAGCAGTCTTCGGAATATCTAAGGCTTTAACTTTGATTTGATAATAGCCCGACCTCAGGTCAATTTTTGAAAACACCACTGCTCCCCTAAGTTTATCAAGCAAGTCATCTATCTTGGCAAGGGATATTTGTTCTTGATGGTCACTTTGTTCAGTAGTCGGTAATCAATACACAACCTCATGCTACCGTCCTTCTTTTTGAATAGCAACACCGGAGCACCCCATGGAGAAGCGCTCGGTCGAATGAACCTCTTTGAGATCAACTCTTCAAGTTGAGACTTCAATTCCTTTAATTCTAAAGGAGACATTCTATAAGGAGTAATAGATATTGATCCTGTGCCAGGAACCAACTCTATAGAAAACTCTACCTCTCGGTCAGGAGGTACAGAATGTTACCAAGTGGCTTCAGTCTCAAGAGGGGGGGGGGTGAATTGAGATTTAAAAACTTTTCAGATCTTTCGAAAACGTTTTTCCCCTTTTCAATGACTTAGATTAATTTCCGCGCAGGTTAGGTGGAAGCGAAGGAATTAGAATATAAAGCACTAAAGCGGTATAATAGTAAAGCAGGAAAGCAGTAAAGCACGCAGAGATTTATCCTGGTTCGGTCACCTCCTAGTGACCTACGTCCAGTCCTCACACCCTTGTGAGATTTTCCACTAACCAAAACAACAAGGCTTACAGGTGCCTTGGAAAACCTTTACAAACTCAGGCACTCTCCTCCTAGGATACCCCACCTATGGAGAGCCCTCAAATCTATTACAACAATAACAAGAGATACCCCACCCCTGTTACAATCAACTGCCCTAGAAAGATACCCCACTTCCTAGTACATGCAGCTACCCTAGAGAGATACCCCACTCCCTAGAACAAAACACAACAATTAAATAATAAACAAATGTAAATACAGAAATACCTCTTAACGTAGGCAGATTACACAATTTGAAGAACGCAACCCCAACTAACTCTTAGCAAAAGATCAGCTCTTGACGGACCGGCGGTGCGAGAAGAACACAAATAAAATATAAGAGTTTTTCAGAAAGTGATAGATCGTGAAGATGGGTTGTGTAAGAATGAAGACTATGAAGCCTCTATTTATAGGCTATATAGAAAAAAGTTTACGTTGAAATATTTATGGAAGTATGAGAATCGATTATTGCTTAAATGTATTGGATCTGAGAATCGATTCTTATGTGTGACTTCCTTAAGGTGAGAATCGATTCTTGCTTTATTTGAAAAAGGATGGCAATCGATTATTGGCTTAGGAATCGATTATGTATATTAAAGGAGAAGGTTTGAAATCGATTTTCATATAAATAAGGAAGCAAGGAATCGATTGTGGAGTTTACAAAAGCAAGCTTTGAAATCGATTGTGTAGTTTACAAAAGGAAGAAGTTTGAAATCGATTCTTATTTAAATAAGGAAGCAAGGAATCGATTATGTGCTTAACCATTGATTTAGGAAATCGATTTTGAGCTTTAGAGAAATACTAGGAATCGATTCTTTACTTTTGAAACATTATAGGAATCGATTCTTATCTTTAGGAAAATAGTTGGAAATCGATTTCTTTGGTTTGAAAACATAGTTTATGAATCGATTTATATACTTAATAAAAATAATGAAAAAATCGATTTTGATATTTAGTAAAAGGTAGTGTGAATCGATTTTATAGTTTCTCAAAAACCTTTTTATGTTTACGTATGCATGCATGCATTTTGAGAACTTGTGTGAGTGTGTGAGACTTTGAGAGGCGAGCTGACCTTTGAAAGAGCTTACACTTTTTCCTAAGACACACCCAAACCCTAAGGACTACCTTTATATTTAAGGACTACCCTTAAACTTGAATCTTCAATTCTTGGGCTTGATTGTCTTGGATTGTGACTTTTGAATATATGATACTTTTTATCAGCTTTGCTTTGACACCTCATTCCTTTGGCCATCAACTTGGCTTTGTCTTTTTCATCACCAAAACTAATCCTGCAATATTAGATAACCTGCAACACAGGTATCCACACAGAAGAGACTTCATCCGGAAAAACATCCATAAATTCATTCACCACTTGTACAGATGACAAATCTAAACCCTTTTCAGTGGATGCAGATAACATAATAGTATAAGCTTCCGCACCTTGGAATAGTGATTGACTTGCTGAGGTGAAAGAGATAACTGCTTCAGAATTTGTCCTTGACAATCCAACTGATTCAGAAGCGAAGCTGATAGCTCGATCGGCACAGTTGATTGTTACATGATTTGCAGCCATCCAATCCATACCCAGAACGATGCCCATACCTCTCATAGGCAAGCAAATAAATTTTACAACAAAGTTTCTGTCTCCTATGACAAGTAGACAATTTTGACACAATGATTGGATCTGGACACGACCCTTAGCAACAGTTAAGATAGTTATCGGTTCGGATAGCGGTGACAACGCTAGTCCCAACCGATCCATACATGATTGATCTATAACACAGTGGGTTGCACCAGAATCATATAATATACTGACGGAGTTATTGAAAAGTGATCCCATACCCCTCAGTAAATTGTCTGCAGTTGTAACTGCCTAAGCATCCAAAGTGTTGACTCGTCCCTGCCTTGGAGCTACTTGTGACTCCTTGGAACTTTTCATTGCAGGGCACTCTTTACCATAGTGACCCTCTTCATTACAATAATATAGCACCGATTAGATCTTTGCTTACAATCACCACTGTGATGCTTTCCACAGTTAGAACATCTTCTGACCTTTGAAGAATCGAAGAATTGCACCTGCTTTTCCTTTGATGAAATTATCTTAGGACTTTGCATTCGGAGTTCATAATTCAACTACCTTCTTTCCTTCCCCATATTCTCTAGGAGATCATCCTCGGCGTTATAGGCTGATTGTACCAAGCCAACATAATTGGTAATAGTACAAGGACTGAGACCCTAAATCATATAAGCACTAAGGCCCCTCTTATACATCTGCATTCTCCATTCGTCATCCGGAGCTTACTTTACCACTTGGTAAAACTGGGACAACTTCTCAAACTTAGCGGTGTATTCTTCCACCGTCATGTCACTTTTCCTGAGGATGCACCGGTTGGAGATTCCGGTCTTGGTTGAGGATTGCGTCTTGATCATCCTGCCATAATTCTGCTTATGATGCACTAAATATTAATTTGATCAGGCTCAATGTCTCTTAGTATCACAAGTATAATTACAACAAGGACTAACAAGGAATCGACTCAACCCTAAACTAATTAAGTCCGACTAGGTCGAACTGCTCTGATACCAACTGTAACACCCCGGTAATTTTATTTAGTAAAAATACCCAAGTGTACCATCCCTAGAACATCAGAGATATATTTCCTGCTTAGACACTGAATATCACTATAATTTTTCGCTGAATATAAACCAAACAGTCTTATATACGGTTCTCGGACCATAAACCATCAGCAACTATAGTATTCAGTATCATACAAGAAAGCGGAAGAAAAATATAACACTAAAGACATAGTGTTGCAGTACATAGACAACAAAGGGAAACATAATCTTAAGCATAAAGCTAAGTCATCAGCAACCATCCGAGCTCCACCTGCTCATGTCTCTTGGGTTTCCACTTTCCCTGTTTATCTGTAAAACAACGACATATAAACAATGAGATACAATCTCAGTGAGTTCTACCGAGACCCCTACTAACTCTCTCAGTTCAATTATGAGTTCTTTTTTTAACTTAACACGACACCGACTGCAAAACACTGCTACTCCCGGTGAATCGCACAACACAACAAAGTACGGCATCGACTGCAAAACACTGCTACTCCCGGTGAATCGCACAATAATCTTTAACATAACACCGACTGCAAAACACTGCTAATCCCGGTGAACCCCCTTACCAATAGTACATTCTCCTATTGGCACGGAGCCTAGGTTAGGGGATCATGACTTCCCCGCCTAGTATGTTCGAACAACGGGTCGTCACCCAACTCGATATATAAACATATATCTACTTTCACATGAACATTTAATTCATTTACATTAGACCGTTAATCGAACATAATACCCACATTGGGCCGTTTCCCATAGTCGATATAATATATATATCGTAAATCGTAGACCGGTTTAGACGAATAAATAATAATCATCTCGCGTCAGTTATACCATACCACGTAGGACTCATAGTCCGCTTTATTATTAATAAAACATATCCGCACACGTGTACTATTATTCGGTTTTTCGAAACAATCTATAACTTCAAAAACAGTTCATTATACAATTTAAATCATTTATTTGATTAGGCCTTTCAATAAGCTTTCAAACGCACCTGAGAACACCTCAATCGGGTTCCCGGATCAAAAGTTATCGCGAAAACAAAATCAGTGACTTTTGCTGAAAAACTGCAAAGCGTCGCGACGCGAAAAGAGACAGAAACATTTGCGTGACAAACCTGAGCCTGGTCGTGACGCGATGGGGACGGGTCGCGACGCGACCGTCTGCTGTAAAGTGCAGGTTTTCTGTTTTCTTGCAAAATTCGCCATTCTGCTCAATTTCGATTCTTGTTCCGATTAAAAACAGTTCAAACAACCATCAAAACAGACCCAATCAATATCACACAATCAATCAAAAACTCAATGTAAACTAATTTTTATCAAAATACGATATATTTCGAAATAACGGTTTTCGACTCAAAAACTCTCGAAACCAATCAACGTGAAAATCATTGTAAAACGAAACAATCCTAAACGTGAGTAAAACTCGCCGATTGTGATGAAAATCACAAATAACCGAGACTTTCCGCGAAGTTGCTTTTCCGTCATAACTACACGAACAATCCGCGCATAACTTCCACGCTCCGACGACGCCCAAATCCGCTTCCAATCTTTCCGCTCAATCACGTGACATCTCTTGGACCGAAATACCGAATTCCTCGAAATCCCCCCATTCGAACCCTAACACCAACTAGCTTCCAATTCGCAAAATTGGACTTCGTTCCGCACTCAATACGCTTCGGGTTCGTTCCTAGTCAACCTTGAATCATCAAACACTATTCATCATCTTCTACCTCAAAACACTATTCACACATAAACCCCAATTTTTGTTCCACTCACCATAAACCAACCAACACTACTACAAAATGTGCTTTAAAAAGCACTAATTTGAATCGGTTATGTGGATAACCGATTCAAAATGTGGACGCGGTGGCAAAATTGCAATTAAATGGGAGGGTGGCAGATTTTTTTAGACATTTTGAATCGGTTGTTTAAACAACCGATTCTAAATGTGTCAGTTTAGACATTTTGAATCGGGTGACTGAATAACCGATTCCGAATAGCTACAATCAGAATCGGTTCTTTAAACAACCGATTCATAATGTCTGTTTCATTACAATTTTCACGATCCCCTTGTTTTTTCAGTTTCCCTCTCACATTTACCTCTCAAACCCCAACTCGTTCTCATCCCTCTCACACGTTCTCATCTCATCTCCTTCGTTCTCATCTCAAACCCTCAAGCAACAAATCCCCTTCTCTGTCGCATCTCCTTCATTCCCTCTCAGCGCATCCCTCTTCTCTGTCGCATCCCTCTTCACTCCGTCGCATCTCTCTTCACTCCACTCCGTCGCATCCCTCTTCACTCATTCTCTCTCAAATCGCACCTCTTCTCTCTGTCTTCCTTCATCTTCATCTTCATCTTCAGCCACGGTCTCTATCTACGATCTCTCTCTTCTACTCCCTCCTTGAGCCACCCTCCCTGTTACGACCATGTTCACTCTCCCTTCACTCCCTTCTCACTAAAATCGAAACAGAAGATGAAATTTGGGATTGAAAACCCTAAATCCCTAAATCGTTCAGCGACGTCTACGGCGGTTATGGTGGTGAATGGAAGTATGGTGGTGAATGGTGGTATTCAAATGTTCTTCCCAACCCAGCTTTTCTCTGATTATTCCTCTTCTTCTCCACGAAGCTAGGGTTCCAACTGGAACCAGGTATCCTTGCTGAATCAACACTGGAATCACACCAACACACCTTGAAGAACGACGATCTAAGGTAATTGCGAGAAAACCCTTTGATTTCAGTTGCAGATTTACTGTATTTCGAAGCCCTAGTTTCGAATCTATCTTGTTTCTTCTCTCCTTACTGATTCAATGCTTGCTCTTTATGTTGTTTGTTGATAACCTGACGAAACTGGTGAATGATACACACAAACGGACACAACGAAGGTTTCAAGGCCCGATTCCTTCACTGATTCGCACCAGTGGGTATAGATCATTTCTCTGATCTTGTATTTCCTTTTACCTGACTTTGATTTAGAAACCCTAGTATATGAATCGTAATCTTCTTTTTCTGTTTCTGTTTCTGTCCGTACAGAAACCCTAATCACTGTCATGTTTGTGATTTTGCAGGTTTGAAGAAAAGCAGTTGAAGCCAAGAACACTGAAATGAAGGTATATATTCACCACCTTGTGATTATATTTCTGATTTTGTTTTATACATACAAACCCTAATTGTGACTATGACTTTTGTTTGTATTAGGGGTGCTCTTTGGATATATATTCACCAACACCTACAGGATTCAGGTTCGTTGCTCTTTGATTGCTAATGTTTCTGATATGAGTATCAACGGTTAGTAATTTTCATTTCTCTCTTGCTATTGTAATTTTGATGTGAATTGTTACCGGCTGTTTGTGGATGTTACCTAATAAGAAATGGTTTGTTAATTGTTTCAGATGGTATTGAAATTGTTACTTGTGAAGGAACAATCTACTTGTGAAGGAACACGCACACTTTTGTAAACAAAGGGGGTCAAATTGGAGATATGTTTTGAGCTGCAACACCTTGCTTCATTTTGTTCATTATTCTCTTGTTGGTTTTCTTTATGAATGAGTGTGCTGCTTTTATGAATAGATAGTAGTTTCATAATGCATTGTTCATAACTTAGTTCATAACTTTTAAGAAAATTATATATGTGTGTACCGTTTGGTGGGAGTCTCATTGCACTTAACTTTACCTATTGCTTGTGTAACAGACTTAGGATAAGGCTAGAAATGCTCTAGTTGCTTGTGTAACAGACTTAGGATATTGCTTTTATATTAAAGTTACTTGGCTTGTGATATACATTGCAGGCTAGACGAGATTTCAGGGCTCTGAGGGCAGTGGTGAAGCTGCAAGCTATATTTCGAGGCCATCAAGTGAGAAAGCAAGCAGCTGTAACTCTAAGGTGCATGCAAGCTCTTGTTAGAGTTCAGGCACATGTTAGGGCTAGGAATGTGAGGAAATCTCCAGAAGGGAAAGCAGTACAGAAATTATTAGATGACCATCGCAACCTAGCTGATTCTGTTATGCCGGTTGAGGTATCATAACTTTTTTATAATTTGCTATTTTGCTTCAACATAACATAGCCATCTTAATGATTATTTCAGAGTTATATAACTTGTATAATTTTCCATGTTGTTATCAGCAAGGATGGCGTGAGATTCCTGGAACGGTGGATGAAGTTAAAGCAAAGCTACGAGTGAGGCAAGAAGGAGCCATCAAAAGGGATAGAGCAATGGCATACTCTATCTCCACACAGGTAATCAAGTTTAGAAGAGGTTTGTTTCTTTGCTGATATTTAGGGGTTATAGTTATTACCAAATTCATTGATTAGTTCCAATGTTAACTGTGCTTGTTTATAGCAGTCAAGAAAGGGTGCTAGTCCAAGCCAGAAAGCCACTAAGGCAGTTACTCTTCTCAAGCATCAAGTCCTAGACAACATGAATTTGCAGTGTCCTATCATGGAAGAGCCAAATGTGCAGAATGTGCAGTCCAAATGAAATGGAAGAGCCAAATCAGAATGCAAGTAATGCACATTAGTTGAGGTAGAAACTCATACAATTAATGCAGAATGTAATTATTAGATTCTTTTCATTCCAATTTCTTGTTAGCATCAGTGCATCACTATAGTATATGTTGCTGACTTCATTTCTGATGCCTATGTGGTCGCTTCAAGACTATAGCTTTTGCTTCCTTTTTCTCACTAGTACATGTTTATTTCTACTCATTTCTGATGCACTGGTGATTATTATTATTATTATTATTATTATTATTTTATAATTGTACTTTTACATTTCAACAGGAAGTAATGAAACACGGAGATGCGGCACAATTGGCAGCAACTGAGGCACAATTGAAAAAGCTGAACAAAACAGGAAACTGGTTAAAAAGCTAGCCAAGAAATATCATGCCTTTTTAGCTTCTGAAGCAGTCATCAAGCAGATTCCCTGTCTTGTGTGTCTGTTGAAAAAGAACTGGCAGAATGTGAGTACTCCACATTCTGCTCAAGAGGAGGCTGATGAAGATCAAGCTAGTTCTGAATTAGCAACCTTAAGGTCACGTAGCAGTGCTGCTGAAGCAAGGTTGGCTGCAGCAAGGGAGCAATCTCAATCTGCTCAAGAGGAAGATGCTTTAAGAGAAGAATTTTATGGTACTTTGGCTGAACAAGTAAGTTATTTAGCTTTTGCTATAACATCAAGGTTACCTTGACATAGATAACTGTCGTCTCCAGTTTAGGCTTATTAATGTTGTTACTAAATGATGAATGTGATGCAAGTTTGGGTTCTTATTAATTTATTCCTTGCTGATTATGTAGGAAGATAATATAAAGGAAAAGACTGCCGAAATTGAGCATGCTGAGCATTCATGGCCTGTCATATACTTTGATAGAGCTTGCATTCATGTCTTCTTAATTAGTGTGTTGTTGCTTTAATATTAGGGGTTCTAAAAGTTTTGTTTAAGAAACTTGTATAACTTTTAAGTTTAATGAATTGTTGTAATTTTGTGCTTCTAGCACTTTTAAGTTCAATAGAAGTAAATTTATGAATTATTGAATTATTATGAGTTGCTGCTTTATGGAAATCAATTTGCAAATTGGTTAATATGCATGAATTAAAATATATTTTTTTTTTTAAAAAAGGGACATTTTGAATCGGTTATCTAAAGAACCGATTTTAAATGTTTGTTTTTTAAGCATTTTGAATCGGTTGTTTAAATAACCGATTTAAAAAATAGTCATTTTGAATCGGTTGTTTATATAACCGATTCAAAATCTCCCTGTTTGGCTTCGTATCTTGTTGTCTGAGACAAGATTTGGAATCGGGTTTTACAACAACCGATTCGGAATTAGCCATTTTGAATCGGTTATTTAACCGATTCTAAATGTTATCACCTTTAGAATCGGCAGTATTCGAATCGGCAAATAACCGACTCCAAATGTGCCAAATAACCGATTCAAAATGCCTTTTTTGCACTAGTGCAAACTCTAATTTCTTCACTCCAAGCTTACAATCAACCACTCCATGGCATATCCCTAAGCTTTCAAAACATGAATGAACCAAGAAACTCAACATTCCTCATTTCTTCACAATATTCGAAAATGGTGGATTGGTGTAGAGTGAGTTGATGATGATGATTTTGGTACCAAATCGAAGAGGATGTAATGGTGATGAACTTTCGTGTAGGAGGTATGAAGTTTTGGTGAACCTAGGTCTTTCCTTTTTCCTCTCCTTTTCTCATACCCATTCTTTTCTTCTTTTCCTTTCTTTTCTTTCTTCTCTTCTCAGTTTCTCGCCCCCTCTCGCGTGTGCTTCCTTTCTTTCTTTCACACACACACACACACACACACACACACACACACAGATATATATATATATATATATATATATATATATATATATATATATAAGTGGTAACATGGTCAAATTACCATATTGTCTTTAATCTCTTATTTCGTTCCGAATTGTCCTTATTCCGTATTATCCGGTTAACGATCCTAAGACTTAACATCCAAATAATTCTATTAATTATTTTGAGGATGTTACATTTTCCATTTTTCCCCCGTTCTCCTTCTCGGTGGGTTTCTTTCCTTGGCTATGATGGTTGTCCTTGTTTGTCTGAAGGTGGAAGATGGTTTGGGTATTGTGCTGGGTGGCTGGTTAGTTCTCTATCGCTTGCTGGAGAGTGGTGCTAAGGGGGAAGGGTATCTTGGTACTTTGGTTGCTTGTCGTTGGAACCCCTAGTGGGCTCGACGTTGATATTGTTCTACTGTTATGGCCACTGTGGCCTTTTCTCGGCTTTAGATTTTCATTGTTATGTTTCTGTTAAGCTTGTTTACTTTGCGTTTAATTATGTTAGTCTAATAAGATTTAGGTTGTTTCAGGTGCTGCTCAATTACTGATTGTTATCCTTAAAGCTTCAACTATACTTGATGTGAATTTGTCCTCTGGAGGACCTCATGATGCTTCCTTTGTAAGCGAGTGTCTTACATTGTTTGTAATGTTTCGGTGGCCTATGCACGGGCCCTATCAATGAAATGTTTTATTTTGCCAAGAAAAGAAAGAAGACCTCCCTTATAGCATTAATCTGTTTCTTCAATCTAATGTCTCTAGAGTCCTCTTTATGAGAATGTAGTTTTGTTTTCTTTACTGTTGTTTTCTATTTATTTTTCTTGCTCTTAAAAAAAGCTTATCCATCCAAAAGCATTAGGGATTGGCTTTGCCATCGATACATGTACTATACTTTTTTTAGTATTGTTCCGAACGAAACTTAAGAGAGAGAAAAGACACCTCACGGCAGTAAGTCTGAGATGGATCCGGAATGACTCTGAGCTCGTCCAGGGTGTCTCGACCTCGGGTGTGACCGGTAGGGTTCTAGAAGTCGTCCATCAGAGCCCAGGTCGGGTGGGACCTTGCCTGAACTCGGGTCCCTCAGGTAGGGCCCTTGCTCGAGTTGGACCTCAGAGTCAACGTCGGGGGTGGTACCTGCAAAGCCACTCCGACGTTCAAGTCAGTGTATGAGAATCTCAGAGTGAAGCAAGTAATGAATAGTGTACATTTTTTGCAGGGTGGGCCCGTATTTATAGACATCTGGCCTGTCCAGGTCCGTTCGATTGTCTGGGCGCATCCTTGCCGTTGATGCCTGAAAGGCATGAATTGCAGGTAGGGATTTGCCTGTGATGCTGATTGCCTTGGAGCTTGACTCAAGTAAGTGGGCTTATCCAGGGCCCAGAGTCGGAGTTGGGCCTCATGGGCCAGTCCGGAACAAGTATCAAATCAACCAAGCTGATCTTTTCATAAGCGAGTGGTCGCAGCCGCTATAAAATTTTAAAACATCTTATTCGTATTATGATGTTTAAAAGGCCGAAAATAATTTGCAACAACCGCTCATGTTAATTAACGATTGTAAGTATTGCGTCCGTACAATTCTGAGAAGATTTCCTTCATTTAGGAAAAGATTATACGACAAGTTTAAATAAAATGTAATCTTTGATGAGTAACTTTTTACGTGTTCAGAGGCAACCATTTTGCTTAATCTATAACTCTAACTAGTAACAAATTTGCCACATTATCCTACCAAGATCATATTCTATTGATACCAAATTTCGGAGAGGGAAAAAATCTGCAAAACAAAGATATCAGTAAGATGGACTTCATATTTATGATAAGAGTGAATGGTAGCTTAGGTAGAAGGTAGTAAAACATCTAAACCTGCTAAAACCTGATAGATGGTAGTCATTTTAATTTAACACAATGATTCATTAAAACCTAAGTTTAATAATTCTGTCAAAAAAAAACGAAGTTTAGTAAGTAGCACATGATTTTCTTGCATTTATTTTTCAGTTGTAATTACTATGAGCAGTTATGTGCATTTTCAGAATATACATGGTTGTTTATATACTACCTAGTAGTCTAGTACCTATGTACTCCTCCATTTCAAGATATTGTACGGTTCCAATACAGTACACTCACCCTGTGCATCGAATTTCTCATGCAAAAATTGCTCTCATCAAGGAATCATCATAAATTGAAATCCCCAATTTGGGATAAGGAGATAAATGGATTCAACTTAATTAATTTCATTATTCTCCATATATATATATCATCTATAATCTATAAGTAAATACAATCACTAAAAGATGAAAATAATAAGTGTTTCAGAACAACAAATTAATCAAATCATTAACTTGGAGAGAGCAATATCACAATCCCGAAAACAACTTAAAACACTCCTTATCCCAAATTGGGGATTTCAATTTATGATGATTCCTTGATGAGAGCAATTTTTGCATGAGAAATTCGATGCACAGGGTGTGTGTGCTGTATTGGAACCGTACAATATCTTGAAATGGATTCAATTTAATTAATTTCATTATATATATATATATATATATATATATATATATATATATATATATATATATATATATATATATATATATATATATCATCTAAAATCTATAAGTAAATACAATCACTAAAAGATGAAAATAATAAGTGTTTCAGAACAACAAATTAATCAAATCATTAACTTGGAGAGAGCAATATCACAATCCCGAAAACAACTTAAAACACTTCATGGTTTTTTTGACAATTAAAACACTTCATGTTGGTACCAAAACAACATCGTAATCATGTCCACCCAAACTCATGCAGATTGCAAATGCAACCATAAGCAGAAACCCACCTAAGAAAACAGCGCACATTGTTCTTATTCCCATGCCAGGCCTACAGATAGCACCGATGTCTTCTACCTTAGCCACTGTGTGATCCTTGTCCATAAAACCACCGACAAGACAAGAGGAAGAGGAAGACGACAAAGACGAATAAGAATACCCGCGGGTTTCATTGATATTCTCGTGTTCATCCATATTGTTGTTATCATCAGTGGTATCACTTTCACCTTCTTCCGACGACTGAAAAAGTCTTCGACCCTTAAACTTGCCGCTCTCAATAGCCTCTTTACGTTTTTGAAAGATCTCTTGCGATGCAACATCTTTGATCGTAATACTCTTCCATGTTTCTGACGAGGACTCGCCGGAAGCAGTTGTTTCCTTAAAAGCGTGCCAGTCTCGTTCAAGTTTCTCGTAGATCTGATCAAGTTCTCTTACAAATTCTTCAAAGCTTTCCATCGTGAGGTGAGGACGCCTTCTATAGCGGGACAAAACAAACTAATTTCTGGATTGTGAGAATCTATCCAGATTTTTATTGACCTATTGGGGAGAGACTTAGACTACAAGTTTCTTTGATTTTTATTTTAGTGATAAATGGATACCAAACCGTAGCCTTTACAGTGTGAGATTGGGTGTAATTCTAGTGATGTAATAACTGCAAATAACGTGGCTCCCGAAAGTCAAGGAAATAGTGCTCAATATGATAAAAATTCAAATGGCCAGAATAAGTTTGTTACGCATGTTAAGGAGTCCGTCCCGGGTGGAATTTTTCAAGAATCCCAACGTCTCTCTACATCAAGCCATTATCCAACTTACCGTAAAAAAAAAGCCATTATCCAACAAGGTGGGAGCTTTGGCCGCCAACGATGGCAGGGTGTGGAGGGTGTTGCTTAACCGAGTGGCGACTCGGGGGGTGCTACACTATCGTGGTATCTTACAATCTAACTTGGACAAATGCTGCGTCTTTTGTTTCGAGGAGGATGAATCTACGGCACATTTGTTTCTTAATTGTCGGGTGACCAAGGTGGTATGGCAGAAAGCTTTTTCGTGGATGGGGGTATCATTAATTGCCTCGGAGGATGTGGTCTCGCATTTCTTGGAGTTTGGGAAATTCTCATCTGGTAGGAAGCAAAAAGGAGTAAGGCACCTTATTTGGTTGTCAGTGATTTGGAATATATGGATCACGCGAAATAAAATCGTGTTCAAAGGAGAGATGGTTTCGATCTCAACGTTGGTATCAGGTATTATGGATGGCGCTTGGAGCTGGTTCAAAGCAAGGAAGGGGATCTCCTGCAGACTCGGATGGTCAGATTGGTATACTTGCCCTCTGGGCTGTTTTGAGTGAGTTTCACTCAGTGTAATCATTATGTATTTTAGACGGGGGAGAAGCAGTGGGCTAGGACATTAATCCCCACTGTTGTGCAGGGGGCTAGGACAATCTTTTCTTTTTTCTTTTATTAATTTGTTTATATATAGTTGTATATAAGCATATGTATATACCTCTTATAATATTTACATCTTATTTAATAAGTTAATAGTATAAAAAAAATTAGCATAGTATAAGCTTATCGAAAAAAAAAAATTAACATAGTAAGTTTAAATCTAGGCTTAAATATCATTTACCCACCTGCAAATATCACGTTTATCCATTTACCCCCTGCAAAAAAAAAACCTTTTAAAACAAACCCTGCAAAATGTAACTGTATTCAGTTACCCCCCTGCTGTTAGTTTTGGCTAACAGCGTTAATATTTGCAGGGGGTAACTAGAAACACTTAATATTTGCAGGGGGTAACTACCCCCCACTTAATATTTGCAGGGGGTAACTAGAAACACTTAATATTTGTAGAGAGTTAACTAGATCCCAGATGTCAGCCAAGTCAGCCTAGACTTAACGTTGTTAGCCAAAACTAACAGCAGGGGGGTAACTGGATACAATTACATTTTGCAGGGTTTGTTTAAAAAGTTTTATTTTGCAGGGAGGTAAATAGATAAACGTGATATTTGCAGGGGGTAAATGATGTTTAAGCCTTAAATCTATTTTAGTAACTTTACACCCAAAAGCAATTTGGATCCTTCTTGTCCAATAACAAGAATTGATGGAAATTACTATTGTCATAAACATCCCCAAACATAAACCACATTACGTCAAACCCATTTTTAACTAAAATTAACCCTACAAAATCAATTTGCATATGTTTGGTTTCACTTCTAGAGACCGTAGGAATGAGTTTGAAAAGCTAAAAGTGATTTTAGTGTATAAACTAATGTTTGACTCCTTAACCAAAAAACAATTTTATTAGTCTAGAATTGATTCTACTAAAAGCTAGAAATTGTAGTGTCTCATAGAACTGATTCTACCATTGCGTATTTACATTTTTCTTAATTAATTGCCATTTATTATATTTATCTTTTTTACTTTTTTAAAACTTGTCATGATTAATATTTGTAATATCACTCAAAAGTAAGTTTGATACAAACTATCCAGGAAGGGATTGTGTACCTTTAAGATGGGAAAGACACGCATATCTTTAGCCTTTTGTGACCACCACTGTACGCAACGTGCTAAGGCGCATGACCCTGTGCGCATTTTCCAAGAAAATGGCGCATAGTTACAGACAGGGACGCACGGTCCGTGCGCAGAGGCGCGCGACTCGTGCGCATTTTAAAAGTTTTGCGCACATGAAACAAAATGACGCGCACGACCCGTGCCACAAGGCGCCCGGTCCGTGCGTGTCTAACAGTGTGTAGAAAATAATGTTTTTGTGCTATTCTTCCATTCCGTTCGATTCCAATATTCATTCCGATCGATTACCTAACACAGCCGGCATTATTCCAGTCCAGAACAACAATCATAACAATCACATATTCACATAATCATCCAACCATATAATTCATCGTTCAACACATAATTTTCATAGAAACGGTTTTGACTCGAAAACGCACGAACTGAACATAGAAACAAAACATGCAACCAGTGTTTAGAAAACAAAATCCCTAAGCGAGTAAAGGACTCACCTCATTGTGATGAAATAACAAACAACCACAACAAACGGCAATAAGTGTAGGCTTCAATCAACACGAACTACACGAAACGCTTTTTAACTCGTAGTCAATCTACCCTGCACGGCTCCAATCGCTATCCTTACCCCTTGATCTTCCCTCCAAGGTTCCCGAACTATAATGTAGGTCCCTATTACATATCCACAAAATGACGCTCCAGCTCCTACCATAACACACCCGAGAGTTGGAATTTAGGTGCTAATGAAATTCTTTTCAAAATTCTGTTTTACAGCAACAGTGAGCAGTTTTGCATCATGCATATTTGACTCAATACTTCACCAAATTCACCAATTCAAAGGTCTATTATGAAGGAAATTTGGTCTAGTTTCGGTGGGTTTTGGTTTTGTGTTTATAGGACAAGTATTTGGGGAGTTACAGCGAAAACACTGAGAATAGGTCAAAACTGTAACTGATTCAGATACCTAACTTGTAGGCACGATATCTTCATCAATACATAACGAAATCAGGTGATTCTTGTGCCTATTTTGAAGGGTTTCGTGTCTAGTTTCTAAAGCAACAAAAATGAACTTTAAAGGAGGTATGTACTGTGAGTTACGAAGGGAATACCAGAGACAGTTAATACTCTCAAGAACTTTGAGTTTACAGCAGAATTTGGAACTTTGAGCTTGAACCAACTCTCAAGAACACCAACAACTCTCCAAAACCCCCAAATTCGACTCCAAGCTATAACGTTCTGATTTTTCTACTTTAATTTACAATGTGACTTCAGAAATTCTTCAATCCAACACCTAACTCGACATGCAATGCTTCACACACTCCAAAAACTCTATTTTTCTTACTTTGAGCTTTGAACTCCAACCAAGGTGAAATGAAGAGGGAGATGAAATGGGTGGTGATTTAGTATCAATGGGAAGAGGAGAGTGAGCTGAATTCAATGGTGTGAAGAAGTGAAACATTCATGGAAGTTTTGGAGCTCACCCTTTCTCTTCTCCTCCTTCGCCTACTCTCTCTCTCTCTCTCTCTCTCCAAGCTTCTTTCTCTTTCCTAAATTCTGTTTTGTTCTTTTTTAATTTCAGCCCTTATAGTTTTGTAAACGAGAAAGTAAAGTATGACAAGATCGCAAAATAGTCCCAAACTCAATTACAGATTTACACACTCCGCCAACCATCAACAACCGCTTTACAATCCAGCTCGATGGTGACTCTTTGGATGTCCAAATCTTGTAGCCAGTTTATTGCTATCAGTAAGCCTAGTGCCTCCGCCTCCTGTGGTTGTGGGTTTCCTGTGAGCCAACCCGTTTTCGCCTTCACGAAAACTCCATCTGCATCTACTCAATTCTATACATGGTCGACATCCAATGTGAATTCAACTTGACTCAATCACCCTAACTCACATTCCGATTTGAATCTATATGTGGGGAATAGTAGGAGATGTTTAGGGTTAATAGATAATATGACTATGTCCCTTTTTATGTTAAGTTTTTCAATTGTTTCATTTACGATTTGCCCCATCTAGAGCCGAGATCACGCTAAGTGTGATCAGACAAAGAAAAGATTTATTGGCTTTATAGTTTTTCTCTATTCCCATCTTCCTTCATTTAATTTGGCTTCCATACACTCAATGAATGAATAGTAAATGAAGAACAACTTGAACTCACTCCTAGGATGTACACTGAAAGAAAATATTTGTGGATTTATTTATAAAAAAAATTATTTTTTAGGTTATTTAATAACTGATGTATCTAGTCTATAATATAAGCTAAATATATCAGTTATTCAGTGTACCTAAATAGGTCCAGAGTACTATCTTTTTGGTGATTATTAAAAAATGCTAAAGTAGATCATTTCAAAAAAAAAAACTGCTAAAGTAGAAAGGATGAGGAGGTAACATAAATGAATCGTGATTCTACATAGTGTAGTGTTTAAGTAGACATTTGTCTCATGAACTAATTAGAAAGGTGTGTGGGAGAGGCAAAACATGTGGTAATTAAGTCAAGTTTAAGATCATTGGCGACTTACATCCAGGGATGCACTTGCACTCCCTACAAAATAAAAAACGTCACTTAATTTTTTATATACTTTTTCTTTTTCGCTTTGACCCATTGGGATTTTAAATTTTGCACCTAAATTCATAAATTTTTTCAGCTTTAATAGTTAAATAAAAACTGAGCTCTCAATTTAGTTTCCGAACATAGATTCTATCCTCTACTTAATTCCTACAATATATAAAAATAAATTGAAGTAAAACAATTTAATTTCTTAACCCACTATTCGTTGGCGGCGTGGCCCACCCGTCAAATCTTTGGTGGGTTCACTGCGGGTCTGGCGGACCGTCCGCTTGTACATACAAGTTCAAGATCTTGTTTCAACTTGATAGGTTTTTATTAGAAATCACAATATGTAATAAATTAAATAGAAACTTAAAATTGACAATTTATTTTAAATAGTTTACTTTTATTGATATGGAGTAACTACTCATCCAAGAGACTATTATTCAGCATTCCACCCAAATCCCCCATTCACTGCTACTACGATTACTAGAAACAGAAAGTTCAAATCCAACAAAATACTCATATTTTTTTGATAAGTTGACTAATTAATTTGTCCCACATATGATATACCCCTGTGAGAATGCTGAATAATTTGTTTGACTACATGATAGTGCAGGCATTGGGATTCTCATCACTGAAAATCTGGGGTGGGTATATTTTGTAGTAGTTAGGGTATGCATACATTTCCACGCCATTTCTTTCAAGACCGTTGTTGTTATGGAAATACTCAATTATCTTCACCTCTTCTTCTGCCAGCTCCTCCACATTTGTCTCTTCTATAACCATAACGACCACCCCCTCTTCCTTCTCCTCCTGTGCTTCAGCCTCACCCTCTTCTTTCTTATCATTGTTTTCCTCCCCTTCATTCTCTTTCTCCCCACCTTCCTCACCTTTCTTTTCCTCTTCTTTTCCATCCCCCACTTCTGTCTCTTTCTTCTCAGGTTCGAGTTCTTGCTTCACTATCACTGATTGCTTCCCAAATTTCTTGTACACGTACTTAACCAGATTTGCAGGATCATACCTTCCCTTCACGGTAACTTCTGAATTCTTCAAATCTGCTTCCACAGCTTCCACTCCATTCAGTTTCTTGATGCGTTTTTTCATCCCTTGTGCACATTTTTCACAGTGCATGTAGACTTTCAAAACAACAGTTACAATCTCAGGCTGCACATGCAAACAAAATTTTTGTCACACACAAAATGACAAATACCATCAGTAAATTCACACAGACAACGTGAAAATCACGTGTTCAGACCCAAAAAACCGCATAAAATACCTACTCTCACAAGCGACAACCAATTGTGTTAGGCGTTACACAGATAGTTGAAAAGAAAATTAATAAAACATCATTAATTCCAGGTGATGAAATTAAAGCAAAGAGAGAGAAATTAAAAATGTAATGAAACGTAAATTAACCTTCTCAGGGGGATTGGGTTTCTCTTCTTCATCTGAGAGTTTTTTCTCCTCAGGAGGATTTGGGATTAGAGAAAGAAGCTCAACTAGGCTCTTGCTCTTCGACTGAACTCTCTCTAAAACCTTCATTGGATCAGCTTTCTCACCTTTTACAATCACTTGGTGAGATTTGCAATCTGTGATTACATTTTCCACACCTGGGAATTCTTTCAGGCATCGACGAACCTTACGAGCACACGCTTCGCAATGCATCAACACTTTTAGCAAAATCTCTGGCGGCGGATGAGCAATAACAACAGCAGCTTGGTCGCCATTGGATTCTTCTTGGCCATCTTTTGGTTCTTCTGGGTTTTCCACTGGCTTGCTTTCTTCTCCCTCTTCTTCTTTCTTCTCCTCTTCTTCCTGTTTGGGCTCTTCTGGTTTGATCTCCTCCAGTTTCTTTTCTTCCTAAACAAATAAACAAACACACCCCAAAGACACTGAGAATCAAAACCATAAAACAATGAATCAGATAAAATGAGGTCACCATAGAATTGACAAAAACAATTGTATGAACACATATAATTGATTAAATACAATGGTTTGGGAAAAAAAGTTAAAGAGTTATATGAAGACCTCCACCATTGCTGATACTATTTCTGTAACACCCCAAAAATAATAGATTAAATTATTTAATTAGTTAAAAGAAATTGGGTGGTAGAAATAATAATATAATTATTATTTATTACTTATTAAAATGAGTATAAGGTGTTTTAAATAAAATAAGGAGCAGTATTGTAATCGGATAAGGTGTTGTAATTAAATTGGGCTTAAGCTGCGGGGAAGCCCGCAATCCAAGCCCGACAACCTAAGCGCATATAAAAGCTGAGATTTTAAGGTTTTGGTTCATTTTGAGAAAAAGAAAGGAAAAATGCGAATAGAGAGAGTGGGAAGGGAAGGAGGGCGCGGCGCCCATGAGGAGAGGAGGAGGGTGAAGTGCGCCAATCTCAAGGAGAAAAAGGAGAAGGGTCGTGTTGCGGGTTCTTTGGAGCTTACGTATGGAGTTATCGTGTTCGTCATAATCTAAGGTAAGGGTGGGTCTCATCTTTTCTATAATTGGGAATTATGATGGGTTTTTATGTTTGGGTAAGGTTCTAAGTTAATTGTTAAATTGATTGTGTAATTAATTTCATGATTGTTGTGATAATATTTTGAATTGGGTGATTTATGGTGTCTTGGTGTCAAAAAAATTGATTATGTGACTATGTTTGCCTCTAGAATGTTTGATATGTTGACTCAATGAGAAAGTATGTGAATTATGATGAATAATTGATGTTTGTTGATATGTGTGATTGAGACATGAATTTAATTGGTGATTGGTGACAATGATTATTCATGAATTGGTGTTGAATTGGTGATTTGAACATAAGGTGTCTATGTCTCAATGTCATAATTGTTGCGGTCATTGGCGTGGCATGACGTGGCCTTAAACCCGAATCGGGACGCCTTATATTTTGGAGTTTATGTTGGTATTCGCGTGGCATGACGTGGCCTTAAACCCGAATTGGGAGCGTGACAAGTTTCGGGGTCAAAAATTGATGTGTCGTGTTGTGTATTTTCTGAACACTGTTTCGTGTTTTCGTAAACTGGCACTGTTTGGTCGACTCAAAAAATTGGTGTCTGATTGCGTTAGAAAGTAGACTTAACGCCGGTCGTTTTGGCACTGGTTTCGTTTAAATCGGAGTTGTGTAGCTCAAGTTATAAGTCTCCAAAGTCGGGTCACAAAATTCTGTCCGAATTGGTACCTCTCTGTAGTAATTTGAAAAACTGTACCAGTTGGATACTTATTTTGAAAAATGAAAATCACAGGCTGAAACTACACTCAAAGAGCTTTCCAATGAGTGGTCTTTTGTTGAAATCCGTTATCGTTTACTATTTTAATTAATTCGCCGAAGTAGGCGCACTGCTGCAGGAAAAATCTGCACAGTTGCTGTGTGTTGCTTGCTGTGTTGCTGTTCTGCTGCAGTGTTGCTGGCAGAACAGTGACAAATGTGTTTTTCGTCAAAAACTCGATTTTCTAACCACTTTTTCCCTAGCCAAATTTTGTATTGACCGAG
Source organism: Astragalus membranaceus (assembly GCA_039519185.1). Taxonomy (NCBI): domain Eukaryota; kingdom Viridiplantae; phylum Streptophyta; class Magnoliopsida; order Fabales; family Fabaceae; genus Astragalus; species Astragalus membranaceus. The sequence continues at coordinate 24,224,185 of CM076848.1, read as the reverse complement.
CAACTTTTTATTGTGAACGTTTTGGCTCGAGCGGATTTTCTGTAGCACTCACCATTTGGGAGATGTGCGCAAGTTTTGGTTTATGTGTGTGTTGCACAGTGACAGTGTTGCTGCCACTGTGCAGTGTTGCTGTCAAGACTGTTAAAAAATGGTCTTTTGTGGAAAACTCGATTTTCTGAGCACTTTTTCCCTAGCCAAATTTTGTATTGACCGAGCAACTTTCTCACCTTTTACAATCACCTGGTGAGATTTGCAATCCGTGATTACGTTTTCCACACCTGGGAATTCTTTCAGGCATCGACGAACTTTACGAGCACACGTTTCGCAATGCATCAACACTTTCAGCAAAATCTCTGGTGGAGGAGTAGCAACAACAGCAACTTCGTCGCCTTTGGATTCTTGGCCATCTTTGGATTCTTCTGGATTTTCCACGGGCTTGCTCTCTTCTCCCTTTTCTTCTTTCTTCTCTTCTTCTTCTTCCTGTTTGGGCTCTTCTGGCTTTGTCTCCTCCGGTTTCTTTTCTTCCTAAACAATTAAACAAACACATCCAAAAGATACTGAGAATCAAAACCAAAAAACAATGGAAATAGATAAAAAAAACGAGGTCATAAATGAACACATATAATTAATTAAATACAATGATTTCAGAAAGAAAGTTAGAAAGAATTTTCAAGACCTCCACCATTGTTGTTATTATCTCTCTGCTTCTTAGAGAAACTCGTAGAGCTGCTACTTTGTTGTTATTCTTTTGCACAACACCACTAGGGTATATATATATAGATGATAAACCGGTAAACCCTATTTAATTCTATCATTTTTTAAAATTATTTTATGACTGTATCACATTAATTTTTTTTGACTCAAACACATTAACTTTTTACCAATGTATAAATACTCATTTATTACTATTTAATTTATTTAATGTTCCAACAAAAAAGAAAAAAACAAGTCATGTAGAAACTGTCATAATCCAAGCATCACTAGAGCATTGACGAAGGAAAAATGTGGAGGCTTTTTTTTGGTTTGGACCTTTGCTTGCTACCTGCGGAGTGTCTCAATGCTTTCAACGAAAGACTAATCTCCGCTTATGTTCAGGATCAAATTTCGCACTTGCCAACACCGAGTTTGTCCACTGCGGGAATCGAACCCGAGAGCACCGGTTCGATTTATCAATAAGAGTAAAGCTAAGAGATTGTGAAATTTTTTATGGGGACTAAAAATAAAATTCACAATTTTTTTAAAAACCAAAAAACATATTTAACCATTTGTTTTTATTGATAATCATAAAATTAACCGATAAAAACCAATCATTTTTACTAGCTAAAGTTTTTTAGATGTCATTTGATGTAGTGTTTTGAGTTTATAGCTTGTAGCGTACTCTTTTTCCTGTCGTTGTTACTCCTATTGTTTTAATTTAGTTCATTGTTTATCATGCAATAAATGAACGGTTCTGTTATTTTAATTTAGTTATTAATTAAAATATCTATTTATATAAGTTAATTCAATCACTAATTTTAGCACACACTTTAATTTACATTGCTAGCTTCTCCGTTATCGGCTATCTTATATAAACTAGTTTTGTTGCCATCTGCTAGTCTAGACTCTAGACTTCATGAAAATTATCATTTTTTGGTGGTGTCTTTCTTTTTTTTGTAGTGAGAAAATTATACTTTGCCAATGCGTAAAATGACAATTAAAATGCAGCAATTTTTTTATAACTAAAATGTCAAACAAAAAGATCCAGAGAGGGTATTTTTTATTTACTAATTTAATATATTATTATAATTAAATAAGAATAAGTATATTTAATAATCATTACTCAAGAGCACTTTGATGAGATGATAGGAGTCTCTCTCATTTTAACCAAGGTCCTGGGTTCGAATCCAGTCTCTATAGTTGCGCGCAGAGGATACCTTGGTTTATACCAAAAAAATATATTTAATATTCATTATATAAAAATATATAATGTTGTTAAATACTCTTAAGCAGTGATTTTAATTGCTTTAAATAAGTTTTAAATCCAATTAACTCATTGAGTCACAATTTTTTGGTCTTTAGTATAAACGGTTGAGTGGGGTTAAGACTCTAGAGTGGAACAAAAGTACTACTAACAATATTTAAATGGAATGACACTAGTGCAAAAAAGGGGATTTAAAGTCAAGCAAATTGGACATTTAAAGTCAGGCGCCAGCTTTGACTTCTATTAAGTCGACTTCGTATGTCAGGACTTTTAAAGTCAAGCGATAGCTCGACTTCGTAAGTCTATTTTAATGTCAAGCATTCATTGCCTGACTTTAATAATTGATGTTCCGCCGCTGGAATCATTTTTAAAGTCGAGCCTGAGTCTGACTTTAAATCTATACTTAAGTCAGACATTATTTCGCCCGACTTTAAAAGTTTTTTTAAGTCAGGTTTATATCCGCCTGACTTTAAAAGTTTTATTTTTCAAATTTTGGTTTAATCTTCCTACATACACCCTGGATATACAAATTTTGATTTATTCTCCCTGCATATACCAGCAAAACACAATAAAAGTACAAAAGCTAAATTACAAACAGACAGAAGTACAAAATTCTGTATTCGACATCTGACCAATTCAATCTATAATAAAACTTAAACAATTGGTTAGAGACAATAACTGTTGTTATAAACAATAAACTACAAATACATGATAATAAATTTATCACAAAACCGTGTTTAATTTGATCATTCCACAAAAGAAACTCAAATCCTTTTGACCTTCCCCCCTTTAAATATCATCATCATCATTACAAACTGAAAAAATAAACAAATTAAGCCATGGCTGTGCACACAAAACAGCTGCTACAGATGCTAGTACTAGTTGTTGCAGTCCTTTTTTGTAAAGCAGCTAGTGATCAACCAGTGTCACTGCCAAACTGCCCAACAATCTTGTGATCCATGGGTGCTCTGATCATTCATGCAACATATAATTCAATTAGAGAAGAAAATAAAATCCACTAACTAAAAACTCACAAGGATGCTAAACCCATGTGTTCAGTCAGCAACGGTTATAATGAGAAACAGGTAGTGATTACATCAAAACATTGCAAGTATATAGCCTTTCCATGTAAGTATATAGCCTGAGTTCTAAAACTTTTAAACTTTATCTTCACAATCTTGAACGAGTACACACTTAATTGAACAATGTGAGCAGGATGTTTAAACTATAAGGAAACACAATAGAAGCTACACGCCTAGAACTTGAGCAGAAGTAATGCGTTAATTGAAAGAATTGGTGGTTCACTGCAAAGTGGTTATTTTGAGGGCGTTACTGCAGAAATGATTGATGCATGCACACACACATGTATATATAGAAGCTCTGAAATTATATGAAAAACAAAAGGACACACAACATCTACAATAGATTCATACCTTTTCAGTTGAGCTCGAAAGCATTGAGAGAATGCTGATGCATATCAAACTAACTGTCATGGCTGGGGACCATGAATCATACAATATATCTGCATAATTTCATAACGTAGATCAAATGTCAGCTCACTCCAAAAAGCAGCCACAAATCAGTCATTTTTTTGTCCACCTTAACATAAAAAGTCAGTTATCTACTCTTACAACAAAACCAAACACACAAATGAGAGTGTTATCTATTATGGCAAAGGTAAATATACCCAATCATCAAATTTCCATACTAGAAAGGTTAAAGTTGAACAATTTTAAAGCTGAACAATTTCCAATCATCAAATTTCTCCAATCACAAGGCCGCATAGGCGTCCATTCCCTACTCATGTAACCACCACTTTTGTGGTTTTCATTTAATGAACTTCCAGATAAAACAAACACAAAACAAAGATGTTGAAAATTTAAGAACCTTTGCTCTTTGCCTTAATCTATAGAGCCAAATTTACAGCTGCATCAAAAAAATCTACTACCTTAACAAATTCCCTTGAAGTAAGAGCAGGAGTTCATTTTACCAAATTAGAAGGTTTTCAAAACCAAGTTTCCAATAATAATGTTTGGACCATTAATAATCAATAAGCCATAGTAACATAAAGGAAAGGGAAGAGGATGATGATGATTAGTTAATTTACCTACAGAAAATGAGAACAACTTGAGATGGCTGTGACATACAATCTGCATACAGCTTCCACTTCACCATCATCCTTACAAGTTTGAATTGACCTCCAATTTTGAGTGCCACTACGATTCCAGTTAATGAGATTAGGGCATAACATAGTATTAGACAGATACATTTACATGCTGATACCATCAAAATTTGTCCAGGTAAATCTCACAATTAAATAAATTCCAGTATCAACAATAAAAAATGCAGTTCCCTATACAAGAAGCTTGCTTCCATATGCATAGTTGCTCACCAAATACAGAACTAAAATGACTTGCAACTTCTTGGAGAACATGAAAAACAAAGAGAGGAAGCAAAAATACATACATAGATAAAAGAAGCTGATACCTCATCATCATCATCATCATCGTCATCACCTCGATCTTCCTTGTTTTTCTTAAGACAGGTAGTACCGCCTTTGAATGCAAGAGCTTCAAAGATTGATACTTAACCCCAGACAACTCCCTCAAACGCAAGTCTTCAACTTTGAATGTAAACAAGCTCTGCACTGGATCTACAATGGAATGACCAAGCTGAGATGCAAGTGCACAACCCTATGACATAAAGAAACTGACATAAAAAGTCATATCTAATTCATGAATCAATTATTCACTACTAGGGCTGTTCATGGTTCAGTATATTGGAGTAGCCATTATATATATCAACTTAATTGTGCTGTGTTTTTAACCTCTACTGCTAGTAATATAGCTCTAATTAATCAAAATGATTTATTACCTCAACACTACACAGCTAATAATTGTTGTCTTGTTGAGCAACATCACATTTTAAAACACAATTACGTTTGACATAATTGAGATATATCTTCACATTTATAAAACAGAATGCAAATCAATGATTTCAATAGTGAACTAAATTATAAATCAGACTTTATGGAATGGACTGTGTTTATGAAGACAATCACAACATTTAATATCAACTAAGTAGCTACATAATTAATCATAAAATACTTTTCAACCGGGTATAATCATGTTAGTAGTTTCTCTTTGACCCACTAGTGAGTTGATGGATATAAAAATGTTATTATCCTTTGGTGTGATAAAAGGATATGATTGAATCACGCATCTTCCTGGTATTAGCTTCTGGAATTCCTTTGCTCATCATTGCAGCAAACTCATCATAGTTAATCCGACCATCCTACAGAGACATGCAAGTGTTTTGTTATAATTTTTTCTATTCAAGAAATGCAGTATAGTAGGATACTAAGCATATATTTGCAAGGAAGTTGTTTCAATTAGAACTAAAAGCCTTAAACATTTAATTCATTCATTTCAGGACTTACATTATCTCCATCAATTTCTGAAATGATCTCTTTGATGTCCCTTCCGTTGTGCATGTTATACTCATGTAGAGCTTGCTCTAGTTCTTCAATGGTAATGTATCTAATTATGAAAAAACAGTGAGATTAAAAAGTTTAAACCAATTTTTTTCGTAGAGGAAGAGAACATGTATCTAAGATGATTGATTTTTTTTCTTTTTTTCTTTACCCGCTATTATCCTTATCGAAGTATTGGAAGGCAGTATAAAGATGTTCTTCTCTGTAATTTGCAAAAGAAAAAAGAATATCATCTAGGTAATCATGGTGGAGAAGCTACTTTTGGGAAGAAGTTATTTTGTCATGCCGTACTACAAAATGGTAGGAGAGATTACTTACAGCTTCCATTAGTTGCTCAACTTCTTGTTCTGACAGCTTAGTTCCTTGTTTTGCAAGACCTTGCTTGAGCTCTTCAATTGTAATGGTTCCACTGTTGTCAGATTCCATCCCCTTGAACATCTGCTTCAATCCCATGATTTCTTCCTCTGATAGGCAGCTAGCAATGACCTACCCATATGTAAATTTTATCATACTGATTAATATATACAATTTCATTGGTCATGTAGGCCAATAGAAAGATACATTTGTTCCTGAGTTAGAAGTAGAACCACCAAATGATTTTTCCAAAAAAGTCAACAAAAATTCAAGAAAAATTAAGCCAAAATAGCCCTACCTTTAGAGTAACTTTCTTGAATTGGTTCATTGCCTTGATTTGTTTGATCTATTTTTTGCGCAAGTGCTTTGTTAGTATTGCATTAAACTAATTTATTGGTGATGAAGTAAAACTAGTATGTAAAACTCTGCAATCATATTTCTATTCAAAGCAGTACATAGAAAGGAAGTAACTGTATATACACTTACTTAGAACCTCATGTGCTGTCATCCTTCACTTGGGATCTGAACACAACATTCTCGTAACAAGATCTTTTGCTGCAGGTGAAATGCGAGGCCATGGATCTGAACACAACATTCTCGTAACAAGATTTGAACACAACATTCTCGTAACTGTGATATGGAGTACATTTGAGCATGTGTTGAATCACAAACTGTGATATGATGTAGAAATGCCTCAAATATCTATCTGATCATGACTGAGGTCGCGATTTGAGAAGTGAGGAGTGGAGAAGTCACAATTTGGAAAGCTCACGATTTGGGGTTTTAGGATTCTTGCTCGCGGTGTGTTCGATTCTTGTTGCATCTAGAACGAAAATGAAAACCCTTGAGAAGAAAACGAAAGCTAGAATGAAGAAAACGAAAACGAAAGCTAGAATGAAGAAAACGAAAATGAAAGCAAGAATGAAGAAAACGAAAACGAAAGCTTACCTGAATGTGGTCGATTCTGCCATTGCAATCTTTGATTAGGGTTCTGCCACTGCAAAAAGTAACCACTGTTTAACGAAAATGAAAGCTTACCTGAAAACGAAAACGAAAGCTTACAAAAAGTTAGGGTTCAAATCGTAACCACTGTTGAACCAGGGTCGTCGAGAATCGTTCCAAAGTGACGGTGGTGGTCTTGGGGAGTGACAGTGGTGAGGGTTTTGTGAGAGAAGTGGTGAGGGTGATCGAGTGCGAGAATGATGGAAGCAAGAATGAGAGAATGCGACAGTGAGAGGCTGAACGTGAGAGTGAGAGAATGCGCGAGAGAATGAAATCAGATAGGGTTTTTTATTTTTAATTCTTAATTACTTTTGAAGTCAAGCTATATACTGGCCTGTCTTAAAATGTTAAAAGTTTTCATTTTTAAAGTCATGCATCTTTACGCTTGACTTAAAAACACGAGTGCCAAATACAAAATTTCATCTTAATTACAAGTTTGCCACCGCCTCTGAGTATAAAGTCAGGCATCTGAGCGCTTGACTTTAAATGTCTAATTCTTTTCCTATTTTTCCACTAGTGTAAATACAATTGCAATGGATATACAATAACTTTTCTACTTTCTTAGCAAATGATAATAATTGTTTCACATTGACATATAAAGCATAAAATTCAGTCAAGCTACAAACTCACCCTTATTGAGAAAGCAGTAAAATGACCAAGATCTGCAAACATAGCTTCAGCTCCTGATGAGAGACAAAAAAAATTGTAATAATTATTCAACTTAATATTAAAGTTTTAAAATCCAAGCTTGTAGTTTATCAAAGCTCAATTAAATTTATACGGGCAACCTGGAGGCTGGAGCTATTAAAGCTTCGCCATAGGGGGGCCATGAAAGGGTCAGACACATGCTAGCAGGACAAGTTCACCTGAAAACAACACGAAATTTCTCATGACATAATACTTATGCCTTAATAGAATTGCACAAGCAATGATTAGAACTGAAATATTGTTAACAGATGAAACTTGCTCACCTTTACTGAATTCTGCTTTTGTGTATTGCAATCCTGATACCGATGCCAGAACTGCAGGGTAAGGGGCCAGGTAAGGTAACAGTTAATTTCTTATTAGAAGCAATATAATTCTTGCGTAAAGTTTAAGATCAAATGTTATTACTTGACTTCAATTCAGTTTACCAATGATGAACAAACCAAAGAAGTTGTGTACTAAACCTATTGGAAAATGTTGTATAAAAATAAGAACGCCAACAAAACATTCCTAAATCAATTTTAGTATCCTAGCTTTTAATTCTTTCACAAGATCAAGGGATTAAAGGGTAATTTTCTGCAATAAATACTAAGAACTACAGCTGTGAACACTCAATTTTTACCGGAATTTTTCAGTTTTTCGAAAAAAATTACAAAAAAGTAGTCGCTTTTTGGGTATTTTCGGGTTTAAGTTTTTAGCTACTATGCGAAAGCAATTTCTCTCTCCTCGGACCTCGTTTGACGATCCGAACGGTGAAAGTGGAGACATATGTCCCACGAACCTGCTGTCAAAAAAACGAAGATGATCCAACGGTTAACGAATCCGGAATCACACCTTTACGGTGAGAGGTTTGAGAAAAACGGACCAAAAACCGCAGCTATTGCGAATTCAATTTCTCTCTCCTCAGACCTCGTTTCGATGATCCGAACGGTGAAAGTGAAGATATATGTCTCACGAACCTACTGTCAAAAAATGAAGACGATCCAACGGTTAACGAATCCGGAATCGCGCATTTACGGTGACAGGTTTGAGAAAAACGGGAATTGTGTTCTCTAAGTGGGAATTGCTTTCTCTATCTTGTTTTAGTCCCACATTGCTTGCAAGAAACAACAACCCTATAGCAATTGACTATAAAAGAGGTTGAGAGGTGAAGGTTTGAAAGGGGGAGAGTCATTGGCAGATTAAGTGATCTTTTGGGCTAGCCTTTGCGGTCCAGACACTAAAAATCTGTCTTTGATTATTTTGTAATTTTTTTTGAAACGGTTTTTCGGTTCTCAAAGCAGTCCGGTCTCTGCTCGGTCCGGTTCGGCGTTCATCGCGTTCATTAGCTTGAGTCCGGTTCGCAGTTGACCTGGTCTCTGCTCGGTCCGGTTCGGCGTTCATCGCGTTCATTAGCTTGAGGTTAGTTTTGTATTTATTTATTTATATCTATTTGTTTATTTATTTATTTATTTATTTATCTATGTACATATTTATTGATTATTTATTTATTTCTTTAGTTTTTTTTTTGTATATCTTTATTTTATGCTTGATATAAACCCTAGGGTAGAAGACTGTTATTTCTGTATATGTGTTTGTTTGTTTTGCAACTATGGGGTATATTTAACATTTTGCTCCTACACACACTCCACTATCACACTTCTGCACACACGTGAGAATAGTCCTGTACCCGGACTGGAGAATAACCTAAGTTAGAACGAGACTGCGTAGTGATGGCCTACTGGATGTGCGTCCTGTTGGGTGGTCACGAAAGTCTCACCTAGAGTTTGGTCCCTCTTGAGAATGCTGGCACTCCTAATAGCTTGCCTATTGTTGTTGATCAGTGTTCTTAATTTGGGTCGTTGGCTCTAGGAACCTTATTTAGGACTCTATAGAGCTACCTTTGAGAGGTTCACTTGATAGAAAAAGCCTTAGATCTATTCCCAAAGGGACCCCTCTAGGACACAAACAATAATACAACTCCCTTTTTGCAAACTGCACCCCATTTTACTATTGCACCCTCTGTTTTCGTTTTTATTATTTCCTTTTACAAAAAACCTATAAAAATTAAAAAGATAAATATTTCATTTTCAAAAAAATATAAATAGGGGACTAAATCGACTGTACAGTCGGGTTAGTCAGGTTTTTAGGTTATTAATGAACCGTTACGGATCATGTCCTAAAATCCCTATTTAAAACAAACAATTTCTAAATCAAAATAAACACAAACATATTTTTTCCATAAATCAAAAACTCCATTTTTCGAAAATAGGGGACTAAGCCGACTGTACAGACGAGTTAGTCAGCATTCTAGGATAAATGAACCGTACGGTTCAAGATTCCTAAAATCCCTATTCAAATAAAATCAAACCAACACACATAAAATCATTTTCCAAAACTCCAAAAACTCCATTTTTATAAAATAGGGGACTAAGTCGACTGTACAAACGGGTCAGTCAGCGTTCTAGGATGGATGAGCTGTACAGCTCAATAATCCTAAAACCCCTATATTAAAAAATACCAACCAACAAAATTTTTCAGGAAGAACTACGTGACTTTTGAGTTCCTCATTGCACCAGAGGATACGTAAGAGCGGGGCTTCCCCGTCAAGTCAAAATTAAACTTTTCTAAATTAGCCCTTATTATTCTCTACTATTTTATTTTTGGGTAAAACAAATAAATTCGTAATTTATATTTGCACAATCAGATTTAGGGTAACTGTCTTAGGACGGATGTACTAGGGGTGTAGTGGAATTAAGTTTTCACCCTTCCCTATGCATAACCGACTCCCGAATCCAACCTAGTTTACGCAGACCATTAATTTTAAGGTAGGTTTTTCTCAATTTTCCCTATTTAATAAATTGGGTGGCGACTCCCTGAAATATCGATTTTTGGGCCGTCTAAGTCGGGATCCCGGTCACGACAGATGGCGACTCCACTGGGGACACATGAGAGTCAAGCCTATTTAATTTGTTTGTGCAAAGTAATTATAAGGTACAATTTGGGGTTTTTGTTATTTTTTAGGGTTCCTATGCTCGCTTCACACACCACACATACACTGTGAGCACACAGTGAGAGTTGGGCTTACACCTGAGCCTAAAAAAAAACATAAGTTAGAACGAGGCTGTGTAGTGGTAGTCATTTTGGATGTACATCCTAGTGGCTACCGTGAATTCCTCATCTAGAGTACGATTCTTCTCTGCGGGTATCCACATCTGGGATGTACATCCTGGTGTGTTTACACTTCTAGAAGAGTACTTGACTCTAGAGACCTAAAATTTCCCTAGGTTATAGCTGCTAACCCAGTGACTATTCAGAATAGAAAAACCATAAATCCATAGGGTCCAAAGACCACTAGCATGGGCCAACCAATTTAGGTTACAAAGGGAGCTACTCCACCTCTTACCTTATTTTTCATACAAAAAAAAACAAAAAGAAATCTTTTCCCCATAAACAAACTTTTGAATCACTCATTTTTTTTCTATAAAATTAAAAATCATATTGCATTTCAAGCATAAACAACATAAAAATTGCATTACATTTCATGCATAAAAAGCATAAGAAGAAACATGTTGCATTGTAAAATACAAGTGCATTTCATGTAAAAAAAATAAAATTTGCTTTTTTCTTTACATAAGTCCTTAGGAAAATTTGTTTTTTTCTGCGGGTAGTGCATCATCATTCTCATTTGTCAAAAATCATTCATCATAAAATTTCTCCATATTTCATTTTTTTTCTCTTTGCATGTATATAAAAATCTTTGCTTGTTATGCATACTTTCGTGAGTGAATAAAACAAAGCATATTATCATTTGTCAATCCTCATAGCATTTCCCCTCAAATGGGGCAAAAAAAAATTGCATCTCATTTCTTGCATGAAAAGGATTAAAAAAAAAGGCATTACAAAACAAATGCATATTGCATCTTAGGATGAGTGCTTGCATATACCATGCATTTCATAACATCTTGTTCTCTTTGACTCATTCTCATATAGCATAATTTTTTCTCTCTTTAAATAAAATCAATAAAAAAAGAGTTTTGAAGTCATTAAGTCTTCATTCATGTTGAATTTTTGTGCTTGCGTGAATAAGGATACCAATCAAGCTTAGACTCATAGAATTAGATCATTCCCGTGAAAGTTGTTGAGAAGATTTGTCATTCGAGGATTAGAGAAGTAAGGTGAGAGGAAAGATATCTGGGAGCACTATATTGGGGCATTTTGGGAAAGATAAAAAAAAGAGAGACATAAGGTTGGCAATGTGTTCTCGGATAAATAAATAAAAGAGAAGGAAAAAGATGATTGTCATTAGCACTTCTTTAATTATTTAGTTCGAAACCAAGTTGACTTAGTTGAAGTTTTATGCTAATGAATTTGCATGGATTTAAAAACCATTTCCATCATTTCTCACCATGTTCCTTAAAACACCGACCCCTTTTGAGTTCTTGCCTCAAGTGATAATTCTTAAAGCCCTTTTAGCTGCGTCATTCAGGGATGAACCGGTGAGCGAATATCGGATATCAAATGTCCATTTCCCAAAAAAAAGCAAAAAAAAAAACAAAAAAGAAATCAAAAGAAATGAAGAGCAAAGAATGTGTAAAAGAGTAGATGTTATTTCAAAATTAAAATTTTGCAAACGTGGAATCATGATTTCAAATGAAGAGTGGTCGTCTTTCTCTATCCCAAACAAAATATATCCCTTACCATCCCCTTTGAGCCTGTAACGTCCCTTCACTAAACCCTGGACAAGGATCGACACTACAATAGAATTTAGTGCATTCAGTTTTCCAAAGTTATAGAGATGGTGGAAAAAGTTCAAAAGCAAAGAAAAAGAGAAAAATGAATAAAGCCCGCAAGACTGAAAGCAAGTATTGTCAGTCTTGGCAACAATTAGGGCACAAAAGAAAGAGTGATCAAAAAGCAGAGGGGGTGAAAAAAAAGTAATAAAAATAAAAAAAAAAGTGAATGATATGAGGTCTGGGGAACACAATAGAAAGCTGAATGCACTAAAGATCCTTGATCCATTCCCATAACCCATAACCTAAAACCTTTCTTTGAGCCCTCTATTCATTTGTCTCCCATAGCATGTAACCCATACTCGCAAAACATTTCTTTGAACCTTCTACTCATTTCCTTTCCATAACCCATAATCCATGCCTGTAAAGCATTCCTTTAAGCCTCCCAATCAATCCATCCCGATAACCTGTTACTCATGCCCGTTCTTTGAACCTTCTAACCATCTTTCTTCCATAGCCCATAACTCATGCCCGTAAGACGTTTCCATGAGCATTCTAATCGTCTTTCTTTCATAACCCATAACCCATAGTCACATTACAAGCCTCCAAAATCCCACTCTGATTGATGAATGATCGTTTTCATTTTCTTAATGTTACTTTTGAGATAAATCATTTGCTTCTTTTAAATTATTCTTTGCTCTAATAAAAAAGGAAAAAAAATTGCATTTCATTTCTTGCATGAAAAGGATTACAAAAAAAAAGCCATTGTCTTTTTAAATTTCGTGCTAACGGTTCAGCCCTGGCATTGTCTTTTAAATTTCGTGCTAACGGTTCAGCCCTGGCACTGCTTTACGTTTCATGCTAACGGTTCAGCCCTGGCATTGTCTTTTAAATTTCGTGCTAAGGGTTCAGCCCTAACACTGTTTTTTAATTTTTTATGCTAACGGTCCAGCCCTGGCATTTGTCTTTTTAAATTTCGTGCTAATGGTTCAGCCCTGGCACTATTTACTTTCATGCTACCAGTCTCGCCCTGGCATTGTATTTAATTTTCTGCTATCAGTCTCGCCCTGGCATCATCTCCGTTGTAATATAGCTTCGACATCGTACTTTAAAAAAGAAAAAAAATTCGCGGTTTTCAATTCACCTCGACAATCGCATATTTCACCGGTTAAAATTGAGGTTCGTATCTGTACTTATCTCTTACTTTGATAATACGACAAAACATGGAGAACATGGTTTTGTGTGTTATATCGTAAGAGAGTAAGCAAAGAGGGGCAACTGTGAACACTCAATTTTTACCGGTATTTTTCAGTTTTTCGAAAAAAATTACAAAAAAGTAGTCGCTTTTTGGGTATTTTCGGGTTTAAGTTTTTAGCTACTATGCGAAAGCAATTTCTCTCTCCTCGGACCTCGTTTGACGATCCGAACGGTGAAAGTGGAGACATATGTCCCATGAACCTGCTGTCAAAAAAACGAAGATGATCCAACGGTTAACGAATCCGGAATCACACCTTTACGGTGAGAGGTTTGAGAAAAACGGACCAAAAACCGTAGCTATTGCGAATTCAATTTCTCTCTCCTCAGACCTCGTTTCGACGATCCGAACGGTGAAAGTGAAGATATATGTCTCACGAACCTACTGTCAAAAAATGAAGACGATCCAACGGTTAACGAATCCGGAATCGCGCTTTTACGGTGACAGGTTTGAGAAAAACGGGAATTGTGTTCTCTAAGTGGGAATTGCTTTCTCTATCTTGTTTTAGTCCCACATTGTTTGCAAGAAACAACAACCCTATAGCAATTGACAATAAAAGAGGTTGAGAGGTGAAGGTTTGAAAGGGGGAGAGTCATTGGCAGATTAAGTGATCTTTTGGGCTAGCCTTTGCGGTCCAGACACTAAAAATCTGTCTTTGATTATTTTGTAATTTTTTTGAAACGGTTTTTCGGTTCTCAAAGCAGTCCGGTTCGCAGTTGACCTGGTCTCTGCTCGGTCCGGTTCGGCGTTCATCGCGTTCATTAGCTTGAGTCCGGTTCGCAGTTGACCTGGTCTCTGCTCGGTCCGGTTCGGCGTTCATCGCGTTCATTAGCTTGAGGTTAGTTTTGTATTTATTTATTTATATCTATTTGTTTATTTAATTATTTATTTATTTATTTATTTATGTACATATTTATTGATTATTTATTTATTTCTTTAGTTTTTTTTTGTATATCTTTATTTTATGCTTGATATAAACCCTAGGGTAGAAGACTGTTATTTTCTGTATATGTGTTTGTTTGTTTTGCAACTAGGGGGTATATTTAACATTTTGCTCCTACACACACTCCACTATCACACTTCTGCACACACGTGAGAATAGTCCTGTACCCGGACTGGAGAATAACCTAAGTTAGAACGAGACTGCGTAGTGATGGCCTACTGGATGTGCGTCCTGTTGGGTGGTCACGAAAGTCTCACCTAGAGTTTGGTCCCTCTTGAGAATGCTGGCACTCCTAATAGCTTGCCTATTCTTGTTGATCAGTGTTCTTAATTTGGGTCGTTGGCTCTAGGAACCTTATTTAGGACTCTATAGAGCTACCTTTGAGAGGTTCACTTGATAGAAAAAGCCTTAGATCTATTCCCAAAGGGACCCCTCTAGGACACAAACAATAATACAACTCCCTTTTTGCAAACTGCACCCCATTTTACTATTGCACCCTTTGTTTTCGTTTTTATTATTTCCTTTTACAAAAAACCTATGAAAATAAAAAAGATAAATATTTCATTTTCAAAAAAATATAAATAGGGGACTAAATCGACTGTACAGTCGGGTTAGTCAGGTTTTTAGGTTATTAATGAACCGTTACGGATCATGTCCTAAAATCCCTATTTAAAACAAACAATTTCTAAATCAAAATAAACACAAACATATTTTTTCCATAAATCAAAAACTCCATTTTTCGAAAATAGGGGACTAAGCCGACTGTACAGACGAGTTAGTCAGCATTCTAGGATAAATGAACCGTACGGTTCAAGATTCCTAAAATCCCTATTCAAATAAAATCAAACCAACACACATAAAATCATTTTCCAAAACTCCAAAAACTCCATTTTTATAAAATAGGGGACAAAGTCGACTGTACAGACGGGTCAGTCTACGTTCTAGGATGGATGAGCTGTACAGCTCAATAATCCTAAAACCCCTATATTAAAAAATACCAACCAACAAAATTTTTCAGGAAGAACTACGTGACTTTTGAGTTCCTCATTGCACCAGAGGATACGTAGGAGCGGGGCTTCCCCGTCAAGTCAAAATTAAACTTTTCTAAATTAGCCCTTATTATTCTCTACTATTTTATTTTTGGGTAAAACAAATAAATTCGTAATTTATATTTGCACAATCAGATTTAGGGTAACTGTCTTAGGACGGATGTACTAGGGGTGTAGTGGAATTAAGTTTTCACCCTTCCCTATGCATAACCGACTCCCGAATCCAACCTAGTTTACGCAGACCATTAATTTTAAGGTAGGTTTTTCTCAATTTTCCCTATTTAATAAATTGGGTGGCGACTCCCTGAAATATCGATTTTTGGGCCGTCTAAGTCGGGATCCCGGTCACGACAACACCCAACAAAACAAGATACAAAGATGCTCCAATGTCCAGACACTCCCAAATTTATGCTTCTCCAGAAACCTCATCAGCTGCTTGTTGATTTGGCAGAAAATTAAACTTGGCATGCCTATAGAATTTTTTTTGTTCAAAACACTGGGTCAGATTTTAAAAAAATGTAATTACACTATTTTTTTAAATTGTCGGGCCAGCGGGCTAGCCCTGCCCATGACGGGCTGATAAATTTTCGGGCGGGTTCGGGCTGGGCTACAATTTTTTATCGGGCGGGTTGGGCCGGCCCAAATCACTTATTTTGTCGGGCGGGTTGGGCTGGCCCGTCGGGTTGGGCTCATTTTGACGGCTCTAAGTGTGAGTAGATATTTTTCGTTAAAAAAATGTAGTTTTTTAAAAAAATTTAAGAGAGGCGTGGTTTAAATATAAATTGGTTTTTTAGTATCTTATCATATAATCTTCTTACGTATCTACAGTTGGAAAAACTACTACTCCTGCCCTACAGTCATGTTTCCGCGCCAAAGTACAGTCATCTTTCTATTATTTTATGCTTTGTTTTTTTATATTCCAGTCATTATTCCTTTTTATACTATAGTTGCAACTCTCACCAATTACATATTGCCACGTGTTTATCTTGCAGCCTGATTTCTCACCCCAAGCCTCAAAGTACTACCAACTTGCACTTCTCTCTTTATTCTTTTATAAATACATTGAACCTGGACTAAGATATTTAATGTTTACACCAATAATTTTTTTATATTTTTCACATTTTATTATTTTATAAATAAGTAAACTCACGGTGCTTACCACCGATCACAATCTCTTTACCATACCTTCTGTAACACCCCAATATTTCTAACATGTAGATACGCTGAGATGCACATCTGTGTCAACAATCAGAGGACACAATCCATGTTTAGATATTGAACATACTAAATTTTTCTGATAATAAAACACAATGTCTCGGATCAACCTGTCTGCAAGTCCATAAAATTTAACTTGGTCCTCAATTCAAAAGGAATACAAAGTCTATTGTTTAATATCATAACCAGAGAAGCGGAATAGGTTTATACAACTCATATCGAATACAAGTTACATAACCATAACAGAAAATAACAAGAGAACATAAGCGAAAACTCAAGACTACGAGTCTTCGGCATCTCCATAAGCACGTCACCTAATCGTGCCGCCTTGTCTTCCTCTTACCCTGTTTCTTTGTAAAAACCACAATAATGATAGTGTGAGATAACATATCTCAGTGAGTTCTACGGTGACCCCTCACAATCACTCGGTTCAATTATAAAACCATTGCAACATAATTTAATTTATAAACCACTTGCTTATATAACCATAACCCATCACCAACCGTGCAACCGACTACAATCTCAGCATATAATGTACTATTCAATTATTTCTAAGCCTAGTAAATTAATTTATAATTACAAGTTTACCAATCGAAACACCGACCGTGCAACAACCACAATCTCGGCGAATCTTGTACCTAACGTAGCATAAAATCGGCCGTGCAACAGCCACAGTCCTGATAAACCCCCGCTAGTACTTTACCTAACGTGTCTAGGGCCTAGGGTAGGGGCTCATGACCTTCCCCGCCTAGTATGCTATTCGTCGGATCGTCACCCGACATTGATATAATTCGATATAATCTATATATCGTAAAGCTTAGACCATTTTCGACGTTTCAAGGTAATAGACATCCTGCGTCACCAATATCAAACCAAATAGGACATGTAATCCGATTAGTTGTTCAAAAAGCATGTTCTCACACGTGGGCTATCTTTCGGTTTTTCGAAACATTTATAGCTTTCAAAACCTTTCCTCAAAATCAAGTTGAACACGTTTAAAACAATGTTTTTATCAAGCGTATATCATCACAATTGGTTGGAAGGAAGATTAGAAGAGGTTTGGAATCGAACGGAGCAGCGAAACGAATTTTGGTATCCAGTGACAGCGTCAGGCGCACGGTCCGTGTGCCTTGCTGAGATTTTTCACAGGCATCACAGAAGAGGGTGCACGACCCGTGCCCAGGGGCGCACCGTCTATGCGTCCTGTGCAGATTCACAATTCACTTCGTTTATTTCGTTCCGCTTTTCCGATCGTATCCAATCTGTAACCCAATCAAAATTCCAACAACACAACCAGAATACAAACACATTCCAGTACAATCAAAACCCACATAATACATATATAAATTTTATAAAAACCGTAAAACGTTAATTTCCGAAAAACGGTTTCAACTCAATAATCTTTCGAAATCCAAATACCGATTTCAACCAACATTTCATCAATAAATTATAAAACCCTAACTGTGAGTAAAACTCACCGGTTTGGAGAGTTCGTTCAAAAATCGAGTCTTCACGCGAAATAACCGAACGGTGACCACTCGAACAATCCCCGTAATCGTTCAAACCGCTTCAAAAATGAAAACCAACTCACTATGGACTCCGAAAACAGTAACTTCCTCAGTCAATCCCTCCTTGAAGTCGACAATGTGTGGTTAATGGTGCTTCCAAACTGAATTTCAGGGATTCCTAAACACATGCAATGAAGTTGGCATCAAGCTTTGGTCATAGGAGCTCAAAACTCCATTTTTGCTACTTGAGAGCTAGGAGGTTTGAAAATGGTGAATTGAGAATCAGGAGGAATGAGTTGATGAAAGTTAGCTGGTTGGAAAGAGGATGAAAAACTGAATTGAAGGGACAAAATTTCACTTACATGCGACAGGGTTTGATGTGGTTGGTGTTCCTCTCCTCTTCTCCTCCTTCGCCCCACTCTTCTCTCCCTTTCTCTCTATTTCTGAATTTTTAGCTTTCTGGTTTGAGTGGCAAGAGAGTGGGAATCAGATGGGTTAAAGGCTGAGGTGTTTTTAAAAGAAAGGAAAATGACCATTTCGCCCTTATGTGCAATTCTCACTTAAATTCTTCTTTCCCTCACTTTCACTTCTCCAATTTTGTTTCCAATTTGCTGAATGAGAGTGTGGGAGTGAGGAAAGGTTATGGTTCAGTTGAGGGTTTAAATGATTGGGAAAAGACCAAAATACCCTTGGCTTATTAATTCATTCTTAATCCTTATTTTTGCCCAAGTTCTCTCTAACTTGCACCTTAATTCTATGGTTTATCCACTAGACGTTGCTTTCTCGACTATCCCATATCAATGACATGATTTATCTTTCATTCGAATAATAAATCACTCGTAAATTCCATAAATTGAATTTAACGAAATTAGGGATGTTACACCTTCTTCCTTTATAAAATGCTCCCTTCCAATTCTCCTCTACATTGCTATCACTATTACCCCACTGTTATTATATTCTTTACTACTTTATATTCTTTCCACACTTTCTTTATTCTTCTGGAGTAACTTTGTTGCACTTGGGATTTTACTACACCGGCCCTGTAACTTGCAATTCACCCTTTTTTTAATTTTTTTTCTATTTTAAAAAGTTTTCCAATACTAAGTCTTGAAAAAATTTAGATACTCAAATACGTAAAAGTTGTTCTTCAATAACCGGTTTGGTAGAAAAATATTTAATTTCGTGACAAAATACGTAAAATGCAATATTAAGCAATGTATTTTTAGATACTTTAGGGCACGAAAAAAATTTAGGCATTATATTTTTAGATACTTTAGAGTCCGGAAAAAATTAAAAACATATGAAGTTCGCTCCTCAAAAACCGGTTTGGTGAAAAATTAATTTTGTTACAAAATACTTAAAGTGCGATGCTAGGAAGTGTGTTTTGGCGTTCTTTAGAGTCCATAAAAAATTTAATTGTTCAAATACGAGAAGTAAGTTCCTTAATAACCAATTTGGTCAACAAAAAATAATTTCGTGACAAAATACGTAAAGTGTGATGCTAAGAAGTGTCTTTTGGGATACTTTGTGGGTATTGTCCACAACCAGTAAGTTAGTCTCCGCATTTTTTGTTAGGAATCAATTTGAGTATTCACTGTTCACTCACATTTTATATTTGTGAAGAGAAATAATAATTAAAATTAGGAAAAAAAGTGAAAAATACAAAAAAAAAAAACAAGAGAGGAAAAAACAAAAAAAAAGTATTAAAATATTAAAAAAAGGAAAAAGGGGATTGGTCAAAGTACCGGATAGAGACTTCTCGCATTATATTTAAAGATTATACCCCTGTTAAAATTGAACAAATAAGTTTATAATCTTTTTTTTTTGACTAATTGCAATCTATTGTTGTTTTTTGTTTTTATTATTGCAAAGACTGAACTAAATCTAATTTAAGAGATCTTTTTTATTCAATTTTTTTTGATCAAATCTTTTTTATTCAAATTGAGACTTCCTAACCGATTCACTTTTGTTTTAGCGAATATGTGTTTCGTTCAATTTTTGAATGCTCAAAGTACTATAAATGTGTTGATCTAATCACTTTTTTTAAAGAATTTAAAAGTTATTTATCTTACATAACCCTCAAACCCTATACAACCCAACTCGTTAATGATTGAGTCGGTTTGGCCTTCTTTTACGGGGAAAGCTCGGGACTTTCCATTTTTCCCTCTTCTCCTTCTCGGTGGGTTTCTTTCCTTGGCTATGATGGTTGTCCTTGTTTTTCTGAAGGTGGAAGACGGTTTGGGTATTGTGTTGACTCTCAATCATATGATGTAAGTTATGCATTTTTAGGACCAATTGTGCAGGTTTTTCATTGTATCACAGTCATTATCTGGGGATTTAGTCTAGTTTTAGATAATTGTAGTAGGAAGTTCATTTGTAAGTAATTCCTTCACTTTTGGAGCTAAATTGGACTTAAAGACCTCTAATTGATTGTGGCATGATTCGGCGAACCAGACACTTGCCCGGAAATGCAGCAAAATGGAGGGATTTAATTTCTGTCCAATATCGCGTCGCGACCAGGAGGGTTCGCGACGCGACCAGGAGGAGTTTTGCGAAGCCAGATGTTTCTGTCCTATTTCGCGACGCGATGGTCACGGGCCGCGTCGCGATGGTGAGCGAAAATTAGGGTTTTTAAAGCAGTTTCAGCGTTTTTCCTGGGGACTTCGTCTTGGGATCGGAGCCACATTTTGGAGCAGCTGGAGGGTGCGATTTTGGGGCCTTCTCACCACTTGGGAACAAGGGATTGAAGGTTCTAATGTCTTCCTTTATGTTTGTTTTCTATTTTATGTTGGTTTCTACTCTTAGGATGGATTGTAACTAATTTGCTTAGATTAGGGAGAGATGAATCTCCCAACCCTATCATGTGAACCGTTGTTCTAATCAATTCAGTTGTTATTCGATTTACTTTGTCTAATTACCTATGCTCTTAATGCTTTTCAATTACATATGATAATTGTGATGATCTAGGCTAGTGATTGCATAGGAATATGAATTAGTAGCTGGAAATTGGGTAGTTAGATCATCTGCTAGTAATCAGCATAGGGATATGTGATGGCTTAGGTGAATTCGTGTAAAATTCTCGATCTTAATGCATTACCCTTTGGCATGTCTCACCTAAGGAATTAGGGTCACTCTTAGGGTAATAGGGGTCTTGAGGCAAGGAATTTCCCTTGACCTTAATTAGTGAATTGAATCGAGAAATTGAATAATTAACTTGAATTGGCTAAGGTTCATGTGATAGGAGAGGTGAGAGGATTCGATCCCTAGTCGTTTTTCTCGTATTCTTAAATCACGTTTGTGTACTGTTACTGTTACTCAAATTACCAAACCTTTACAATCTAAGAATTTACAACTTTGCTATTGTTTTCAACGCGCAATCCCTGTGGAATCGACCGATTACTTACCGTATTTTATTACTTGCGACGACAATTGGTACACTTGCCAAAAGTCTTAACAAGTTTTTGGCGCCGTTGCCGGGGATTGTTGACGTTGTTGTCGACAAGGAAAACGAGTGGATTCTAGATTTTTAGTTTTTGTTTGTTTTTAGTTACTTAATTTTGCTACTTGTTGGTTTCTTGAACTTGTTGACGTTTGCTTTAGTGTTTCAGAGAGTTGTGCATGCGGAGCAAGGGTCCACAAGAACTCTTGTTTGACCCGGAAATTGAGAAACTAGCAAAGGCAAATCGAAGAAAGGCTAAGCTTACCAAGCAGCAAGCAAGAGAATTGTCGCAGGTACAGTCAACTTCTACCTCGGTACCGGAAGATTTTTCGAGTGAAGAGGAAGAAATGGCTGATCCTCCTCCACGATGTACTCTAGGTGACTTCGGGCGAAGAAATCAAGGTGCCCAAGCATTAGCATTTCAACCAGTGGGCGTAGCCAAGTTTGATATCAAATCCTCTGTGCTCACGGCCCTGAAATCAGAGCAATTATCTGGGTCGGATGCCGAAGACCCTAATCAGCACTTGTTCCAATTCTACGAGATATGTGGGACTACACACCCTGAGGAAGTAACCGATAGTGCAAAGAAGGTCCGGCTGTTCCCTTTCACTCTCACAGGGAGGGCCAAGGATTGGCTGAACACTCTCCTAGGGACAATCAACACTTGGAATGACCTTGAGAACAAGTTCTTGGAGAGATTCTTCCCAATCTCCAAGTTCATAAGGAAAAGAGCTGATATCTCCAATTTTACACAGGGAGAGTCCGAATCGTTGTATGATTCTTGGGAACGATTCAAGCTACTACTCAAGAAGTGTCCCGGCCATGGCATAGAAGATTTCTTACAGTTACAAACTTTTTGCCATGGGCTGAGACCACAAACAAGAATGATGTTGGATGCCTCAGCTGGAGGATCCCTAGGTACCAAGACTTGGGAAGAAGCCAAACAGTTGGTTGAAGACATGGCTTCCAATGAGTACAGGATCCAAAATGATAGGGGGGTTGTAGGAAAGAAAGGTGTGCTGGAGCTTGATTCAAACAGCGCGGTGTTAGCCCAATAGAAACTAATGACCATGCAAATCGAGGCTCTCACTAAGCAATTAGCGGCAGCGTGTGAAGTAGGTTTCAAAGCTCCAGCAACAGTACAAGCAGTGCAAGCAGGCGGGTGCAATTATTGTGGTAGGGAATCCCACGAAGGTGATTGTGCAGCTTATGGAGAAGCATTGGAACAGGCCAACTATATGGGAAACTTCCAAAGACAAGGCGGGAATCCATTTTCTAACACCTACAATCCAGGGTGGAAGAATCATCCCAACTTTTCTTGGAAGAATAATAATGAAGGCACAAGTTCCAACCAACAACAGTCTCAGGCACCTGCCAATCAACAACAGAAACCACCTTCTCGGTTAGAGGATGCATTGACACAGTTTATGCAGATGACCAAAAATACCTTCCAAGCTCAAGAGCAGGTAATGAAAAACATGGAGAAAAACAATGAAGCATCAATGAAAAATTTGGAGGTACAGATTGGTCAGTTATCGAAGCAACTTGCGGAGACATCCAAAAGTGGCTTTCCTGCCAACACTGTCGATAACCCGAGAAAGGAGAATTGCAATGCCATCTATCTGAGAAGTGGTAGGGAGTTGGAACCGTCCGAAGTATCCGAGCCCCAGGAAAAGAAAAAGAAAGAAAAGGTGCTTAGTGAGGAAGCAAATGAAAAGACTGAGGGAGCGGGGAAGGACAACCCTCAGGTGGAACCCAAAGAAACCCCATCATACATGAGACTGCCCTATCCTCAGGTAAGCAAGAAAAATCAGGAGGATGAGCAGTTCTCTAAGTTCATGGAGGTGTTCAGAAGCCTCCAGATCAATATACCTTTTGCGGAAGCCCTGGAAAAGATGTCGGTCTATGCGAAGTTCATGAAACAGCTATTGACCCAAAACAAAAAGTTAAAGGGGAATGAAACGGTAGTGTTAACAGAGGAGTGCAGTGCTATCATTCAAAACAAAATTCCCCCTAAGCTGAAGGATCCAGGAAGCTTCACCATTCCCTGTGCAATTGGTGAAGTCACTATAGATAAGGCCCTCTGTGACTTGGGGGCAAGCATAAACCCAATGCCCTTGGGAATATGGAGAAAGCTTGGGGGAGTTGAAGTCAAATCAACTCACATGACCCTGCAACTGGCTGATATGTCAATAAGGCATCCGTATGGTATTGTGGAGGATGTCTTAGTAAAGGTGGGAAGATTCCTCTTCCAGGTAGATTTTGTGATTCTGCGTTTGGATGGTGACACTGAGGTCAAGAGTTCAATGGATGGGGAAAATGACATCCCCTTCATTTTGGGAAGACCCTTCCTAGCCACCAGTAGAGCTGTCATAGATGTGGCAGATGGGACTGTGAAGCTGAGAGTGCAAGATGAAGAGGTAACCCTAAAGGTGATCAAGGCAGCAAGAAAGGATGAGAAAAAGGAAGGGTGCTATAGTGTTGAGGCACCCAAACCCAAAGCCAAAAACAAAATGCACATCCACTCGCCACCAGGTAAGTCACCAAGCGAATGGGTGGATCTAAAAGAAGTGGTGGGTGAGCCCAGCTGGAAATTCAATGGAGAAGGTTCTGAAGGAGCTGAGATTGGGGCACTTAAGAAGCCAAAGGCTCCACCTGGGCCAATGTGAGACATCTTCTAAACCGTCAAGCTAGTGACGTTAAAGAAGCGCTGAGTGGGAGGCAACCCACTGAGGTACCAAGTCTTTAATTCAATTTCAATTTAAGTCTTTAATTTACTTTATTTTGCTGTTAGTCTTAGGCATGCGAAGAAAATTTTTGTGTTCGGTCAAGTTCGTGTCGCGAAAGGCAAGTAATTTCAAAGAAAATGTTTCTGGGTTATTTCGCGTCGCGAACCAGTGATGTCGCGTCGCGATGGGTTGAAAATTTTTCAAGAAAAAGGTTTCTGTTTGATTTCGCGTCGCGAATCAGGCGTGTCGCGTCGCGATGTTTCAAAATTTTTGAAACTGGAACGGTTTCTGTGTAATCTCGCGACGCGAAGCACACGGGCCGCGTCGCGATGGGAGCCGTTTTAGCGTAAAACTGGGCAGTCCGAACACAAACACAATTTTTTTTTTCAAAGTCTCTATTTTCCCCCTCTTGTGCACACTACGAATTCCCCTCCCCATTACGGTTCTTGCTCGCATTTGATTGTGAATTCTTGCTACCTTGCGCGAATTCCTCACCACCAACATCTCCAGGTATTAATCTTAACCTTGTTCTTTAATTAGAGTAGAATATTTTGAGTAGTTTTGATGGTTGTTGGGGTGATTTTTGGGTAGGAATTGTGGGGATTCGAAGTCAAATTAGAAGAGTAGGATTGTTCCCTATGGTATTGTATTGCATGATTGTTGCTTGTTGCTAATGTTGGGGAGAGAATGATTGAATTGGGGGTAGAAACTAAGTTGATTTTGGGCATACACAAGGGGTTTGATGAAATGCCAAAATGAAAAAAATCTATGTAGCCAAGGTGTTTGTGAAATTGCTCCAATGAGTTTTGGCTAAGCCACCCAAATGTTTGTGGAAATGTCTAAGTGAAGTCTGTTTTGGGGTTGCTGGCCTGGTCCTAATTTGGCACAAATTCACAACCTTAGGGTAGATGACTTTGAGTCTAGAAACTATGTTTTGGCTGTTGATTTTTTTTCTGCTGGAGTGGGGCCCACACCCGGGACCCACCGAGAACTAACAATTTGGACTGGGTTCTGGTTATTTGCCTGCAGGAAATTTTTCTTAAACAAGTGCTAGCATGGACAAAAGAGCAAAGACCGGCACATCTAGGAAGAGGAGGGGGGCCTCACCATCAGAGGTTGACAGATTCAGGTCCCCCGTACACGAGGAGAGGTACCAGCAGGTTGTCAAGGGCAAGAAGATCAATCCGGAGAGGGCCTTTGACCTCTCCACAGATGAGTTTCCGATTATCACTTCCACACGACGGGAGTTGGGGTGGCTTCCATTCAATGCAAGAATTAAGCAGGCTAACCAGAGCCTGGTCAGGGAGTTCTACTCAAACGCCTATTGGGAGGAGGAGCAGGACAGGTCTACATCCGTCTATGTTAGAGGCAAGCCTGTGTCCTACTCCGCGGATAGCATCAACAGCCTGTTGGGGCTACCTACAGCGCAGTACTGTGCTATGTGCCACGTTGCAGTTGATCCCAGGAGCATTGATTATGAGGGGACTTTGAGAGAGCTGTGTCGTCCGGGGGCACAATGGGCCCTATCCATGCACCTTCCACGCCGTTTCTGCAACATGGGGCTGAAGCCATTCCCAAAGGCCTGGAATGCATTTTTCAATCAGTCGATCATATCCTGTTCTAACTCTACAGATGTGAAGGTCAAAGTGGCCATTGGATTATTGGCTATCATGAGGGGCGAGCGGGTAAACCTGGGCAGAGCTATTTCTGAGAGCATAGCTGAGATTGTCAGATGTCCAAGGACCAGATTGGGGCATGCCTCTGTGATTCATGCCTTGTGTTCACAACAGGGGTGTCCTGAATACTCGGACGACTTGCTAGTTGATCCCAGGGAACCTATCACTGCCGCTTGGATTATGAAGCAGCCCGATGGACCCATGGATGATGCAGTTCCACCACAGCAGCCGACACCTCCAGCACAGCAGCCGCCAGCAGGCCCATCTTACCGGGAGCAGTTTCAGACCGACTCCTCTTTCCAGTATGACCTCCTCATGGCCAGCTGGTGCGGGTCGTCTCTGTCATTGCAGCAGCAGGGCATTGATACTTCACACCTGGCATCATACAGAGTCCACCGTGCTGCTGAGGAGTATATGGCCGAGAACAGAGCAGCCGCCGCTTCATCTTCATCAGTACCCCATGCAGAGCAGCAGCCGGTCCCCCAGGATCCACTTCTTTCAGGGGATGAGTATTTGGAGGAGCACATTTCATTTCCTTGAGCAGGAGGCTCATTTATTTCACTATTTTATTCAAACATTTTTACTCGCACTTTTAGTTGTACTTCTTTTTTTTTGACTTTATTTCGCACTTTGGTCTGTACTTATTATTATTATAACTTACTCTGTGATATTGAGGCACCACTGCCCTATATTTTGTTTTTGTTTTGTTAAAGCAGCGTCAATGGTGATGATGTGTGGCATTTGGGGTCGCATGTTTGCATTTTTCCTTTTGACACTCGCACGTCAAGTTTTATCATCAAGTAAGAGCAGGGGTCATGACAAACGTTGCGGAAGTTCTTTATCATCCGTGAGCAGCATCTCTCAAGTTCTATCTCTACGATCCCAACTGTGAGGTTTGAGCCTAAACACGTTCTTATATATATTGTGTGTATTCCTTGCCTGCATTAGTCTGCAGAACTTGACATTGTGCTTAATTGTTTTTGCATCTGATTTTCATACACACTGAGGCATTTCTTTTGGCACCCCTGAGCCTTTCAAACCGCACCTAACTAATGTTTATCCTCTGCTAGCCCTCTGAGCCTATTGTTAAAAATTGTATGCTGTTTCTCTGAAAATCATAGCCTAGTTAATTCTTAACTTGGAGTTAGGTAACAAAAGCTGTGAGAGTGGGAAAAATTCTAAGTTTGGGGTTGATCGTGGAATAGCAACATTCTAAGTTTGGGGTGATATACAAGAGAAGGAACAAAGAAATATATATATATATATATATATAAAAAGAGAAAAAGAAAAAATAAATAAAATCCTTCTCTTGTTTGTTGAATGCTTTGGGAAAATGGGTGACAAGTAAATTGAGTGAAAATAACAAAAAGAGAGGTAGGCCTAACTCCAAGTGCAACCTACTTATCCAAATTTATCCACCCTTACCTAAGCCCCGTTATAACCCTTAAAGTCCTCAAAATGTGTGTATGCATTTCATTTGTATAGACTGATATAGAACTCTGTCAAGCCTATGAAACGATGATGCAGGTACTGTGAATTGAGTGAATACCCGAAACACCTCAAGAGTGAAACACTGGTGAGATGTGTGTACAGAGAAAACTTGAGAATGCTGCCTGCTTATGATTCGGTATTTCCAATTCAGTTGCTCTGCCACTGTATTAGGTTGATGATGATAGTTGATGTGCTGATGTGTTTAAGGTTGATGTATTATATGTAA
Source organism: Astragalus membranaceus (assembly GCA_039519185.1). Taxonomy (NCBI): domain Eukaryota; kingdom Viridiplantae; phylum Streptophyta; class Magnoliopsida; order Fabales; family Fabaceae; genus Astragalus; species Astragalus membranaceus. The sequence continues at coordinate 24,196,428 of CM076848.1, read as the reverse complement.
CAGCTAAATAGAAAAATCAGCCACAGTCTGAATTGATTGTTTGCTTGAGGACAAGCAAAAGTTTAAGTTTGGGGTTGTGTTGACTCTCAATCATATGATGTAAGTTATGCATTTTTAGGACCAATTGTGCAGGTTTTTCATTGTATCACAGTCATTATCTGGGGATTTAGTCTAGTTTTAGATAATTGTAGTAGGAAGTTCATTTGTAAGTAATTCCTTCACTTTTGGAGCTAAATTGGACTTAAAGACCTCTAATTGATTGTGGCATCATTCGGCGAACCAGACACTTCCACGGAAATGCAGCAAAATGGGGATTTAATTTCTGTCCAATATCGCGTCGCGACCAGGAGGGTTCGCGACGCGGCCAGGAGGAGTTTTGCGAAGCCAGATGTTTCTGTCCTATTTCGCGACGCGATGGTCACGGGTCGCGTCGCGATGGTGAGCGAAAATTAGGGTTTTTAAAGCAGTTTCAGCGTTTTTCCTGGAGACTTCGTCTTGGGATCGGAGCCACATTTTGGAGCAGCTGGAGGGTGCGATTTTGGGGCCTTCTCACCACTTGGGAACAAGGGATTGAAGGTTCTAATGTCTTCCTTTATGTTTGTTTTCTATTTTATGTTGGTTTCTACTCTTAGGATGGATTGTAACTAATTTGCTTAGATTAGGGAGAGATGAATCTCCCAACCCTATCATGTGAACCGTTGTTCTAATCAATTCAGTTGTTATTCGATTTACTTTGTCTAATTACCTATGCTCTTAATTCTTTTCAATTACATATGATAATTGTGATGATCCAGGCTAGTGATTGCATAGGAATATGAATTAGTAGCTGGAAATTGGGTAGTTAGATCATCTGCTAGTAATCAGCATAGGGATATGTGATGGCTTAGGTGAATTCGTGTAAAATTCTCGATCTTAATGCATTACCCTTTGGCATGTCTCACCTAAGGAAATAGGGTCACTCTTAGGGTAATAGGGGTCTTGAGGCAAGGAATTGCCCTTGACCTTAATTAGTGAATTGAATCGAGAAATTGAATAATTAACTTGAATTGGCTAAGGTTCATGTGATAGGAGAGGTGAGAGGATTCGATCCCTAGTCGTTTTTCTCGTATTCTTAAATCACGTTTGTGTACTGTTACTGTTACTCAAATTACCAAACCTTTACAATCTAAGAATTTACAACTTTGCTATTGTTTTCAACGCGCAATCCCTGTGGAATCGACCGGTTACTTACCGTATTTTATTACTTGCGACGACAATTGGTACACTTGCCAAAAGTCTTAACATATTGTGCTGGGTGGCTGGTTAGTTCTCTATTGCTTGCTGGAGGGTGGTGCTAAGGGGGAGGGTATCTTGGTACTTTGGTTGCTTGTCGTTGGAACCCCTAGTGGGCTCGACGTTGATATTGTGCTACTGTCAACTATACTTGATGTGAATTTGTCCTCTGGAGGACCTCATGGTGCTTCCTTTGTAAGCGAGTGTCTTACATTGTTTGTAATGTTTCAGTGGCCTATGCACGGGCCCTATCAATGAAATGTTGTATTTTGCCAAAAAAAGAAATAAGACCTCCCTTATAGCATTGATCTGTTTCTTCAACCTAATGTCTCTAGAGTCCTCTTTATGAGGATGTAGTTTTGTTTTCTTTACTGTTGTTTTCTGTTTATTTTTCTTGCTCTTAAAAAAAAGCTTATCCATCCAAAAGAATTAGGGATTGGCTTTGCCATCGATACATGTACTATACTTTTTTTAGTATTGTTCCGAACGAAACTTAAGAGAGAGAAAAGACACCTCATGGCAGTAAGTCCGAGATGGATCCGGAATGACTCTGAGCTCGTCTAGGGTGTCTCGACCTCGGGTGTGCCAGGTAGGGTTCTGGAAGTCGTCCATCAGAGCCCAGGTCGGGTGGGACCTTGCCTGAACTCGGGTCCCTCAGGTAGGGCCCTTGCTCGAGTCGGACCTCAGAGTCAACGTCGGGCATGGTACCTGCAAAGCCACCCCGACGTTCAAGTCAGTGTATGAGAATCTCAGAGTGAAACAAGTAATGAATAGTGTGTACATTTTTGGCAGGGTGGGCCCGTATTTATAGACATCTGGCCTGTCCTGGTCCGTTCGATTGTCTGGGCGCATCCTTGCCGTTGATGCCTGAAGGGCGTGAATTGCAGGTAGGGATTTGCCTGTGATGCTGATTGCCTTGGAGCTTGACCCAAGTAAGTGGGCTGTGTAACATACTGAAACATTGAGTGGATCCTGACTCAATACTTCAGTAATAAACTGAAAGGTTCTGACATTTAATTGTCTCGGTCCCTAGCTGACTTGATCTAATATCCTCTTGACCGGAAGGTCACTAAGCCCAACTAAGTCGAACTGCTCTGATACCAAAACGTAACACCCTAATATTTCTAACAAGTAGAAATACTAAAATGCACAACTTAGTACACATCAGAGTAAAATTTCTGTATTTGGATATTGAACAAAATTTTAAACTTGATATAACTCATCAAGTGATCAATCTTATTCCCTATTATTCAATATCAAGTACAGCAATAGCGGAAACGACTTACAACTTCTAATACATGTACAAGTCATACAATCGAATTTCAGAAATAACTAGGGAAAACTAGCATAAGCAAATAAAATAATCTTCGACATCTCCTCGGATAGGTCACACCTAGCCATGCCTCTTTGCCTTAGCCTTTCCCTGCTTCTCTGTAAAAACCACAATTATAAAGGGTGAGATAAACATTATCTCAGTGAGTCCTATCGAGACCCTTTACTAAAACTCTAGCGGTTTATTATGCATCATTAACTCGTAGCCCTACTAAGCGACTACGTGAAACCTCAATAACATAGCATATATATATGCTCATATTGTCTGTAGTCCAATAAAATAACTACGTGCAGTCCTCTTTTACTTTATTTAGCATATCACCGAGAACCATTTTCTATTCCCAGTGAGCCCAATTCGCTTACCATAAACTGCGGGCAAACCTCAAAGGGGCCTAGGTTCATAGGGCTCATGACTTTCCCTCCCCTAGTACGCTAACTTCAACATTAGGGTCGTCACCCTAAACCTCAAATTATATAAATAAATATAATTTCACCCGCATTGGGCCGTCCCATAAACATAACAAAACCTCAATTTATATAATTATATATAAACACCCGCGTTGGGCCGTCTCATAAGCAATATAATATATATATATATATATATATATATATATATATATATATATATATATATATATATATATCCTCAAAGGACATTTAGTCCGTCTTAACATTTACATGACCTCACACGTGATTACTAATTTCATTTACATAGTTTAATATAAATCACCTCAATCACATTCAACATAATCGTTTCAATTACAATCAATATCCTATCATCATTACCTTACATTCTTTAACCTCAACCTCATGGAACGCATAATCCAATTACCATAGCATAAAACTTACCTCAACCTCATGGGACACATAGTCCACTTATCATGACATAATTTTAACCCCAATCATACCTACGTGTTTTTCACGAATTACGGTTCCCTTAACGTTGCATAAAGTAGGGGAAGGGATTAGGATGGGTTTGGAATCAATTAGGAAAGCTTTGGACACATTTTGAAAATTTTGACAGAAGCATATGCATGACCCGTGCTTAAAGGCGAACGGTCTGTGCGCGAAATGAACATTTTGCAAGCCAGTGACAGAAGGCAACGCACGACCCGTGCGCTGGGAGCGCACGGTCCGTGCCTATCACACCGACTTGCAGAGATGCCATTTCGTGCAGTTTTTGACTCCGTTTCGTGTCCAAACTTCATTCCGATCGATACCTAACTCATCAACCTTCGATAACAGAAATTTATCCAGTCCAAACAATCAACAATTCATCAATCATTCATCAAGCAATCATCATATGCAGAACATCATAAAAAATGCACGTTTTCGCAATTACGGTTTGCACGAAATTTTATGAAAACGAGACTCGATATTATTCTATTTAGAAAACATGCAACTCAGTATCGAAAACATCCCTAAGAGAGTATAGAACTCACCTTTGGCGATGAAATCGCATACAACGACAACAACGAGTCTTTAACAATCGCACGAAACCGTACGAACAATCCCCGTACTCGAATTTCTTGCTTCCACGAACATCAAATCGATCCTGAATGAATCCCCAAACGTGTCCAGCTACTGAAGCTTCCTCAAATGCATCTCAAATCAACAATGTAATCCCCTTTTTACTCCGATCTAACCCCAACTTCTAGAACACGGCAACTAACTCCAAAGATCGGCTTGGCAGCATCTGTGAGCTGTTTTGCAACAAACATAACTAATTCTATTCTTAACCAAAAACTTTCAAACCAGTGCCTAATGTGTAGATAATTTTTTCTACTTTCATATGGTTCAGGTGCCACACTGATATGATGAGTATTCAGGGAGTTATGGCTAAAACACGGTGACTGATTCAAAATCATTACTGTTACACAAGTAAAACTTGTAAATCATTTTTCTCCCACAATACTCAGTCAAATTAAGTGGTTCTTGTGCCTAAACTGAAGTTTTTCGTGTCTAGTTTCTAATGAAATAAAAATGGCATTCAACGGATGACCATGGAGGGAGTTACGAAGGATTTACCATACGTGGTCAAAACTGATTCTTGAGCAGAAATTATTGTGAGCTTATATCTTCAACTTACAACCACCATGAACCACGAAATTTAGCTCCAAACTGAACCCAATCTACTCCAGCGCCCCTCCTACTATGCAACTCGACCCCAACAGCAATGTAACTTGAAGTTATGCTACTAAACTGAATATTGAGCTTCATAGAACCACATGCAAGTCTTAAGTGTTTTCAACACTTAACCTTCCTCTCCACTTGAACTTGAAGCCTCAACAATTGTGAATGGGGAAGGAGGTGAATGTAGGTTATGGAATTACTATCATTGAATAGAGGATGAAAAATGAAGAAGGTTGATGATAAAATCTTTTACATGCATGAAGCTTTGGTGATTGCTCTTCCACTCTCTCTCTCTCCCCCTCTCTCTCTCTCTCTCTCTCTCTCTCTCTCTCTCTCTCGCCTTCTCCTTCTCTCTCTCTATCTCAAATTCTGTTTGTCAACAAATGAACCGGTGTGTGTTGTGTTTCAGTTCTAATGAGCTGAAGTTAATAATGAGGCAAAAAGACCATACTACCCCTTGCTCACTAATTCTCACTTAAATTCATTCTAATCCATCAAGCACTAAACAATCCATATAACTTAGCAATTTAAATAGCATTTCCATAATCCTGGCATGCTTAGGACTCGATCCATTATTTCATCGAGTAAGACATCTTCAACATGAGGCAAAATGACGATTTTACCCTTGTGCTCTAATACCCACAATAATTCACACAATTCGGATAAAATTGCATGTAATTCATATGATTGAGCAATTAAATATTACTTTCGCGACATAGCCATATCCGAGACTCGATTTATGATTTAATCGAATAATAAATTATGAGTTAATTTCGTAAACCGGATTTAACGAAACTAGGGATGTTACAGGCTGATCCAGGGCCCAGAGTCGGCCCAGAGTCGGAGTTGGGCCTCATGGGCCAGTCCGGAACAAGTATCAAATCAACCAAGCAGATCTTTTCATAAGCGAGTGGTCACAGCCGCTATGAAATTTTAAAATATCTTATTCGTATTATCACTAGTGCAAAAATGACATTAGAATTAGACATTTAAAGTCAGGCGCCCAGATGCCTGACTACATAGGTAGACACGGTGGCAAACTTGTAAATAAGTGGCAAAACTCGCGAGTATTAAGGTCAAGCGGATACACGCCTGACTTCTAAAGTGAACAAATAGGGAAAAAATTAGACTTTAGAAGTCAGGCGTGTATTCGTCTGACTACATAAGTGACACGGTGGCAAACTTGTAATTAAGGGTGGAATTATTTTTTTCTATTTTAATACTTTAGAAGTCAGGCGTGTATTGGCTTGACCTCTAAAGTATTAAAATAGAAGAAAAAAATTTCACTTAAGCTTCTCTCCTTCGCGAACCCTAAGCTTCTCACTCTCACTCTCAGACCCTTCTCTCCTTCGCGAACCTAAGGTTCTCACTCTCAGAACTCCTTCGCGAACCTAACCTTCTCACGCTCACTCTCGATTCTCGTCCCCCTCACCCCTCACCGTCGCGAACCCTAAGCCTCTCACTCTCACTCTCAGACCCTTCTCTCCTTCGCGAACCTAAGGTTCTCACTCTCACTCTCAGAACTCCTTCGCGAACCTAAGCTTCTCACGCTCACTCTCACCGTCGCGTTTCTCGTCCCCCTCACCCCTCACCGTCGCGTTTCTCCTCCCCTCACCGTCGCGTTTCTCCTCCCCCTCACCTCTCACCGTCGTCAGATCTAAACAGAAACCCTCTCTCACATCGCGAACGACAACCGCCGTACACCAACAGAGACCCTATCTCACCAACAACCACCCTCAGATTGTCGTCACCGTCGTCACCTTCTGTCTCAGATCGCGTTGCTGTTGCAGAATTTCAAACCCTAAAAACACACACCTGTGATTTTTGTAGATCTGATACTTAGGGTCTTAATCGGACAACCAAACTAAGGTAAAAACCTTATTATTTTTCTGTTTATGTTCTTCTTGGTTATTTTCTAAAATGAACCCTAATTTGGTTCTTTGATGTTTGTGATTGTATGACTGAGGAACACGACGATCTTCACATGCTGAGAAGTCACGAATGAGAAACTGAGTTTCAGGTAAAACTCCCTTCTTCACATGCTGAGAAACTCACGAATGATAGTGTTGTACAAGAAGGAGCACAGTATGAAAATTTTTTGGTTTCTATATTTAGCACCATTATTTTGTTTCTATAATAATTATTCTTATTAAAAAATGTATATATAAATCTTCTATAGTATTTCTGATTTGTTGTGATAACTGCAGGTTTGCTACTAGGTTGATTGGTAAAGAGAACACTAAATTTACAATATCAGGCCTGAAGTGGCTTATATCTGCTTTATGAAATCCCTAGTTTGTTACTCTGCGAGAGGAAGAGCCTGCCTTTGTTACTCTGCAGGAGAATATCAATGTCCAGTGCTAAACAAAGTTTTCACTGAATGTACACACATTGTGGCAGTGAAGACTACTGGAAATGTGTTCTGCTATGAGGTTTGGTTTTTCAGCATATTTGTATTAACACTGCTAAATTACTTGTCTAGATGGTGTTTAAGGGGAATGGTTCAGTTTCTAATCATATAATCTGGATTTAAGTATAGGTCATTTGAATATGCATGACATTGGGTTTCTTTGATGGAATTTATGATGAGCCATCTTCTCGTATTTTCTTATGTTAGGTACCCGATATGGTGCTAGTGTGCGGAAGCAGATCAAGAAGATGGAAGTTAGTCAACATAGCAAATTCTTCTGTGAGTTTTGTGGAAAGGTATATCTTCCATAATCCATATCTATCAATGCTTAATTGATCTTATGTTTTCTGTTTTTTGTTAGATTGAAATTGAAATGTCAATTGTCAGTTGGTTAAGTGTGTGTTTGTGGAAGCGTTTGTCAAAAAATTGACTTTGAAGTGAAGTGATTAATGTTAGATTGTTTTTATTGTAAAAGAAATTTTGATGTAAAACTTAGTATAAATTGTTTAACTCCTTAACACTTTCAGAGTTTCAGTCAAACCATGGTTTGGAGGTAAAATCAATTTCACCTAACCAGAGTTTCATACTTTTGAAAATTTTCACATTTTTTTCAAACTTCTATTTTGTTAGTACTTCCAAAGAATTTTTTTTCAAGATTTTGTTATACTTCAATCGTTCTTGATTTTTGAACAAGCTGTTTTTGGAAATTACTAAATCAATGATGTTCACTTCTTGCTTTTAATTTCTTGCATCTTCTATGTACTGTCATGAATTATGTTCCTTGTCTTGTTTGTTTGTATGGATTAATTGTGTTAAATTGGGTATGTGATTGTTCTGTGTTGGATTTAAGGTTGGAACAAGAATCTGGTTTCCTCTTCAATATGAAGTATTTTGAAGAAAAAAAGCACTGGCTGGATAGTGGGATGAGGTTGAGAAGTATCTCTCTGGGTTTATAAAACATTCTTTGAGATTAGGAAGCAGAAGTATCTCAAAGCCCTTGACAGGTTTTGTTTCTTTAAATTATTTTATTTTCAAGGGTGTCTCTATCTGTTTATAGGTTACATTGCATTACATGTTCTTTTCTTTCTCCTTCTGTTGCTTAAATATTCTTGTTTGCGTTCAGGAATGATAGAGTGATTATATGTGCACATGTTTTACATTTCTGCTCTAATGTAAAATGTTTTTTAGGCGAGGCTTTGTTGGGTACATTGGGGTGGGAATAAAATGTCTTTATGTGCAAATAATTCCCCCTTCAAAAAAAGATACTCCTTCGTTTGTATGCAGACACCTAAGTGCATAATATTATTTTAACTTTCAGCGCTAAGTGCATAATACTCTTTAAATGCTTTCTTTAGCTGCTTGTTTTAACGAAACCCTAATACCTGCGTTTTCTTTGCTGTTTGAGGTTGCTGTGAACACTGATGATTCAAACCCAGAGAGACTGACTGAAGGTATTCTCTCTTTCTCTCGCACTGAATCTCGTTCTCTTCGTTTCTTCTTTGTTTCTCTGCTAGGGTTCTTAAAAATCAACACTGATCTCTAACTTAACCTTTGAAAGGAGATGTTTTGTTGTTAAAATTCATTGAGTTTGTGTTGTAAATAAGTTTTACTTCCTGTTAGAATCTTAGTTATCGTTGTCTTTGATTGATACAATAAAATGCTGTCTAAATGAATTGTAATCTGTTGCCAACAACTCTAACTAGCAATATGGGCGTTTAAAATTTATATAATTGAGACGTGGGATAAGCTCACTCTGCATTATCCATAGCAAAACCAATCAGCTATGTTTGTGTCTTGTTTAAAAAGGCTTGCTAACGTGAAGATTCCAAATTGTTTCATAGAGGACACACTGTGGACTGGAATACCTGGCAACTACACTAACAAAGATGCTCCTGAAGCGCTGGCTGAAGTCCGAAAACTTGTTGATGATAGAAAATACCCCGAAGCTACAGCTCCAGCATTCAAATTGTCAGGACATTCTTCCGATGTATGTAGCATACTACAATTTATATAACTACCCTTCCTGCAATTTTTGCACTTTAATAAACTGAACCAAGCAACATATATATAAACAGAGGAATTTGAGTAGTTTCTATTTTTCTACGATATAAATCACACATTTTTATTCAACTAGTATTCTCATTCATGGATTGTTTACTCCCCACCCCACTATGGTTGTGCAGGATATGTTTTGCACTTTAATAAACTGAACTTGAAGCTGCCCAAGAAGGGAGCTATGATGTAATAATTGGCGACTTGGCTGACCAAATAGAAGGAGGTCCTTGCTATAAACTCTAGAATGATGTATGCTTTTGGAGTAAGTATTTCATTTGAAAATCTTTAACTGATACAAAAGCGGCATGCTTTGAGCATTATTAATTTTGCTAGCAGTCTCTAGAATGATGTTATCCTTTGTTTGTATGCATAATTTGGCAAACAGAAAAAGAGGAGGCTTATCTCCAATTTACTATTGTCTATCCTTGTAGAAACACAAGGGGCTGTCAGATCTAATTTACTATTGTCTATCCAATTAACTTCAATTTGTTTTGTAGGTTTTTCTATTTCAAAAATCTGCCCTATACAAATGCAACATGGCTGGGAAGCCTGCTGTTCTCACCTGTGTTGTGGATAGCATGACAGACAACTTAAGACCAACTCGTGCTGAAGCCACTGATGTTGCCAATGCTGTTTTAGATGGTAAGTTACTTGTTATATGATACCACTTGTTCAACTGGAATATTTGATACTTGATCATTCATAAGACAAGCTGGATATTTTTATATCTAGGTGGTTTACAAACTATAATGATGTCATATTTTTTCATTAGTACTACTGCTAATATAGTGTGCATGAGGCTGTCTGTTAATATTGGTTTGCTTTTTAATTGAGAAGACCTTCTCTTAGTGACTTACAGAACATTTGCCCCTCTCAGTGATTTTTTTTGCTCCTTTTATCAGTGACTGTCTACTATGTTTTAGTTAGAATCAGTTGTATTTTTTATGGTAAGAATTCACTGATGTTGGCTATATATGTTGTCTTTTTAGTCAAACCTTTACCTAACTATTCTTAACATGTTTTTTTGCATGTGTTTTTCTAGGAGGGAGAATGTTCTACAATACTCAAGACATGTTGTGGAGGAGGAAACTAGAGGAGCAAGCTGATCTACAGAAGCTCAAAATCAACAGCCAGTCAAAGTTTCTGCTGAGAATGGATATAGTGAAGGGAATAGCAAGCTGAACTCAAATCATGAAGAAGAGCATGATTTGCAAGAATGGTATAGACTATAGACTATATATTGTCATCAGGAATTAGTTCTAGTAGTTTCTCACTTGGTAATTACATGTGACAATGTATTGTCATCAGGAATTAGTTCCGAACGTATTTCATTATATGTTTGTATTTGTGTGGAATATATAATTTGATATTGTTGTAAGATTGTGTTGATATAAGATTATAAATGAAAAAAAAGTGTTAATGTTTGATTGTCATCAGGAATTAGTTCTGAATGTATTTTGGTCAGTTGAATTAAAATTAGCAGTCATTATTTAGATTAGCTGTCTACCAAATAATTTTTTTTAAAAAAAATAAACTTTTAAAGTCAGGCAAAACTAAATGCTTCACTTTAAATCATACTTACGAAGTCAGGCAAGAATAAAAGCTTGACTTTAAATCAGACTTACGAAGTCAGGCGATAATAAATGCTTGACTTTAAAACAGACTTACGAAGTCAGGCGAGAATAAATGCTTGACTTTAAATCAGACTTACAAAGTCAGGCAATAATAAATGCTTGACTTTAAAACATACTTACGAAGTCAGGTGATAATAAATGCTTGACTTTAAAACAGACTTACGAAGTGAGGCGATAATAAATGCTTGACTTTAAATCAGACTTACGAAGTCAGGCTACCGCTTGACTTTAAAACTCGTGACATACAAAGTCGACTTAATAAAAGTCAAGCGGACGCCTGACTTTAAATCCCTTTTTTGCCTGAATTTAAATCCCTTTTTAGCACTAGTGTATGATGTTAAAAAGGCCGAAAATAATTTGCAGCAACCGCTCATGTTAATTAACGATTGTAAGTATTGCTTCCGTACAATTCTGAGGAGATTTCCTTCATTTAGGAAAAGATTATACGACAAGTTTAAATAAAATGTAATCTTTGATGAGTAACTTTTTACGTGTTCAGAGGCAACCATTTTGCTTAATCTATAACTCTAACTAGTAACAAATTTGCCACATTATCCTACCAAGATCATATTCTATTGATACCAAATTTCGGAGAGGGAAAAAATCTGCAAAACAAAGATATCAGTAAGATGGACTTCATATTTATGATAAGAGTGAATGGTAGCTTAGGTAGAAGGTAGTAAAACATCTAAACCTGCTAAAACCTGATAGAAGGTAGTCATTTTAATTTAACACAATGATTCATTAAAACCTAATTAGTTTAATAATTCTGTCAAAAAAAAAACGAAGTTTAGTAAGTAGCACATGATTTTCTTGCATTTATTTTTCAGTTGTAATTACTATGAGCAGTTATGTGCATTTTCAGAATATACATGGTTGTTTATATACTACCTAATACCTATGTACTCCTCCATTTAAAGATATTGTACGGTTCCAATACAGTACACACACCCTGTGCATCGAATTTCTCATGCAAAAATTGCTCTCATCAAGGAATCATCATAAATTGAAATCCCCAATTTGGGATAAGGAGATAAATGGATTCAACTTAATTAATTTCATTATTCTCCATATATATATATATATCATCTATAATCTATAAGTAAATACAATCACTAAAAGATGAAAATAATAAGTGTTTCAGAACAACAAATTAATCAAATCATTAACTTGGAGAGAGCAATAATATCACAATCCCGAAAACAACTTAAAACACTTCATGTTTTTTTTGACAATTAAAACACTTCATGTTGGTACCAAAACAACATCGTAATCATGTCCACCCAAACTCATGCAGATTGCAAATGCAACCATAAGCAGAAACCCACCTAAGAAAACAGCGCACATTGTTCTTATTCCCATGCCAGGCCTACAGATAGTACCGATGTCTTCTACCTTAGCCACTGTGTGATCCTTGTCCATAAAACCACCGACAAGACAAGAGGAAGAGGAAGACGACAAAGACAAATAAGAATACCCGCGGGTTTCATTGATATTCTCGTGTTCATCCTCGGAGTAATGGAGAGACATCGATTTCACTTCACAATAGGGATCCATCTTGTCGTTATCATCAGTAGTATCACTTTCACCTTCTTCCGACGACTGAAAAAGTCTTCGACCCTTAAACTTGCCGCTATCAATAGCCTCTTTACGTTTTTGAAAGATCTCTTGCGATGCAACATCTTTGATCGTAATACTCTTCCATGTTTCTGACGAGGACTCGCCGGAAGCAGTTGTTTCCTTAAAAGCGTGCCAGTCTCGTTCAAGTTTCTCATAGATCTGATCAAGTTCTCTTACAAATTCAAAGCTTTCCATCGTGAGGTGAGGACGCCTTCTATAGCGGGACAAAACAAACTAATTTCTGGATTGTGAGAATCTATCCAGATTTTTATTGACCTATTGGGGAGAGACTTAGACTACAAGTTTCTTTGATTTTTATTTTAGTGATAAATGGATACCAAACCGTAGCCGTTACAGTGTGAGATTGGGTGTAATTCTAGTGATGTAATAACTGCAAATAACGTGGCTCCCGAAAGTCGAGGAATTAGTGCTCAATGTGATAAAAATTCAAATGGCCAGAATAAGTTTGTTACGCATGTTAAGGAGTCCCGGGTGGAATTTTTCAAAAATCCCAACGTCTCTCTACATCAAGCCATTATCCAACTTACCGTAAAAAAAAAGCCATTATCCAACAAGGTGGGAGCTTTCTTTATTGACCGTTCAATATTGAATTAGAGAATGATATTATTGTGCATGAAAACAAAAAAGGCCACGCATCCAAGGGTTTTCCTAGGGTTTTTCTCTCCTAGGGTTTTTCTCTCTAGGGTGACTTTCCTAGGGTTTCAATCCTTGTGAGAAGGCTGCAACTTGGTTTTTCTCGTTCTCAGTGTTGTTTCTTTGTACCGTTTTCTACTGTTTCATTGGTTCCATGGCAACGGGGGAAGGGGATAACTTGGTCGAACTCGAGGTGGAGGGCGAAGAAGAAGATCAGGTGTAACACCCTAATATTTCAACCCTTGTGCTCCCTTCAATGGAATCTTTGCTTATCTAAAAACAAAACCCTAATATTTCAACCGTAGAAGAAATACTAAAATATACTTTGAGGCATATATCAGAGTAAAATTCGTGTCTTTAGAAATTGAACAAAACTAAAACTTGATAAAAACTCATTAAGCGATCTCTCATGTTTCGTACTTTCAATTAGAAATACATAATTAATATGAAAATCATCTTTTATTTTCCTTCACACATCCTAATGTCCAATGTCCAATACAGAAATAGCGGAAACGATTTATAACTTCTAATATCGATACAAGTCATAATGTCGAAGTTACAAAGAAAACAAAGGAAGCAACATAAACCCTAAACAAAGTTCTTATAAGTATTCTCCATGACCTTCATATGGTGTACTGGCTAACCGTGCTCCTTTGCTTCTGACTTTCCCTGTTTCTCTGTAAAAACCACAACAATTAAAGGGTGGGATAAACATTATCTTAGTGAGTCCTATCGAGACCCCTCACTAACACTAGCAGTTCATTATGCATCATTCTTTTGCACTCGTAGCCCTACTAAGCGACTACGTGACAATATGTTCTTTTAACTCGTAGCCCTACTAAGCGACTACGGGTTGCATTTCATACTAACACAACACCGAAGACCTGCAGTTTCAGTCCCTCGGTGAACCCAATCCACTAATCCTTTCATCAGTGGGCAAACATAGAAGGGGCCAAGGTTGTGGGCTCATGACTTCCCACCCCTAGTGTGTTATCATAGGGGTCGTCACCCCAATTAATGTCGATCACATTAATTATCATACCTTGATCCTGTCATCAAGTAGTTCATTATCATACCTCGAATTATATCAAGTAATTTCATTAACATACCTTGAATAATGTCAAGTCATTTCATTTCATTATCATGTACATGTGTTCTCACTCGTAACCCTAATCGGTTATCATACATTTGACATACTTTGATAAATTCCAAGGTCTTATTCATGCCTACGCTTAATTAATTGAATTACGGTTATTTCATCAATGCATAGGGTTGGGGAAGGGGTTGGAATGGACTTGGAACCAATTGGAATGGCTTAAAAAATATTTTGGAAGAAGGTAACAGAAGTGGACGCACGGTTCGTGTGCTAAGGCGCACGACCCGTGCGCATTTTCAAAGAAAATGGCGCATAGTTACAGATAGGGACGCACGGTCCGTGCGCAGAGGCGCGCGATCCGTACGCATTTTTAAAGTTATGCGCACATGAAACAAAATGACGCGCACGACCCGTGCCACAAGGCGCCCGGTCCGTGCGTGTCTAACAGTGTGTAGAAAATAATGTTTTCGTGCTATTCTTCCATTCCGTTCGATTCCAATATTCATTCCGATCGATTACCTAACACAACCAGCATCATTCCAGTCCAGAACAACAATCATAACAATCACATATTCACATAATCATCCAACCATATAATTCATCGTTCAACACATAATTTTCATAAAAACGGTTTTGACTCGAAAACGCACGAACTGAACATAGAAAAAAAAACATGCAACCAGTTTTTAGAAAACAAAATCCCTAAGCGAGTAAAGAACTCACCTCATTGTGATGAAATAACAAACAACCACAACAAACGGCAATAAGTGTAGGCTTCAGTCAACACGAACTACACGAAACGCTTTCTAATGAAATCTTTTCAAAATTCTGTTTTACAGCAACAGTGAGCAGTTTTGCATCATGCATATTTGACTCAATGCTTCACCAAATTCACCAATTAAAAGGTCTATTATGAATTAAATTTGGTCTAGTTTCGGTGGGTTTTGGTTTTGTGTTTATAGGACAAGTATTTGGGGAGTTACAGCGAAAACACTGAGAATAGGTCAAAACTGTAACTGATTCAGATACCTAACTCGTGGGCATGATATCTTCATCAATACATAACGAAATCATGTGATTCTTGTGCCTATTTTGAAGGGTTTCGTGTCTAGTTTCTAAAGCAACAAAAATGAACTCTAAAGGGGGTATGTAGTGTGAGTTACGAAGGAAATACCAGAAACAGTTAATACGGGTTTACAGCAGAATTTGGAACTTTGAGCTTGAACCAACTCTCAAGAACACCAACAACTCTCCTTTCGATTTCAAACCTCTTCTAATCTTCTTTCCGACCATCCCTCATGTCATGGAACCATTGGTACTCTGTTTTTGAACACGATTGCAAGGTTTAAAGCGATTTATTTTGGAAATTATAAATGTTTCAAAAACTGAACAGTAGTACACGCGAGCGAACTAAATGTTCAAGTAGCTGTTTAATGTCATGGAACTAAATGTTCAAGCAATTGTTTAAGGTCATGGAACTAAATGTTCAATCAAATCAGGATATATAAATTATATCAACGCGCGGGTGATGACCCAGTTAATTAGTATACTAGGGGAGGGGAAGTCATGAACCCCAAAACCTAGACCTCACAAGGTTTGAAGCTAGCGTAAGCTAGTGGAGAGGTTCAATGGTAAATGCGTGGTCATTACCGGAGATGTACTATATCATGTCATGTCATGTCAGGATGTACTACGATTAAACGAACAAGAATAAATGGACCGAGAGTCATTGTGAGGGGTTACGGTAGGACTCACTGAGATAATGTTTATCTCACCCTTTATATGTTGTGGTTTTTACAGAGAAGAAGGGAAAGGCTAAGGCAAAGAGGCATGGCTAGGTGTGACCTATCCGAGGAGATGTCGAAGATTATTTTATTTGCTTATGCTAGTTTTCCCTAGTTGTTTCTGTAATTCGATTGTATGACTTATACATTGTTAAAAGTTGTAAATCGTTTCCGCTAGTTATGTTTTGGATGCTGAACACTAGGGATGTATCAGGTTCATGAACATGGAACTTAAGTGTTTTAAGTAATCCCGTGTTAAGTTATGATGATTGAGATGATCCTTTGATATTAATTATCGAAGTTTTTAGTCGTGTTCAATATCTAGGACAGGAAGTATTCTCTGATGTATGCTAAGTTGTGCACTTTAGCATTTCTACATGCTAGAAATATTAGGGTGTTACAATCGGGCTAATCGGGTCAGGCCAAAAAAGATACCGTTGTTTTTGGGCCTCTATTTTTAGAGCCCAGTCCAACCAAAAAATCGGGTCACTGGGCTGGGCCAAAATTGAGAGCTCTAGTCACAATATACTAAACAATGGAGAGAAGTAGAGTGAAACAGAAATACTACTAACAATATTTAAATTGACGGAGTAGATTTTTTTTCGTTAAGAAAAATGTGGGTTTTAAAAAAATTAAGAGAGGGTGTTTAAATATAAATTGGTTTTTGACTATATAAGTTGAATTTTGGTTGAAGTAGTAAAATAGTAACAGAAATTGGCCAAATCCCATAACCCAGACAGAAGAAGTGTAAATATATATATATTGATTTTTCCTTTGGGATTTGCATAGTTACCAAACTCAATAGATTGAGTATATAGTTTAGGTTTAGAAAAATGTATTTCAATAAAATATAAGGAGAAGAAGTATAAATATAAATTGATTTTTTAAAGTAAAAAATGTGTTAATAGTAAATTAGGATTTCATACAGTAATTAAAAAAATATTACTTAAATAAAACTAGAAAACACTACAATATTAAAAGGGGGTTGGCGCGAGTACAGATCGCAAACGGTACTCGCTTTAAGGACTAAATTATCCACAAAATTTAGTCCTAAAGGAATTATATGACCTACTTCTAATATTGTTGAGGATCAAATCAGTATATTTCATTACTTAAGGATTAATTGATCTCCATATTTTTTTTAGGGATCAACTTGAATATTTACTATTCACTCACATTTAAATTAGTGAAAGGAAATATTTATCAAAATTGGAAAAAAAGTGACAAACACAAAAAAGAAAACAAATAAAACAAAAAAAGAAATAACTTTTGTCTCTTTCTTCTCAGGTTCGAGTTCTTGCTTCACTATCCTTGATTGCTTCCCAAAGTTCTTGTACACGTACTTAACCATCTTTGTAGGATCATACACTCCCTTCACAATAACATTCGAGTTCTTCAAATCTGCTTCTACCGCTTCCACTCCCTTCAGTTTCTGGATCCGTTTTTTCATCCCTTCTGCACATTTTTCACAGTGCATGTCGACTTTCAAAACAACAGTTACAATCTTAGGCTGCACATGCAAACACAAATTTTGTCACACAAATACCACCAGTAAACTCACACATACAACATGAAAATCACGTGTTCAGACCTAAATAACCGCATAAAATATCTAATCTGACAAGCGACAACCAATTGTGTTATAGGCGTTACAATCACCTGGTGAGATTTGCAATCCGTGATTACATTTTCCACAACTGGGAATTCTTTCAAACATCGACAAACTTTACGGGCACACGTTTCGCAATGCATCAACACTTTCAGCAAAATCTCTGGTGGAGGAGTAGCAACAGCAACAGCAATTTCGTCGCCTTTGGATTCTTGGCCATCTTTGGATTCTTCTGGATTTTCCACGGGCTTGCTTTCTTCTCCCTCTTCTTCTTTCTTCTCTTCTTCTTCTTCCTGTTTGGGCTCTTCTGGCTTTGTCTCCTCCGGTTTCTTTTCTTCCTAAACAAATAAACAAACACATCCAAAAGATACTGAGAATCAAAACCAAAAAACAATGGAAATAGATAAAAAAAAACGAGGTCATAAATGAACACATATAATTAATTAAATACAATGATTTCAGAAAGAAAGTTAGACAGAATTTTCAAGACCTCCACCATTGTTGTTATTATCTCTCTCCTTCTTAGAGAAACTCGTAGAGCTGCTACTTTGTTGTTATTCTTTTGCACAACACCACTAGTGTATATATATAGATGATAAACCGGTAAACCCTATTTAATTCTATCATTTTTTAAAATTATTTTATGACTGTATCACATTCATTTTTTTTTTACTCAAACACATTAACTTTTTACCAATGTATAAATACTCATTTATTACTATTTAATTTATTTAATGTTCCAACAAAAAAGAAAAAAAACAAGTCATGTAGAAACTGTCATAATCCAAGCGTCGCTAGAGCATTGACGAAGAAAAAATGTGGAGACTTTTTTTTGGTTTGGACCTTTGCTTGCTACCTGCGGAGTGTCCCAACGCTTTCAACGAAAGACTAATCTCCGCTCGTGTTCAGGATCAAAATTCGCACTTGCCAACACCGAGTTTGTCCACTGCGGGAATCGAACCCGAGAGCACCGGTTCGATTTATCAATAAGAGTAAAGCTAAGAGATTGTGAAATTTTTGATGGGGACTAAAAATAAAATTCGCAATTTTTTTAAAAACCAAAAAACATATTTAACCATTTGTTTTTATTCATAATCATAAAATTAACCGATAAAAACCAACCATTTTTACTAGCTTATTAAGTTTTTTAGATGTCATTTGATGTAGTGTTTTGAGTTTATAGCTTGTAGCGTACACTTTTTCCTGTCGTTGTTACTCCTATTGTTTTAATTAAGTTCATTGTTTATCATGCAATAAATGAACAGTTCTCTTATTTTAATTTAGTTATTAATTAAAATGTCGATTTATATAAGTTAATTCAATCACTAATTGTAACACCCCGGTATTTCTAACATGTAGATATACCGTAATGCACAACTTTAGCAATAATCAGAGAACACAGGTTCCTGGATAATTATTGAACATAAAAACTTTTTCCGAAATTAAACATAATATTCGGAAACATCCCGACTTCATATAATAGAAGTTACTCGGTCCACAGCCGAAAGGATTACAACATCCGAGTTCAATAACTAAAACAGGAAACACAAGCACGGTTCGTACAACTCATAAACGATACAAGTCATACAACCATGACAAAGACAGCAAAAGGAAACATAAGAGGATCAAGACTAGGTCCTTGACATCTCCAAGAGCATGTCACCTACTCGTGCCTTACAGTCTTCTTCTTTTCCTGCTTCTCTGAAAAACAACAACAATGATATGGTGAGATAACATATCTCAGTGAGTTCTACCGTGCCCCCTCACTATCACTCGGTTTAGTTTAAAACCATTGCAACATAGTATATTTATCACCATTTGCATCAATATATATATAACTAGCCCAATTACCGACCGTGCATACAAACCAACAATCTCGGTAATGAAGTACCTTTATATATTATTAAGCCTCGTAGATTAATCTATAATCACTTGCTTATCAAACGAAACCCGACCGTGCATACAAACCACAATCTCAGAGAATCGTGAAACTAACCTAGCATAAATCGGCCGTGCATACAAACCAACAATCCTGATAACCCACGTTTGACCACGCCAAAACGTTTTAGGGCCTAGGGTGAGGGATCATGACTTCCCTTCCTAGTATGCTACTTGTCGGGTCGTCACCCAACGCGATATATAATAAAATATACATCATGTCCGCATTGGACCGTCTTTAAGTTTCAGATATCTATATCTATGTCTATTGTCGATCTATAACCCGTTTTGATGAATTCGAAGTTAGACATCCGGCGTTATAATCATAGCGTCGAGAGGGATCTATAATCCGGTTATTATTCAAAAACATATGCTCACACGCGGTCTACAATTCGGTTTTGAAAACAGCTTTGACTTTCAAAAACAGTATGATTTCCAATTCAAATTGTATATATATATAGTAAGGTCTTTGAATAAGCTTTCCAACGCATGTTAGAACATCTCAATCGGGTTCTCGGATCAAAAGTTATTGCGAAAACAAGTTCAGGGACTTTTTAGTGAAAACTGCAAACCGTCGCGACGCGAACACATACCGTCGCGACGCGAAAAGTGACAGAAAGTTTTGCATTGCAAAAATTAAGGGAGGTCGCGACGCGATGGCCTCGGGCCGCGACGCGATGGGAGCCAGAATTGGCTGAAAACAGCATTTCGAAAACCCGTTTTGTACCGTTTCGCTTTCTATTCGACCCCGAGACATTTCCTAACCATCAAAACTTAAAAATAGATATTCTAACCAACATTTCAGCCCATATTCCAGTGAAAGAATCTAAATCAACAATTCATAGATTACTCAATATTTCCATAAAAACCGTAAAACGCTATTTTTCTCAAAAACGGTTTTCGACCCGAAAATCTTTCGAATTCAGTTTTTCACCGAGAGACAAAATGTGACACAAGTTCAGAAAGTCATATTTTCCCTAATCCGTGAGTAGAACTCACCGTTTCGACGAAGTCTGAGAGTTGAGCCGAAAGGCGAAGTCACCGAACCGAAAACACACGAACGATCCCCGTTAGAGCTCAACCGCTTCGAGACCGCAACAACACTTCTATCCACTTCGAATCCAGCAACCTATTCACTTCAGAACAGCTCCCAAACTACAATGTAGTTCCTGAATATACTTCTCCTTAGTTCCTAATGCACATGCAACACCACCAAGTAGTTAAAACTCCATTGTTGACCACTTTGAGCTCCAAGCATAAAAAATGGCAAGATGGGGAGGAGGATGAATGAGGTTCAGAAACTTAGATCAAAGGGAAGGGAAATCGAAATTGGAGAAGAATGAGACATGGAGGACTTACATGCATGGCAGATTGTTGAAGGATCCATCCTTGGTCTCCACTCTCTCTCTCGACCTCACCTCTCTTCTCTTCTCTCCTTTTTCTTCTGTTTTCCTTTTCTTTCTTTTCAGTTGCTGAATGAATGAAATGAGGGGGGGTATGAGTGTTTTGTTATTTCAGTTGGGGCTGAGGGTGTTATGGTTGGGAAAGGACCATAATGCCCTTAGCTCACTTAGTCAAGGTTTTTAGGCCAAGACCCCCACTAACTCTACGGTTATATACTCGGTATAAAATTTCTCGACTCGACCGATTCCGAATTGCGAATTATTTATTCCTTCGACTAGCAATTATATAAACTCCACTTATAATGTTATTTTAAAAATTAGGGATGTTACACTAATTTTAGCTGTAACATCCCCAATTTAGCTAATTTCATTTATTGAAATTAGCAAGAAAGTTATAAGATAATTAATTAGCTAATTTAAAATAATTAGGCTTAATTAATTATCAGTCATAGTAATTTGATTGCCAATTATACCTGTGTGTGCGTTAATGATTTAATTGGTTCTAAGTGGGAATCAGGGACTAAGGGTAATATGGTCATTTCCTGGTATTTTAAAACCTTCAGCTGAACTAAGTCACTCACTCTCATTAAAACAACAAACACACCACCCCTCACTTGAAACAAATTCAGAACTTAGAAAGATAGGGAAAGGAGAGGATTAGTGAGCCAAGGGTGTTTTGCTTATTTCCAAGACACTTAAACCTTCAGCTGACCCATCCACACTAACTCCCACAAAAACACTCAGCAACAACCCACACATTTGAAGTTGCTGAAAAACAGAGAAATTGAGAACTAGGGAGAGAGGAGAGTTCGCGAGAGTGAGAGGAGAAGAGGAGAATCAAGCTTCATCCTTGGGTGCATGTTCAGTTTTATTACATCATTGGATTCCCCTCACCATCCTCTTTCAGCTGATACAAATTTCAGAAGCTCACTCCCTCTATTTCTCATTCTACCATTGCTGGGTTTGAAGCTCAATGTGTGACCAAAACTCACAATAGTTGCTTTGCATGTGCCATTGAACCATCCAAAATCAGTGCTAGAGCTCAAGAATCAGTATTGGAGCTAACTTACAAGTCATCTTCTGAGTTTGGATAATTGGATAGTGCGAACTCGAAGTTGAAGCGAAGTTCGTATATTACGTGGATTGTTCGAGTGGCTACTTGAAGGTTGTTTCGCGTGAAGTTCGATTGTTTATGACTTCGTCGTGGTTTTGTGCGATTTTCATCGCAGTCGGTGACTTCTATACTCGCTTAGGGAAGTTATTTCGAAAATGGGATTTCGTGTCACTGTTTTCTAACAATTCGTATCTTAAATTTTGAACGTCGAGTCATAAACCGTAAATTTTGGAAATCCAATTTGTGTGCATGTTGTTTGAATGCTTGGTTGATGATTTGTGTTAATGTGGTTGTTGTTCTGGACTGGAATGATGTTTGAATGAGTTAGGGTATTGATCGGAACGGACATTGGGATCGGAACGGAATGGAAAATTACACGAAAACAGCATTCTCTGGAAAACTGATGTGGACGAACGGGTCGGGTGCCCTAGCGCACGGACCGTGCTCCACCGTCTGTTACTTGTGCGCAAAAGTTTCAAGATTCGCACGGGTCGTGCGCCTACACGCACGGACCGTGCGTAAGCTTCTGTTACCCCTTTTGAAAATGCACCTTAGTCCATTCCAAATGATTCCAAGTGCCTTCTAATCATTTCCCCAAGGTTTCCTAATGATTGTAATGTATGATTATCATGAAATGGTGTATGCTTGAGATAAAATTCTTAAGTTATGAAAGTTACGAAAACCGTACTTTAGTATACGCGAGTGTACACAAGTACTTAAGTTAAGATAAATGACTATAAGTCCAAACAAGTCAAGTCAAGATAAAGGACTATAAATCCATACAAGTCATGAAAAATTCTCAATCCATGTAAATACAAGTCAAGTTACTTTCCCTTGAGGAAAGGAATGATTACTTTCCATAAAGGAAAGGTAGAACGGCATACATATAATAATATATGTATATCAAGGGTGACGACCCTAAGGATTAGCATACTAGGGGAGGGGAAGTCATGAGCCCCAAAACCTAGGCCCCATGAGGTTTTCCCGCTAATTAGTGGTTAGTGGATTGGGTTCACCAAAAGCCAAAGAAATAACCGGATAAGGTAGGCTCGAGGTGTTGCGCTAAGTTAAAGTAAAGATAAGACATGAAATGTAGTCGCTTATTAGGGCTACAAGACGGAATAAAGAAAGATATGTCCACATGGTCGCTTATTAGGGCCATGATGTTCAAAGTACAAAGCATAATGAACCGCTAGAGTTAGTAAGGGGTATCGATAGGACTCACTGAGATAATGTTTATCTCACCCTTTATTATTGTGGTTCTTACAGAGAAACAGGGAAAAGCAAGGGCGAAGAAGCACGGCTAGCCAGTGTGACTCTTGGAGTCGTCAGAGATTCAATTTTACATTTAGGCCTTTGCCCCTTTTGTTGTCTTTGTATTATAGATTGCATAACTATTATTGATAACAGTTGTAAATCGTTTCCGCTACTTATGTTTTGGGTATTGAACACCAGGATTGTATAAGTTTTAAGTCATGAGACTTAAGTACTTTGTTAAGTTTATTGAGGTTCGTGGAACCACTTGATAATTATTTATCAGAAGTTTTTAGTTGTGTTCAATATTCAATAATAGGAAGTTACTCTGATGTAAACCAAGTGGTGCACTTTGGTATTTCTACAAGCTAAAAATATCGGGGTGTTACATAACTTACATTAGCACACACTTTAATTTACATTGCTAGCTTCTCCGTTATCGGCTATCTTATATAAACTAGTTTTTCTGCCATCTGCTAGTCTAGACTCTAGACTTCATGAAAATTATCATTTTTTGGTAGTGTCTTTCTTTTTTTGGTAGTGAGAAAATTATACATTGCCGATGCGTAAAATGACAATTAAAATGCAGCAATTTTTTTATAACTAAAATGTCAAACAAAAAGATCCAAAGAGCGTATTTTTTATTTACTAATTTAATATATTATAATTAAATCAGAATAAGCATATTTAATAATCATTACTCAAGAGCACTTTGATGAGATGGTAGGAGTCTCTCTCATTTTAACCAAGGTCCTGGGTTCGAATCCAGTCTCTATAGTTGCGCGCAGAGGATACCTGGTTTATACCAAAAAAGTATATTTAATATTTATTATATAAAAATATATAATGTTATTAAATACTCTTAAGTAGTGATTTAATTGCTTTAAATAAGTTTTAAATCCAATTAACTCATTGAGTCACAATTTTTTGGTCTTTAGTATAAACGGTTGAGTGGGGTTAAGACTCTAGAGTGGAACAAAAGTACTACTAACAATATTTAAATCGATTGAGTGGATATTTTTCGTAAAAAAAATGTGGTTTTTTAAAAAATTTAAGAGAGGCGTGGTTTAAATATAAATTGATTTTTTTAGTATCTTATCATATAATCTTCTTACGTATCTGCAATTGGAAAAACTACTACTCCTGCCCTACAGTCATGTTTCCGCGCCAAAGTACAGTCTGCTTTCTATTATTTTATGCTTTTTTTTCTATTCGAGTCATTATTCCTTTTTATATTATAGTTGCAACTCTCACCAATTACATATTGCCACGTGTTTATCTTGCAGCCTGATTTCTCTCCCCAAGCCTCAAAGTACTACCAACTTGCACTTCTCTCTTTATTCTTTTATAATACATTGAACCTGGACTAAGATATTTATTGCTTACACCAATAAATTTTTTATATTTTTCACATTTTGTTATTTTATAAATAAGCAAACTCATGGTCCTTACCACCGATCACAATCTCTTTACCATACCTTCTTCCTCTATAAAATGCTCCCTTCCATTTCTCCTCTACATTGCTATCACTATTACCCCACTGTTATAATATTCTTTACTACTTTATATTCTTTCCACACTTTCTTTATTCTTCGGGAGTAACTTTGTTGCAGTTGGGATTTTACTACATCGGTCCTGTAACTTGCAATTCACCCTTTTTTTAATTTTTTTTAATTTTTTTTTTCTATTTTGAAAATTTTTCTAGTACTAAGTCTTGAAAAAATTTAGACACTCAAATACGTAAAAGTTGTTCTTCGATAACTGGTTTGGTAGAAAAATATTAAATTCCGTGACAAAATACGTAAAATGCAATATTAAGCAATGTATTTTTAGATACTTTAGGGCCCGAAAAAAATTTAGGCATTATATTTTTAGATACTTTAGAGTCCGGAAAAAATTAAAAACATATGAAGTTCGTTCCTCAAAAACCGGTTTGGTGAAAAATTAATTTTGTTACAAAATACTTAAAGTGCGATGCTAGGAAGTGTGTTTTGGGGTTCTTTAGAGTCCATAAAAAATTTAACTGTTCAAATACGAGAAGTTCGTTCCTTAATAACCAATTTGGTCAACAAAAAATAATTTTGTGACAAAATACGTAAAGTGCGATGCTAAGAAGTGTCTTTTGGGATGCTTTAGAGTCGAAAACAAATTCTAATTGTTCAAATGCGTGAAATTTATTTTCGAATAAATGGTTTGGTGAATAGAAAAAATAATTTAATGCAAAATACACACAACACAACGTTAAACAATGTGCTTTGGTGTGCTAGATAGTGTAGAAAAAAAATCTTATACGTCGCGTGAAGTTTGTGCCTCATTTCAAAAAAAAAATTACAAAATATGTAGAATGCGAGCCTAGGGAGTGTGTTTTTTTTTTTTAATTTTAGAGTTAAGGAAATGTTCTAAACAGTCAATAAAAAATTATCTTTAATTCAACATTATATTTTTATATTGTTTATGAAATTAATTTAAAAAAATATAGCTACAATTTTCCACACCTATGCAAAGCACAAGTAATGGTGCTAGTATGAATTGATTTTTTGTTGAAGTAGTAAAATAGTAACAGAAATTGGCTAAAGCCCATAACTCAAATATAATAAGAAATGTAAATATAAATTGAGTTTTTCTTTGGGATTTGCATAGTTACCAAACCCAATAAATTGATTGAGTAGATAGTTTACGTTTAGAAAAATGTTTTTCTAAAAAATATAAAGAAAAGAAGTAAAAATATAAATTGAATTTTTAAAGTCGTGAAATAATTAAAGAGGTAGGATAAAGCTCATCGCTCAAATGATTATCATAAGTAAAAAAATGTGTTAGTAGTATATTAGTATTTGACGAACTAATTATAAAATAAAAAGCAAACAAATAAATATTACTTAAACAAAACTAAAAGGCATTTGAATATTAAAAGAGAGTTGGTGCGAGTATCGCAGATAGTACCCCCCCCCCCCCCTTCATGAAAATTATACTTTTTTGGGTAGTGTCTTTCTTTTTTTGGTAGTGAAAAAATTATACTTTGCCAATGTGTAAAATGACAATTTAAAAGTAATTTTTTTATAACTAAAATGTCAAACAAAAAGATCCAGAGAGGGTATTTTTTTATTTAGTAATTTAATATATTATTATAATTAAATAAGAATAAGCATATTTAATATTCATTACTCAATAACAGTTTGATGAGATTGTAGGGGTCTCTCTACGCTTAACCAAGGTCCTGGGTCCGAATCCAGTCTCTATAGTTACGCGCAGAAGATACCCAGTTTATACAACAAAAAAAATATTTAATATTCATTATATAAAAATATATAATGCTATTAAATACTCTTAAGTAGTGTTTTTAATTGCTTTAAATAAGTTTTAAATCCAATTAACTCATTGAGTCACAATTTTTTGGTCTTTAGTATAAACGGTTGAGTGGGGTTAAGACTCTAGAGTGGAACAAAAGTACTACTAATAATATTTAAATGGATTTTTTTTTAATCAAACTGGCAGTAAGCCCGAATTTATTAATAAAATAAAGAGAGATATAAAAAGCACAAGGGGGGACTAGACCAAAACCCTTGGTAATAAGGACAATAATAGAATGCCCAACAAGGCCTCTAAAATAAACAACCATAGAACTCTAATGGAAGAAATTCTAAGGTGAACAGAAAACCCGAAAGGAGGCAGGGCAACACCTGAGAGTCCCCACACAACCTCCACCCACCACCTCCTGAACTCACACTCCAAACCACAACAGCCTGCATCACCTCGCTATCCTCACATTAAGCACATCACAAAGTATCGAGGTTAGAGGTGGAGGCCCGGAGACGATTGGGAGGGGGAAAAGAAGCAGAAGGCAAAGGGGGAGGAGCCCGGCGATCTGCAAACTGCAATCTGGCGTCCGACAAGGTACAAACTATCGAATC
Source organism: Astragalus membranaceus (assembly GCA_039519185.1). Classification (NCBI taxonomy): domain Eukaryota; kingdom Viridiplantae; phylum Streptophyta; class Magnoliopsida; order Fabales; family Fabaceae; genus Astragalus; species Astragalus membranaceus. Next base: position 24,169,212 of record CM076848.1, on the reverse strand, counting down.
AGCACCCACCGACAGCACACCCCCAGACATCCGGCGCCGTGACTCCAACCACCATCGCGAAGTCGTGCTACCGGCCAACACCGCGACAACACCTAGCTTGATCAAGGTAGCCGAGCCACCAACCACCACCGCGGCCTTGCGCCCCCGGCCAATACCGTGGCACAATCAAGCAAAACCGCGAGCGACAGGGAGAAGTGCCCATGACAAACGGAGAGGGGGCGTGACTGCGGTCCAAAGTCCGAAACGACAGCCACCATTGCGAACATCAGACAAACCACCGTGAACCACCGCGAAACACCGCAAAAACACCGCATCCGAAACAACCCCTGCGCGAACAGAGCCACAAACCACCGCGAACAGAAGCACTCCATAGTACCTCCAAAAGCGCGTAGATCCACCAACAGGGAGATCCGACCAGCAACGCCTCGGGGGAGAGGCCGTGGACGTCACAGAGGAGATCAGATCCGATGAAAGGGAGCCCCCAACGGCGGTTCCAACCCAAGCAGCGCCCAACCCATTTTTATTAATTTACAGCCACCGGAACAACCGAAGTCGAACACGAAACGGCGACGGCGCAAGAACTTCTCCAGATCCAGATCGCGAAGAGATCCAAATCGCTTAACAACATATTCAACAGATCCAAAAGAAGCGCAGATCAGAGGAGAGGAGCACTGAGAGGAGAGGAGAAGGAGCACTGAGAGGAGCACTGGATTGAGTATATATTTTTAGGGAATAAATTTATCTCCATATTTTTTGTTAGGAATAAATTTGGATATTTACTATTCACTCACATCTAATTTAGTGAAAAGAAATATTTATCAAACTTGGAAAAAAAATGACAAAAAAAATAATACAACTGACGGAAAACAAAAAAATGAGAAGAAAAAACAAAAAAAAAAGTATTAAATTATTAGAAAAGAAAAAAAGCGATTTTGGTGCAAGTACCAAATGTAGGATGTGCTCACATTTTAAGAAAAATGTTGTACTAGAAAATACAAAGAGAAAAGTATAAATATAAATTGACTTTTAAAGTGGTTAAAATAATAAAAGAAGTGGGATATACAAAACTCATTGTCAGAATAAAGACCACAAGTAAAGATATGTGTTAGTAGTAAACTAGTAAGATACCCGTGCATCCGCACGGGTTGATCGCGTTGTCTGGTATAGTTTGAATTAGATTGATTTCTAGAATTTAAATAATGTAAATCGAAGCTATGTTTGTAAGAGGTAGATAGAGGAAGTTAAAGTAAGTTTTGTGGTTACGATAAATAAAATTTCTCTTTTATTTTGGTAATAATGATATTTAAAAAAAGTTTCTTCATACTGTTAATTTTTGTTAATTAATGACATATTAGTATTAAATTGAATAGAAATGATGTAAATGAAACAGTTCCATAGAAATTTCAATGTCTCAAACTTAAAATACAAAAGCAGATATTAATAGTTGTTTAATGCTTTAAAACACAGTTAAATAGTCTGAACATTACCTCGTGAAAATAAAGACAAATTTAAAGTAGATAAAAATAGTTTCAAATATAAAATATATAAATATTAAAATCTAAAAATGTAAAAGTATCATTTAGAAACAATATGTGCATTTATCCTGTGTTTTTTATATATCAGTGTTGTTATCTTGTGTTTTTTAATATATCAGTGCGGCTATCCTGTGTTTTTATATATATCATTGAAGTTATCCCCGTGTTTTTATATATATCAGTGCCGTCATCCCGTGTTTTTTATGTATCAGTGCAGTTATCTCATAGTTTCAATTGATTGTTTGAGTTGATTAGTAGATTATAGTAGATAGTTAAAGATAGATATTAGATTATCAATAAGAAGTATTTATCCTGTAGTTTTTATAAATCAGTGACAATTATTTGTCCTTTTTTAGATATTAGTGACAATTTGTCACGTGTGTTTTAAATATTAATCAGTTTAAATAGTCATTAAGTCTTCTTGTTTTTTAGATAGTAGGTTTATAGTAGTATTCAAAAATTATAATTATCAATGACAAATATTAATCCCGTGTTTTTTTATATATCACTACAGTTATCCCGTGTTTTTTTATATATCATTGCAGTTTTCTCGTAGTTTCAATTGATTATTTTAGTTGATTAGTAGATTATAGTAGATAGTAAAAGTTAGATAGTAGATTATCAATGAGAAATATTTGTTTTAAATATTAATTATTAGTTTAAATAGCCATTAAGTCTTCTTGTTTTTTAGGTAGTAGGTTTGTAGTAGTAGTCTTCACAATTTTTAATTATCAATGACAAATATTAATCTCGTGTTTTTTTTTATATATCAGTGCAGTTATCCCGTGTTTTTTATATATCAGTGCAGTTATCTCGTAGTTTCAATTGATTGTTTTAGTTGATTAGTAGATAATAGCAGATAGTAAAAGAGAGATAGTAGATTGGTCAAAAAAAAAGAGATAGTAGATTATCAATAAGAAATATTTGTTTTAAATATTAATCAGTAGTTTAGATAGTCATTAAATCTTCTTGTTTTTTAGATAATAGTTTTATAGTAGTCTTCAAAAATTTTAATTATCAATTACAAATATTAATCATGTGTTTTTTTATATATTATTGCAGTTATCCTGTGTTTTTTTTATATATCATTGCAGTTATCTCGTAGTTTCAATTGATTATTTGAGTTGATTAGTAGATTATATATAGTAGATAGTAAAAGATATATAATAGATTATCAATAAGAAATATTTATCCCGTGTTTTTTACAAATCAGTGACAAATATTTGTTCTTTTTTAGGTATTAGTGACAAATATTTGTCACGTGTGTTTAAATATTAATCAGTTTAAATAGTCACTAAGCCTTCTTGTTTTTTAGATAGTAGGTTTATAGTAGTTTTCAAAAATTATAATTATCAATGACAAATATTAATCTCGTGTTTTTTTTATATCAGTGCAGTTATCCCGTGTTTTTTATATAACATTGTTGTTATCTCGTAGTTTTAATTGATTATTTTAGTAGATTAGTAGATTATAGTAGATAGTAAAAGTTAGATAGTAGATTATCAATGAGAAATATTTGTTTTAAATATTAATCAGCAGTTTAAATAGTCATTACATCTTCTTGTTTTTTAGATAATAGGTTCATAGTATGCTTCAATAATTTTAATTATCAATTACAAATATTAATCCCGTGTTTTGTATATATCAGTGCAGTTATCCCGTGTTTTTTATATATCATTGCAGTTATCTCGTAGTTTCAATTGATTTTTTTAGTTGATTAGTAGATTATAGTAGGTTATCAATGAGAAATATTTGTTTTAAATATTAATCAGTAGTTTAATCCTATAATTTTTATATATCAGTACAGTTATCCCATATTTTATATATATATATATATATAATTGCAGTTATCTCGTAGTTTCAATTGATTATTTTAGTTGATTAGTAGATTATATTAGATAGTAAAAGACAAATATCAATAAGAGGTGATATTCGATTATCAATAAGAGTATAAACAAATTTCGGAGAGAAAAATTAAAATTTTAGTAGATTATAGTAGATAGTAAAAGATAGATAGTAGATTATCAATAAGAGTGTATAAATTTAGAAATTTAGTTAAAAAACTAAAGTATAATGATAATAGAAAGAGAAAAATTATTTATGGAAAAAGTAAAAGTAAAGTAAAAAGAAAAAAAAGGAAGAAAGAGAGTGTAAGAGAGAAGTGAAAAGGAGGAAAGAGAGTGTAAGAAGAGAGAGAAAAAAAAGGAAGAAATAGAGTGTAAAAAGGAAAAAGGAAGAAAGAGAGTGTAAGAGAAAAGTGAAAAAGAGAAAAGAGAGTGTAAAAAAAAAAGAAAGGAAGAGAGGGTAATGACCTAAATACCCTTTGGAGTTATTATAGAGTGGCAAGGTGTCAAGTAAGTGTGAAGGCTTTTATGGGTAATTTAAGTGTAGTTTATTAGTATAAATAGATATTAGATTAGTAATGCACTAATTTAAAAAGAAAAAAACAAAGAAACATTATTTTAAAAAACAAAAAAAGCATTAAAATATTTAAAGGGGGTTTGGCGGGAGTACTAGTTGTGGACAATACCCATTTTAAGGAAAAAAGTGATCATATTAAATTATCTTAAAAAGATTAGTTTGACCTACTTTTATGATTATTGAGAATTAAATTGGTACTTTTTCATTTTTTAGAGAGTAAGTTAGTCTCCGCATTTTTTGTTAGGAATCAATTTGAGTATTCACTGTTCACTCACATTTATATTAGTGAAGAGAAATATTAATTAAAATTAGGAAAAAAAGTGAAAAAAAAACAAAAAAAAAAGAAAAACAAGAGAGGAAAAAACAAAAAAAAGTATTAAAATATTACAAAAGGAAAAAGGGGATTGGTCCGAGTACCGGATAGAGACTTCTCGCATTATATTTAAAGATTATACCCCTGTTAAAATTGAACAAATGAGTTTATAATCTTTTTTTTTGACTAATTGCAATCTTTTGTTGTTTTCTTGTTTTTATTATTTTGAATGCTCAAAGTACTATAAATGTGTTGATCTAATCACTTTTTTTAAATAATTTAAAAGTTATTTATCTTACATAACCCTCAAACCCTATACAACCCAACTCGTTAATGATTGAGTCGGTTTGGCCTTCTTTTACGGGGAAAGCTCAGGACTTTCCATTTTTCCCCCTTCTCCTTCTCGGTGGGTTTCTTTCCTTGGCTATGATGGTTGGTTGTCCTTGTTTGTCTGAAGGTGGAAGATGGTTTGGGTATTGTGCTGGGTGGCTGGTTAGTTCTCTATCGCTTGCTGGAGGGTGGTGCTAAGGGGGAAGGGTATCTTGGTACTTTGGTTGCTTGTTGTTGGAACCCCTAGTGGGCTCGACGTTGATATTGTTCTACTGTTATGGCCACTGTGGCCTTTTCTTGGCTTTAAATTTTCATTGTTATGTTTCTGTTAAGCTTGTTTACTTTGCGTTTAATTATGTTAGTCTAATAGGATTTAGGTTGTTTCAGGTGCTGCTCAATTACTGATTGTTATCCACTACTAGAAAAATCTCAAATAACGACGGAATTTAGAGACGGAATTTTTTCCGTCTCTATTAGAGACGGAATATTTTCGTTGGAGACGGAATTGCAATTAAGGAAATTTGAGACGAAAATTAGAGACGGAATTCGTCGGTCGCTAAGCTTTCCGTCTCTACATCCGTCTCTAGTGAGTCTTTTTAAACGTATTAAAAGTTGAAACTTCATTTAGAGACGGAATATAGTGACATAAATATCCGTCTCTAACTAAATCTGTCTCTAAGTCCGTCTCTAAATTGTAAATCAAACAATTCCAAGATTTCAATAGTGTTAGAGACGGAATCTAAATCCGTCTCTACTCTATTCGGTCTCTGATTCCGTCTCTAATATTTTCAATTTTTAAATTTTAAAAAAAAAGAGCAGGCTGTGAATGGTGAGCGGTGAGCCCATTTTATTAAAAAAAAGGTCAAAGCCCATTTTATTAACTCACGCTCATCTCCTTAGGTTTCTTTAGGTCAATGAAAGAAAAAAAAAGGTCGACTTCTTGTCTTCTTCTCTTCGATTAGGTTTCTTCAATTTACTCAGTATCGACTCTCATCAACGGCGCGCTCACCACACACAGACAGCGCCGTTCAATTCTTCTCTGTCGCAGCGCCGTTCACTTCGCTGTCGCAGCGCCGTTCACTTCGCTGTCGCAGCGCCGTTCACTTCGCTGTCGCAGCGCGCTTTCCTCTCCGTCTCGTTCATCCACAGTTCACTTCTTCTCTGTCGCAGCGCCGTTCACTTCGCTGTCGCAGCGTCGTTCACTTCGTTGTCGCAGCGCGCTTTCCTCTCCGTCTCGTTCATCCACAGTTCACTTCTTCTCTGTCGCAGCGCCGTTCACTTCGCTGTCGCAGCGCCGTTCACTTCGTTGTCGCAGCGCCGTTCACTTCTCTGTCGCAGCGCGCCGTCCTCTCCGTCCTCTCCGTCTCGTTCATCCACAGTCCAGGTATTTCCCTTATTTTTCTGTTTATGTTATGTAAATGTTCAATACTGTGACTGTTAAATGTTAAATGGCTCAAAATTGATACTGTGACTGTGGATTATTCCAGAACCAAGTAATGTTAAATGTTCAATACATTGGTACTATACTACTATCAATCCATTGATTATTGTGTTTATTCCAGGACCAAGCCATCATTTTTTTTTCTGTTTATTGTGTTTTAGACTTTGATTTATTATTTATTATTTATTATTTTGTTATCAATCTATTGGTACTATACTACTATCAATCCATTGGTACTATTAATTTTAGTATCTGTGACTGATACTATTTATTATTTTATTATCAATCCATTGACAAGGAGACTAAGGTCATCTCTTACGCTGGTTTGGATTTCAAAGCTACTGCTAAGTGGGAATACATGTCTGCTATTTAAAATATAGGATGTAGTTCATTAAGTGTGAACAAATGTGCTTACTGAAGGACCTTCTTATATGCCAAGGGTAATACTGTAGGTACCTTTAATAGAGTAGAGAGGTTGAAATGGGATGCACGTTAATGGTTTTTTTTGATTGTAGGCACTGTATAAATGGCTTGACAAAGATGAAGACCGAATTGAAAAGAGTTTTAACAGTCGTGGATCAATAGCACTAAAAAATGCTTTGTTTAAGGTGCGTAGTGGTGAAGATAAAAGTGGTTGGATTAAGGAAGAGTATTTAAAACCATTGGAAGCTCGATGGAAAGAAGATGATAAATGGCAAAGAATTTCTGAAACTAATAAGCAAAATAGGCAGGCCCAAGAAGGACATAATGCGCACGCTGGAGGTTCTATATCTGCAAGGGAACACATAAAGAAAATGGTTAGTATTTTTTATTGAAAGCCAGACTATTTAATTAAATTTGTTTTAATGTAATGTTTGCTTCTTATTCTTGTAGAAGGTAGAACTTAATAGAGACCCAACATTGTATGAGCTTTACGAGCGACTCCATAGACCGAAGGGAAAACCGAATGAGTGGTTGAATGAGAAACAAGCAAAAATAGCTGTATGTCTCTACTATTTGTAATTTGAAATTCTTAAAGTTATGTTTTATAAATGTAAATATAGACTAATATCTCTAATTTCAGGAAATGTTTCAATCACAATTAGCCGAGAGACAACAACAGAGTGGTGAGGATATTGGCGAGCAATCCACACAAAAGTTTCAGGATGATGTATTCTTGGAAGTTATTGGCGGTTTAGACAAAAAGGGACGCGCTCTTGGACTAGGATCTCATGCAGCTGTTCTTAAAGAATCTTTGAAGGATTCTAGTTATAAAGATGCAACAATCTCAGAAGAGATTTCTATATTAAAAGATGAGCTTCAACAGAAGAATATTGTACAGGAAAACATTACCAGAAAATTAGACTGTTATGAGCAAATGTTTAAGAAGCTTATGCGTGATAAAAATATAAAAGCTTTACTTGATGCACCTGAAGAAGAGGCTGATGCACCTGAAGAAGAGACTGACTATTGCAATGAGGAGATGGGTGAAGCTGAAATGAATGACTCTTTATTTCATTAGATTTAGCTACATATATACTTTTGCTAAAGTTAATGTTTGTTTCTATGTCTTGTAAAAGATTTCAGTTTGATTAAGTGTAACTTTTTGCAATATTATTGAAACACCTTAGTATTAATGAATTATTGTTTGGTCTGTCCCTTGAAGTTTGAACTATCTAATAAATTAGGCAGGAAATTAAAATTAATTTTGGAGAAAGGCAGAATAAAATTAATTTTGGAGAAAGGCAGAAAAATCTGGTTGTAAAATATTAAATAATTATTAGAGACGGAATAGTCACGCCGTCTCTAGTAGAGACCGACAAATTTCGTCTCTGCAGAGACGGATATGTTCCGTCTCTGCTTAGAGACGGATTACAAAATTCCGTCTCTAAGACGTTAGCGACCGCAAGTTTAGATACGGATCTGGGTTCGTCTCTAATTCCGTCTCTAAAGTGCGTAGAGACGGATTTTCCCACTTTTAGAGACGGATTTTGTCCGTCTCTGTTCCCGTTTTTTCTAGTAGTGATTCTTAAAGCTTCAACTATACTTGATGTGAATTTGTCCTCTGGAGGACCTCATGATGCTTCCTTTGTAAGCGAGTGTCTTACATTGTTTGTAATGTTTCGGTGGCCTATGCACGGGCCCTATCAATGAAATGTTTTATTTTGCCAAAAAAAGAAAGAAGACCTCCCTTATAGCATTAATCTGTTTCTTCAATCTAATGTCTCTAGAGTCCTCTTTATGAGAATGTAGTTTTGTTTTCTTTACTGTTGTTTTCTATTTATTTTTCTTGCTCTTAAAAAAAGCTTATCCATCCAAAAGCATTAGGGATTGGCTTTGCCATCGATACATGTACTATACTTTTTTTAGTATTGTTCCGAACGAAACTTAAGAGAGAGAAAAGACACCTCACGGCAGTAAGTCCGAGATGGATCCGGAATGACTCTGAGCTCGTCCAGGGTGTCTCGACCTCGGGTGTGACCGATAGGGTTCTGGAAGTCGTCCATCAGAGCCCAGGTCGGGTGGGACCTTGCCTGAACTCGGGTCCCTCAGGTAGGGCCCTTGCTCGAGTTGGACCTCAGAGTCAACGTCGGGGGTGGTACCGGCAAAGCCACTCCGACGTTCAAGTCAGTGTATGAGAATCTCAGAGTGAAGCAAGTAATGAATAGTGTACATTTTTTGCAGGGTGGGCCCGTATTTATAGACATCTGGCCTGTCCAGGTCCGTTCGATTGTCTGGGCGCATCCTTGCCGTTGATGCCTGAAAGGCATGAATTGCAGGTAGGGATTTGCCTGTGATGCTGATTGCCTTGGAGCTTGACCCAAGTAAGTGGGCTGATCCAGGGCCCAGAGTCGGAGTTGGGCCTCATGGGCCAGTCCGGAACAAGTATCAAATCAACCAAGCAGATCTTTTCATAAGCGAGTGGTCACAGCCGCTATAAAATTTTAAAACATCTTATTCGTATTATGATGTTTAAAAGGCCGAAAATAATTTGCAACAACCGCTCATGTTAATTAACGATTGTAAGTATTGCTTCCGTACAATTCTGAGAAGATTTCCTTCATTTAGGAAAAGATTATACGACAAGTTTAAATAAAATGTAATCTTTGATGAGTAACTTCTTACGTGTTCAGAGGCAACCATTTTGCTTAATCTATAACTCTAACTAGTAACAAATTTGCCACATTATCCTACCAAGATCATATTCTATTGATACCAAATTTCGGAGAGGGAAAAAATATGCAAAACAAAGATATCAGTAAGATGGACTTCTTATTTATGATAAGAGTGAATGGTAGCTTAGGTAGAAGGTAGTAAAACATCTAAACCTGCTAAAACCTGATAGAAGGTAGTCATTTTAATTTAACACAATGATTCATTAAAACCTAAGTTTAATAATGTTAAAGAAGTGATGCAAATTTCTAGATTTCTCTATTGAAGTCTAGATTAAAGATATTTTAGAAATTACCATTACATGTACTAAGTAAATGAATCTAGAATATTCTATGTAAATATCAAAAAGAGAAAAAACCTAGAAGCTACAAGTACAAGATAAATCTAGAATATATTAGAGATGCTAATCATGTAGAATTATCTAGAACCATCCTCAAGCACCTATAAATAGGCAAGCTTGGGAGCATATGTAATCAAGTCATTTGTGACCAATTTGAGAGCAATACAACTATTCCTTTGCTCCAAACATCACACTACTAATTAACTACTATCATCTTCCAACTATCAACTAAAGCTTTCTCTACTATCCAACTATTTACTAAACTAGCATTACTACCTCAAATATTAACAGTGGTACCAGAGCTACGTTCGGTCATATACTGGGCGTAGATAAACTATCCAACTACCAATTAAAAATCACTACCCTCACTCTACACTACTTCCATATTTTTTCTTAGCCAATGGCTAACAACACCCAATCATCATCTAATATCCAAGTCCCTCCTTTTTCTGGTGAAAACTATGATTTGTGGAGCATTAAAATGAAGACATTTTTTTGCTCCCTAGATCTATGGGAAGTTGTGGAAGAAGGATTTACTACTCCCGCAGATACTTCAACTCTTACTGCAGCTCAAATGAAAGAGTTGAAGGAAAATAGGCAAAAAGATTCAAAGGCGATATATTACTTGCAGCAAGCTGTGGGTGACTCTAATTTTCCGAGGATAATGGGAGCTTCTAGTGCCAAGGATGCATGGAGTACACTACTGGAGGAGTTTCAAGAAACCGCCAAGGTACGTGCCGTCAAACTCCAAAGTCTAAGGCGTAAGTTTGAATTATTAAATATGAAGGAATCTGAGACCGTACAAGACTATTATACTAAGATAAAAGAAATTGTTTCTAAAATGAGAGCCTACGGGGAAAATATTCTCGACAAAAGAATTGTTGAGGAAATTCTAGTTTCTATTCCCTGTAAGTATGATCCAATCGTGACGACGATTGAACAAACGAAGAATCTATCAAACTTATCTGTGACAGAACTAATGGGCTCTCTTGAAGCTTATGAGCAAAGATTGAGTAGGCGTGATGATGACTCTGTAGAAAATGCCTTTCAATCTAAGCTTAAATTACGGTCTCAAAATAAAGGATACAGAGGAAACAAGAGTAGTGGAGAAAGTTCTAGAAATAGAGAGAATTCTAGAAATCTCTCAAAGAAAAATCAAGACGAGTATCCTCCATGTGGCATCTGCAAGAGGACAAATCATGCCGAGAATGACTGTCGCTGGCGAGGAAAGCCACAATGTCGGCACTGTAAGAAATTTGGGCACGTGGAGAAGAATTGCTATAGCAAAAATAAACATCAAGCAAATTTCGTCGAAGAACGTGAGAATGACCAGAATAAACATGACAGTGAAGAACATCTTTTCTATGCCACCCAAGACTCCAACGACGACAAGAAAGGAACTTGGTACTTGGATAGCGGTTGCAGCAATCACATGGCTAAAGATGAGAGCATCTTTAAGGAAATTGATGACTCTGTCAAATCAAAGATTCGACTAGGGAATGGCACTACCGTGGAATCAAAAGGCAAAGGCACTGTCATGGTGGAGACAAAGAAAGGTACGCGACTCATTAGAGATGTCTTACTAGCACTACAAGAAAAACAGGATTTTCCGGCGGGCAAAATCCGCCGGAAAAGCCATATTTCCGCCTCAAAATTGGACTTTGCGGCGGATTTTGCCGCCGGTAGCCAGCTCGCAGCAAACGCTTTCCGGCGGAAAATCCGCCGGAAAAGCACTTTGCGGCGGATTTTTTAAAAAAAAAAAATTTGGAATTTTCCGGCGGATTTTAAAGGCATTTGCGGCGGATTTTAAAAAATTTTTTTTTTTTTTTTCGAAAAAAAATTATTATTTTTTTTTTAAAAATCCGCCGCAAAAGCCAAAAAAAAAATTTAAAAAACCGCCGGAAATGCCTAAAATCCGCCGCAAAATCCAAAAAAAAAATTTTAAAAATCTGGCGGTAAAAAATTTGAATTTTTTTTTCAATTTTTTCGAATTTTAATATTTAATTTGTATTTTAATAAAAAGTAAGAAAAAATGAAAATGAAGTAGAATATGAGAAAAAATGATATAGAAAAGAATGAAAATAAATGAATGAGAATGTAGAAGTAGGAAGGAATAAGAATGAAAGAAAATATTAGAAGAGAATGATATAGGAGAGAATGTGAATAAAGAAGTAAGAAGAAATAAGAATTAAGGAGTGAATGAAAAAGAATGAAGAAGGAAGGAGAAATATAGAAGAGAGATATGTAGAGAAATTTATGGAGATGAGAGTATAAGAAATATAGAAGAGAGATATGTAGAGAAATATAGAAGAGAATGAGAATGAAATAAAGAGTGAAATGAGAGAATGAGAGGAGTGTAGGAGAAATTTGTATTTATAGGCGAATTTTTTCCCTCCGAATTTTCCCTCCGAATTTTCCGGCGGATTTTGGCATTTGCGGCGGATTTTTAAAAAAAAAAATTGGCTTTTGCGGCGGATTTTTTGGCATTTGCGGCGGATTTTTTTAAAAACAAAAAAAAAATTTGGCTTTTGCGGCGTATTTTTGAAATTTGCGGCGGATTTTTTAAAAATTTTTTTTAAAAAAAAAAAAAATTTAAAAAATTTTTTTTTTTTTTAAAAAACCGCCGGAAATACCCCAAAATCCGCCGGAAAAGTTTGCGGCGAATAAAATCCGCCCGAAAGTCCTAAAATCCGCTGGAAATTCCTAAAATCCGCCGGAATCTTTCCGGCGGATTAAATCCGCCGGAAAGTCCTGGCCGGAAAATCCCATTATTCTTGTAGTGTAGTTCCCAATCTTAAAGAAAATCTCTTGAGCATCGGTCAAATGATGGAGAAAGGCTATGTCCTTCACTTTGAAGGAGATAAATGCACAATCTATGATAACAGTAGTAAAAGGGTTGAGATAGCCCAAGTAAAGATGGAGACGAGGAACAGAAGCTTCCCGATAAACTTTAAATATACCACTAACATTGCCATGAAGGTGCAAGCTGATGATTCATGGCTATGGCATCGAAGATTTGCCACCTCAACTCGAAAGCCTTAAAGTTGTTATATCAAAAGAATATGGTAAGAGATTTACCAAGCCTAAAAGAAGATAGTGGAGCATGTGAAGGATGTCTTCTTGGAAAACAACACAAACTACCATTTTCAACGAGCAATGCATGGAGAGCTAAAGATGTGCTAGAGCTCATCCACACTGACGTTTGTGGACCGATGAGGACACCATCACTCACCAACAACAGGTATTTCATCCTCTTCATCGATGACTTTTCTAGAATGACTTGGGTCTATTTCATCAAGGAAAAATCAGAAGTCTTTGGAATATTCAAGAAGTTCAAGGCCCTTGTAGAAAAGCAAAGTGGCAAACACATAAAGAGGCTTAGGAGTGATCGCGGCAAAGAGTACAACTCCCATGAGTTTGATAAATTCTGTGAGGATGAAGGCATTGAAAAACAACTCACAGTCGCATATTCTCCTCAACAAAATGGAGTATCTGAAAGAAGAAACCGCACGGTCATGGAGATGGCTAGATCGATGCTAAAAGATAAAGGACTACCAAACCCTTTTTGGGCTGAAGCGGTTTATACTGCAGTCTACATTATCAATAGATGTCCAACTCAAGCAGTCCAAGACAAGACTCCCGTTGAAGCTTGGAGTGGGCAAAAACCTTCTGCCAAACATTTAAGGGTCTTTGGATCAATCTACTACATTCATGTCCCAGACCAAAAGAGGCATAAGTTAGAAGACAAAACGATTCGAGGCATCTTCTTGGGATACAGTACACAATCAAAAGGCTATCGAGTCTACAACTTACAAACAAAGAAGCTCATCATTAGTCGAGATGTCGAAGTTGATGAAGCTGCTGCTTGGAATTGGGATAAAGAAAAAATTGAGAAAAACAACATTTCCCTTCCAGTACAGCAACCTCAAGAAGAAGTTGAAGAAGTAACAGAAGATCCAGGTATGCCTTCTTCGTCTTCTCTTCAACAAGATTCCTCACCAGAATCTACTCCGAGGCGAGTAAGATCTCTGGTGGATATATATGAAACTTGCAATTTGGCCATACTTGAGCCTGAAAACTATGAAATAGCATCAAAACAAGAAGTATGGGTCAAAGCAATGGAGGATGAGATTAAATCAATTGAGAAAAACAAAACATGGGAGCTAGTAGACTATCCAAAAGATAAAGATATCATAGGAGTCAAATGGGTTTATAAGACAAAGCTTAACCCTGATGGCTCAATACAAAAACACAAGGCTAGGCTTGTAGCAAAGGGCTACTCTCAGCAACCTGGAGTTGACTACAATGAGACATTTGCTCTAGTTGCTCGTCTAGACACTATAAGAGCTTTAATAGTTCTTGCAACACAAAAAGAGTGGAGCATCTATCAACTAGATGTCAAGTCTGCATTTCTAAATGGAGTGCTAGAAGAAGAGATTTATATTGAGCAACCACAGGGCTTCGTCAGCAAAGGAAATGAAGATAAAGTACTGAAACTAAGAAAAGCTTTATATGGTCTTCAGCAAGCTCCTCGAGCATGGTACAGCCGAATTGATCAATACTTCATCAATCAAGGATTCAGGAGGAGCAAGAGTGAGCCAACACTATATGTCAAGACCCATTGTCAGCAGGATACTCTCATTGTCTCCTTGTATGTAGATGATCTAATCTACACAGGAAACAACACGAAGATGATCGCTAATTTCAAAAAAGACATGATGAAGACATTCGAGATGACAGATCTTGGCTTGATGAACTACTTCCTCGGCATAGAAGTAAAACAACAAAAAGAAGGAATATTCATCTGTCAAAAGAAATATACCGAAGCACTATTAAATAAATTCAACATGAACGAATGCAAGCCAGTAGCTACTCCGCTCGTGACAAATGAGAAGTTACAAAAAGAAGACGGAGCACCAGAAGCTGATGCACCGCGCTATAGAAGTTTGATAGGGAGCTTACTATATCTCACTGCTACACGCCCAGACATCATGTATGCCACAAGTCTTCTATCAAGACTCATGCAGAAGCCGAGACAAATTCACTATGGAGCAGGAAAAAGAATTTTAAGATACCTTCAAGGAACAAAGGAGTTTGGTATATGGTACAGAACCACGACCAACTCAAGATTGCTTGGCTACACCGACAGTGATTGGGCAGGTTCTATTGATGACATTAAAAGTACATCAGGCTATGCCTTCTCACTAGGATCAGGATTTTTCTCATGGGGATCTAAGAAGCAAGCAACAGTTGCGCAATCAACAGCAGAGGCTGAGTACGTGGCAGCAGCTGAAGCGACAAGTCAAGCTATATGGCTTCGGAGAATACTTGAAGACATGGGTGAACAACAAGATCTCCCTACTACAATCTACTGCGACAACAAGTCAGCTATAGCAATGGCAAAGAATCCGGTTCATCATCATCGAACAAAGCACATTTCTATAAAATATCCCTTTATTAGAGAAGCAGAGACAACTAAGCAGATTCATCTCGAGTACTACACAACAGAAGATCAAGTTGCAGATATATTTACGAAGGCATTACCAAGAGTCAAGTTTGAGGAACTAAGAACAAAGCTTGGAGTTTCCGAAGTTTGCATCAAGGAGGAGTGTTAAAGAAGTGATGCAAATTTCTAGATTTCTCTATTGAAGTCTAGATCAAAGATATTCTAGAAATTACCATTACATGTACTAAGTAAAAGAATCTAGAATATTCTATGTAAATATCAAAAGAGAAAAAACGTAGAAGCTACAAGTACAAAATAAATCTAGAATATATTAGAGATGCTAATCATGTAGAATTATCTAGAATCATCCTCAAGCACCTATAAATAGGCAAGCTTGGGAGCATTTGTAATCAAGTCATTTGTGACCAATTTGAGAGCAATACAACTATTCATTTGCTCCAAACATCACACTACTAATTAACTACTATCATCTTCCAACTATCAACTAAAGCCTTCTCTACTATCCAACTATTTACTAAACTAGCATTACTACCTCAAATATTAACAAATAATTCTGTCAAAAAAAAAAGGAAGTTTAGTAAGTAGCACATGATTTTCTTGCATTTATTTTTCAGTTGTAATTACTATGAGCAGTTATGTGCATTTTCAGAATATACATGGTTGTTTATATACTACCTAGTACCTATGTACTCCTCCATTTCAAGATATTGTACGGTTCCAATACAGTACACACACCCTGTGCATCGAATTTCTCATGCAAAAATTGCTCTCATCAAGGAATCATCATAAATTGAAATCCCCAATTTGGGATAAGGAGATAAATGGATTCAACTTAATTAATTTCATTATTCTCCATATATCATCTATAATCTATAAGTAAATACAATCACTAAAAGATGAAAATAATAAGTGTTTCAGAACAACAAATTAATCAAATCATTAACTTGGAGAGAGCAATATCACAATCCCGAAAACAACTTAAAACACTTCATGTTTTTTTTGACAATTAAAACACTTCATGTTGGTACCAAAACTGTTGGAAGTTCCAGATTCTCTGGTTCACTCATAGTTAAGAAAAATTGCATCTTTTGTTGCCAACGCTTGAAGTGGGATCCCTCAAACCGAAATGGTTTGTTGAAGTCGGAAGTACAATGGGACCAGTAATCTCTTCGGTAGTCATGGTTGAAAAGAAACGTCTTAAAATTGTTGTTTCAGTGTTTTCGAAATTATACCGAAGAAATTACTGGGATGAGTCGCGGACTAGGTCGCTCTCTTTAAGACGTTTCGTGGCACTGCTCGATGGTGCAAGCAGACTATCAACCACGACGCCCCCGGGATAAAACAGCCCAGTTACGATTATGACTGCACAGTCAGTAATCGCTCGAGATATACACCTCTCAATATGGTGTGTAACCACTCAGGAATATGGCTCGTAGGCCACTCTTAGAAAAGAAGAAGAAGAAGAAGAAGAAGAAGAACGAATTTGTGAGGGAGAAGAGAAGAGAACTCGGAACTACTTCGAGTTTTCGGTGTGTTGAATCAAGTGGAGGAAGGCCCCTTTTATAGGCTTCAATAACCGGCTTCGTGCGCAAGTCATGGGACTTCGTGCACAAGTAACGAGTTCCGTTAGGAACGGATCCTTCGTGCGCAAGTTCGCAACGGCTCTGACTTGGAGCGCAAGTTACGAGTTCCGTTAGGAACGTATCTGGTCGGTTCAATGAATCTGGACAAGCACGTTCCAAAAATAAAATGTAAGTTAATTAATTTCGCAAAAAAAAAAACTTTACACCTCACAGCCCAAGCCCGAGCCCGGCCCGGCCGGTCGGACAGACAGCGGCGGCGGCGCGCGCGTGTGTGGTGTTCAGTTAGAGTGCGTGCTTGCCCGTTCACAAAACTGGATACCCCTTGGGCCCCAACCCAAAGGTGTGAACTTCCCACTTATAAGCACTCTTCAAGTGCTTAGTCCAACCAATGTGGGACTTGGATAATTTTTAAATTCACACCAATGTTCCAACAATCCCCCACTTGAATTTAAAACAGTTCCAGAAGTAGCGTCAAGCGCCTCCATAAGATTGTGCATAAGCAGAGGTGTCGTACGACTTGAACCTTGCGTAGCGGTTAAGATTTAGATTCAACAAGAGTGACTCGTAGTCTTGAACTCTATCTCTAATCGTCAAAACCACACACAGCCCTTTCCATAGGTGTATTCTCAGATGCCCGTGCGTTTATGGCCCTGCACGTCTATCCCAGTTTAGTGAACGCTCTAGGAATTTCTGCCCAAAATGCCATAGGAAGCGGCCCCACTTCCACATTCACAAAGGTGAGTCTATCAAGAGTACTCCTGTAGCTAGGTACTCTACTCCACATGGAGTATAGATCTCATTAAGAGTTTCTATTATCTCAACCTTACATCGCTTCAGGAATCATGCTTATTTCCTTTTAATAGCATGTTCATCTCCTGTCACTTCACAACTTGTTATTACCCATTGAACCTAATTCTTGGGATCTCCAGTCTTTTAGGTCGGGTTGCCATTGTGAGTGACTCATGGTTCTAAAGGCAGTAGTCCCATCTCTTGTGATGTACTTTGGACTTTCTCTCTGGCTAATCCTTTCGTCAAAGGATCGGCTAAGTTCTGATCAGTGCGTACGTGATCCACTCTCACAGCTCCTTTTGTTAGTAGCTCTCTAACTATGCTGTGCTTACGACGGATTTGTCGTTTCTTACCGTTGTAATAACGGTTCTCTATTTTTGTAATAGTCGCGGTACTATCGCAGTGGATCAACACAGCTGGCATCGGTTTTTCCCATAAGGGAATCTCTGCTAGTAGGCATCATAACCAGCTAGCTTCTTCACTGGCTGTTGCTAGTGCTATCATTTCAGACTCCATAGTGGACTGAGCCAAAATGGTCTGTTTCTTAGATTTCCAGGAAACGGCACCACCGGCTATACTGAATATGTAGCCACTAGTTGCTTTGGAATCATCTGACAGAGTGTTCCAATCAGCGTCACTGTACCCTTCAAGTACAGTTGGAAATCTCTGATAGTGTAATCCTAGATTCATGGTTCTTTTAAGATATCTCATGACTCTTTCAATAGCATGCCAATGCTCGATACTAGGTCGACTAGTAAACCTGCATAGCAATCCCACAACATAGGCAATGTCGGGTCTAGTACAATCAGTAGCATACCTTAGGCTGCCAATGATGCTCGCATATTCCGTTTGTCTAACACTGTCACCAGTGTTCTTAAAAAGTTTGACACTTGGATCGTATGGGGAACATGCAGGTTTACAGTCAAAATAATTGTATTTCTTTAAGATCTTCTCAATATAATGAGATTGATCCAATGAAATTCCTTTCTCGGACCTAGTGATCTTGATCCCGAGGATTACATTAGCTTCTCCGAGGTCTTTCATATCAAAGTTGTTGCACAACGAATGATTTCACTTTATTTATGGCATGAATGTTTGACCCAAATATGAGTAGATCGTCCACATAGAGACATATGATAGTGCAAACGTCATTCTCAGTTTTGTAATAAATGCATTTGTCACTTTCATTCACTTTGAACTCATTCGATATAACCAAATTATCGAACTTCTCATGCCATTGTTTGGGAGCTTGTTTGAGACCATACAGAGACTTGTCCAACCTACAGACCTTGTGTTCTTGCCCATGGACTACAAAACCTTCAGGTTGCTCCATATAGATTTCTTCTTCTAATTCGCCATTTAAAAAGGCGGTCTTTACATCCATTTGGTGTGCTTCTAAGTTATAAATAGAATCCAGAGCAATTAGTACCCTTATGGATGTAATTCTGGTAACAGGCGAATATGTATCGAAGAAATCTATGTTCTCTCTTTGTCTAAAACCTTTGGCTACAAGGCGAGCCTTGTACTTATCAACAGTGCCATCAGGTTTTAGCTTCCTTTTCAGAATCCATTTACAACCAATGGTTTTGCAACCAGGAGGCAAGTCCACTAAGTGCCATGTCTTGTTAGACTCTAGAGAATCCATCTCATCATTTATGGCTTCTTGCCACAAGTCAGCATCCAATGAAGACAGAGTTTCGTGAATGCTAGTAGGATCCTCCTCTAGTGTATAGACCGTGTAGTCGGGTCCATAGTCTTTAGCAACACGTGCTCTCTTACTTCTTCTAGGTTCTATTTCCCTTTCTACGTTGTTTTCAACGCTCCTAGGCACAGGAATCTTACTAGTTCCAGAGCCCTCACTATTTCTTGATTTAAAGGGAAATTTACTTTCATAGAAGTCAACATCGTTTGACTCGATGGTTACTTTTGCATTCAGGTCATAGAATCTGTATGCTTTGCTGTTTACTGCATAACCAATGAATACACATTCATAGGCTCTACTGGCAAGTTTGACTCTTTTTGGGTCTGGGATCCTCACATAGGCCAGACAGCCCCAAGTTCGGAAATAAGACACATTTGGTTGTCTTTTCTTTATCATTTCATAAGGAGAAATTTTATTCCTAGATTTAGGAACTCTGTTCAGTACATAGCATACTGTTATTAAAATTTCACCCCACCAGTGTGATGCAGCACCCGAATTAAGCATAATCGCAACTGTCAATTCGGTAAGGGTTCTATTTTTCCTTTCTGCTTTACCATTCATTTCAGGTGAATATGGTGCAGTCGTTTCATGTATGATTCCATTCAACTTATAAAAGTCATTAAACAACTGGGAATCATACTCAGTTCCTCTATCGCTTCGAAAACGCTTTATCTTTTTTTCAAATTGATTTTCAATTTCCTTTACAAAATTTTGAACATGTCAAGCGCTTCACTTTTATTTTTCATAAGGTATACAAAAGTGTAGTCTGAGCAATCATCAATAAATGTGATAAAATAGCGTTTACCATTTCTGGTCAATGTTCCGTCTAGTTCGCAAATATCAGAGTGTATTAAGTCTAATGGCTCTGATTCTCTAATGACGGATTTGTGAGATGACTTTGTAATTTTGGCTTGAGTACAAAATTCACATTTATGAAAATCGGTTAACGGTAGTTTGGGAATTATCCCTAAATTGCTCATATTCGAAATAATGTGCTTATTGACATGACATAAACGAGAGTGCCAAATATTAAAATCACACAACATATACGCAGAAGGAAAAACTTTATTAACTTCAACATTCAGTTTGAACATGCCATCAGTGGCGTACCCTTTCCCTACAAAAGTACCATTTTTGGTCAAGGTATACAAATCTCCCTCAATAGTCTGAGTAAACCCTGCCTTATTCAGAAGGAAGCCAGAAACTAGATTCTTCCTTATCTCTGGAGTGTGCATCACGTCCTTCAAGATTAGAGTCTTTCCAGAAGTGAACTTCAGCTCAACATCTCCAATACCTGCAACAGTAGTGGTGTGAGCGTCGCCCAACAGCACTTTCTTATCATCAACCGCCTTGTATGTTTTAAACATAGCACGGTTATTGCATACATGGCGAGAGGAGCCAGTATCATTCCACCAGTCATCAGATCCACCAACCATGTTGATTTCAGTAATCATAGCAGTAAAGTGCTGCTCTTCAGTCAGGTTAGCCTGCGGAGCAGGATTGGGCCCGTTCCTACACTTGCGTGCCATATGACCTGGTCTTCCACACTTGTAACAAAGGAATGGAAGAGCAGCTTCATTCTTTGGTTGTGGTGGTGGCTGAGGTTTGGCATTTGGGGACTTTGGAGTGTTCCCATTCTTGTGGTTGCGGTTCTTTTGAATCTGATTACGGTTCTGATTCTTGAAATGTTTGCCAGTTGGCTTCAGAACCGCTCCTGGTCTCTTGTTCGAAACAAACAAGATTTCATCATTCTGATCTTGCTTTCGAGATTCCTCCTCAATCCGGAGTCGGGTAATCAAACTTTCCAAAGAAAACTCTTTGGTCTTGTGCCTGAGAGAATTTTCGAACTCCATGAGATGGGACTTGAGCCAAGCAGAAACACAGAGCCAGTAGTGCTCTTTCGATCAGATTTGTCACCTCCCCAATCAGCATCAGTGAAGCCATAGAGACGTTTCTCATTGTCTCTGCATTTACTAGGCAACAGAATTCCATATGCCACAGTGCCTTTGACATATCTTAGGATTCGTTTAGCAGCAGCTAGGTGCGATGTTCTAGGCCTGTCCATAACTCTACTAATTAGACCAACACTTAAGCTAAGGTCAAGTCTGGTGTTGCAGAGATATCTCAGTGCCCCAACCACCTATCGAAACTCAGTTGCATCCACTTCTGGTTCATCAGCATCTTTGTCGAGCCATAGCCCTACCTCTGCTGGTGTTTCGACGCTGTTGCAATGTTGCATATTGAACCTGTGTAGTATATCAGAAGCATACTTCTTCTGTGATAGCAGCATTCCTTCACTAGTACTTCGAAATTCAATCCCTAGGAAATAGGAGATCTCTCCTAGGTCAGTCATTTGGAAAGTATTCATCATTCTCTTCTTGAATTCTGCCACTTTATTTTCATTGTTACCCGTAACCAATAAATCGTCAACATAGAGGCATAGGATTATCACATCACCACCATCTGACTTCACATACACCCCATGCTCAGGAACACATTTCATATACCCCATGTTGATCAGGCTCTTGTCTATCTTCTTGTTCCAAGCTCGTGGAGCTTGTTTTAGGCCATACAATGCCTTTCTCAATCTCAGCACTTTGTTCTCACTTCCTTGTCGAATAAAACCTGTTGGTTGTTCGACATACACCTCCTCTTCTAATTCTCCATTTAAGAAGACATATTTTACATCAAGTTGATGTATCTTCCACCCTTGCATACTAGCATGAGCTACCACAGCTCTCACAATTTCAAGTCTTACAACAGGTGCAAAGACTTCTTCATAGTCGACACCATACCTCTGTAGGAATCCTCTAGCAACCAATCTTGCTTTGTGCTTTACTACTTCACCTTTAGGATTTACTTTCACTTTGTATATCCATTTCACACCTATTGCTTTCTTTCCTTTGGGCAATTCAACCAATTCCCAAGTCATGTTCTTCTCTATAGATCTAATCTCCTATTTCATAGCTTACATCCACTTCGAATTCAGCATTGCTTCCTGCCAAGTCACTGGTTCTGTCTCAGCAAGAAGTGCAAAGTGCACTATATCACCTCCGTCATTGACTGCACTATCAGTCATCACTTCACAGTCACTTAGTCTTGCAGGAACCTGTCTTTGTCTCATTGATCTTCTTGGTATTTCTCGACTACCCTCTTCACCATCATTCTCTTCGACAGGCTCAGTTTCACCTTCAAGTTCTGACTCTTCGACACCATCAGGTACGTCGAATAAATTATGTTCGACAGCAGTCGAACTTTCTCCCTTGTCACTCCACTCCCATGTCTTCCCCTCATCAAACACCACATCTCGACTTATCACAATTTTATTATTCACGGGATTCACCAATTTGTAACCCCCAGTCGAGTGATAACCTATCATAACCATCACTTCTCCTTTATCATCTAACTTCGTTCTCTGCTGATCAGGCACGTGTCGAAAACAAACAGATCCAAATACTCTGAAGTGCGACACGCTTGGCTTGACACCTGTCCAAGCCTCCTCAGGGGTGATGTCTTCCAATCTCTTTGTTGGACTTCGATTAATGATATATGCCGCAGTACTAACTGCCTCTCCCCACCATCTCTTAGGCATATTCTTACTCTTTAACATGCTCCTCACCATATTAAGCAATGTCCTATTTTTCCTCTCAGCCACTCCATTATGCTGAGGAGTGTATGGAGGTGTGATCTCATGTGTTATTCCTTCAACTTCACAGAACTCATTAAACTCAGTATTCACATACTCTCCATCACCATCAGTTCTTAACACTTCGACAGTCTGTCCACATTGTTTTTCGACTAGGACTTTGAATTTTTTGAATACTCCCAACACATCACTCTTCCTCCTAATCAAATAAATCCAAAGTTTCCTAGTGAATTCATCAATAAATGTAACAAAATACTTGTTACCTGCAGGAGTTTCATGCACTATGGGGCCACACACATCTGAGAAAATCACCTGCAGCTTCCTCTTTGCTCTACTGGGCACACTTGGATTGAAGGAACCCCTAGGCATCTTGCTCTCCACACACTCTGCACATACATCTTTTGGAACATGGATATGAGGCAGACCTTTCACTACTGTCTTGCTCTGCATCCTGTTCAAATCACCAAAATTCAAGTGTCCATATCTGAAATGCCATAGCCACTCTTCCTTGTCGACTGCTGTGGCTAAACTGCTGCATCAGCACACCTAATTCGATCTTAAATGTCCTATTCTTGGAGAGAGTTACCTTTATCAACAGCCTATGTTCAGTGTCATACACCTTCATAGCATTGTCTTCCAGCACCATCCTATATCCCTTCTCCAATAGCTGTCCAATACTCAGCAAATTGCTCTTCATCCCTGGCACATACAGTACACCAGAAATGAAGCACAGTGAACCATCCTTCTTTCTTATGATTACTCCCCCCACACCTTCCACCTTCATGGTTCTATCATCAGCAAACCTCACTCTGCTCTTGATCGAAAAGTCAAGTTCGACAAACCAATCTCTCCTCCCTGTCATGTGTGTCGAACAGCCCGTGTCTAGGAACCAATGCTCACCACTCTCACTTTCCTCCTTAGTTGTCACCATTTGCACTATTTCATCACTGCTCTCTGTCTCCTCAATCGCCATCAACAGAGATTCCTCCTTCTCTTCCTCTTCTTCAGTCATTTTAGCATCATTGCCATTAACATTGCTGTAGCACTCATCAGCAAAATGTCCATATTTCTCACAGTTATAACACTGTATATGGCTCTTGTCGAATCTTCTCCCTCTTCCTCTATATCCTCTGCCACCTCTACTCCCTCTTCCTCTGTAGCTATCACCACTACCACTTCCTTGCTCATCACTGTTACTATTATCACTAGTGTTCGATTTGGAAGAGTTTGAGTTATAGAAATTACCTCTTCCTTTTCCTCCTCTGTAATTGTTTCTGCCTCTACCACGTCCTCTTTGATTTCCACCTGATTTGTTGCCTGTTTGCACTGCTAGAGCTTGCTCAATGCCAGACTTCACCACTTTCTTCTCATTCATCCTCTGCTCATGCGCTTCAAGTGAGCCTTGAAGTTCTTCTATCGTTATCGTTGATAGATCCTTCGCCTGTTCAATCGCCACCGTGATGTGATCAAAACGCGAAGACACAGATCACAAAATCTTCCCACTACTGTTTCATCAGAGATCGTTTCACCACAATACAGCATCTGATTCGTCATAGTTTGGACTCTAGTGAAATACGCAGAAATCGTTTCACTCTCCTCCATTCCTAGCAATTCATATTGTCTTCTCAGAGTTTAAAGTCGCACCTTCTTCAATTTCTGATCTCCGGCGTAGGAACTCGCAAGAATGTCCCACGCTGCTTTGCTTGTCTCCGATCTAGCAATTTTCTCAAAAATTGCAGGATTCACACACTGATGGAGGATGCACAATCCTTTCCAGTCCTTCTTCTTCGTTTCTCTGTAAACTGCTTGTTGCGCAGCAGTCGCATTCGCCGGTAACGGAGTTACTCCGTTCTGCACTAGATCCCACACATCCTGAGATCCAAGGATCGCCTTCATCTTCATACTCCACTGATCGTAATTTCTTCCATCGAGGATTGGAAAGTTCACCTGAAAATGGTCGTTCGTCGTCATCATGATTCACTTTCACCGTTGAGAATTCACTCGTCTTCTTCACTCTAGATTCACACTCTGAAACTTCCACAATTATGCTCTGGATACCATTTGTTGGAAGTTCCAGATTCTCTGGTTCACTCACACACACGCACACACTTGAGAGAGAGAGAGAGAGAGAGAGAGAGAGAGAGAGAGAGAGAAAATAACATAATTCAGTTAGAGTGAAAACTGTAAATGTGTGTACTATTCATTGCATCACTGTGATTGTATATATAGTACATTACGTATGCTGAGTCAGCAATTAATGAAAGCATGAAAATCAAATCTAAAGGGAAACTTCGACACCCTCCACTTCGACAAACAAGTTGAGAGGGGTCGAACTAGCTTAGTCGAAACAGCTAGTCGAACTAGCTTACTTAATCAACAAAAACAACATCGTAATCATGTCCACCCAAACTCATGCAGATTGCAAATGCAACCATAAGCAGAAACCCACCTAAGAAAACAGCGCACATTGTTCTTATTCCCATGCCAGGCCTACAGATAGTACCGATGTCTTCTACCTTAGCCACCGTGTGATCGTTGTCCATAAAACCACCGACAAGACAAGAGGAAGAGGAAGATGACAAAGACGAATAAGAATACCCGCGGGTTTCATTGATATTCTCGTGTTCATCCTCAGAGTAATGGAGAGACATCGACTTCACTTCACAATAGGGATCCATATTGTCGTTATCATCAGTAGTATCACTTTCACCTTCTTCCGACGACTGAAAAAGTCTTCGACCCTTAAACTTGCCGCTCTCAATAGCCTCTTTACGTTTTTGAAAGATCTCTTGCGATGCAACATCTTTGATCGTAATACTCTTCCATGTTTCTGACGAGGACTCGCCGGAAGCAGTTGTTTCCTTAAAAGCGTGCCAGTCTCGTTCACGTTTCTCGTAGATCTGATCAAGTTCTCTTACAAATTCAAAGCTTTCCATCGTGAGGTGAGGACGCCTTCTATAGCAGGACAAAACAAACTAATTTCTGGATTGTGAGAATCTATCCAGATTTTTATTGACCTATTGGGGAGAGACTTAGACTACAAGTTTCTTTGATTTTTATTTTAGTGATAAATGGATACCAAACCGTAGCCGTTACAGTGTGAGATTGGGTGTAATTCTAGTGATGTAATAACTGCAAATAACGTGGCTCCCGAAAGTCAAGGAATTAGTGCTCAATATGATAAAAATTCAAATGGCCAGAATAAGTTTGTTACGCATGTTAAGGAGTCCCTGGTGGAATTTTTCAAGAATCCCAACGTCTCTCTACATCAAGCCATTATCCAACTTACCGTAAAAAAAAAGCCATTATCCAACAAGGTGGGAGCTTTCTTTATTGACCGTTCAATATTGAATTAGAGAATGATATTATTGTGCATGAAGACAAAAAAGGCCACGCATCCTAGGGTTTTTCTCTCTAGGGTTTTCCTAGGGTTTTTCTCTCTAGGGTGACTTTCCTAGGGTTTCAATCCTTGTGAGAAGAGTTCTTTCCTTGTGAGAAGGCTGCAACTTGGTTTTTCTCGTTCTCAGTGTTGTTTCTTTGTACCGTTTTCTACTGTTTCATTGGTTCCATGGCGACGGGGGAAGGGGATAACTTGGTCGAAGTCGAGGTGGAGGGCGAAGAAGAAGATCGGGTGTAACACCCTAATATTTCAACCGCCTAATATTTCAACCGCCGAAGAAATACTAGAATATACTTTGAGGCATATATCAGTAAAATTCCCGTCTTTAGATATTGAACAAAACTAAAACTTGATAAAAACTCATCAAGCGATCTCTCATGTTTCGTACTCTCAATTAGAAATACATAATTAATATCCATCTTTTATTTTCCTTCCCACATCCTAATGTCCAATATCCAATACAGAAATAGCGGAAACGATTTATAACTTCTAAAATATCGATATACAAGTCATAATATCGAAGTTACAAAGAAAACAAAGGAAGCAACATAAACCCTAAACAAAGTTCTTAGTATTCTCCATGACCTTCATATGGTGCACTGGCTAACCGTGCTCCTTTGCTTCTGACTTTCCCTGTTTCTCTGTAAAAACCACAACAATTAAAGGGTAGGATCAACATTATCTCAGTGAGTTCTATCGAGACCCCTCACTAACACTAGCAGTTCATTATGCATCATTCTTTTGCACTCATAGCCCTACTATAAGCGACTACGTGACAATATGTTCTTTTAACTCGTAGCCCTACTAAGCGACTACGGGTTACATTTCATACTAACACAACACCGAAGACCTGCAATTTTAGTTCCTCTTTTCTGATTTTGTGGTAATCTCTGCTTTGTTCCAAGAGATCCCAAGTTGCTCCAGTATTTGCTCTCTAGAGGAAAAGAATGAATTTTAATTTGGAAAGTGATGCAAGGACGTCTTTGGTTTGGGCTATTGGTCATGCCCAACAAGCTGCTGTCAGTGTTTTATTAGAACACGTGCAAATGTAAGTCCTCATTTCATTGTTATTTTCTATTACTTTGGTTTGATGCTAAGTAATGTTATTTTCTATTACTCCAAACTACTATGTTATTAGATTTGAAACATTGATTGTGCATGGAAATGAATCTTCCATTTGGCTTTGTCAAAAGGAGTAATATCCTCCATTGCTTTGAGCAGCTGGATGAACTAAACAAGAGGAGATTAGAAGAATCCATGAAAATGGCAGACAATTGCTATGCAAGACACGAAAGATAGAAATATGAAGTTGCAACAGCAGGGGTTAATGTTTTCTTAGGATCTTTGAGTATAAGATTGTTTTAAGATATTATAGATATTGAGTTGGATTACATTGAATATTTGAACTAAAAATGTTTCATTTGACAATGAAACTCCATATGTATGAAATACATTTATGTATTATATTTTAAATAAAGTTTTTAAGTACTTCGATTAAATTATCTTGGTTATATTTTTAATGAAGTTGAGTACTTTGATTAAATTTATTGAATTTTAATATTATATATAACACATGGGTGCTAGTAATATAAGCTATTAATGAGGTGAAGAGAAGACATTCTCGATTACAAATAAGAACAAAAGAGTATTAAAATTCTATATAGAACATTTAGAGGAGGTTAAAAAACCCCCCACAAAAAAACCTCCACTAATTGTGGGGGTTAAAAACCCCCGCAGTAAAACCCCTGCTAAAGAGACACGATCACTACAAAAAAACTGGTCATTAGCGACGGACATTTCCCTCGCAAATTGACCAAAATCCGTCGCTAATGGTCATTTGCGAGGGAATTAGCGACGGACTGGTTCCCTCGCTAATTCCCTCCTCGCTACTGGGATTAGCGAGGGAAATTGAATCCCTCGCTAATTAGCGAGGGAATTTTCCCTCGCTAATTCCCTCGCTAATGACTACAACTTTTCAGGTGATGGGACTCAGTTGCAGGGGTTGGTAAATGCGCAGGAATTAGCGAGGGATATTCCCTCGCTAATTCCCTCGCTAATGACTGCAGTTTTTCAAAAAAAAATTACACGTGGTGGTGGTGGTGGCGTGGTGGTGGTGAAGAGTAAGAGAGAGTGAGTGAGAGTGGTAGGAGGTATGTGGTGGTGGTGGTGTTGGAAGAGTGAAGAGAGAGGAGAGTGTGAGAGGAGGTGGTGGTGATGGTGGTGGTGGTGGTTGTGTGGTGGTGGTGGTGGCGTGAAGAGTAAGAGAGAGGAGTGAGAGTGGTGGTGGTGGGGTGGTGGTGGTGAAGAGTAAGAGAGAGTGAGTGAGAGTGGTAGGAGGTATGTGGTGGTGGTGGTGTTGGAAGAGTGAAGAGAGAGGAGAGTGTGAGAGGAGGTGGTGATGATGGTGGTGGTGGTGGTGGTTGTGTGGTGGTGGTGGTGGCGTGAAGAGTAAGAGAGAGGAGTGAGAGTGGTGGTGGTGGGGTGGTGGTGGTGAAGAGTAAGAGAGAGTGAGTGAGAGTGGTAGGAGGTATGTGGTGGTGGTGGTGTTGGAAGAGTGAAGAGAGAGGAGAGTGTGAGAGGAGGTGGTGATGGTGGTGGTGGTGGTGGTTGTGTGGTGGTGGAGAGTAGAGGAAGAGGAAGGGTGAAGAGGAAGGGTGAAGAGGAAGGGAAGAGGAAGGGTGAAGAGTGAGTGAGTGAGTGAGAGAGATGAGTGTAAACGGATTTAAGGAAAAAAAGAAAAAAAAATTGCGAGGGAATTAGCGAGGGAACTGTCCCATCATCTGAAAAGTTGACTTTAGCGAGGGAATTAGCGAGGGAACTGTCCCTCGCTAATTCCTGTGCACTTACCAACCCCTGCAACTGAGTCCCATCATCTGAAAAGTAAAAAAATTAGCGACGGAACTGACATTCCCTCGGAAATTTTTTTACTTTTGCCATTAGCGACGGAAATTCCCTCGCTAATGTCTAAAATTCCGTCGCTAATTCTCAAAAATACGACAGCCCCTATTCCCTCGCTAATTCCGTCGCTAATCCCAATTTTTGCGAGGGACCATTAGTCCCTCGCTAATTTCCGTCGCTAATGGCTTCTTTTTTTGTAGTGGATACCAGCGTTTCCTTAAAACCCCCGCAAAACGATTGCGGGATTTGAAACTCCGGCGTTTTTTAAAACTCCCGCAGATTACGTTGCGGAGGTTAAACGACTTAAAAACCCCCGCAATCTGTTCCGTTTTTTGTAGTGTAAGCGACTACGTGACAATATGTTCTTTTAACTCGTAGCCCTACTAAGCGACTACGGGTTGCATTTCATACTAACACAACACCGAAGACCTGCAGTTTCAGTCCCTCGGTGAACCCAATCCACTAATCCTTTCATCAGTGGGCAAACATAGAAGGGGACAAGGTTGTGGGCTCATGACTTCCCACCCCTAGTGTGTTATCATAGGGGTCGTCACCCCCAATTAATGTCGATCACATTAATTATCATACATTGATCCTTTCATCAAGTAGTTCATTATCATACCTTGAATTATATCAAGTAATTTCATTAACATACCTAGAATAATGTCAAGTCATTTCATTTCATTATCATGTACATGTGTTCTCACTCGTAACCCTAATCGGTTATCATACATTTGACATACTTTGATAAATTCCAAGGTCTTATTCATGCCTACGCTTAATTAAGTGAATTACGGTTATTTCATCAATGCATAGGGTTGGGGAAGGGGTTGGAATGGACTTGGAACCAATTGGAATGGCTTAAAAAATATTTTGGAAGAAGGTAACAGAAGTGGACGCACGGTTCGTGGGCTAAGGCGCACGACCCGTGAGCATTTTCAAAGAAAATGGCGCATAGTTACAGACAGGGACGCACGGTCCATGCGCAGAGGCGCGCGCGCGACCCGTGCGCATTTTAAAATTTTTGCGCACATGAAACAAAATGACGCGCACGACCCGTGCCACAAGGCGCCCGGTCCGTGCGTGTCTAACAGTGTGTAGAAAATAATGTTTTCGTGCTATTCTTCCATTCCGTTCGATTCCAATATTCATTCCGATCGATTACCTAACACAACCAGCATCATTCCAGTCCAGAACAACAATCACATATTCACATAATCATCCAATCATATGATTCATCGTTCAACACATAATTTTCATAAAAACGGTTTTGACTCGAAAACGCACGAACTGAACATAGAAACAAAACATGAAACCAGTGTTTAGAAAACAAAATCCCTAAGCGAGAAAAGAACTCACCTCATTGTGATGAAATAACAAACAAACACAACAAACGGCAATAAGTGTAGGCTTCAATCAACACGAACTACACGAAACGCTTTCTAACTCGTACTCAATCTACCCGCACGGCTCCAATCGCTATCCTTACCCCTTGATCTTCACTCCAAGGTTCCCTAACTATAATGTAGGTCCCTATTACATATCCACAAAATGACGCTCCATCTCCTACCATAACACACCCGAGAGTTGGAATTTAGGTGCTAATGAAATCTTTTCAAAATTTTGTTTTACAACAACAGTGAGCAGCTTTGCATCATGCATATTTGACTCAATACTTCACCAAATTCACCAATTACAAGGTCTATTATGAAGTAAATTTGGTCTACTTTCGGTGGGTTTTGGTTTTGTGTTTATAGGACAAGTATTTGGGGAGTTACAGCGAAAACACTGAGAATAGGTCAAAACAGTAACTGATTCAGATACCTAACTTGTGGGCATGATATCTTCATCAATACATAACGAAATCAGGTGATTATTGAGCCTATTTTGAAGGGTTTCGTGTCTAGTTTCTAAAGCAACAAAAATGAACTTTAAAGGAGGTATGTACTGTGAGTTACAAAGGGAATACCAGAGACAGTTAATACGGGTTTACAGCAGAATTTGGAAGTTTGAGCTTGAACCAACTCTCAAGAACACCAACAGCTTTTCAAAACCCCCAAATTCGACTCCAAGCTATAACGTTCTGACTTTTCTACTTTAATTTACAATGTGACTTCGGAAATTCTTCAATCCAACACCTAACTCGACATGCAATGCTTCACACACTCCAAAAACTCTATTTTTCTTACTTTGAGCTTTGAGCTCCAACCATGGTGAAATGAAGAGGGAGATGAAATGGGTGGTGATTTTAGTATCAATGGGAAGAGGAGAGTGAGCTGAATTCAATGGTGTGAAGAAGTGAAACATTCATAGAAGTTTTGGAGCTCACCCTTTCTCTTCTCCTCCTTCGCCTACTCTTTCTCTCTCCAAGCTTCTTTCTCTTTTCTAAATTCTGTTTTGTTCTCTTTTTAATTTCAGCCCTTATAGTTTTGTAAACGAGAAAGTAAAGTATGACAAGATCGCAAAATAGTCCCAAGCTCAATTACCGATTTAAACACTCTGCCAACCATCAACAACCGCTTTACAATCCAGATCGATGGTGACTCTTTGGATGTCCAAATCATGTAGCCAGTTTATTGCTATCAGTAAGCCCAATGCCTCTGCCTCCTGTGGTTGTGGGTTTCCTGTGAGCCAACCCGTTTTCGCCTTCACGAAAACTCCATCTGCATCTACTCAATTCTATACATGGTCGACATCCAATGTGAATTTAACTTGACTCAATCACCCCAACTCACATTCCGATTTGAATCGATATGTGGGGAATAGTAGGAGATGTTTAGGGTTAATAGATAATATGACTATGACCCTTTTTATGTTAAGTTTTTCAATTGTTTCATTTACGATTTGCCCCATCTAGAGCCGAGATCACGCTAAGTGTGATCAGACAAAGAAAAGATTTATTGGCTTTATAGTTTTTCTCAATGAATGAATAGTAAATGAAGAACAACTTGAACTCACTCCTAGGATGTACACTCAAAGAAAAGATTTGTGGATTTATTTATAAAAAAATTTATTTTTTAGGTTCATTGAATAACTGATGTATCTAGTCTATAATATAAGCTAAATATATCAGCTAGTGTACCTAAATAGGTCCAGAGTACTATCTTTTTGGTGATTATTAAAAAATGCCAAAGTAGATCATTTCAAAACAAAACTGCTAAAGTAGAAAGGATGAGGAGGTAACATAAATGAATCGTGATTCTACATAGTGTAGTGTTTAAATAGACATTTGTCTCATGAACTAATTAGAAAGGTGTGTGGGAGAGACAAAACATGTGGTAATTAAGTAAAGTTTAAGATCATTGGTGACTTACATCCAGGGATGCACTTGCACTCCCTACAAAATAAAAAACGTCACTTAATTTTTTATATACTTTTTCTTTTTCGCTTTGACCCATTGGGATTTTAAATTTTGCACCTAAATTCATAAATTTTTTCAGCTTTAATAGTTAAATAAAAACTGAGCTCTCAATTTAGTTT